>JANRMT010062817.1:51141338-51336148 GCA_026402145.1 Polypterus bichir lapradei
TACACACAGACACACACACAGACTCACTTACACACACAGATTTTAAGCTGTGTTCGTCAGTGGTTCTCAACCTGTGGGGTGGGCCCCCCTGGGGGGGCGCGAAGTAACAAAAAGGGGGGCGCGAAGATGTGAAAAAAGAAAACAAGAATCAAAAATATGAAAAAAACATCTGTTGAAACCAAAACAAATTAACTTAAACTACATTCTGATACTAGAACAATAAATACAGAGTTAGATAAATGTCGATAAAAGTTAAGTAGGTATAATAAAATATGCATCTACATTTCAAAAAAATGTTAGGGGGGCGCGATAAAAACTGTTATGAAAACTCGGGTCGCAAATACTTAAAGGTTGAGAAATGCTGCTGTATGTTAAATGTATTTTTACAGTCATTAAATAGATATATTTATAGATACTTTATTAAGAAAATAAATCCATTGTTTGCTTTATTACTGTATGTGTAATAAAATTGTTACTGTACTCTTAATCACCTTACTTTTAAATGTATAATGCTGTTTCCTATAAAAAGCAAGGTTGGTTTTATCTTAAGAAAAATATTTTGTGCATTTTTTTGGCATTTGGTCAAACAAGTGGAAAAAGTAATATGTTCCTTTTAGTCACAACAAGGAAAGTATGAGGAGATGCAAAGGGAATTTCAGTTTGACTTAAAAAAACAGAAGTCACTGAAAAATAATACATACTCAGAAAATGTAATCAGTCAGTCCATTCCAATGAAAAATATTTCCCCAATATCAGAGCCGTTTATCAGGTTGGAGACATCCATAGCCAGAGCGTAGCTGCATAAAACAAAAACAAGGTATAGAAGAAAAGGTCACAGCAGATGAATAACAATATGCTTCAAGAATTTATAAAAACAGATGAAAATATTTTTACACAGGACATTTTGCTCCCTCTGCTGTAGAAATGCTGATAATACCATGAAGTGTCACTTTAACTGAAATTTAAATTTATGAATAAAGAAACTCAAAAAAACTATTTACATCTTCATTGTAACAACTTATTCATTTCTGTGGACATGGTATTGTTTGCACTACTGGCCCTTCATTTTGAGTATGTTTGTACCTGTGCTCAAACTAACCAAATGATTTACCTCACAATTAATTTAAGTTGGGATTTTTTAATTTTGGAAATAGTCAGTGAACAAATGACTTCAATAGTTTTATGTGCATTGGGTTCATTTTATTAACTATTCCAACAGTTACTGATGTTATTCATGCATTTTATAATATTTTTCAACTGTAAATTGGACTAGAAACTATTCATTAGCCTATTGTTTTGCCGTTTGTTGTCAAGCATATGAAGCATTTTTATTTCTATTTTGCTTTTTTTGCCTATTTAAAGCGATTTATTAACATTTAAATCAATTATTTTAACATTTGCTTGAAAATGGACTTCACTGTAGAATGTAATGTGAAATTATGGCCTATTGCAGTCCTATGCTATAGTTTCTGATGTAACGCAAAAGACACAGTACAAAAAAGTGTAAGATTAGGAAATAAAAATGCAAAAGTATAGTTTTTAAACAGGCAATAAATATCAAAAACAACATGTGAGTTTCTGTCTATAAGGATCAAAAGGAGCTAGCCACCAAAGCGAGATATTTATTACAATCTAAAATTTTGAAAGGAAGGATTTGCTGCGATTTTAAAGGATCACTCCACTCATATTTTTTATATGTTACTTACCCAATGTTGTTTGTGGTTATGGGTGAGAGAAATTTTTAATCTCATGTTTTCGTTGATAATGGGCAGAGCAAAGTTTCTGATGGAACAGGTAATTGTGTCCAACTCTGGATAACAGAAAACAATCTCAAAAATGTCCTTTGCAAAATTTCACATTACTTGTGTCACATAGTCCACATGTCGTCTTTCAGTTATATTCTCATAATGGGAAAAATGCATGTATTTCTTTGCTAAACTATGGTTAAGTAAACTCCTGAAATTAAAAATAGTCCATAAACAGAAAGCCGTTCACACAGCATCACATGTTTGAATGGAAGGTGTCATTCTTATTCACCGGCCAAGAGTTCTGTCTTCAATTCAAAAGGGAAATTCCCTGTGAAGGGTTTTACTATTGTGCATCCTGCTGCCATCTCTTCTGCAAGCAAACAATGGGCACACATCCAGCCATCCACGTGATCTAAAAGAAAACGTGACTCATCAGACCAGGCCACCTTCTTCCATTGCTCCATGGTTTAGTTTTAACACGCACATGGTCATTGTAGGTGGTACACAGGAGTCAGCAATGAGCACTCAATTGTGCAGCAATCTGTGATACATTGGGTGTTCTGTCACCTTTCAGTCATGACAGCATTAAAATGTTCAGGAATTTGTGCTACAGTAGCTCTCTTGTAGGATCGTATCAGACAGACTAGCCTTTAATTCCCACTCATATCAAAGAGCCTTGGATGCCCATGATCCTGTCGCAGTTCACTAATTTTCCTTCCTTGGACTATTTTTGGTAGGTACTAAAGGGAACACCTCATAAGACCTGCCGTTTTTAACTTTATTGCCCGTTTATTGCCAGGAATTTTTCTTAGTGTTACATTCAAATGGTTCATTGAATTAAACAATGTATTATACAACACATGACACCATCACAACAATACAGTAGTAATGAAAAATAAATTACACAACGCACAAATATATACTGTAAAAGATAGCTCACAGCGACATCATTTATAACTTGGTTAGTAGGACATGAGGAGCGTCTTTTAAAATCTACAATCATTTCTGGTGATTTCTGGGAATTCAAATTAAGATTTCTGAGGGTGCACCAACTGACCAGCTAATGCATCTCCATCTGTTATGGCACCTCATCCTGGTTTATGTTCAAGTCAATGAGTGTTGTCTCATCTACAAGCTTCTGCAGTTTAACAGATGAGTCACTGCAGGTGCAGTCATTGGTGTAGACAGAGAAAAGAAGAGAAGGCCTGAGGGGACCATGTGCTCCGGTTCAGGGGCCCTGACTGATATCATCTTCACTATATGAAATGTGTTAATTAGAAAGTCAGAGATCCAGGGACATGTGACAGCATCCACATTCATGCTGAGAAGTTGGCTAAGGGGAAGCTCTGGTATGACTGTGTTAATTTTAGAACTGAAATCCAAAAATAAAATCCTGCCATAAGTATCTAAAGAGTCTCAGTGGTGCAAGATGTATGGGACAGCCATGTTCACTGCATTCTGAACTGACCTGCTAGCCCAGTAAGCAAACTGTAATGCGCCAAGGACAGACTTTATAACAGACCTAAGATGATGAAGAATCAGAAGGTTAAATCAGTTCATTATTGCAGATGTCATTCAGAGTCAGTCATTTAGACTGGAAGTATCCCTAGGCACAGGGATGATTTTGGATTATTTGAAACAGGTGGTGAGTTTGCAGTAAGACAAAAACTGAGTATATGTTTCTGTAAATACAGGAGCTAATTGATTAGAACAATGCCTTAGTGTGGTGGGGGAAATGTTGTCTGTACCAGGAGCTTTATGATATTTCTGTCTCCAGAAGAGCAAATGGCCTTCCCGCTTAGTAATGTGAAGACGGGAGGTGCAGTGGGACTGATAGATAAGTCAGGTGGTTTGATGTTATAAATCAAATATATACTGAAGTTTAAAAGAAAAAATAGAGTTAGAGTTAGGGTTTAAAAGAATAATAGTATACTTAAATCATGCAATTCTAAAGTCATATTTTGCGTTACATTAACATTACATTTGATTATATTAAGATATTTTTTATTATGTATGATTCAAAAATTGGAGAAAAGTTTGCAAAATCAAATGGGTCATATCTACCAAAAATAATCTCCTGTTCAATTCAGCATGGATTTGTCTTTCAAAAATGTAATGGATTTTAATAACTCATTGACTTGCCTTTTCCCTTGACTGGTTGAATTTACATTAATTTAGTCGAATATTGTAATATATGCAGATAGGAAGGAAATGTGAATTTTATCTACATTTTAATGTTGGGATTGCAAATGCATGAATCAATATTTTTCAAAATATACAATATGTATTTCTGAATTCATCCATAACAACTGTGAGCAAATATTCAATGCTATCAACTTGGAGGGATGAATTCTAATATGAAGTGTAAAATCACCTATACACTATAAGGGCAAAAATTTGTGGCTACCTAACCATCACACCTACATGAGGTCATTGGACATCCCGTTCTACAACAACGAGTATTAATATGGAATTACCCCACACTCTGTAGCTGTACCAGCTTCCACTGTTCTGGGAAGGCTTTCCACGAGATTTTGGAGTGTGTACCCACACAGCCAAAAGAACATTTGTTAGGTACTGATGTTGAATGAGAAGACCTGGTTAAACTGGTATTGTGATTCATCCCAAAGGTTTAATAAGAGCTGACGTCAGGGCTTTGTGCAAGCCACTTGTGTTCCTCCATACCAAACTGGTCAAACCATGCCTTTATGGATCTGGCTTTGAGCAAAATGGCACAGTCCTCCCCGAACTGTTGTCATATATTTGGAAGCACACAATTGTCTACACAGCTTTAAGTTTGATGTACTCTTTGCTGGAACTAGGGGGGTCCAGACTAAACATACTAAAAAATAGCCCTAGACCATTATCTCTCCTCCACCAAAGTTTACAATAGGCACAGTGCAGTCCAGAAGGTAGTGTTCTCTTGGCATCCACCCACCCAAATTCATCCATCAGACTGCCAGACAATGAAGCATGATTCATCAACCTTGTGAACATGTTTCCACTACTCCAGAATCCAATGATGTGCTTTACACCCCTCCAGCTGATGCATGGCATTGTGTATAGTGATTTTTGGCTTGTGTGCAGCTACTCAGCCATGGAAACCCAATTCACGAAGCTCCCAACTCATAGTTGCTTCCAGAGGCAGTGTGGAACTGTTTTTAGTGATGCAACAGAGTATAGGAAATTTTTACAGGCTTTATGCTTCAGCACTTATTGGCTCTGTTCTGTCAGTTTGCATGTTCTACCACTTTATGGCTGAGCTGTTGTTGCTTCTAGACGCTTCCACTTCACAATTACAGTACTTAAAGTTGACTGGGGTAGATCTAGTAAAGAAGAAACTTCATGTTCCAACTTGTGGCAAAGGTGGTATCCTATGGCTCTTCAGTATGGCCCATTCTACTGCCAATGTTTGTTAGTGAAGATTGCAAAGCTATGTGCTTTTTTACACCTGTTAAGAATGGGTGGTAGTGAAACACCTGAACTCAATAATCTGGAGGGGTATCCACATACTTTTGTCCATATAGTGTATTATAAAAAATATCTGAATAGATATGATGCGAGAGCTTGTAAGCTGTTTACTTCAGCTTAACCAAGTTAACCAACTTAACCAAGTTAACGTAAAACAACATGAACTAGAAAACATTGGTACAATAACAGCAACATAAGCATGCATTTCCAAAGAAAGTTCAAAGTATCTCTATATCACTAATAAAAATAGTCAAATAATGTCCATTAATATTAAAAATATGCAATTAATGTTATGTATCTCTGGTTAAATAAAGAAGAATAGCATTTTCAAGCACTTTTTTATGTTTATTAATCATTTTTTTATCCTATGATTGTTCCTGGATGGTAATTTCCATTTTTCTTCTGGACTTTTGCACTCTTGTTAATATTATCTACATATTATGGATTTTTTTCTTTCACATTTTTAGCATCATGGTGTTTATTGGTACCTGTTGAAGGCTAATTGCACTCACCTAAAGGATTATTAGGAACACCATACTAATACGGTGTTTGACCCCCTTTCGCCTTCAGAACTGCCTTAATTCTACGTGGCATTGATTCAACAAGGTGCTGAAAGCATTGTTTAGAAATGTTGGCCCATATTGATAGGATAGCATCTTGCAGTTGATGGAGATTTGTGGGATGCACATCCAGGGCACGAAGCTCCCGTTCCACCACATCCCAAAGATGCTCTATTGGGTTGAGATCTGGTGACTGTGGGGGCCATTTTAGTACAGTGAACTCATTGTCATGTTCAGGAAACCAATTTGAAATGATTCGAGCTTTGTGACATGGTGCATTATCCTGCTGGAAGTAGCCATCAGAGGATGGGTACATGGTGGTCATGAAGGGATGGACATGGTCAGAAACAATGCTCAGGTAGCCCGTGGCATTTAAACGATGCACAATTGGCACTAAGGGGCCTAAAGTGTGCCAAGAAAACATCCCCCACACCATTACACCACCACCACCAGCCTGCACAGTGGTAACAAGGCATGATGGATCCATGTTCTCATTCTGTTTACGCCAAATTCTGACTCTACCATTTGAATGTCTCAACAGAAATCGAGACTCATCAGACCAGGAAACATTTTTCCAGTCTTCAACTGTCCAATTTTGGTGAGCTCGTGCAAATTGTAGCCTCTTTTTCCTATTTGTAGTGGAGATGAGTGGTACCTGGTGGGGTCTTCTGCTGTTGTAGCCCATCCGCCTCAAGGTTGTGCGTGTTGTGGCTTCACAAATGCTTTGCTGCATACCTTGGTTGTAACGAGTGGTTATTTCAGTCAAAGTTGCTCTTATATCAGCTTGAATACAGTCAGCACATTCTCCTCTGACCTCTAGCATCAACAAGGCATTTTCGCCCACAGGACTGCCGCATACTGGATGTTTTTCCCTTTTCACACCATTCTTTGTAAACCCTAGAAATGGTTGTGCGTGAAAATCCCAGTAACAGAGCAGATTGTGAAATACTCAGACCGGCCCGTCTGGCACCAACAACCATGCCACGCTCAAAATTGCTTAAATCACCTTTCTTTCCCATTCTGACATTCAGTTTGGAGTTCAGGGGATTGTCTTGACCAGGACCACACCCCTAAATGCATTGAAGCAACTGCCATGTGATTGGTTGATTAGATAATTGCATTAATGAGAAATTGAACAGGTGTTCCTGATAATCCTTTAGGTGAGTGTATATAGGCTAGCAAGGTCAAGTGAAAGAACCAAGTTCTTGTGGGCTCTCCCTTTAAAAACACCTTTATTAAATAGCCTGTGTTTATTTTTTCAAGGTCCATGGCAAAGCCTGTCAAGATTTCTAACACCACGCATTTTTTAAGTGGTAATGCATTAAAACTAGGCAACAAAGCATTTTAATTTTTATTGAATTTTGGATTATTTCTTAATGGCTGTAATATGACAATGATAACGATAATGCCCCCATCATGGAAAAGGTAGCAGTAGAGATTGTGAGCTTAATAGTGTGCAAAAGATACTATGCTGTCAACAACACTTGCTTGCTGACCATTTCAAATACGTCTTTATAATCCTGCTGTAAGTCCTATTGAAAGCCTTGGAATCAAAACACATTTCCATCCTAAATATACACCATAAATACATTCAGATCACATATTAGTATTAGAGCGAAACACCATTAATGGCTAGCCTTATGTTATTGGCTTTCTCTTAGAATGTTTATGGGAATCTTTGGGCCTTGCAGCTCCCGAGATCTAAGTTTGATTCCCAGCTTTTCTCACAGTCCTGATGTAGACTGCATATTCTTCTCTAATATAAAGGTGAACATCCAAAAAGGCACAGGACAGGGTTAAATCCTTCAAGAAACTCTCAAACAAGAAAAAGATTTATATCTATAGAAAGAGAGTAACTTCATCTGGTGATATGGGCGGACAGAGGCCAAAAGGTTTTTGAAACATTTGTCAGGAGTAATTCCCCAAGGGAGAAAATGGCAGGAGCATCGGAGAAACTGGTAGGCAACATTTCCACAGGATGCTACATGGTAGGCACCCTGGGTTAATGACAGAAGTATAAAAGGAAACAAAGAGTATACTACAAATTTTTTTTTCCTGTATATAATTTTAAGAAAAACATAAAAAGCAACTTAACTGTTTTGATATGGAGATTTTTGTAATTTTTTTTTTCTGTGCCTGTGTAATAAAAAAGTTACAAAATGGCAGCACCTTCACAAAAATAAAATGTCAAAAATACAAATCATAATGATAGTAATATTAACTTTTGATACAACTTTCAAATGAACAATATGAGTGTGCGTACAGATCCCTGGTATTTAACAATGTACCAGAAGTGTCCTAAAGTTGCTTTTTGCTTTGTGTTATGTTTTGAGTCTCCTGCAATGTCACTTTGCTTTTTATGTGGACATCACAATTTTAGCTAACTGTTATCATGATGTTTGGTCCCATTGCTGTTGGACATGTCACCAAAAGTTACGTCATCTGACATCACAGGTGCAATGGTATAAAAGTTGACATCACAAAGGATCTCATTTTCCAAGTTTGTTGATGTTCTAGTTTGGTCTTTTGCAGTCCTTTTGTATAGCTCAATCAGTCTTTTGAGCAATGAATCATTGGGAAAGTATATTGGCAATAACTTCCTCTTTAGTGTTAATTCTTTTTTTTTCAGGTTACTTCTGTAATGATTGGGAATCATAATGTATTTTTTTCTGACCATTTTTTAGAATTTCGTTTTTCCCATTAAAGGGTTTTGAACACCAAGAAATTGATTTCTGTACTTGAATTTCATGTGAGATTAATATGTAACAATGTTTTTGTTTGCCTCTTTTCCAATGACATTTTGTTTTTCTTGGGGAGCTGCCATTTTCTGGGATGTTAGTTTACTGTTCTTAGTGTGGTTGACATGCGATATTATCAAGTCAGTGGCATAAAGGTTAGTGCTACTCACTTCCTGCTAACCAAGTTTGGATAAAAACAAAAAAAGTACTTTCATGTTTGGTTTTCCGGCACTAAGAGTTCTTGCTTGGTTTTTTGATTACAATTATTGGTTTAGTAGAAAGACAGTGCATACGTTTGGTTGTCAAATTTAGGCTTAGGTTATGTTCACCATTTTCATCTTCTTTAATCATTCCTCTATGTCAGTTTCACAGTAGACATAACAACATCCTGACTTTCTTGTTTTCATGTTTACACATTTTCATTCTGAGTTAATGTCATTTCCAGGTCCTAGTTGTTTTAAGTTCTTGCCTTTTCTGTTGTATTGAAGAACAGATAATACAAAAAAATAACAGAAGTATCATACAAAAAAGTACATGAAAAGTTAATTCGAAGACCTGTGAAGATCTACAGACTTAGTGAACAAATTTAGTCCGATACAAGGTATAGGAGATGTCAGCATAGTCAAACCACTGGATGATGGTGACCTTCAAACAAGTGTCTCAGATTAGCGTGGAACAAGAAAACACAGGTAAAGAAACAGACAGCCGTCTGGATATTCAAAGGACTTCAGGGCAAAAAGTCTCTCTGATTAGGATAAAAGATTGAAAAAGGCAAAAAGAACATGTCATATTAATATAGTAGGTTAAAATATTAACAGCCAACTTAAATGAGACTTAAACAATTTCATATATCTTTAGAATGCCAGCCTGACTCACAGCCACCAGGAATAAGAGCATTTATACACTTAGAGGTAACATTCTCTACTTCCTTTTATGTTTCTAGTTAGAGGGTGATATTTAATGGATGGTTCTGGTTTTGCATTAATCCTACAAATCCCTGAATGTGAAGTCAAAGAGAGAGAAGGAAACAGTGGTGCCCAAGTTGGAAATGTGCATTGTTGCTCTAGTATGCTAGAGGGAAGGCAACCTAGGAAGTGCAATGGTTTCTTAATTATTGAACAAAAGAGGTGATGCCATACTTGGTCAAGAGTAATGTAAAGAGAAAGAATGGGAGAGCTCTTGGTGATCTTCTTGAGATGTGGGCCACCGTACAAAACAGACATGGTTTTAAATGTGTGTTGATGAAAGGCTAGAGAGGCAAAGCATTTCATATTTTAGCCTTCTAATTTGTTTTCTCAATTTAGAGTTCCCCTTGTTTGATTCAAAATGAATTCATAATATTCAATTTTGAGGTTCCACTGGCATTTTTCCAAGTATGTACATATACAACACATTCATTTTTTTTAATAAACATATTGTGTTGTTGTATACAGAATTTTATCTTTGTGCTTTTTTTAGGTAAGTTTACAGTTTATTTATTTTTGTAATAATGGTATGATCTGTAGGTAATTTGGATCATTTTTTTTTATTTGTCTGTCGCTTTGTTGGTTTGTTTTGTGTTTTGCATGTATTGACACTTTCCTGTCGATGTTAATTGACAATATGTCAGACGCCATGTTTTTTAAGACTGAAGGATTGCTTTAATTATTCACTCAAGCTTTAGTTAACAAATAAGAGAAACATTATCTTGTAAAGAAGACAAAAAGCACACTTCCTCTTCAACAATTACAGGTTCAAGATTTACAGTAATTGTTCTAATTATGGTTTCAGATTTTGCCTTACTGTGAATGTCAACAAAATTCACCTCTTGAATCTTGGATGTCTGTGCTTATACCACTGCAACTCTTGAATTAAAAAAGGAATAAATCTACTAGTGATATTCCCTTTTATTGAAAGATCAACAGTATATAGAGTAGTACACTGATCTTACATGAGGAGTTGCACATTGTAAGAATAAATAGAAGTGAATATTTTCTTGTAGTGCCATAACAGCAAGCAAGCTAGGATTTAGCATGGGCAATACTGGGATAGCCTGTGTGGACACAGTCATCAGTTATCAATTACATATACTGGTTAACAAAGATTTTGTCAAAAAACAACTTAATAGTGTTTTAAAAGTACTTTTTCATGCTAATTTCAGATATATGAAGTGACTTTCAGGAAAAAATGATTTTATACAAAGATTGAATATATAAATTGATTATGACACATTGTTTTAGATATACTGTATACATTGGTCTGTTCTGATAAATATATATTGGTTGAGATACCTTTAGTTTGGATACAATTATTAAGATATGCATTATGTACATTATTACAATATGATATATAAATATTGATTGATATATGTATACTAGCTCTCCCCCAGGGCACCGCCCATATAGTAGTGAAACAGGGCAAACTTTAAAAATGTATTAAAAAAAAAAAATGTAATTCTGGCCAAGTGGAAGGTAAGTATGCTCCAGCGTCAAACACTGGCACTGTATCTGATTGTGTTCATCTCTGACGGGAGAGCTCTCTCCACGTGGGAAGAAAAGCATGTGGCCCTGATATCTCTGGCAATCAGCAGATACCCTCTAAAACACACATAGCTGTGATTTCTCTCTCAATAACATCAAACGCTACTTCTTAACAATCTGTAGATGATAATGTCTGCTGAACAAACAGGTATCGCTTGCTAAGCAAAGGCAAGGTACACTCCAATACATGGTGAGAGGTAAACTAACGTGAACGGAGGCTTGCACGTGAGTGAGGATGGCTCTGCCCCACTCCCCTTGGCCTACAGCATCTCTCTTGGATTTGCACAAATAAATTGGTACCACAAGTAAACTATGACACTGAGAAGTCCCAAAATCAGCTGGAATGTTCAAGCAAATTATAGAAAAAAAAAGATCTAAATCCATTAAGTAGTTCTCTCGTGAAAAGTGGACAGACATACAGAGAGACAGAAAGACGTTGGCTTTTATATATATATTAAATATATATCGGTTGAAATAGCTTGGTTTAGATATATACAGGCCATGCTAATTTGCATTATGTAGTCATTTCCTCTCTCAAAAGCTTAGATATGGTTCAGGTGGTTCAACCATGCTAATGCTGCAGCGTTCAAATGTTTGCTCAGCCACAATTCAAAGACTAAACCAGATACAAATTCTCCTGTATCGACATTCTGCTCTATACGTATTATACACACTTAAATGGGGGTATTTACAAAGAGAAGATTCACCTATCAGTGAGCAAAATCATTTCACTCCTATATTGTTTCAGGAAAGGGTTACTTCTGTGGGTGATTCTGTAGTTATTCAGATAATTTTTACTGTAAAAAGTACTTTTTTAGAATTAGGCTTTCATTTTGTTACAAAAGCAGAGACTAATCAATGCCCTTTGGGTTGCTAAATGGCAATGGTGACCCCACCCCCAGATCAAAATAATTAGGATTCTAATGTTTTCAATGGATGCTTAGCTCTTTAAGGAAATATCAGGATTAATGGATGGATGAACATCAGAGACTGTTGGATGGTGGTGCAACATGGTGGCTTCAGGGTTGTGAAGGGCTTTAATCAGAAGTTAATATGGTTTACTGATGATGACTAAAATAATTTTCATATTTTACTGGCAAATACCAATTTGCAGAGTAATTAAATAATAATAATTACCAATAGTGTTCTCAAAGTGTTGCTTTTCTCTGATTACGGCATGGACTTATTTTAATTGATTGTGTGCGTTTGAAAGAAGAAAAAAAGCACCTTTAGTCTAATAGAAAAGAAACGATACTTGTTTGTCCTAAAAGAACTCCATTCTGAAAGTAAATTGTAAGCATGTTACATACTTGCAGAAAAATAGGAAAGAAACAGTGTGTACTTTTGTTTGAGCAACACAATGAGTGATGCTGTTGTTTTCATTCTGATACCAAGGACGACTTTCTATGTACTTGTGAACCAACACAGTATCCAAGGCAACAGTGATGTTTGTTCCTGGAATGTGGCCCTGTCTATGCCAGAGTGCATCACTGTTTACCCTCCCCAATTCTCTGGCACACCAGCAAAAAGACTTTAACATTTGATCTTTTGTCAAATCAATCCCTGGTGAAGTGAAAGAAATGGAATTCAGCATGTGAAAAACTGCTGCTGTATCTGAATACAAAAAAGGATACAGCCTATTTTTTGGCATTGAACTTTCTTTATGTGAAGATACCACAAGCAATGATTGTAACCACAATTTTCTGCCAATGAAAACAATTTCATAAATGTACAGAATCAGCAAAGGATATAATTACATGTGGATTTTAATTCTAAAACAATTGAATTAAGCAGAATCATTCATGGAGAACATTTTGCTTGGTTATATCTTCTCAATTAAAAAAATGCAGCCCACCATAGCAAATCAGTGAAAAGGAAATTTTGGGGAAGGATGGTGGCATGGTGATTAGCACTGTTTCTTGACAGCTGTACAGTCCTGGGTTCAAATTTCAGTCTGGCCACTGTGTGAAATTATTTCTTTCTGTCTTCATTAGTAATAACTAAATCCTGCAGAGCTCGCTTTACCATGAGTTTGGCAAAACCACGGAAATGTTCGCAAACTTTACCAAACCTTGCAAAATGCTTTGAAGTTAATTAAGAAGGAGGAACTACACTAGTTTTACGTGGATTTTAGTGGTGGCGTGGTCATTTAAGTGTCCTCGAGGGCTAGAAAAAAGTATCCAAACTATGCTGGACCAATTTATGGTTGCCAAAAATGTAATCAGAGCTGTAAGGAAGTAATGCTAGCCACTGCACCACCATTCCTCATACAACAAAAGATGCAGACTGAATGAATACCACAAACAAAATACAGCACATGGCCACAAACTAGTAGTATGTAAATAAAATATAAATCATTGCACTTACAGAGTTCCACTCTTGGGGCACACATTGGCCGAACCAGAAAACAACAGTGTGGGACTGTCTTATTCCATTGTTTCAAGTCACGGCTCTGGGTGTAGCAGGAACCTTTGTTTCTGTGTAGATACTTTGTCCTTCTGACAAAGGAAGAAATGCCTTGTAAATAGGAACATTTTTTTTGTTTTTATTATTTTAATGTGTCCTGTGTTTTCTAATGAAGGACGGAGGAGAATGGGAGGGCTCCTTTCAAACATATGTGGGGATCCAGCTGCGCACATGGCTAATTTGCATGCATAATTAGCCATGCAGTGCTCAGCTGCCATCACTCAGCTATCAGTGTTATACTGTATATCTGGTGGCAGTACTTGTAATACTGGCAGTATTTCTCAATCTTTGTGGCTTTGGGATTCATTTTTATGTTTTTAAATGTACTGATGACTCACATACAGAAATCAAAGAGTGCTGGGGATTAAAATGACTATGAGTGGAGTGTGGAGACAGGAAAAATATCGCAAAGCACTGTCAAGCGCATCGGTAGATGAGGTTGTGAAGGGAGGCTTTGGATTCAGCGCATCTCAGGAGCTCATACTGCATTTTTTTTTCCCTCCCTAGTGATGGCCACGTTAGCAATGATGCTAGAAAGTGGCTACTACAGCTCTGTGATGTCATTCTGTCCTCGCAAATTATCATGTGTCCATTGGAAAAAATGTTCACCTATGCCAGCCCATCGGTACATTTCCAGGAAAATATTTGGTAAACAAGGTCTTGGGCGAACACAGGATACATGCTGCGAAAAACACTTTGTCGAATTTCACCAATCAGCATTACTAATAATATTAGTGCTTGGTAAAAATAAAGTACAAATATTGTACTGTATATATAAAAGTACTTGGCACTTGTGATACATCAAATTAACCAAGACCCATTGTATTAGGAAACCTCCTGTGTGAAGCCACACATGTTCATAATACTGTATGTGTCAATTTAACATACCATCTAGAACTGTTACTGATATCCCATAATTATTGTCACACTTGTGTCTAAAGCTAGAATTATGTCTCCAGACATAATAATTGGAGAACTTAATGCTGTGCCACTACTAACAAAGGTTAATAATGCTGCGTCTGTATACTGACCAAGTTGAAAGCCAAATTAAAACTGTTCAAATACTGTACATTACAGTTCTTTAGACTGCTCTAAATATGAAAGACATCAGTTTTTTTACATACTGAGAGTTTCAATGATAAAGGTCTTAAGAATACTTAAATGTAAATCTGATTCTCCAATAAAGGTCAGCCAACAATCAATTTAAAAAAATCAGAAACAATGCTGCTTAATAAAGTATAGAATCAATAAGTATCTGCAAGTGAGGTTATACTTGTGTCTAAAAATGAAATAATATCTGCAAGTATAATAATTATAGTATTTACTATTGAATCCCCAACAAAAGTTAATGCTGTATCAGTATTGTAACCAAGGTGAAAGCTAAACTGAACATTTTCAAATTGATTACAGTTACTTAGAAATTATTACATTTTTAAAGTAATTTCATTGAAATTAATGTTTTGTGAGCCATCAGAAGAATTTTTGGAGATGTGACTCTTTTATTTGTGTTTTTTGTTTTCTTCATTTAAGTTATTTAAAGAAATCCATAATGTAATTTCTGGTAATCTAATTTTAAGAGACACTTATCATTACATAATGATCTTGTTAAATATAGTTTTAATTTAAAAGCAATGATCATTCCTTTATATCTTTATTAGATTATTCTGCCGTTTGTTAAGATTATTCACTTTGGAACACTTACAGTTTTCTTGTGCCGAAGTTTTGCTCTACTTTGCAAAAATCTCACTTTAGAATGCATATTTTTACATTTTTGTACCCCTTCAATTTGCCATACATCCTGTTTAGCTGCGCCTCCAATTAGATGTTACCTTTGTGGTGTCAGATGCCATTATCTGAGATCCATTTTACTCTAATCATGAGCTGTGATCAAAAAGTATGGTGAATGTTGATGCAGAGCACCATCTAAGAGCAACGTAAAACAATTCAATGCAGGTTCAGACAAGTCCATCCTAGAGCCTAGTTTGTGGCAAGTTTCAACTTGTTTGATACTGTCAGTCGTTTGTGAGCCACTGTTGAGTTCAAGTGTGTTTTTCAAGATTGTCGTTAATAATGAATATCGAGCAACGCATTAACATGAAATTTTGTTTCAAATTACAAAAAACTCAGGAAACCCATGAGATGTTAAAATCAGTTTATGGTGACAGTGCCCCAACAATTAAGACTGTTTACAAGTGGTTTGTTCAATTTCGTAATGGATCTGACTCGGTTGAAAACGAGAAAAGATCAGGATGTCCTTCAACATCAAACACCGAGGAAAATATTGAAACAGTTTCATTCTTCATCATGACAATGCTCCTTGTCAAACATCCCTTCTAGTATGACAATTTCTGTCGAATAAAAACATTACGCTGTGTCTGCATCCACCCTATTCACCGGATTTGGCACCGTGCGACTTGTGGCTGTTCCCTAAATTGAAAATGACCATGAAAGGCAAAAAATTTAAATCCATTGAGGATATCCAGGCAGCCATGACAGGCCAACTAAAGACACTCGGAAAAAAACTTCAGAACTGCTTCGCAAAGTGGCAGGAGTGTTGGGATAAGTGCATTCGAAGTGGAGGAGAGTATTTTGAGGGTGAGTAGTAGTTTTAAATCTTTTACTGCAATAAACGTTTCTTTTTTAAAACATTCACCGTATTTTTTGATCACACCTTGTATATTTGCTTTCAAAAATATACTCTTTGCAAGCTTTACTCACCTTCACTCTGATTTTTGAATCTACCTAATAGTTTCTCATATATTTTGCCATAAGTATTTTTATCATTTGCCAAGTTTCTCATTATGTCTGTGCTGATTCACAAGGTGGCCGCAGATTTTAGGTGGAGATGGAATCAGGGATGTCAAAAAACAAAATACTAAGCAGGGGCTCAAAACCAGAAAGACACATGATCAGGTAAACTAGCTCAAAATGTAAAACAAGAATCATAGTTGGGAAAATCCCAAAATTGAAAAAGAAGCACTTAAACAGAGACAAATCAATAAACATCAATTTATGTCAAAAAACAGAGCAAGCAAAGATTTTTGGGAGAATTCACTTGTGGACTAACAGGAGTGTATGGTGCCAACCTTTATAGCCAATGATGGCGTTGCAAACTTACACTTGATCCCATATAGAAAAATCACAGCAACAAATCATCAAAAATGCTTAAAATGATGGTGGCCATATGAAAAACAAAATGGTTCCATGGAAGAGATGTTAGTAATTTTCAATTTCACAAAGAATACATCAGGCAGAAAAACAAATGTGACCATGGGGTTCCTTGATCTTCAAATATCCCAAAACGAGGTCTTATTGCTTTTTAATGTTCAAGGAAAATTATAAACACATATGATCTTCCACCTGTTTTTTGAACATGGGGTAACATTCCTGGTCTGAATCTGAAAGGACCATGATTCTCAAATGGTCCACTACTGTCAGAAGGGTTGGTACTACCTGAAGAAGCTGGCCATAATACTATCTCCTGAGAGAGTGGAAATGGTGTAAGGGCAGAAAAAGCATTTAAGAGAAACACTTATAGAAGATCATTCCTCCACCAGTAAAACACATTGGCAGTAGTGTGGTCAGTGGCAAGGCTTTGGTAGGATCTTGATTTTTGAGCAGCTCACAGAAGTGGGTGGAGTACAGCAGAACAGAAGGTGTTTTCCACTGACCACAGGTGAATAGTGTGAGGCAGGGTCAGTGGTGCAGTGTGCAAGCTTGTAGCAAGCCAGCTGGGAGAATGCAGCGTCACAAAACATCTGAGCTTCAATGCAGAGCAGATTTAGAGGAAGATGATGAGTTTGACTCCCCAGGCACCAATATTTGTTTTATGTGCCAGCTACCACCCATTATTTCAGTCATTTTCAGGTATGTTTTTCTTCTTCTGTTACTTCTGCCACTGCTTCAATGTTTCAGTGTTTACCCCATTTTTATCGGTCAGGCAATTTGCATTGCACATCATCCTCATCTTTCACCTTTTGGTGAAAATCATTGATGGTTGCCTTGACCCCTTCTGAAGCTTCTTGCCTTTTCATGTTTTTGTGTTTGGGGTAGAAGGGAAGAGAATTATTTTGGCTGGACGAAGGATTTTGTTGGATGGCTGGAAGTGGATGGTATTTTTCACAGGACAGAGAAAGAGTCACAGATAGGATTGCTTTTTTGTCAAAGGTAAGAAGGAAGCATGACATTTATAAGAGACTAGAGGGAGGAGGATGTCCTAAAAAGTGAAAAACACTCCCAAGCCCTACTGTAAGACTCGGTCCTAATTTAATTAGAACATTCTGGAGGGTGAGTTATGGATTGTTCCTTGTCCGGCCACTTCCATAGACCTGCTTACCCCAAAAGCAGTATATATCTCCAGACAACATACAGTGGGATGCAAAAGTTTGGGCAACCTTGTTAATAGTCATTATTTTCCTGTATAAATCGTTGGTTGTTACGATAAAAAATTTCAGTTAAATATATCATATAGGAGACACACACAGTGATGTTTGAGAAGTGAAATGAAGTTTATTGGATTTACAGAAAGTGTGCAATAATTGTTCAAACAAAATCAGGCAGGTGCATAAATTTGGGCACCACAAAAACGAAATGAATTCAATATTTAGTAGATCCGCCTTTTGCAGAAATTACAGCCTCTAAACGCTTCCTGTAGGTTCCAATGAGAGTCTGGATTGTGGTTGAAGGTATTTTGGACCATTCCTCTTTACAAAACATCTCTAGTTCATTCAGGTTTGATGGCTTCCGAGCATGGACAGCTCTCTTTAACTCACACCACTGATTTTCAATTATATTCAGGTCTGGGGACTGAGATGGCCATTCCAGAACGTTGTACTTGTTCCTCTGCATGAATGCCTTAGTGGATTTTGAGCAGTGTTTCGGGTCGTTGTCTTGTTGAAAGATCCAGCCCCGGTGCAGCTTCAGCTTTGTCAATGATTCCTGGAGATTGGTCTCCAGAATCTGCTGATACTGAGTGGAATCCATGCGTCCCTCAACTTTGACAAGATTCCCAGTCCCTGCACTGGCCACACAGCCCCACAGCATGATGTCCACAGCACATTATTCCAAAATGAAGCTGGCTTGTCCAAATGTGCTTGAGCATACCTCAAGCGGCTCTGTTTGTGCTGTGGGCGGAGAAAAGGCTTCCTCTGCATCACTCTCGCATACAGCATCTCCTTGTGTAAAGTGCGCCGAATGGTTGAACGATGCACAGTGACTCCATCTGCTGCAAGATGATGTTGTAGGTCTTTGGTGCTGGTCTGTGGGTTGACTCTGACTGTTCTCACCATTTGTCGCTTCTGTCTATCTGAAATCTTTCTTGGTCTGCCACTTCGAGCCTTAACTTGAACTGAGCCTGTGGTCTTCCATTTCCTCAATATGTTCCTAACTGTGGAAACAGACAGCTTAAACCTCTGGGACAGCTTTCTGTATCCTTCCCCTAAACCATGATGGTGAACAATCTTTGTCTTCAGGTCATTTGAGAGTTGTTTTGTGACCCCCATGTTGCTACTCTTCAGAGAAAATTAAAGGAGGAGGGAAACTTACAATTGACCCCCTTAAATACTCTTTCTCATTATAGGATTCACCTGTGTATGTAGGTCAGCGGTCACTGAGCTTACCAAGCCAATTTGAGTTCCAATAATTAGTTCTAAAAGTTTTGGAATCAATAAAATGACAACGGTGCCCAAATTTAGGCACCTGCCTGATTTTGTTTGAACAATTATTGCACACTTTCTGTAAATCCAATAAACTTCATTTCCCTTCTCGAATATCACTGTGTGTGTCTCCTATATGATATATTTAACTGAAATTTTTTATCGTAACAACCAACGATTTATACAGGAAAATAATGAGTATTAACAAGGTTGCCCAAACTTTTGCATCCCACTGTAACTCTATGGATGATTGAGTCACACGAGTCCCCCATCATGGCAAGGTCACAATCCTCAGAGTATATTACATTTAAAAATGAGAACATTGTATTTTGAAAAGGTTTGCAGTATGCAATTGGAAGTATGCTAAGTGAAAATAAATTGAGGATAAATTATAGCTGTTAGTGACACAGACCAGAAAGAATGAGATATGGATGAATAATAATCTGTTGGAAGTCAAATGGTCAGATAAAAAGAGTTTTATACAGCACTTTCAGAATAAACAGTAATTTACATATACTGTTTAAATATCCCCACAGTTAAAGTACAGGCAGTTTTACAGCTCTGGATCACACATACTGCTTTATAGTCCAATCCCCTGCATGCAAATAAACACATAATAAAATGTTGCTCTAGCAAATAACTGGAAAAATGTTCATATGCTTTAACATTTAAGATGGAAAATGTTAAATTCATTACTCAATGTAGAGTCATTGAAAATAAAATATTTTAACCTTTTATTCTGCCAATAAGCATTACAGTTATGTTGCTCTAAAATAGTTTTCAGATTCTGGCATCCCATGCATAAAGCTTCTTTCAAGAATCTGTTTGCCATTTTCTTGGTTTTCTCTGATGTCTCACTGTTGTTTTTGAATATATCGTACATATTGTATATATTTTGACAATCCATGTTTTATCCTCTCCATTTGTAGAGCTTGTCTCCTTCCATGTTGCATGTGTACAACAGAGAGGTGATGTACATAAACTTACTGGCATTCCACTAAATTGTTTCCTTTTTTTATGCTGGGAATGACTAAGACTGGCACTGAGTGCTTTACATCAGGATGCCTTTGTATAGAGGATGCTACGGCTAGGATGTTCAGTTTGCCTGCTGTAGTCTTTGCACATGGGTTCATATATGCATTAGTTGCTTCTAATAGTCAAACCATGAGTGTTTGCAAGATTGTTTTTGCCATGTGTAGGACATACATTCCCACCAGGCTTTAAGGGTGTGTGGGATTGTACAGAATTGACCAAGGTTATACACTTCTGAATTACCCTTAGGCTAGAAATGAAAGGTTGAATACAGTAAGTCTGAACTTGCAAAGAAATCCTTTACCATTGTTTGTCATTTCTGTAAATGCTTAATTGGTTATGTGTTCAGATTGGGTTTCATGAACTAATTGTACAGTATATACTGTTATGTGTTTTAGTTATAAGTAAAGTACGACAAATTATAGCCCATAGCAAAAGGGCATCTACAATGGCAGTTTTTTTTTTTTTTTAAAGACTTTTTTTTTCATACTGTGAAAGCCAAACAAAACAATACTTAATGGAAACATTCCAATAAAAAAGAAAAAAAAATGTATAGGGTCAATTCAAAGAGTCAGGTTTTAAATGCTGCAAAGATTACGATATATATGTATATACCCTTTCTCCCCTTTCATCTGCAGACCTGAGTGCATTCAGAAAGTACTTAGACCCCTTCACTTTTTTCACATCTTATTTTGCTGCAGCCTTATGCTAAAATAATTTAAATAAACATTTTCCCTCATCAAATAACACTAGATACCCCAGAATGAGAGAGTGAAAACAGGATTTTGGAAACTTTAACAAATTTATTAAAAATAAAATGCCAAAGTATCACAGTGGGACAAGTATTCAGACTCTCTACTTAGTAATCAGTTGAAGCACGTTTGGCAGCAAGCACAGCCTGGAGTCTTCTTTGGTATGAGGAAATAAAATTCACACACTTGAATTTGGGGATTTTCTGCCATTCTTCTTTGCAGTCCCTCTCAAGCTCAATGCAAAAAACACTGTTGCACACATGTGCATCGTATGCACCTTCAAGACTCCAACAAAGTAAGAATGACACCAACCCAAGGAGAGATAAAATTAACTCCCTCATTAACTCCCTCTCCCCTTTCATCTGCAGACCTGAGGAGGAGGCACGAGAGGACATCTGACGTTACTTCTGGGAAAAGCCCGTAGTTTCATCCCTTCTGCCCCAACGTGTATTTAAGGGATTATCATATCAGAAGTCAGCAGTCATTTTTGAACCTATGCCTGAACAGGATGGGGCTCTCTTGACAGACACCATTTGACTGCAAAACTATTCGCCTGATGAATGGTGTTCTTACCTTGATTGCTTTGTTTTGGTCTTGGTTATTAAATGAGATACCAGGGAGAGAAACCACTTTATCTTGTCCCCCTTACTTTTTTACGGTTCTAAATAATTTTTGGGTGTTTTGGAAGTATTTTTGGGGAGTGGGGGGGACAATGACTATTGCATCAAAAAACCTTGTTCACACTTCTGCATTTACCCTCTTTTCTTTCCTGCAGCTGCATTAAGAATGTATATACCTTTAAAATCAATTCCATGTACTGTACTCTTCTCGTTCACATTACATCAGTGTATTTTAAAAAAATGTGTCATGCTGGATATTGTCCACTCGACGACACAGCAAAACACATCACTGGGCACATTACTGTCTTTTCTGCACAGAAAAACTCAGTATGTGGAAAGTCAGCCTTGTCAAAATCCACCCACCTTGCGTCATTTTGTAGCAATTGCCTTATCCTAGTTGCAGATTTGCACACTTCAAGCGATTTTTTTAAGTAGAGATCTTTATTTAAATACTAAATGACGAACAGACACATGTGAAATTAATGCATGAAAATGCTTCCAGATAACAACTAAACACCTTTCCCCTTATGTGGATAGCATGGATTTTACTAGAACCAAAACCCAACTGATTTTGCCGAGTGAAACAGAAAATTTTGCTGGGAATTGTTTCACTCATCATTATTCACACATGTTAAAATGTTCTTCTAAAACTGCAAAATATTTATTGATCAGGTAAACATCAATTTTAACTTCCTGGGGAACTCTCAGATGTTTTTCTGGTTGCTTTTTTATATTTCTCCGCAAGCCGACATGAAGAATGTGCAATACAATTTGTACAATATTACTACAGAATACAAATGTTTACATACTGAAGGATCATTTATTGTTGCTAGGGGTATCATCAAAGCAAATTTAAGGAATGCTGACCCTAAATATGCATATTACTTGCCCCACGAGGGATGTTAATATTCTGGATCACTGCTACATCCTAATAAAAGAGACTTACTGTTTGCTACTGGGCCCCCACCTCGGATGGACTGATCACCTTTCAACACTCCTATGGCCTGGTTTAAAACAGAGACTTAGATGTGAATGACTATGAAGACATTGTAATGGGATTTAATAAAAATATATATATAGATGTGGATGACTGTGTGCCTACGAAAACATTTTTCTTAATAAAAAATTGTGGATCACCGGTGACATCTGGAATTTACAGAAAGGACACAGCAAGGCATTTCAAAATGGTGATATTGAAACATAAGAAAAGCATATACAAACTCAGAAACGCAACCAAAGAGGCTAAACATCAGTACAGAAGTAAGCAAAAGAACTTAGCAGCTATAAAACTTTGACAGGGACTGTTCCCATCCTGATCACCTTAATACTTTCTATGTCTGTTTTTATCTTCACAACATGCAGTCCTCTTGTTCTGATCTTACTATTACGATGTAATAATAGATATTCGGGCAGCTAAACTCCTCCCTTTATCACTATAACAATATGGAGACTGGCTTGACACAACGTGTACAAATCTCCAGTTTATTAACAAAGAGCAGGTGTGAAACTACAAAGAAAAGAAACATAGTATTCAGCACCAAAACAGTTTGGTAATAGCTTTAATACTATAAGTAGCAATACAGGATAGTAACATTTTACATATATAAACTTACAGGCTATGCAACCAAAGGCTTAAACAAGAAGGATGAACTTTGCTGCATTTATTTCTGGCAGATTCAATACTTACATTGAGAATGTCTCACTATAAGGAGGCTCACGAAGAACAAATATCTCAAAGCAAGCATATTTGAATATGACAACAATATGCAAAAATCGAAATGATTAACAATTAAACATTTTGTCCATCTTTACAAACGTGACAACTCTATTCTGTTGCATACAGCTCCACATGATTTGTCCTTCATTGTTTATGTAAATGAGTTAATGTCCAGTCTGACTTTGTAACAATTTTAAATCATCATCGAATGAATCAACTTTGAATCATCTTTGTAACATTATGAAATACCACCATAGGTACTCTCTCCTGTAATAACACAGAGATGTAAACTGGTGTAACAGGAGACAAGACAAGGTAAAGTTTTGTGGCACCTAGAAGGCAAACCTCATATAATTGGCGTAAAAACAATGAAAACAGTTGGAAAATGGCAACAAGGCCTTTTACAGACAGCAGTCGAATCACGAATGACTAAATAGAAGCCAGACCGGTAGGGGCAAGGCCAAGGGACTGTGACCCAGAAGTGACGTCACTGGGACTGACAGTTGTCTAATTCTTAGGGTACAAAGGAAGAGAAGCATTAGCCAACAGCACCAAAGGGTTGAATTATAATCAGACAAGCCTTTAAGTTTTCTCCCAAACGCAAGTGTGTGACACTGAGTAACACATTGAAGCAATGTTCATGGTTCCAACCTAGCAAGGAATTACTGAAATTATGAATCCAACCATACACAAAAAGAACAAATGCATGAGAGTGGAGAAATTGATAGAGAGGTAGTATAGAAGATGACGGATAGGATACTTATATTTCAGCTTGCGCTGACAAAAGTGTCAACATTTTAAAAAATCTTAACTTTTTACTCTTTTATCCTACCCCAATATATAAATACACCCCATAAAATGCTGGGTACTTTGGCTAGTAGTATGTATAATTGATAGATAGGTAGTGTAGAAGATGTATATATGTATGTGCTAATGTTTTAAATTAAAGAGAAAAATTTAAATAATTTTCTTTCTTGGATATAAATAATCTATATATATATAAAGTGATAATGTCTCTTCATCTGTCAACATAATACTTGTAAAACTTTGATCTTGGTCTTAATTTAGAGCTCATGACCTGATATGGTCTGAAAATTCAATACATTTTAAGTAGCCTTGTTACAGTTAGAGAAAACTGGGATATTGCTCTGTAAGAAATTGGATTAACACATGTAGATTTCTACAGCTTTGTAGCCATGCAAACTCTTAACTTGGGGTAGGGTTGAAGAAATTGTTAGTCTTGCCCATGTCCATTGCACTCTGTTAGCCTCTGTGTATGCCCATGGACAGTTAACATCATCCTGAACATTTGAACATGGTCTATATAAGAAACATCATCTGGATGCACTAGGTTGCATCATCAGTGATGTATCCTGAGGTTATCGGGCGTTTCGGGTCTCGCAACATCATACACCCTGGTTTAGGTGACCCAGCCGGGGTTGATCAGTCCCCAACTTGCGTCCCAATAGTGATCCACGGATCAGCCCTCTTTATCCAAAGCCACCTTGAGGCTTTCTCTGCAGCTTCACTTGTGGATTTAATGGCCCTCTTTTTGGATGCTCCTGTTATGCCCAGCCATGTGAGGACTCTGCAGAGTGAGCATCCTGCAAAACCTCTGCAGCCAACTTCTATCCCTGCACTCCTCCACTAGCTACTGGTACTTGGCACATTTCCTCTCGTTAGCTTCCTTGATACGCTCTTCCCAGGGCACTGTCAGTTCCAGCATGATCAGCTGTTTTGAGGCCTCAGAGGTAATGATCATGTCTGGTTGGAGTGATGTTGTTACGATTTGCTGCAGGAAATTTAGCTGCTTTCCCAAGTCAGCATGCAGCTGCAAGGCAGAGGCTGTGTGGAAGAGGCCTGTTATTACTGCCTTTGCCTGGGATTGCTCTCCCGCTTTAATAAAGGTAACTGCCTTCTTTGAGCCGTGGAGGAGTTTTCTTGTGTTGATAGCTGAAGCCAAGCTTTCAGCAACTGCCTTGAGCACCTTGTCATGGCACCACCAGTAGTGGCCATCTGCCAGAGCCTTAGGGCAGCTGCTGAGTAGATGTTCTAGGGAGCCTCTTCCTGAACAAAGTGGACAGGAGGGTGTCTTGCTCTTCCACCACACGTGGAGGTTTGCTGGGCTTGGCAGGGCATCGTAGAGCGCCTACACCAGGATCCGGACACGAAAGAAATCTCCCGGCATGATGTCCGACCAAGTGATCCTTTGTTGGAGAGTACTCTCCCACCTTGTCCATGCACCCTGTTGCCAGAGTCCTACTGTCCTGCTCACTCTCTCTTCCTCCACCCCTGCTTAGAGCTCTTCCTGGAGTAGATGGATTCTCTCCTTGCCCAGGGCCTTGCCGACCTGGGTCTTTGGGAAGTAGCCCAGACCTGCTCTACCTCTTGCCACGGTGCCCACCAGAGGCTTCTGTATCAGGCGTGACTCTGCCACCTCCACAGCCTTCTCCGCCCTCCATTTCCTGCCTGTCCTCACCTCAATGCCAGCTGCTGACACCTTACAATCCTTGAAGTCCCTGTACTGTAGGGCTTCTATGGTGCATGCCACCATGAATTCTTCAGTGAGGCCGCTAAATGGTAGCCGCAGGATGTTACTTGTCCCATACAGTGCTGTGCTGGTGAGGCTATGTGGGAGTCCCAGCAACCTCCAAAGAAAGCTGCTGATCATCTTTTCAAGGGACTCAACTGTTGAAAACTGGAATGCATATACCAGCAGAGGCCATAGGATTGAGTGCTGATAGATCCAGGCTTTAAACCTACCAGGAAGACCAGACCTATCAACCTTGGTGAGCCATGTCCCAAGGTCCTTGGTGGTCTTCTGAATGGCAGCTGTGTCTGACTTTCTCCAAACTCTTGACTGGCTGCTCCGTGATGGATGGGATGACTGTTCCCACGATAGCACATCGGTACTTATCAGTCACCTTCCCCTTCTTTAGCACCATGGACCTTGACTTGGAAGGCTTAAAACTCATCCTTGCCCATGTGATGAGTCTCTCAAGTCCTTGTAGGATCCACCTGCTCACTGGGACCGATGTCGTGATGGTTAGATCATCCATATAGGCTCTTATTGGGGGCTGTGGTACATCCAAGTTAGTCAGGTGCCCTCTGCATTCTACCTCGGCTGAATTGACCACAATATTAATGGCAAGGGCAAAAAGAATAACGGAGATGGTGCACCCTGTTATTATTCCCTTTCCAAGCCGATGCCAGTCTGATATTTCTTACCCAGAAGTGACCCTTATCCTGAACTTGTTCTAGTAATCCAGGATCAGATCCTTGATTTTCCTTGGAACATGGTGGCGATGTAGTGCGAGCTCAACCAGCTTGTGTGGTATAGACCCATAGGCATTGGCCAGGTCCAACCACAACACAGTAAGGTCACCTTTGTTCTCATGAGCCTCTCTGATAGGCTGAGTTACCACACCAGTGTGCTCCAGGCAGCCAGGGACTTCAGGAATCTCCCTCTTCTGGACTGAGGGGTCGATGTGAGCAACAGCTGCAAAAAAGGATTAGATAGACACTTGTAGATCCATCAGCCAGTACACTATGATTTATGGTCAGTTTGTTCGTTTTTTAAAGAAAAATGTTGACTTGTTTATTATTATTTTTATTTATGTGTTGCTTAGATGAGGTTTGCTAAGAATATACAGAAATGATTATACAACAATGCAGAATGAGACACACAACAAGTCACGAACAAGGCTCACTGAACATGCTGAAATGAACCCTTAGGGTATGTCTTCCTCTTAAACTGAAATAATCAGCTAACAATGGTTTATTTCTGGACATTAATTATCTATCTGCACAGTTACATTAATTATTATTATTATTATTATTAGCTGCCCTGCATTCTGGCTCTAGAAAACTGGGATAGGACATGGATAGAATATTATTATTTCTTTTAGGATGTCTCTCTTCTATTAAGTAAACCCTTCTAAAAAACATACACCATGCCAGCCAGATGAAAAAAACAAGTAAAAGTGATCACAAACATACATTTCCTGAGACAAATGCTTAGGCAATTACATTATTTATTCTCCTGGCTAAAATCAGTCTCAATATTTCAGAAATCGCTAAATGTATAGTATGCTGATGAGCTGAATGTACAGTGCTATGCTCAGCAGCATAATCTAGGGACACACAGGCTCCATGCTTGTTTTCTCAGTGGACATTGATGGTGTCTAATGTTTTTCTTAGTGTAGTTATTTTTTTTTTGGGCATTCGAGGAAAGCTCCATTAGAGATTTCGGGAGGTTTTTAAGAAACCAGCTTTTTGCCTTAACATTCACCTTATCCATCTTTGTGTAACTATGTAAACACACTTATTGCCATTTCGTGCTCTTGTATTTTTCCCAGCATGCTCTGGTTTTTCTTCTGCATTTTCAAAGATATGCAGGTTAATCCATATGGTAGGTGTATTTTTATGGGTGGCCACCCTGTTTACGGCTGGTTTGTGCTTTGTTCCCCCTGCAGTTCTGAAGTGGATTTAGCCAATTTGAGACTGTTATGTTGTTGTTATCTCCCTTTAATTTGGCATATTAAAGATAAGGCATTTTGTCTTTACAATTCTTTTTGCCCATTTTGCTTCATTTATCATTGCTGAAACAATGAATCATTCATACCATTACAGAAACATTTTCTGTGTAAATAAATTAACATGTGAACTAATAACTCTGTTAGAACTGCTAGATACATTTTTAAATTAATAAATTAGAATTCCGTGATGTGCAGATGTTACTAATGGAAATGAAACATGGCAAGCTGCTTTCAGATCAGGAGTCAGTGCTGGATGGTAACCAACTTATATAGCACAGCACACACATGCAAACACACCAAATCAATTTTTAAATATACTGTGTTTGGACTGCAAAAGAAAAATAAGTTTTAATAATAGTCAAGAGACAGAACAGAAATGCTATTTAATATATTCAATTTCCCCACTATAGTCTACATAAAACTACTGCACTATTATTTCATGTAATTGTAGTATCATATGTTAGAACATTATAATTAACATTTTAAATGCCTCTAATATTACTCAGTTACTTAAGTTTTCAGTTCTGTGTAAATATAGTATGCCTGTGAATGTGAAGATACACAACATGGCGTGGTAGCTAACCTTTTGAATAAGAACTCTGGTTTACTACTTGATCTTGACCAGTACTATGTGTAAAACTAAGTAAAAATTAATAATTCAGTAAAAGGTTCTATATACAGTCAAATGTATTTCTAACTGACATACTAATTTACAGTAGATAAAGTACCAAGTAATTAAATAAACGTGCTTTAAGGGAAAGGCTGGCAAACTAACCGTGTTTATAAATTCAAGTCCATAAATATTTGGAGTGACACAGTTTTCATAATTTTGGCTCTGTTCGCCACAACAGTGAATTACAAATAAAGCAATCATTATGTGATTGAAGTGTAGACTTTCACCTTTAATTTAAGGGGTTTACGAAAAATATTGTATGAGCCGTTTAGGAATGACAGCTATTTTTATACACAGCCCCCCTCTTCTCAGGGGCTCAAAAGTATATGGGCATTTGACTGACAAGCTATTCCATAGCCAGGTGAGAGCAGTTCCCTCATTATTTCATTAACTACTAAGCATGTAAAAGGTCTGGAATTGATTCAAAGTGTGGAATTTGCATCTGGAAGCTGTCACTGTGCTGTCGATTACAATATATATACTCAAATTTATCAATTTTATACATATATACATTCATATATATTGCATTTATAGATCAAAGGATTTCTTTTAGCCTTAGCTAAAAGATGGCATAATGACTGACCTTGTGGTAAGCTGTTTATGCTACATTTTTAGCTCTTTCCACAATCTATAGGAAGATTAACTACTTTTTAGGTACAGTCATATGAAAAAGTTTGGGAACCCCTCTAAGCCTGCATAATAATTTACTCTACTTTCAACAAAAAAGATAACAGTGGTATGTCATTCATTTCCTAGAAACATCTGAGTACTGAGGTGTTTTCCGAACAAAGATTTTTAGTGAAGCAGTATTTAGTTGTATGAAATTAAATCAAATGTGAAAAACAGGCTGTGCAAAAATTTGGGTACCCTTATAATTTTGCTGATTTGAATGCATGTAACTGCTCAATACTGATTACTGTACTTGCAACACCAAATTGGTTGGATTAGCTTGTTAAGCTTTGAACTTCATAGGCAGGTGTGTCCAATCATGAGAAAAAGGAATTTAAGGTGGTCAATTGCAAATTGCGCTTCTCTTTTACTCTCTTCTGAAGAGTGACAGCATGGGATTCTCAAAGCAACTCTCAAAAAAATCTGAAAACAAAGATTGTTCAGTATCGTGGTTTAGGGGAAGGCTACAAAAAGCTATCTCAGAGGTTTAAACTGCCAGTTTCAACTGTAAAGAATGTAATCAGGAAATGGAAGGCCACAGGAACAGTTGCTGTTAAACCCTGGTCTGGCAGGCCAAGAAAAATACAGGAGCGCATATGCACAGGATTGTCAGAATGGTCACAGACAACTCACAGATCACCTCCAAAGATCTGCAAGAACATCTTGCTGCAAATGATGTATCTGTACATCGTTCTACAATTCAGTGCAATTTGCACAAAGAACATCTGTATGCCAGGGTGATCAGAAAGAAGCCCCTTCTGCACTCACACCACAAACAGAGCCGCTTTTTGTATGCAAATGCTCATTTAGACAAGCCAGATTCATTTTGGAACAAAGTGCTTTGGACTGATGAGACAAAAAGTGAGTTATTTGGTCATAACAAAAAGCATTTTGTGTGGCGGAAGAAGAACACCGCATTCCAAGAAGAACACCTGCTACCTACTGTCAAATTTGTTGGAGGTTTCATCATGCTGTGGGGCTGTGTGGCTAGTTCAGGGACTGGGGCCCTTGTTAAAGTTGAGGGTCAGATGAATTCAACCCAATATCAACAAATTGTTCAGGATAATGTTCAAGCATCAGTCACAAAGTTGAACCTACGGAGGGGTTGGATATTCCAACAAGACAATGACCCAAAACACAGTTCGAAATCTACAAAGGCATTCGTGCAGAGAGAGAAGTACAATGTTCTGGAATGGCCGTCATAGTCCCCTGACTTGGATATCATTGAAAATCTATGGGATGATTTGAAGTAGGCAGCCATCAAATTTAACTGAACTGGAGAGATTTTGTATGAAAGAATGGCCAAAAATACCTCCATCCAGAATCCAGACACTCATCAAAGGCTATAGGAAGTGTCTATATTTGTAAAAGGAGGCTCAACTAATTATTGATGTAATATCTCTGTTGGGGTACCCAAATTTATTCACCTGGCTAATTTTGTTATGATGCATATTTTCTGTGAATCCAATAAACTGAAATACTACTGTTTCCATAAGGCATGGCATACATTAAAAGAAAGTTGCTACTTTGAAAGCTCAGTCAATGATAAACAAAAATCCAAAGAATTAAGAAGGGTTCCCAAACTTTTTCATATGACTATATTATCTATGTCTATATTAACTAGCTCAAGTAGAATAAAGAGTTCACTTGCCACTCTCCAACAGATTTAATAATAAAATTATTAAAAAAAAAATATATATATATATATATATACTGTATATATATACTAGCCAAAACACCTGTCTAAAAAATGCCATAGAATAATTAATAAGTACTTGCTATCTCTTGCCCTACATGTACCTTCAGCAGTTTTCCTCTGTATTTGCGTGTATAAACGTCTTTTCACCAGCGCTCCCTCTCTCAAGCATGTTCCTGTAAAGCCTACTTCTCAGACTGTGTCGTTATTTTCGTGGACTTCTGTGTATTTATTAAAGTCCCTTTCTTGCCTTCTGTCTAGTTTTACACTTGCGGTCTTTGAAGGTGACCCTGTCAATGTGCCTTATACGCTCCTCTTCATGTTTCTCACACTTGCATACTCACTCTTTCGTCATGTCACCAAAGCCAAATTGACCAAGCAGTGTTTTATTTTATACTAGGGGGCTTACACTCTGCTTTGCTCGCCAACCCCTTTGCCTGCGCTATCCACCAGCCACTTCACGTCTCTGAGTTGCGAAGAGGGGGCTGAACGCACCCCAAGGAGATGCGGTTGCTCCTCCAAAACCCCCGCTTAAACAGTGATACAATGGGAAACAAATAGTTTTTTTATCTCCTCTTTGCTTGATCAGCAGTTGGCTTGCTGCTGCTGCTGCAATGCCACGTGATCTGCATCTTGCGTGGCACTTCGAACATTTAAAAACCTGTACAGAATCTGTCTTTGTCATCTACTGTTTGTGTTTTATTTCCAGCCCTGGCTGTGGTTAAATCTGTTGGCACAAAGTCTCTTCTCACAGGATGTGTGTTCTTGATATTTTAGTTTATAATTTAAAAAACGGAATAAGAATCTAAAAATCTAACAACATCACATTAAAATTCGATAAATTCTGAAAAGAACAATACCAAACATATATATGTAGGTTTTAAAATAAGCCCTATTTAAAGCGTGACAAAAAACATGACATAAAATCGTTGCACTTTTAGGTTTAGGATTTATATATATTGTATACACACACAGCATGGCCAAACCTTTTACAGAATGACTTCGGAAGTAGTGCGAATAACAGAACAGTGTCATAGAGAAGATGTGGAGCATTGTTCATTTTCTTTTCATATTGACACTTTTATTTTCTAGAAAGAGATTCTGTGGAAGTAGAAAAGAAAAATGTATCAAGTAGTCTCTAAAAAGAAGTAAACTATGAAAGTGTGCTGGTGGTCTTAAGGACATCATGTTCTAAGTGATCCAAATAAATGGCTTACATGTGGAAAAATATAATTACATTATAATGGGATCACTTCCTTTGCACCTGTTTTTTTAATTAAATAATTGACCACTTATTATTATGTAGAAGTATAATTCAGTTTTGAATTGTTCTTTTTCTAAAGTATGTGTTGTGCGGTGCATAGCCAAGCCTCTAGGATGGAGTGAAGGGATAGGATATCTCGTGTATTGATGGATTAATAAGGAAAATGGAATTTGGTTATTGAAGTATTCAGAGCAGGAGTAATCCAGTCTATCAGGTGTGATGTTGTAGTATTTCAATAAAAGCGATAATCGATTTACTTTAGTCTCTTTATCGGTTACACCAAAGAATTATCTATTTTCTATGTGTATTGTCACAGGCGCTAAGAGATAGGATTGTTTGTGGTGTAAATGAAGATGGATTTCAGTAATGATTTGTGTCAGAAATGGCTTTAACATGCAAAGGCAATCACTTCAGTAAGGTAAAATTGTTTAATCAGCTAACAAAGATCTAAAGGATTTTTAGATATAACTATTAGAATATGTATAATTCTACATTCTAGTTTGCCCCCCCCCCAAAATATTTTTTATCTTTCAAACATGCTTGATGAGTAATTTTCAAAAATGAAAAATCAAATATCTTATGTATCACTATTACCCCTCACAGCTTAAAAATGGCTTACAGATTTAAATCCTATTTATCTCAGTGTCACTCCAAGCATTTCTGTACTTCGCAGTGCTTTAACTTTATGAATTAGTAAATTGTGTTTTAATGATTTTCATTTTGAAAGGCTTGAGGTGCATTACAAAATAAGGATTTATTTACTAAGTGCCACATGCATAGAGGGGAAGCTATAAAATAAATAGTAGTATATCAAAATTTCTATATATCAAGTGGATTGTACATGTTTTATTGTTATTTTTTATATTTTTATTACATTTCTGTTTGTAATTATGTATTGTCATTTTAAATGTTTAAATGTTCTGATATCTGCGGTGGGCTGGTGCCCTGCCCAGGGTTTGTTTCCTGCCTTGCACACTGTGATGGCTGGTATTGGCTCCAGCAGACCCCCGTGACCCTGTAGTTAGGATGTAGAGGGTTGGATAATGGATTAATGGATATTCTGATATTCTTTGTGCTTTTTTGGTGGAGCCCCCAGGAGACAGTGCCTCCCTGAGGTTATCACTCCTCAGCCCTCCCTCTAGATATTTAACCCAGAGAAGAGACTCTCAGTAGTAGGTGAATGTTATGTTTGCGGAGGCTTCTTTTGAGTATTGCAATTATGTTTATTTTATTAACTACTAGCTGTCCCCTGCATAGTGGTGAAACAGGACAAACTTTAAAAATCAAAAAAAACTTAAGACATAAAGTAATTCTGGCCAAGCGGAAGGTAGGTAAGCTCCAATGTCAAACGTTGGCACAGTATCTGATCGTGTTCAGCCCTGACAGGAGAGCATCTCCCATGTGGGGAGAAAAGCACGTGGCCGTGATATCTCTGCCAATCAGCAGCTATCCTCTAAAACACACATAGCTCTGGTCTCTTTCAAAAACATCAAATGTTACTCCTTAACAATCTGTAGATAATAATGTCTGTTAAACAAACAGGTATCTTTAGCTAAAAGAGAGGCAATGTACACTCCAACACGTGGTTAGAGGTAGAGCAACTCGAATGGAGGCTGGCGTGTGAGTGAGTATGGCCCCTCCGGCTCCCTACTCCCGAGGTCCTGCCACCCCCTCCCCTCGGCCCGCATCCTGTCTCTCAGATTTTCACAAATAAATTGGTGCCACAACTGAAGCCGCAAAATCAACCGGAACGTTCAAACTAATTATAGAAAAAAACCCGATATGCAATAAATCCATTAGGTAGGTCTTTTTTGAAACACGGACAAACAGGCAGACTGACAGATGTTGGATTTTATATATATATAGAGATGTACATTTTTCTTTGTGTTTGTAAGTGAATGTAGCTGTTTTGTCCCTTGTGTTTTGTGGGTAGTTCACTAAGAGGCGGGGCTACCTGTCAATCACTGCTAGGACCAGCCCTCCACTCTATTTAAGGGTGGGCTTCCCATAGTTCTTGGCGGATCATTTCAAATGCACTAGGGAGTGGAGTGTTTTCTTGTGTTTACTGTGCCTTTTACTTTTTTCGAACCTGTGCTTTGATTCTCAAATTGATCTTTGGATTTCGTTTTGAGACTATGATTATTAATTTTTTGTAACCTTTGCTCTGTTTTTGAACACACTACTGGATTCTGTATTCGAACTTTGTTTGCTGTGTATTAGCTTGCCTTTCAGGCAATTCCTTTGTGCTCTTTGAAGCTTTGGGGCTTGCACTGTTTTGGTTCCTGTGCTTTTGGGACTCCCCAGTTCACAACAGTTTTGTTAATTTTTGTGTCATTTATTTATGTTGATGATACTGTTGTTAATTATCTGCTTAGTTTTCTATGCCTGTGTTATGTCTTGTGTGTGGTTCCCCAAGAGGCAGGACAACCTGCCCATCACCACTAAGGACTGCCCCCAGCCCTATAAAGGCAAGGATTTTCCACAGGTCTCTTTTGGTTCATTCGAACACACTAGGGAGTCACTGATTTTACTTTTCAGGCAATTCCTTTTGCCTATTTTGCTTCACAGAACTTTTTCTGGTTGCCCTTGTATCTAGCTGGGGTTTGATAATAAATTCCTCTGTAGAGCATATTTTGGAGAATTGCAAGACTCTCTTTGTGCTTTGGAAAGCTTAAGTCAATATTAACTGAAATTTACTTTCGGATTGTGGACTTAAACTTATTTGCATTTGGATATTGATTTTTTCCTTTTATTTTTTCTATTTTTTCTGAATAATTTCTTTATTTATAAAGATTAATTGTTTACCCTGTTGTGCACAAGTTGTGGGGTTATGACCATCCTTCTTCTTGCATTACGTTTTGCTTTATTTTGGGACTTTTCTAGTTATTTTGACAGTTGTCCTTGTTTGGAGACTGCTAGGCAGAAGCTATCAGTTAGCAGCGAGGAGTAGCGGGAGTTGGAGTGGGTCTCCTCAGGCAGGTCTCCTTTTAGAAGGCCTCACACCCATTTCACCATGTTAGTGACTCAATTTCACAGCAATAGGAGAATCAGGGACTGAAAGAGGAATTCTGACCCTATAGTATATGTGAAGGCAGCAAAGTGGAAACTCCCTTGTACACAGTCAATTGACTAAAAACTATGTGAATCCCACACCCACACTATATCAGCTTTATACATCCACATCCATCCATCTTTTTTTAAACTTGCATAATCCAGTTCAGAGTTTGAGAATGTTTAGATAGCAAACTCCCCCAGTACAATTTTTCTCTGACATCTGGATGGATGAAAGCATACACACGTAAATATTCATAGTGTCTATTCTGGTAGGGAGGAGTGTTGGCTGTGAGGCTAGGATTCTGTGCCAGCAATCAGAAGGTTGCTGGTTTGAATCCCTTAAACGGCAGAAATGACTCTATTCTGTTGGGCCCTTGATCAAGGCCGTTAACCTGCAATTGCCTCATCAACGTTAATCTGCATCCAGCCCTCCTAGCAGGTCCTCCAACTTGCAGGGAAAACCTGGGGATTGGTGGCAGGATTGGCACTCCAGCCACTGTAAAAAACCTCACACTGTACCAGTGTGTTGCTGAGGTGTTACCTGCTGCGATGGGGTGAGTGCGGCAACATGCCATCCGCTTATGCTCCCAACCTATCCAGGTAGGACTAGACAAGAGGGAAAAAATAACTTAGACATGGTGCCAGTCCATTGCAGGGAACACAACAACACATTCATACTCCAACTGGAGTCACCAATTATCCCAACAAGTACATCTTAAAAATATCTACTTTAATGGCTGTTGTTCTAAATATCTGATTGGAACTTTGAAGCAAACATATCAGTCACAGTGCATTGTACTCACCACTAAGATAAAACTGTGCAATAACCCCAAAATAGGAATACTTAAGAGGAAATTATTTTTTTAATGCAGTTTATACAGTCATCTTGTACTTCTATTCAAACATTACAAGTACTCAGTCATTATATGGGTTTGTGAGTGGGTTCTGTTGAGTCAAATACTGAATTCAGATGTGCAGTCTGTAGAGTGTAATGAAAATGTGCTCCTGTACCATCAAATGTGGGAATTTATGTTTTGCAGCGTGTGCATTTTTATTGTGTCTGTCTAGTTTGCATTTGCATTTTTGTTTGTGTGCATTAATGCACCCCCTTTTAATTTCCATGTCATTTAAATTCCCAAATGTCCACTGTTAATTAAAGTGGTTAAGCAATATTATTACAATAAAAAAGTCCAGACTTGCAACACTGCATTTGCACCAAGACTTGCTTGTCATTTCAAAGTTCATCCAGACGTATACTAAAGGTGCAGCCACAGAGGCTTCATGAGGTGAGTGTAAAGATCATGACCTGACTGGTGGACCAGACAGGGTCAATAAAACCGCAATTTATCTTGAACCTGAGGGAATATGGGAGGAAATGAACCTGAAAGAGAATCAATCTCTCTTTGTCTTCATGGGTGTTTTTTTATTGCCTTTTAGGCTTTTCTTAGCCTCTCTGTCCTTGATGCCTTATATTTCAAATTAAAAATATCTGTGCCCTTTGAGTTTGGACTAAGCTCTTCCCATCTTCCTTCCAAAGGGTGGAATGTCTTTCATTTCCTTGTGAGGACTGAAAGTTGGAAAATGTGGAGACTCCCGGCAAATTAAATGTTAGGACTTACTGACAATCTGAATATCAAAATTGTGCGGTCGGGTCACCGAATATAAATTTTATAAAAATGTTATGGTGTTACAAATCATTAAGTGTCCATTACTGTGTTTATGAGAAAATCCTGCTCAAATAGAAAGTTAGAAGAAGGCTATTGTATACTTTTATTTTAGCCTGCCCTACCCTCAAAACAGTGAGCTTGTGCTCTTTAATAATCTAGAGCTGTAGTTCTGGCTTGTGTTACTGAGCTAATTGGTTCAGAGCATGCAATTTCCATAATCTACGTAAAATACTTATTTTAGCTGGTGATGTTCTGTTTAGCCTAACAAGGTTCTAAAACTAAGAATAAAGAACAAAGATCGCTGATTGAATATTTGGATATATTTCTATAAAGATCATACAGAAGAATGAAAATGTTCTATAGAAAGAAAATTTCAGTGTAGCACATCATAACCACTATGGCGAGTGAATTGGTGGCTTCTGCTCTCCTGTACAGAAATGTATATGTATCACAAAACATGGCTTTTCTTCACCATGCTGGCCTGAGGTACAATGTAGCATGGTGTTTGTGTACAACATGTGTATCCATGTATGAGGTACAGCTATGCAGATATGCATATCTAAGTAAGAGTATTATACATAGCTAGTTGTGTTTTTCAGATTACCAGAGTTCATCACTGGAACACTAACAGGATAATCTGGGTATTTTGCACACTGCTTAAATTCCTATGTGAAGGAGCATTTGGAAAATCTCTTTGGGCCTTTACTTCATCCAGAGGAAATAAAAGAGCATTTTAGGCATCAGCTCTAATGACTATACAGGTTAATAGCAGTCTGAAGATTTTATTTTAAATGAAAAGTACTCAAGAAATGAGCCAATGTTGGTACAAATAATCAGAGGTGGGTAGTAATGAGTTACATTCACTCGGTTACATTTACTTTTTTAAAAAATTGTACTTCTACGAGTAGTTTTACTGCACCATACTTTTTACTTTTACTTGAGTACTTTTGTGAAGAAAAAACACTACTCTTACTCCGCTACATTGGGCAACACTCGAATCGTTACTTTTTTTCCATTAGATGCAGTACACTATATTTTTGCCAGAGAGAATCCGCCAGTGGATCTACTGCATGACTTTTTCACCAATCAGACGCGGCAACAATAATCACATGGCTCCGTTTCACAAATCAGATGTAGCCATGCAGTCAAATGACCACACACAAACAATCGCGTCCTAGCGGCACAGATTCCTCACAGACAGCGGACAGGGAAAGAAAGAATACTGTAAATGAAAAATGAGAGACAACTCCTGCTGAAGCTTAACGATCACTTCACTGAGTGAAGTACAAGCATGTTTTAAGCAAACATGTAAAGACACAGACAGTCAAAGTAAAGTGAGAATTCTTGTACGTGCACAAGCTGCCTTGTTCTAATGTTATTTTCTATCAGCTGTGCTATTTGGAGGGCAAGTGAATATGCAATATTATACTGTCATTGTACAGCAGGACCAGGTCGAAATGATCTACCTACATTAAAAATGCTATATATATACATATATATATTATATATATATATATATATATATATAATATATATATATATATATATATATATTATATATATATATACAGTATATATATATATCTAATATATAAAGTCAATGTGTGTATGTATGTTTGTTTATCTGCCATACAAATCTGCACCGGGCATCTGATCGGCACCAAACTGGGGATGGGGCTCCTTTGTGACCAGGTGAAGGTCATGGGGTATGTTTGGTTGGGAAAAATGTTTGTGTTGAACCGCAGGGCACCTTCTCACTGACACAACGTTCGGCACACGTCCCCGTACTTATGATCGACAAGATGGCCGCATGTTGCAACAGACATTCACCACGGCGCCATCTAGCGGCAGCTTTGGTCTCTGTGCATCGCTCTTTACCCATGTTTCTTTGAATTGCCAAGACATGTTGGAAGTGTCCAAGTATGAGAAGGCCGACTGCTTTGATTGGGTGAAGGGGAACTGCCGTATGGATGTAATAAATGAACGACCCAGTGCGCATGACCGGCTGACACACCCGCGTTTCCGTGGGTCACACTCCCACACGCACTGATAGTGCTGTATTTCATTTGCCAACATCTGTTATATGCAAGCACATTTGAACAGAGACTCGCCTTAAAAAGACAGCATCCTTCTCCCACCATTTTCCCCAACCGGATGTATGTCTCTTCTCTCTGTAGTTACCATCCCAATATCCGTTAGATGCCAGCACGGTTCAACACAGATGCTCCTTAGAAACAGAGCACTCCTCCTCACCCTTTTTCCCAGTACGGTTTCAGTGCTACTCTTTCTCACTGGTTTTCCATATTTGTGGTGCTATTTGCTTGGTTTCTGACTCACAGTACGATTTCAGTGTTGCTCTTTCTGACTGACTGGTGCTATTTGTTCGCTTTCCGACGTATTGTAAATAACGTAAATTCATCTCACTGTGGTGCTTATTCCATATGTAATACCATGTAACACATTATAATTGTCCTGCTTTTCGATAATATTCCCATGCCACCGAAAAAAAGACGTAGAATTGGAAGGTCCACTTCAGATGCCACAACAAAGTCTATTACAAGGGCGTCTGAAATGCCACAGCAGACACAATCCAGAGTGGAGGAACTTACAATAAAATCTCAATCAGAAAACTGTTTGTTCTATTTCTATTTTCTGTTTCTTTCATTTGGGAAATTCACCGGTTATAGATTCCCGGGCAACGGCAGGTACTCCTGCTAGTGTATATATATATATATATATATATATATATATATATATATATATATATATACAGTATATATATACTGAGTATACTTTATACATAAAATATATGTTATTGTACCTTGCATAACTGAATAACCCTTATGGCACAATAACAATTCAATACATTTATTGGTCACTACAGTATTTGGATTTAATAATCTTCACATGGGCTGAATCGCATAAATAAGTAGAGCCGAATAATGCAGTCAAGGAAGTAGCACATTTCCTCATGTTTGGGTACTTTCCCTCTGTGAATAAGTTCTAAAACTGTCCATGAGCCCCATACTTCAGCTGAATGTCATCCTGTAGTGTCAAAATCTCATCCTACACTGTAGAGGAGTTTTAGACGAAACAGTGTTGCAATTTTTGATGTAGGTGAATCACCCTCAACATCTTCCCTATATGGATAGCACTTAAATGTAGTGATTGGCTCAAGTAAAGCTGAGTCTTGAAACCATCTGTCAAAGTCTGACAGACAATTTTCAATCTGCTCTGTATAGCATATGCTGTCAAGTTGCGCTAACGCCTACCATTGCGTCTCCAGCTCTGACGCGAGGTTTTGGATGTTCCCCAAATCAAGGCACTGCAGTTTTGAGGACAGATGTTGTATTTTTTGTTTGAAAGCATTAACTGAGCTAATCATATTGACCATGGCTTTCTGTTTTTCTTGCAGCTGTAAATTAAGCTCATTCAACATGTTGGTCAGATCAGAAAAAAAATGCCAAGTGTAGCGGCCATTGATCGTTATTAAGTTGCTTGTATTCTGCATGTTTAATGACAAAGAGAAACTCCTTTTTCTCTGGCCAGGGGTCTTGAAATCTCAGCAGGAATTTCTCCTTAGCCATCTGCCTCAACGAAGGCCTCTTTTATAATCTCTCCATCTTGGAAGGACTTCTTATGCTTAATGAAGCATAAGAAACGCTACTCTTACTTGAGTACAATTTTTGGCTGCTCTACCCACCTCTACAGATAACAGAGAACTTTTTTAAACAAAGCCAAAAACATGAGACAGAAATCAAGGCAATAAAGAACAGAACAAGGGAGTCAAAAGATGGAAAAAGTACTTTTATCAAAGTAAGGGCAAAAGTAATAAATCATACTCAGAAAAAGAATGGATTTGTAACAAGAACATCTAGAACTGAAGTTGTTTAATTGCATGCTAAGGTTTGAGCAAGAATCTGCAAACTCGGAAAAACAGGAAGTGTGCAAAGCTGACCCTGATGTAATGAGATGCACATCCCCACTCATCCTGCATAGCAATGACCAGGCAACACAGACACATAATGGTGGAGCCAAAAATAAAATGGTGTTGTTGGAAAAAAAATATTTTTAATGGAAAAGGCCCCCCAAAAAAATAAATACATATGACAAATTAATTTCCTGGTCTCTGAAATCCCCACACACAATGTAAAGAATTATAAAGGAAGTGTACATCAAGACCAGAGACGAAATTCAATATGTATACAGTCAAAATTCTCGATGTTACACTTCGGTTGCCTTACTTATTATGTATAATTATAGAGAAGTACCCTGGAAGTAACTAAACGTATAGCTTCTCAATTGAACTGTAGACAATAAGATCAGACAAACCAGATTTCATTCTCAGTCAACATGATTATTGTGAAGCTATGTTTAACTTCATTATGTTACTCCTGTTTATGATTATTTTCAGTAGGGAAAGGAAGGTAGTAGATAGTAGAGAATGCTTTAAGATGAGAGAAAGACCTCTGTAGATCAACAATTAATTAGAGAGCAAAATTATATTTGATTTAATTTTCATACTAACATGTGGAACTTTGGTCTATTTAGATCACATTGGACATTCTACATTATTTTTAGGCAAAAATACTAATTATTAAATGTGACTCTCACATCTAGAATATGTAAAAATCAAAACACTGAATTTTATGACAAATTAAAAAAAAGCATTTCTTTAAACAGACAACTGATAGCAGGCTATGGAAATGCCTTTCCTGGTTATGTCGTTTATGTTACACATTGATTTTTCCAGAAGTAAAAAATGCATGCATTCTGCACATTTTAAGCATACAAATGGATAACAGACATCTGGATTATGTGCAGAATCAGTCGATCCATTAGGCTACCTGGGCAGTTGCCTAGAGCACCATCATCTGAGGGGCACCACTTATGGTTTAGGGATACATGCTCTGAACACCTAGGCTGACACCCCCCAGCCCCCCATTGTTGTTGAGCTCTGATGGTACTGAGTGGCCATTACCATTAGGTACCATTTATGAAAGTAAAAGTGTGCAAGCTCTGTATACCTAGGGGGCGCTCTCCTTGAAGTCCAAGGTATAAGCACACAGGAGCACCATTTGTGCTATTAAAGGGGTTTGTGCTCCAAACACTGAAGTGGACCTTCCTTGAAGGTTGTCAAAGTCTAATAATACTGACTACTTGCTATAGACAACGAGGGGTGATGTCCTAAGTCTCTAAATGGGCTTCGACCAGCACTGATGTGACAAAAGTAGCATTTTCTTTTTTTGAAGGGCGTTTTTCACATTGTTTACTCTATTTCTCTATACCCAGCAAACAAACTTCCAAGTGCAACCTAGTCTCTAGATGTACATTTTTAAGGTTAATGTGTAATTTGTGGTGGTTTACACTGGATTGTATTTTGCTGAACAAGCATCCCTTGCTTCTCAAACCCACCAAAACGTTGTTTAAAATGACACCTACTGGAAAAGCATAGACCAAGTGCATTATGTAAGAGGTAAATGGCAGGCTTAATATGTGTGTAAATTATCAATATGATAAAACTTTTACAGATTATGTTAGCAAAGCAATTATATTTCCAAAATAACTACTGCAGTGTAATCACTGTGCATACTCAAGGATCTTAAAATACATTGCAATTGGATATGTGTTATAACTGACCTCATACAAACATCACATTTCAATTGCTCCTTATACACTGATTATCATTGCTATCTTGACATTTTAAATGACATCAGTTTCTACAATGCTGTAGAACAACGCATAGTGACCTTTTCCCAAAGTGTAGTTGCTTCTCTGTTATGTTTAATGGATACATTCAAACAGTTCATTGAATGACTTTTTTTGTTGTACCAGTTTCTTCCTAGAGCTCTTAATGTAGCTGACTGTTCCACCTTAACTTCACTCTCAGCCCCAGAACTCTATAGGTCTTTGAAACCGATGGCTTTGAAACTGATGGCTTTTCTCATGTTTCCTTTTTGAATGAAAGTTGAGTTTTGATCGATGTTCTTATCTATGCAATTCCTGGGGGATGAGGTACAACTTCTCTTTCTTAATTGTTCAGTTACAAACATCTGATATAGCTTTATCCCAATATAGAGTATCTCTAATTTTTTGTTACTTTAGTTATTTCCTTAGACCTTTCTTTAATATTTTGCGATGTTCCTTCAAATTCACTTTATGATCAAGATTTTCTAAGCAAACAAAAGTTTTTATCATAAAGTGTGAGTAACATCATTGGTACACAAGCAGAAATCAATGATAAAACAATAAAGTCACTGTTAGCAACATGTGAAAACTTACAGCTACCAGAGTTTAAGAGTGTTTTTGTATGATAATCGTAAATTTTTGTTAATGCTGACACTCACCAGGGGCATAATTAATGAGTATAACTACGTTACCTTTAAATTTCTGTCTTCCTTATTTTATTTAGCTATCTTACCTCACAGTTAGAATGATTGGTAATCACTCAGTGTGTTTACACGGACACACATAACAAGGTTAAGATAAATAACCCCTATAATGCAGGAACCTGGTTTCTTGAAAATCCAAATTTACATGGGCAGGTAATCTTCTGGAGTGGTCCTTTATCAAAACTGACTTCCTTAAACTACACAAAAAAATGCCATCATGAATCTGAAAATGCCATATATACTCACGTATAAGTGGGGTCTTGAAACCCAAAAAATCAGTCATAAAATCAGACCTCGACTTATACGCCCGTTCAAAAATGCGAGACTTACATTTTTTATTTTACATCTTCTTGCCTCCTCCAATCTCTCATCAGTTTCTCAGACGCATCAAATTTTGTTGCAGCAGCGCATTTACCAGTTTCTTTTGCTACTTCAATGATGTTTAATTTAAAATCAGCTTCATATTTTCTTCTGATCGAATGCTCCATCGTAGATAAGGGATGCTTTTACGATAAAGGTGTATGAGGGTGTGAGATACAAAAAAACACATGACAGTGCAAACGTCGCTTTGGAATAGTTCGGGTATTACCGTGTGGTCACGTAGGCACAATACATAGAAAAAAAAGGCAGTGTGCTCTGTGGTTACTCTCTTAGGTGGGCTTTAGTATATCATAATCTCTTGCACCAATAGCATGAGTTTTCCGTATTCGACTTCTATGACCGACATTATAAAATACCAGAAATTATACTGCAAAATCAAGTCCCGACTTATCTACAGGAGAACTTAAATGCAAGTATATATGGTAAGTCTGACGTCTGTCATAATTTTCTTGTGTTTCATAAATATGTTTAGTCAAATTGAAAATTTATTTATAGGTTATTTTTTCTAGATTGCATGCAGCACAGTCTTTAATACCTGTATGTCTGAATGAGCCCTGCTAAGGACCAGCAATCCATTATGTCTGCTTCTTACCTTAAAGCCACTGCTGCTATGATAAGAATAATGCAGGTATCTATAAATATTGCCTTAGATTACTCATTACTTTAAAAAATAATCGGACTATGTTACGCGCATTACTTTTAATGTGTTATCCGAGTGCTCTCGAGATTGTATTGCTGAGTTTAACACTGTACATTCAGCACATCAACATACTGTAATGTCTGAAATACTGAGACATAATTTCAACCAAGAGAAGGAATAATGTGATCGACTGAACATTTGTTTGTGGAAATTTATTTTGTGGATGCTCGTAACTGTGGCTGCTGAAAGTGAGTGCAAAGCAAATACATGCACAGGCTGGCATAGCACAACAGACATGGGCAGACAACAAAATCCTTGTCTTATTAGAATTCTATAGAATCAAATCCAGAAGCCTGTAATATTTTAAAAGGTATCTAAGCCTGTAACCAGTGAAGAGCACAATACAAACACGAATTGATGTGAAAAGAATATATTAATTTTACCTCAACCTTGAACTAGACTAAGTCCCAATGATTACAGATAGATTGTTATTTTTAAATTTTTTTACTTTAATATATATACTGACAAATAATTTTATCTTTTAAATTTGTCCTCTTATGCATGTCAGTTTGAAATAAAAAATACACACTAGAAAAAAGATGCATAGTTTGTAATCCAGCAAAAGTGGGAACAATTGCAGGCCTATATATAAAATTTACTGGAAGTAAAGCAGTCTGCAGAAATTTATTTTGTAGCCAAGAATGTTTTTCAATAAAGTTTTGAAAAGTAACAAACAAGTTCAAAAACTGTGGGATGTGTGAGTGGGCATTACTTGAAAACTAGAGAACTGCATCTGTGAACTGAGAAACCAGTGAATTATTTTAATGCTTTAAGTACACATCTTGAATGGTGTGCCGTACCATCCATTTATTTAAGTGTAAACTGGTTAATAAGCAATCAATAAATCAAAATATAACCTTGTAAATGTGGCAAGAAAGAGGAAAAACAACTGTAAATTTGAGGTCTGTTTTCTCTGTACAGCCTCAAACATTTACATCTTAAACACACACACACACAAATGCAGAGTCTGGTAATAAGAATTAGACAAGGATAAAAGAGTACTGCTAATAAAACATGACAGTGCAACATTATTTAATGCCACGTTTGAACAGTTTTATTAACCGCTGCCATTTTTGGTCTGTATCAAATGTGACTTGAATTTGTATGAATAATAATTACTCCTTTTTGCAGTGCATAAGGGTAATAGTATTTTGATTAGCCTGAGACCTATTAAAGTATGCCATCAATATCAATATAATATCAGAAATTATATACTGTATACCATTTATTTCTAGCTTCCTTTATGTGTTTCAGGATGGGCTTTGTGTTCACTTTTTTATTTTTGCAGATGCTAGCTGATATAGATTCATTTTAACACTTTCAGATTAATATTTATTAACCCACCATATCATCATGACTTTAACCTGGGTGGATGGAGAGAAAAGTGGGATTTATTTGTCCTTAGAGCTATGCTGTCAGGACTTTTGTGTTTTCTGGATAGATTTATTCAGGGCAAAATGATCTAAAGCAGTGGTTCTCAACCTTTTCTATGCAAACACCACTAGAAAATGTCTGATTTATGTTTGCAACCCCTACAAAAGTAACATCATATTTGAAGATGAAGAAGCCAAATTTCTTATTGTTGAATCTCAAACTGAATTACGTACAGCACTGCTGGTGAACAAACTGAACTAAAAAAAATAAGCTTCTAACTCAGAGCATAAATATAAATTGATCCATTTACCTTTATAAATCTCAATAATCTTGTAAATGTGTCCTCTGTGAAGCTTATACACTGCAAAGCATCAAGTGCCATGAGGAAATGACACATGCTCAACAATCGAGGGGTTTGGAGGGTTGGAGAGCCCTGTGGAGCAAGAGGTGCAGGTGTGCTGCTAAGTAATGAAACACAAACAACGAGCTTTGTCCTCCAGTTACACCTGCATTGCAATTCAAAAACAGATGCTTCACACCTTTAAAATTGCTGGGCTACTGCCAGGTCTACCACAGAAGAGATGGGCTATGTGAGTAGCAAGCAGGTGTTGCATTCAAATCAACCTAAGCAAAAAATGTCAATCAAACCTCAAAATCAGTGACATTTTGTAATCAGGGCTTGCGCAGAAATCATTACCAGATGAATCATTGCAAGGTCCAGATTCCACTCTCTTAAAAAATGCTATGCACCTTTACAAACGCTCCACCTCTAGCAAGGAAATCTTAAGAGTGCACATTTCTGTGGTTCATTTACAGGCGACAACTGCAGGTGCAGTAATTGATTCTTTTCATATCATATAACGGGAAAAATAACTAATAAATGACCAACAAATGATGGCACACTGCAAGACACTGATTGCACAACAATAAAGTCAGACAACGCAGCTCATCCAATTTTTGTGAATCGTGAAGTAGCCTTCCTTTTTGTCTAAAATGCAATCTCATACCCCCCTAGGGGTGCAGGCACCCAAGATTGAGAACCCCTTATCTAAAGGCTGGGGCCATTGTCACAACTCTTCTAGGTTAATAAATATCAAGAAAAACGAACATCTTTTTACTTGAATGTTTAATGAATTGTTGATGCTATGTTTATGGCAGACCTCGATTGGCAGACTGCTAGACAGAATTATGATCAGATTTGTTAATCGTGAATCTTTCAAAAATTTAAGGGTGCCTTTAAACTAAGGCGGAAAACTGAATTATAATCAAGATGAGCAAGGGTCAAAAACAGAATTTGAAACATTTTTCTATGCAGCCATCTTAATGATGCTGTAGGCTATCTGGAAAATCATTTCTCTAGGATTAGATGGCATACAGGAAATAAAAGTAAGACAGCCATTGACATACTGAATAGGTAAGTTGTACGAGTAACATACACACAAGTTAGAAACTGCTTAGGTGGGAATGTCTAATTGCAAAGATAACCAGAAATGAGGGAGCAATTAATTTGTTGTTGTCAACAGACTATGCAGAAAAGAGAGATCCAAGCGACAAAGAAATAGCTACTGTGTGAGTGCAGAAAAGGCATTTGATAACTGTCGATGAGTAGGGGAATGACACAGCCCAGAAATATAAAAAGTTGGCATGTTAGCCGGGTCATCCTGTTTAATTTCAACAAAATGAAAACAAAATACTGAGCCTTAAATGAAAAGAAAAAGCCTTGATAGGGAAAAATTAGTCATCTTTGGTTCACATATTTTGTCAAAATTTGTGGTTAGCTTTGTCCAGTAATAGATGCCTAGGGAGCCCGGGTTTTATAGTGTTCTGACCAGAAGAGGCAGAGTCAGTTGCCCTCATGGGGCATCTTCTGGGAGCTGTGGATTGAGGAGATAACGTGGTTAGCGACAGTGACCCATCTCATGCCAGAGTGGTATGACATACCTCTAATGAGGCCAGAAAATGCTCCTTCGATGTGCATGCGTGACACAAGGCATACAGAAATAAGGTAGGTTGAGCATTGGGGAACTTCACAGAAATAAAACAGAGACATGGCAACTGCTAACTTGGTTGAGGGGCCATTAATGTAAAAAAATATATACATATTGTCACAGACGGCCGGGGTCCTTGTCAGGCCGGGACGCCTCTTCTCTGGGGGGACTGGGGGAGGAAGCCTGGTCAGGACAGTACCTCTCCCAGAACACTAGATGGCAGCCCCCCTGGGTTGCAGCAGTGCCATGGGAGTTGGAGTTTGATGTTGCCCTGTTGGGATCCATTGGTTCCGCCAGGGGGGCTGCAGCTGCTGCTCAGCTCTGGAAAACAGCTCTTCCACCACACCCAGAAGTGCTGCCGGAAATAGGTCATCAAACACCTGGAGCACTTCCGGGTGGGCTATAAAAGGAGCCAGGAGCCACCACTTCGGAAGCCAGAGTCGGGTTTTAGTGGACGAAGCCTGCCGGAGAGGAGTGGTGAAGAAAAGAAAAAGAAAAGAAAGTATTGTGTTTGGTGCTTGGACTGTGTTGTGTCCTCGTGGGAACGGGGAAGATGTTCTCCATGAGTGAAGAAAAAATACAAATATTTGTGTTTTTATAAGTGTTCCTCCTGCATCTGTTTGTGTCAGGTTAGGTGCTGGTATAGCCCCCTCTATTGTCACAATATAAAACAAGAGAAGGCAGCTGCTGTTACTTATGTCAAAAAAACTATACAGACAAAACAAATATATGAACCTTGGTGATTAGTTATGTTTGGAAGCAACACAGACTTAACAAAGAAGGCAGCTATAGAGGCTCAGCAAATTGGAGAAGACATATATATTCCTTTGCTTCCCCTGACAAGTGACTTAATAGGATAATCACCCCTTGTGGCACGGCTGGTTTAAAGACCTGAATAGCAATTGATCACAGATGGCCCCAGGGAAAAACGACAGCTTTTTGTGTCCCCATACACAAAATAATCTCAAGCAATTAGGGTTGCCACCTCTCAGGACAAGTGTGATCTACAGAAACTAAAAGGATGAGATGGTCTGCCGGATAGATGCAAAATAAAACTAAGAAAAAGCTCTAAACTCTTTTTTTTTTCTTGAACCAAAGTCATTCCAGGGTCCAGTCCCAACACTAATAAAACAAAAACAAGCAAAAATAAATTTCCTGAAAAAGAGCAAAACAAAAAGCTTACATTTTCTTCCTCAGGTAAAAAACATATGTGCTCATGTGTGTGGCAACACAGTGTGGCACTGCAATATACATTAGCAGAATGATGATAACATCAATAATGTGTGACTTCTCTGACACCTTAAAGGAATGTTCTACTCAAAAATTATATGGTTTTATGTTACTTACCCTATGTAGTCAACAGTGATAGACAAGAAAAAAATACTACATGTTTTCTTGTAGAACAGGGTTAAAAAAAAAAACTATGATACAATATAAGTCTATGATGACCAACAATGGAAAAAAGCAAACAGTACTAAAACATCCATAAAAATATCAGGTTACTGGTGTCAGAAATTCCTCATGCGAATTCATCCAATCGCATTCCCTCAATGTACCAAACATATGTATTTTTGATAAAAATCCTGTTAAATAAGTCACTACCAACCAGAAAACACTCTCAAGAACTAAAATGGAATTCAATCAGATGTGAGTGAACATTTGAAAACTTTCTTATTTGAAAGTCAAGCTAGCTAGCAATCACACCACTATCACAACTTGTATTATTTCTTTCTACTCAGTCCAAACCCAAGCTGCTCCCAATGCCTCTATGGAGGACAAGGCTGAAAGTTATATTTTAAAACCTGACTTACGGTGAAAAGTACCTGTGTACAAAATTTTACATCTGTGGTTTGAAAAAGAAAGCTATGCATAAAGAGCAATCAAGCAAAGATTGTGCGTTATAGAGAGATTTGATTTTAATCTCTGATGAAGCTCCATGAATAGACCTTATAAAGTTAGTTCAAAGAGTTGGAACCACTAGGCTACTCAAATATTAAAACAGTAAGAAGGTTAGCAGATGAGCATCAAAGGGATCTGGCAAAGAATTCATATTTTGAAGGAAGAAGAAGAAAAAGGTGATGTCACCAGCTTACACTAAAGGAAAGTTGCTGCAGTTTTTCTGACTATTAGACTGTGCTTTTAGAGATAAAGTCTATTGTACATGAAGGTACAGTAGTTAACACTGCTGCCTCACAACTTCAGGGTCTTAGATTCAAATCCAGGACACAACCAGTGCTTGTGTGGAATCTGAAACATTTCTCTATATGAATTTTCTCCCAGATACACTGGTCCTCTCACATCCCAAGTATCTGTTTGGTAATTTAATTGACTACACTAATTTTTTATACCATGAGTGAGTAGCTGCTTATGTGAGACTATCTTGTAATACACTAGTGCTCTAGTGGCACCAGTGCTGCCCTCCAATACTGAAATGGACACAGAAATTTGAAAATGGATGGAAATCAATGTTTTTTTAAATAATATAAAATAAAATCTCTGAATACTTTAAGCAAGAAAAGCATTGAAAAGTGAATAGCAGTGCTCTATATGAGAGGTAATAAAGGTTGAGAGTAAGGGTTAAACTTTAGTAATGTTCTGTAACTGGTGAAAAGGCAGCCTGACTACAACAGAGATGTGATTCTGAAAATTCAGAGTGCTGTCTAACAATTGGAAATTGTTCATATTTTTCTGTGGGTAATTGACAGGTATAAACAGGCTACAGAGAGCTTAATTAGCAACCAAGCACAAAATGGTGCATATGTCCGGAGAAGTAGGATGACATGCTGTATAGGCATCATGTTCCAATAAGTACAAAGGTCTAGATTTAAAAATAGTTTAGGTCCATGCCCTAGACAACAGTCCTGAAAGCAAACGTGAAGTCAAGGAACTACACAGAAAGGGATCCAACATTGATTGTACAGAAGACCCGAGTTGGTGGAAATGGCAGAAGCAACAGATGGACATGCCTAGAAGACACAAGCCATTGCAATATCATGCTACCTACTACATATGTACAGTCAGGTCCATAAGTATTTGGACAGTGACACAATTTTCATAATTTTGGCTTTGTATTCCACCAATATGGATTTGAAATAAAGCAATCATTATGTGATTGAAGTGAAGATTTTCAGCTTTAATTTAAGGGGGTTTACCAAAAATATCATATCATTTCCAGGGGCTCAAAAGTATATGGGCATTTGACTGACAAGCTGTTCCATAGCCAGGTGGGAGCAGTTCCCTTATTATTTCATTAATTATTAAGCAGGTAAAAGGTCTGGAATTGATTCCAAGTGCAGAATTTGCATTTGGAAGCTGTCACTGTCATCTCTCAATATGAGATCCAAAGAGCTCAATGCAAGTAAAAACAGTCCATCATTAGGCTGTGAAAACAGAACAAACCATTTAGAAACATAGCAGAAATACGAGGAGTGGTCAAGTCAACCATTCGGTATATTCTTAAAAAGAAGGAACACACTGGTGAAATCAGCAACATCAGAAGGTCTGGAAAACCACAGAAGACAACTGTTTTGGATGGTTGCAGAATTCTGTCGTTGGTGAGAAGAAACGAAACCAAGAACACTATCCGGGAGGTACACCAATCATTGCCAAAGTCTACTATCAAGCCAAGACTTCATGAAAGTAAAGACAGAGGGTGTACCATAAGATGCAAATCACGGATAAACCTCAAGCATAGGAAAAGGAGACTAGACTTTCCCAGTAAACATTTTTTAAAAGCCTGTCTAGTTATGGAACAGTTTTCTTTGGACAATATACAGTATATACCATTATAATATATATAGCAGAATGCTGGAAAACAGTATCGAGAAGAGAAGAAATGGCTCATGATCCGATGAATACCATATCATCTGTGAAACTCAGTGGAGGCAGTTTTATGGCATGATCAATCACAGCTGTGAATGGAAGTCAGTCACTAGTGTTTATTGATGATATGACTGCTGGCAGAAGCAGCAGGATGAATTCTGAAGTGTACTATCTACTCAGATTCAGCCAAATGCTGCAAACCGATAGGACAATGCTTCACAGTACAGATGGACAGTTGGCCAAAGCATACTGCAAAAGCAAACCACATAAAGTAGACAACTGTAGTACAGGACTGGCAAAGTATCAGTAGGGTGAAAACCTAATATTTCAGATGGCCATGGATTCCAGACTTCAGGCAGTCATTGACTGTATTACTGTATATTAATGATTATGTTAGTTTGTCCAAATACTTTTGATACCCTTAAAACAGAGGGACTGTGTATAAAAGAATAAGTCTTTTCAAAACAGCTCATACAATATTTTAGTTAAATCCCTTGAATTAAAGCTGAAAATCTATACTTCAATCACATCTAGATTCATTTGTTTCAAATCCATTGTGGTGGCGTAAAGAATAAAAATTATGAAAATTGTGTCACTGTTCAAATACCAGTGGATCTGACTGTATAAACTTGAAGCTGAAGATTGCATTAATAAATAGATTACTGCCTTAGCAGACTAAGTATATAATTATTTTATGACCCTGCAGCTTAAAAGTAAAGTGAACTATTCTCTCAGTTAAAATTTCGGCACACCCTTAATTACCATCATTTATACTTGCCCCAGGGAGCTCATGTTATATAATGAGAAATTATGAACAAGATCAGAACTTAATGTACAACGGTGGAGATAACAGCTGGGAAAAATGTCAAATCTGCAATGTAGATACCTGTAGGTTACAAAGGAAATAATGTTCCATGCTGGGCTATGTCTGGCTTTCTTTAACAGCACAAATGAAAGTCACCATTAACACCAGAACAAAAAATAATATTAATAGCTAATAACTGCAAGTGCAAGCTTGTGTGCCTTTCTGTGTAAAATAAATGATATGGCATTAACCCTGTGTAAGGGGCACACAAATACGTAAACTGATTCTACTCAGCCACTGCTTTTAAATATATGCAACATTTTTAATCTACGGTATATAACTGAACATCTGTTTACTTTCCCAAAAAAAATTCCATAGACCACTGCTTTCATATCACTTTAACTAAGCTCATGAAGATATACAACTATTACAACATATTCATAACTCTATGATTACCGTATATACTCGCGGATGAGTTCTCCAGCGGATAAGTCGGGACTTGATTCTACCGTATAATTTCTGTTATTAAATAATGTTGGTCGTATAGTCGAATGCTTAAAACTCATACTATATTGGTCCAAGAGATTACAATATGCTGACGCCCACCTGAGAGAATAACCACGGAGCATACTGCCTTTTTTTTCTATGTGGATGTGGCAATGCGCAGTATCAGCACATGCTCCTAACCTCTCTCTCTCTCTATTGTGCCTACGTGACCACACGGTAATACCTGAGCTATTCCAAAGCAACGTTTGCACTGATTTATGTTTTTTTGTATCACACACCTTGATACACCTTTATCGTAAGAGTATCCCTTATCTACGATGGAGTGTTCGATCAGAAACAAATATGAAGCTGGTTTTAAATTAAACATTGTTGAAGTAGCGAAAGAAATTGGTAACTACAATGCTGCAACAAAATCCGGTGCGTCTGAGAAACTGATGCGAGATTGGAGGAGGCAAGAAGATGTAAAAAAATAAAATTGTGTTGTTTTTGAACGGGCGTATAAATCGGGTCTGATTTTATGATCGATTTTTTGGGTTTCAAGACCCAACTTGTACGTGAGTATATATGGTACATAATGGTCTAAAACTGTGATTCCATTTAGAGGTAGTAAAATCAATCTGGAAATTCAATGAGCATAATAGATAATAATTATGCAGTAGCTGTAATAAAAATAACAGTACCATCAAAGTCAATAAGAATTAGCATTTTTAATAATATAAAATCAGTGTTAAACAGTGAACATCTTGAATTAGTACTGGTGATGTCACAAGCTCTTTCTAAAGCTGATTGGATTGATTCCATCATTGAGGTTTTACAGCCAGATGCCCTTCCTGATACTAACCCTCTCTATTTATCTGGGCTTGGGACAGGCACTAAGGTTGGGCTGGTTTGCCTCCCTGGTGGCTAGATCAGTGGTAAGACCAGCAATGATGTATGGAGCAGAGACATGGACAGTAAAGGAAGCACAGGAGAAGAATGTAGATGTGGCAGAAATGAAAATGCGGAGATGGATGTGTGGAGTTACAAAAAAGGGCAGAATATGAAATGAGACAAACAGAGGTACAACAAAAGTGGGAGAGATATCTAAGAAAGTACAGGAAAATATAATGAAGTGGTATGGACATGTGATGAAGAGAGATAATGAATATGTGGGCAAAAAATGATAGGAATGGAAGTACAGGGAAAGAAAAAGGGGGGTGGCCAAAGCTGAGGTTGATGGATAGATTAAAAGACCATCTGAACGAAAAGGATTTGACTGTGAAGGAGGTGTAGGAATGTGCTGTATGGAGAAGGTTGATCAAGCACATCACTTCCACACAGAAGTGGGAAAAGATGAAGAGAAAGAACAAGAGGAAGAAAAATTAAGAAAGAAGAAGGTGATGTCATCAACTTACACTAAAAAAAAGTTAATGCAGTTTTCTGACTACTGGACTCTTCCTTTAGCTCAGTTGCTTTTGTAACTCTCCCATTTTTATCCTCCTTGACAAGGCTGATCAGTGGAATATCGTAAGTCTCTGATGATGAGATCAAAGTGCAGCTGATGTGTTGCATTTAACTCAAAAATGGAAAGCACATCACCAAAAGCCTAGAATATAAGCTTATTTTAGGAAACCATCATTAATTTACCTGCTCTGTGACCAGGCTGAGCAACACAAGATTGAATGTGTATGTCCAAGAGGGCAATGATTTGTGGTAGGTGTGGCACAAACCTAATAGTTTATTGGTAGATATTGCTGATACAGGAGCTTTTAATGATAAAATTTTTGCAATGTTCTATGGTGTTCCAGTCATTCTATTAAGCCTTGACTGATGGTAGCTTAGGAGCTGGACTTAAAACTGCAAGGTACTGTAAAAATGTTCAAGGCCATGCAATAAGAGTGAGTGCTCTTGAACAAGTCACTTAATCTTTAGGTACTAGAAATTTTAAAATGTGTACTTCCACTATAATTACATCACAGTTCACAAATAAAATGCATTAAGATGGAATTTAGCATGAAAGGAAATCAAACCATTAATCTTATTTAACTTTTTTGATTCATTACAGGTATTCATTGCCTACTATCATGCACACCTCAGGTGACTATATGCTCAATACTAACATAATACTCTAAGACCTGCTCAAGTCAATATATATTTGCTGGATAACCAGGAACTTTACTGGTAATACCGTGTGCAAGGCTTTTAGAGGAGGCCAGTTAATTACATTTCCCACCCACACGCACACATCCGCTTCCATATTCACACAAGGTCAACTTGGGATCTCTGATCAGCCTAACCTGCACACCTTTGCAGGAGTTGCAGAAGAAAACTCAAGAGAACATTAAGGGAAGATGCAAACTCCACACAACAGTTTTGTGCTTCAAAGAGTTTTTAGTCTCAAATTTCAGCTAAGCTTCATGAAATTCAAGACCCAGGCTTACCCAAAAAGAAGAGAGGAGAGGAACTGTATAAGCAAATTCAAAAACAAGAACAACAACAAAAAAAAAAACCAAATCAAATGAAACAAATGGCAATGCCTAGAAGTCAAAACCAAACTTAAGCAAACAATACCCAGTCTGAAAATTAGAAATGTTAGTCATTAACACAGAGCCAAAGTTCAAAAACCAGATGAACAATAAAAAATAAGCACCTACAACTCACAAGAAAAGGGGCAAAGAACAGTAGGATAAGTTACAAAGTCACAACACTAATCACAGTCAGGCGGGTCCATCCCCTTTGTTCAACATTCTAAAATTGAAAAAAATTAGAGAGATAAAAGATATTTAAGCAACATCACTAAATAAAACATAACTAAGAAATAAAATCTATATATATACTGTATAAAATGCTAAGGTGTATTCATCTGTCATATTGCAAACTACAAAGGCTAGAACCTTGATCTTGACTGAAAGCACCTGATACATTTTGGTAATTCAAAAAATTTCAGGTAGCAGCAAACTCAGCAAACTGACCCGCATTTGTGGGGTTCTTACTGCAAAGTTATTTGGCAAATAAAGTAACACACTGTAAAGAAAAAAAGGACCAACAACATTTGCTGGGCATCAAGCAAATTGAAAAGGCCAGGAATGTGATTAAAAAAAACAACACTATAAAAGGAAGAAGAAAAGCAGCATTATTTGCTGTGTGTCAAGTTGATACAGTTTGCAAGAACAACAACGATGGAGAATAAACATGATAAGGATCTGCCATATTCTCTATAAGCCAATGAGTATTTGGAATGTTCCTGTAACCTTGCCATATTTCAGTAAGCAGTAACAGTAATGTAAAATTTAGTTTGTTTGTGAAAGGAAAGAGTGTATAACCATATACTTTTTTTCTTTAAATTTTATTGATTTTATTGTAATCATTCCATACAAATAGGTCATTTTTTACAAAAAATAGGATTGAAAAAAATCAACGCCCACCCCTGAGAAAGAGAGCATGGCCAACGGAGTAAAACTTAAAGCTTGTAAAAATACATAAATTGATGAGTTTAATAGGTGGATAAAGATAAATGGAGAAGAAAAAGAAATGCAAAGAGAATTACTTCCTCAGTGCTTTAAGAACTTATTCTAAAATATTATTCATTAGATCCTGCCAGGTTTTTATAAAAGTTCTGCACAGATCCTCTAACTGAGAATTAGATTTTTCCAATTTCAAATAATATAAAACATCAGTTACCCACCGACTTAAAAGAGGAGAGTTAGGATTCTTCAACCATATACTTTTTTGACAGTAACATAATGTAACTGACACATAATAACATAATGAAACATAACATAGATATAAACCTGCGAAACTGAAATGTCATAGGTAAGAAGAATACTTTAAACCTTAAATAATCTCGCTCCATCCTATATTTCGGAATGCCTCTCACTCTACACTCAAAATCATAACCTTAGATCTTCAAATGAGTGCCTGCTTGTAATTCCGAGAGCTAAACTTAAAAGAAGTGGTTAGGCGGCCATCTGCTGTTATGCACCTAAAATCTGGAATAGCTTACCGATAGAAATTCGACAGGCTAACACGGTGAAGAACTTTAAAAAACAGCTAAAACCCCATTATTTTAATATGGCTTTCTTATAGCTTTATTTAAGTGTTACCCTGATATTCTGTATATGCATTTAATCATCATTTTTATCATATTTCCACACTCCATACAAACCCCTACTTTCTCTGTTGTTCTCTATGCACCTGATCAAGTTACGATAAATCCATGTCACAGATATCATCTAAATTTCATATACATTCCATTAGGCTAAAATTCAGATCTTCTGAGTTAGAATCTTTGGTCTTGCCTTATTATTTCAAAACTATGATTAAACTAAATAAAAAGTATAATTTGGATTAATTGATAAATACAACTGATTGTCATTAGGTTATGAATGGAAGTTGGCATTGTATTTTTTAATTAAATCTTCTAATTGCAAAATACGAAGAGAGGAAAAAAAATTGATCCCAACACCCAACCCTCAGGGCGACCACATTTTACTGCAGACAGGAATGAAGGATTACTGGCTTCAGACTTCAGCACATATCTGAAATGATTTGAAAAGTAAACCATATACAATTTACAACAGTCTTAATTCTTACGCATGTAGAATAGAATGCTGTGGTTAATAGACATAAAAGCTGTGCTTAAACCTAAAACTCATTGGCAGCAACATGTAAATTGAATTATTATTTTTTTTTTATACTTTGGTTATATTCTTGAATAAAAGCACACATGTTTATTTGATATTTGGACTAAAGTCTTCACACATTATACACTTCTTTTCATTATTAGTATAACATGGAAAAAGTTTCTGCTTTTAGGTGTGTGTTCAGCATTTCTTGCATTTCTCGCAGTTCCTTTCATCCTACACTTACCCAGATCTTTGTAGACATGGAACACACATGGAATGCATGTATTCGAAATAACGCATGTATTCGAAATAACGATACAGTGTACTCTGTTCATCTGAGGTAAAGCCGGCAGCTGACCAGTAGAAATAACCGGCAGTGAAAAATTAAAGTCGATCGCTCAGCGGGTGGTGGAAACTTAAAGCGACGGTGATTCAGCTGAACACGGAAAGCGCCAAAGCACCTATAAAAACGGCAAAGATGACTTCAATACTCAATGTAAGTTCTATCTGCTCTCTGCCCGTCGAGGGCGCGTTTATATGTTGTGTGTCCTGCAGTATGTACAGCTCAGGTTTTCCGGCCGACAGTAAAGATAGCTTCACCTGCCAAAAATGTTTAGTTAATTTAGAGTTGGTCGGGAAAATACGCAAATTGGAGGACCGCGTTAGGAATCTGATAGCGATTAGGCAAACCGAAAATTGGATCGACTACTTCTGATTCGGCCTTAGTCTCTCCAGGTCCCACTGTAGTCAGTGCGCGGCCGAAATCAGCAGCACCAATTCTGCCACAGGGCGAGTGGGTAACAGTAAGACGGGGGTCTAAGAATCCAAAATTTAGTCCCCCAGCACCCAGGTCACCAATTCGGACCCAGAACAGGTTCTCAGCTCTCCGCAGCGCGCCTGTGGAATCTGAGAATAAGAAAGTGCTCATAATTGGCGATTCCATAGTGCGGAATGTTAGAATTCCAAACTATGTTAAACCAGCAGTTAATGTTAAGTGCCTCGCAGGGGTCAAGATTTCTGGCATAGAGGCCGCATTGGACCGTGTCGCCGACGATGAAGTATCTACCTTATTGCTGCATGTCGGCACTAATGATATTTATTTACAGCAATCTGAGGTATTAAAGCGGAACTTCATCTCTCTATGCACCAAAGCTAAAACAAAATGTCGGAATTTAATTGTATCTGGTCCCTTACCAAGATTATATAGAGGGGATGTGATTTATAGCAGATTGCATTCCTTTCACTGCTGGCTAGAAACCTGGTGTGCAAATAAAAGCATAGCATTTGTGAACAATTGGGATGATTTTTGGGAAAGGCCTGGATTTTTCAGAAGAGATGGTCTTCATCCTAACTGGAGGGGATCTTATGTATTATCCCAAAATATGGCAGCAAAACTGCCTGGTTGACTGATTAGAGCACCATCCAGGCCGCAGTCGTGTGATCTTAAGTCACAGGCTGTTGTTTATCCCACCTGTTATTTTCCTGAAGCTGTTATCCATAATCCCTGTTGTGGGGCATCCAGTAAATTTAGTCTTGATACAAACCTTAAATTAATTGATAACCAAAAAATAAGGTGTATAATTAGACCAAGGGATAAAACCAGACCCTCCACCAGGGGCATCTGTAATAGAAATTTACTTCAAATTAAAACAAAAAATATATCGCCAGTTCAGAAAAAACCATGCAGTTTTAAATGCTGTTTATTGAACATTCGCTCTCTTGGCACTAAAGCTGTTTTGGTAAATGATATTATATTAAGTACAAAATCTGATCTGTGTCTTCTTACTGAAACCTGGCTTAGTAAATGTGACACTGTTCCCCTAGCAGAGGCGTCACCAGATGGATACTCGTTCCTTCATAAGTCTAGAGATTCTGGTCGAGGAGGAGGCCTTGGAATAATTCATTGTAATAAAATGCAAATCACTTCTAAAAATTTAGGCAACTTTACATCCTTCGAGGTATTCGTTTTAAATATTAAAACAGATTCCAACACAATTATAGTGCTAGTCTACAGACCACCAGGGCCATATTCATTGTTCATGACTGAATTTAGCAACCTTCTGTCTGATTTGGCTATAAATTATGATCACGTAGTTCTGATGGGGGATTTTATTGTACACATTGATGTGGAAACTGACACTTTTAGCAAATGTTTTACTTATTTGTTAAATTCAGTAGGATTTTGTCAGATTGTCAGAGGTCCAACTCATAATCATAACCACACATTAGATTTAATTATAACTTACAAAGTTGAAATTCAAAATTTAAATATTACTCCATTAAATGTAGTTATTTCTGATCACTTCTTAATTACATTTGATATAGTTCTGCCCATGCCAATGCACTCACAGATTAAAACAAAGACAGTGCGACATCTAGATTGTAATTCTGCTTCAAAATTTATAGACACCTTGAGTAAGTCGAGTGTAATTGTGGAAAACCAATTAGATCAGTTAAAATCAAATGTAAACATGGAAAACAATTTAGATCAGCTAATATCACATTATAATGTGACCTTGAGAGATGCTCTGGACACAGTGGCTCCCCTTAAAACAAAAGTGATCAAAGCGCATAGAAACTCTCCCTGGTTTAATGAAAATACTCGAACTCTTAAATTAGAGTGTCGAAAACTGGAGCGCAGATGGAGAACAACAAAGCTACATGTCTTTCAAATTGCATGGACAGAGAGTGTTAATAAATATAAAAAAGCCCTCTTTAAAGCTCGCTCAGAATACTATTCTACATTAATAGATAGCAATAATAAAAATCCTCAGGTACTGTTTAGAACAGTGGCTAAATTAACAAATGGCAATTCAGATCAACAGTGCAAAATACCAACAGATATTAGCAGTACAGACTTTATGAACTTCTTCAATGAGAAAATTAAAAATATAAGATCCCAGATCTCAGCATCACAGTACAAACCAAATACTAGCTTAGCAGACCCTGCTGCACATTGCATTCAGCACTTTAGTAATTTTAATCCTGTAACTGAGCAGGAAGTCTTAACTTTAATTACTAAAATGAAGCCCTCTACTTGTTCCCTAGATCCAGTGCCAACAAAACTAGTAAAAAGTGCAATGGATGTTCTTGCAGCACCTATTCTAACCGTTATCAATAGTTCATTACTGCATGGCACAGTACCTGATGCACTAAAAGTGTCAGTCATTAAACCTTTACTTAAAAAGTCAGACCTAGACCCACACATACTAAATAATTATAGGCCTATTTCAAATTTACCATTTCTCTCTAAAATACTAGAAAAAGTAGTCGCCAGTCAGCTTCAGTCACACCTTATGCATTACAATTTATTTGAGAAATTCCAGTCTGGTTTTCGCACTGGTCATAGTACAGAAACTGCACTAACACGGGTTGTAAATGACATTCTGATATCCTCTGATGAAGGAAACTCCACTGTAATTATGTTATTAGACTTAAGTGCAGCATTTGACACCATTGACCATTCTATTTTACTGCACAGGCTAGAAAATGATGTTGGTCTTACAGGCCACGTGCTCGCTTGGTTCAGTTCTTATTTATCAAATCGATTCCAATATGTACAGAAATGTGCTGACAGTACTCCATCATTATACACAGAAGTTCAATATGGTGTCCCACAGGGCTCAGTACTGGGACCTTTACTGTTTTCACTTTACATGCTTCCACTGGGATCTCTCATTAGGAAACATAATGTTAATTTTCACTCGTATGTAGATGACACCCAGTTATAACTTTCATTTAAATCAAATGAAGTTTCTCCGATGTTGTCTTTAATTAGTTGTGTTAGTGAATTAAAGGAATGGATGAATGAGAACTACTTGTCTTTAAATACAGATAAAACAGAGATGTTAATTGTTGGAGGGAATGACGCTGATCACAGCAATATTTTGTTGACATTTAACTCAGTTGGAATCCCAATTAATTTTACTGAATCAGCCCGCAATCTAGGAGTTATCTTTGATTCTAGCATGTCATTTAAAGCACATATTACAAAGTTGTCCAAAACATGTTTCTTCCATCTTAAAAATGTTAGGAAATTAAGGCGCTTTCTAAATAAACAGGATTGTGAGAAATTAATTCATGCATTTATCTCTAGTAGGATTGACTACTGTAATGCGGTGTTCACTGGCTGTTCAAACTGTTCTTTATACAGCCTCCAGTTAATCCAAAATGCGGCTGCAAGAATTATTACAAGAACAAGAAAATATGAACACATAACTCCAGTTCTTAAATCCTTACACTGGCTCCCGGTTAAGTTTAGGGCAGATTTCAAAATCCTCCTTTTAACATATAAAGCATTAAATGGCCAAGGTCCGGCTTACTTGTCTGAACTTATCATGACTTACAAACCTGAGCGCACATTAAGATCTCAAGATGCCGGTCTGCTTATGATTCCAAGGATTAATAAAATAACAGTGGGAGGTCGAGCTTTTAGTTACAGGGCCCCTAAACTCTGGAATGGTCTTCCTGCTTCTATAAGAGATGCCCCTTCAGTCCCAGCCTTTAAATCCCGGCTGAAGACTTACTACTTCAGTTTAGCATATCCTGACTAGAGCTGCTGATTAACTGTACAGACTGCATCTCTGTTGTTAGTCATTAGCACTAAAACATAAGTAACATGATAAGTATAATTGAATACTAACCCTCACCTATTCTGTTTCTGTTCTCGGTACTCAAATGTGGCAATTGGTGCCACGGCCCACCTGCCAAGTTGTTTGCCTGCCTATGGTAAAGTCATCCCTGGTGGAGGATCACAGGAATCATGGGAAAGAGGGGCCCTTTCATCGGATTGGCTGGCCGAGCAACGTTTCAGCCGTGGAATGGCCAAATGGGGAGGCAGCTTGACGGATGAGGTCTCCAGCACTCTAAAAATATCAAAATCTTATTATGTGATATCATCTACTGTTAAATTCTACTCTGTACTTCTAAAATTTTTATTATTATGCTGTATTAAGGATTTGTTCTGTTCTGTGTATTGTATTGTATTGAACCCCTTCTTTTGACACCCACTGCACGCCCAACCTACCTGGAAAGGGGTCTCTCCTTGAACTGCCTTTCCCGAGGTTTCTTCCATTTTTCCCTACAAGGTTTTTTTGGGAGTTTTTCCTTGTCTTCTTAGAGAGTCAAGGCTGGGGGGCTGTCAAGAGGCAGGGCCTGTTAAAGCCCATTGTGGCACTTCCTGTGTGATTTTGGGCTATACAAAAATAAACTGTATTGTATTGTATTGTATTGTATTATTTACCCTGTACAACTTCAGGCATACCATACACAGATAAAGAGCCTTGGCTTGAGCTGGGAGAACTTTTTGCCAGAGATGAGCTCCATCAAGCGGTTGGTTTTTGGATGGGGGGGGGTTTCGGAGAATTGGGATGGCAGGCTGCTTGCTGCTTGTGCTGATCGACACATTTACAAAACCAAAGACGCTGATGGAGAGCTGCAAAGGAATTTAAGGTGGGCAGACATTGCGAGTTTTTCACAGGCTTCAGGGATTCTAATGTTAAGAGGAGACATGATTGAAGTGTTTAAAATTATGAAGGGAATTATTACAGTGGATTGAGAGTGTTACTTTAAAATGAGTTCAACAAGAACATGGTGTCACAGTTGCAAATTTGTAAAGGATGAATTTCACATAAACATTAGGCAGTTTTTTCTTTACACGGAGAACCATAGACACGTGGAATAAATTACCAAATAGTGTAGTAGACATTAGGACTTAACAGACTTTCAAAACTAAACTTATTGTTATTTTGCAGTATTACAGTTAGTGGGCAGGCCTTGCAAGCTTTGGTGGGCTGAATGGCCTGTTCTAGTCTAGCTTTTTCTAATGTTTTAAAAATTACTTTATGGGGCATTTGAAGCCTACCACTATGCCAAGTAAAAGATGAGCGGTGCAGAGTCAAGAGGTTAGCATGCAAACACTCAACTGGCAGGAAGAAGTTAGTCTAGGATTTAAAATCAGGAATGGAGTGCTTCCTGATGATTCTGTGGAAAGGAAGTAGGTGAGCCACCCCAATGGACAGAGGTAGCAGCATTCTTTTTCATTTATTTTTATTTGGACTTTTAATTCTCCCACTTGCATTTATTTTAATAATAAAAGTGCCATCTTTGTAAATGTTTCCCTCATGTGTATTGCTCTATATGCTGAAGGCAGCCACAAGTTACCCTTCTGTTATTGTCTGTTTAAGGTTTTATTATCCATAAGAATAAAATATTGTAATTTAAGTCTTTTCTAATGACCTCCTGATGCAACATAAACATTTATTTCTATAGCCCATTTTCATACAGAGGATGCAGCTCAAAGTGCTTTAGTAGACGCCAAATAAGTAGTTACAAGCAATAGTTACAAATGCTTCACCAAGTTGTGAGAAAACTGTCAGAACTGCATTGTCCTTTGTGTATGTGAGGGCTTAAGCATGGAAATAAAACTCTTTTAGCAGTGTAGAATGAATGGATTTTCTTATTTCATGATGATAAAGTGAGGGTGAGAAGGAATGTTTAAAAATGTATAAACAGTTCTGCAATCACCATAACCTCTTGATCTACTTGTAAATCATCAGACATTACTGTGAAGGGAAGTATGATACTGAATAAACTGTAACAGTTTAAATTCTATTAAACATAGACTGCTTTCAAAATGATATTGGATTTCTAAAGCTCATCTAATATTAAACTTTACAAATAATAGGAATGTATAGGGGAACATGTGACTGATTGATTGATATGATGTGTATCTAGATGATACTAACAAAACATCATTTACAACATGACTAGGTAATTTGCTTCCCATTGTCTTCTGAACCTCCCACATTTTTACATCCAGCTGCAGACTATAATGCTGCATTTCCACTGTCATGGACAACTAGGTGGGCATGGAATTTCCTCAGGGCTCCTCTCACGTTTGCTTTCTGACCCTCCTGGGCTAGCTTAAAGAGAGCAATGCTTTATTTCTTTAAAATTTCATTTTATTTATTTAATTGTATTTACTGCTTTCATTTTTTGGCTTGATGACGTTGTGCTGAGTTTCAGGTTATGTTTTACTGTATATTAAAGGGCACCTCATCGTTGGAGCGTGTTGCTGCACATGCGTCAATTAATGGCATATCATATGCAGCATATTTAAGATAATAGTTGTACAGTGATTCCTCCTTGATCGTGGGGGTTGCGTTCCAGGACCCCCCTGGGAAAGGTGAAAATCTGTGAAGTAAAAACCACACGTTTATATTGTTATTTTTATATAGTCACATTTGGGTCACAGATTTGCACAGAAACACAGGAGGTTGTAGAGACAGTGACTTTAAAACACTGCAAACAAACATTTGTCTCTTTTTCAAAAGTTTAAACTGTGCTCCATGGCAAGACAGTTCCGTCTCACAATTAAAAGAATACAAACATATCTTCCTCTTCAAAGGAGTGCGCGTCAGGAGCAGAGAATGTCAGAGAGAGAGAGAGAGAGACAGAGAGAGAAAAGCAAACAATCAAAAATCAATAGGTGCTATTCAGGCTTTTAAGTATGCGAAGCACCACGCAGGAAGCATATTGTATATCATTGAGGAGTTTTATTTAATACATAATATGTGCTCTGATTGGGTAGCTTCTCAGCCATCCGCAAATAGCGTCCCTTGTATGAAATCAACTGGGCAAACCAACTGAGGAAGCATGTACCATAAATTAAAAGACCCATTGTCCGCAGAAATTTGCAAACCAGTGAAAAATCCGTGACATATATTTAGATATGCTTACATATAAAATCCGCGATTGAGTGAAGCCGCTAAAGTCGAAGTGCGATATAGCAAGGGATCACTGTAGTACATACTTTGTTTGTACTTTTCCTAAAGATAATGAGAAGTCTCTCTTCTAAAGAAAGTGAAATGATTTTTAAGGTTTGTGCATTCAACTTCACCCCTTTTTCATGAAAATTCTCATAATCGTTTGACCCTCACTCATTCGAAAATTATGATTGTTGCTTAACATTTTCAAATCTTTGCTGCACAAGAGTAAATAACTAGTGCAGTGGTTCTCAACCTGTGGGGCGCAAAGTAACAAAAAGGGGGGCGCGAAGATGTGAAAAAAAGAAAACAAGAATCAAAAATATGAAAAAAACATCTGTTGAAACCAAAACAAATTAACTTAAACTACATTCTGATACTAGAACAATAAATATAGAGTTAGATAAATGTCGATAAAAGTTAAGTAGGTATAATAAAATATGCATCTACATTTCAAAAAAATGTTAGGGGGGGCGCGATTAAAACTGTTATGAAAACTCGGGTCGCAAATACTTAAAGGTTGAGAAACGCTGAACTAGTGAGTCGCACATTTGTACATGGTAAGGTGCTCTTGCTGGGCACACTTTTAATGCTCATGCTTCTTACAGAAAAACACCTAAAATTGGCCATCACCCTGATTCTATCTATTGGTTCTGGTTCCTGATGTTACTAAAAAAACATAAGTAATTGATGATATGATATACACTGTAAAAGAATAAAGACGCAACAGGTAAAGTGTTGTGCTTCAAGGCTGAACACCCAATTACTTGGAGGTAAGAAAACAAAAGATCTGGGTGAAAAACAAAGTTGATAGTTGGACAACCTGTTTTGTAATAAACCAGCTCTAACCACTATAAGAAGCTCCTGGCTAAGAGACACTGACTCCTCCAGTTAATGGTGTCACACACGTGTGCTTGGGAGGCAGTCTAAGGGCTTAACTGGGAGGGAGACACAGAGACTGGGGTTGTTTAACAGTGCTATTACCTTTTCTCCCTCTTCCACAGACCAGCAGAAGGAAAGCTCGCCTAAGACTCCACCTACTTCCACTTCTCGAACACGCCCTCCTACCAGAAGCTTTAATCCTCTAGTTTAGTCTTATTGTGGCTCAGTCTTCAATGTTTACTTTGTTTTTGCCGTTTCCACAGTATATTGGGTGGACTCCCCAAATCTTTATATTTGTTCTTTGTGCTTTTTTCACAGTGGTCATTGAATGAACACTGACTTCCTATTTGAGTGGCTCTTATATAGTAGACAGGGCAACAAGAGCAGAATTTCCATTGCCTGAGGGGAAGTTGCATCATGGGTTCTCCTGCCTGCTGTCCTCCACTCTATGGCAGAGAGAGAGAGAGAAAGTTAATGACTACATTAACTTGACCACTCTCATCCCCCATCTCTTACCTGTACTTAGCCCGCAAAACGCTACCCAGGCTCACGTCTCTGACCACACATTCACTGTATATAAAAACTGAAAAATAAGCAATAATCCCTACAATAGAGAGGTATAGCAAACATTTTAAGGTGGAACACAGCTAGCATTTATACTTGGCTGGATGAATGACCATTTAATAGGAAAGAGAAACATACTATCTAGATCAAACTTAAAGAAACATTTATGATCTCCCACTCCCTGCCCCCTACAAGATTTTACTGTGTGAAATATTCATTTCAAATATAAATATGCCCTGCAGACATTACCTGAATATGTAGTTTCTCATTTATTTATTTACAAAGATCCAGAATTACAGTAGTCCTTTTGCTGAAATTGCCTTTAGTCCTAATATAAATTATTTTTACTGCTTATCAAGAAACCTCTTGGGAAATTTTTTTCACTCAGGCACAAATGAATTGTGTGCTAGGAGTAACCTAGATGCCTATAAAGTACATTCTTAATAAGAACATAGCAACCACAGGCATTTGTGTGAATTCAGACATGACAGTTCCTTTTGCAGAGAGCCTCAATCGTTTGATGATTTTTTAGCAGTGGTCACACACCTGCTTATATTATTTTGATATGCCTAGTATGGCTAGCCAGATGGAAATCAAGCTTTTTTTTAATCATTACACTTTTTGCTACAAGAACACAATAAGGACAACATAAAAAAGATGTGAATTGTAAAACAAATGGGGAATGCGGGCTTTTTTTTTTAAAGAGATTTACTTTCATCAACAGAAATGGCAAAGTATATGTGCAAAGCAATTGAGTCATAGGTTTTCACTTGATATCACATAATCATAATGGATGTCTTGATTTGGAGTACATGCTTCTCACATACTAATTAACATATAAGTGGCAGAAGTGAACACTACAATAATCCTGCCTTTACTAAATCACCATTGTATATAACGTAAGAGAACACACATACTGTAGAGTTTAACTTAATATACAAGTGGATGGTCTGAAAGACATAGACAAAGTTATTACCCAATATATGTCATACTAAGCGAAAAAATCGCACCAAAAAAGTAATACCCAGCTCTGTGGTTTTTACCATTGTAATGTTTAGACAGTGTCATACACGTGTGAGTAGGGAGCATCATCAGGTCTTCGATGTTAATTGTATTTCCTTCCCAAATCATGGGTCAGTGCTGCAATTTAGACTTCTCCCTCTTTTACTCTAAGAATTGAAGACCAGAGGTTCGAAGACCAGTGATCTCATTTCTGCTTCTTCTACAAGCTTTGCCTTTCCGATGTCAGAGTATATAACTGCAGCATTGCTATAAGTCATCAGTCAGACCAAGATTCACGTCTGATCAACATAGTATTTACAAAATTCTTATTGCTACCATGTGGTGCTCCAACACTTTATCTTTGTCCGATAAATATATATAATGCTATCTAGCTCCAATAACCTATTTCTTACCCATAAAGTTGTTAATACCTCCACTTAACAAAGGACAAACTCTGCAAGTAGGAAAACAAATATGCACAACTCAAGAGAACTATTGACAAACCTTCCAGATGAATTGCCAAGTATGTTCAAATGGTTCTAATTGATAAAGTCAATGTTAATATGTCTGCATTAAACATTTAACTGAGTGAATATGCACTTGAAAAGTGTCTTAAGCAAATTTCATATTACATGACTTCTATTTGGAGGGATGTCAACATAATAGCTGCTGTCGATGATTTTGTTACTCAGATACTGTATGCCAATTTACATGACTCAGACTCATTGGGAATGTTAAAATATGCAACTGCATAATGACTTTTCTTAGCACAGTTTCACATTTCCAAAGTATTATTCTTACAGCCAATAATAGTGCTACCCAAATGGAGGTTGCACACGTATGGTAAGTTCATACAATTTCCACCCTTTTTATTCTTTTTTCTATTCTATTATTACTATTTCTCATTATTGCTTTATATGCATTATACTTCTAGGTGTGCTTTCATTGGATATCAGGATTCATTTATATAGACAGACAGATAGATAGAACTTTATTTGTCCTCAGGGAGAAATTTGGCTTTTTACAGAAGCCCCCTTAATAAATGAATACACAGGTAGATACATCAATATGTACATGCACACTATGCTCTGAACACACAACGGAATGATTCAAATAGAAGAAAATTAAAAGGAAAACCTCTGACTTGGCAGTCATGGTCACCGTGAGGCATTATACAGGCATATTGCTGTTGGTATAAAGGAGCCCAAGTAGCACACTTCTGCTGAATGATTTGTTGGCTTAAAGTACTCAGTGCTAGTATGTCACACCATAAAAAATCACACTGGCTATCGCAGGGTTGTAGAAGATATGAAGAATGTCCAGCAACACATTTCTTTCACTATCTTCAAATTAGAATCTTTGTTAAACAGAACCTGCCCAATTTTCCTCACCTCCAACCTCCCTCTATTCTGGAAAAAATATTGCTCAGTTTCAAGGACTTAGACAGCATTTCTGCAATATATAAAACAATTTTACAGTCCCTCCCTTTCAAAGATCCCAGAGTACAGTGGGAAAAGGATCTCAACATCTCAGAAAAAGAATGGAAGGTAGCAATGCAGAGAATTCACTCAAGCTCCATATGTGCAAAGCAAACGGTTATTCAACTCAAAATTATATATCAAGCACATCTGTCTTGTTTAAAATTGTCCAAGCCTTGGTGTCACAATCCCTTCTAACCCATTAACAGTTGTGTTTGGTGTTCTCCCAGATGGGCTTACAGTGGAGAAGGACAAACAAACTGTGATTGCCTTTACTACACTACTGGCACTGAGACTTATCTTGCTAAACTGGAAGAATCCTAACTCTACCCTTTTAAGTCACTGGGTAACTGATGTTATACTGTATTATTTGAAATGGGAAAAAATCAAATTCTCACTTAGAGGATCTGTGCTGAAATTTTTCAAAACCTGGCATGATATAATCAATAACATTTAAGAATAAGCTTTTAAAGCACCGAGGAAGCAGATTCTCTCCCCATTTCTTTTTCTTCTCCATTTATCTATAGTCCCTTATTAATTTATCTATTTACTTATTTTTACTAGGTTTAAGTTTTATTCTGCTACCTATGCTCTCTTTTTCAGGGGTGGCGTTGATTTGTTTTCAATCCTATTCTTGTAAAATTGATCTATTTGCATGGAATGTTGTGTGATTTCAATAAAATCAATACAATTAAAAAAAAAGATATGAAGAATGTCACTTCCCACATTAAAGGAACACAGTCTCCTAAGAGAAAGAGATTCCATTTTGCTATTTCTTACAAAGTTCCTTTGCTTTATGAGATCAGTCCAACCTGTCATTGATGAGGAGCCCCTGAATAGTGACCCGATGCAGAGCCTTTTTGATGCGACAAAAGTCAATAACCAGTTCCTTCGTTTTGCTGATGTTAACTTTCAGATGATTCTGTGCACACCAAGAAACAAAGTTCTACACCTGACTCCTATACTTTGTCTCATCGCCGTTATCAATATAACCCATTAGTACAGAATCATATGAGAATTTCTGCAAGTATCATGACCTGGTGTTATAGTTGGTGCTGAGAATGAAGATAAAAGGAGATATAATCTGCCACTCTGGCAAAATCCCTGAGGCAAGTCACACACTAGTTTGACTCAGTTGTTAGGTATGTCACACTAAATAACTAACAGTTACAGATGCACCTCTGACTTGCTAGGATTATGTGAATAAAGTGTACAACTGAAAAAAATCACTCAAGAAGTTGTGTGATATGATATAGTCTTTACAGTCTTCGAAATACAGCAATCCCTCGCTATATCGCGCTTCGACTTTCGCGGCTTCACTCTATCGCGGATTTTAAATGTAAGCATATTTAAATATATATCACGGATTTTTCGCTGGTTCGCGGATTTCTGCGGACAATGGGTCTTTTAATTTATGGTACATGCTTCCTCAGTTTGTTTGCCCAGTTGATTTCATACAAGGGACGCTATTGGCGGATGGCTTAGAAGCTACCCAATCAGAGCATGTATTACATATTAACTAAAACTCCTCAATGCTATAAGATATGCTTCCCGCGCGGTGCTTGATTGTTTGCTTGTCTCTGCCTCTATCTCTCTGACATTCTCTGCGCCTGACGGAGGGGGTGTGAGCAGAGGTTCTGTTTGCAGAGAAGCTGTTTGCCTGGACGCACCTCTAAGAAATGCCGCTTTATCGTGGTGCTTCCAAAAGCACACTTATTGATTTTTTGATTGTTTGCTTTAATCTCGCTCTCTCTCTCTCTCTCTCTCTCTCTCTCTGACGTTCTCTGCGCTTGACGGAGGAGATGTGAGCAGAGGGGCTGTTTGCACAGAGGCTGTTTACTTAGAAGATAAAGATACGGATGCTCCTCTAAAAAATGCCGCTTTATCGCGGTGGGACATACTTAAAAGCACAGAAGCACGTATTGATTTTTTGATTGTTTGCTTTTCTTTGCGAGCGCTCTCTCTCTCTCTGAAATTCTCTGCTCCTGAAGAGAAGATATGTTTGCATTCTTTTAATTGTGAGAAAGAACTGTCATCTCTGTCTTGTCATGGAGCACAGTTTAAACTTTTGACTAAAGGGTGTTATTTCATGACTAGAGGGCTCTAATAATGTTAACAGTGTGGGAGAGTTTATAAGGGCTTAAAATATATAAAAATAACCATACAAACATATGGTTTCTACTTCGCGGATTTTCATCTATCGCGGGGGGTTCTAGAACGCAACCCCCACGATCGAGGAGGGATTACTGTATACCTGTCATAAAAACGTAATCAGCTCAGTTTTCACTATCTTTAAGAAGACGGTGATTTTATAAGTTTATGAGTATGGAGCTTAGATGCTGCTCACAGTTGTTCCCATTGTAAGAGAAGACAAGGAAATACATAATGAGTTGTGGCTCCACAGTATGAAATTTGTTTAATGGCATGTGTTGTGATACAAAAACAAAGCAGTGGTCTGAGGAAACCTCCTGTTCACACAGAAGTCTGAAAAGACTGCCTGCTTTTCATTGAACCTCAGGTTAAGTAGGTCCTGAGCTGAACACTTCCAGAGAATGAACGGAAGTGATGTCAGAGGTCATCCAGCCTGTGGCCTTCTGATCTGATGACACAAGAGGGAAACAACAACAATATTTATGTATATAGCACATTTTTATACAAATGATGTAGCTCAAAGTGCTTTACAGGATGAAGAAAGAGAAAAAAGACAAATATATTAAAAAATAAAATTAGGCAATATTAATTAACATAGAATAAAAGAAAGTTCCAATGGCCAGGGAGAAGGGAAAGACATAAGCAACAGTGCCAACCCATAGTTTGGGGTGGAATCACAATTAGCTTAGAATCCCTGAAGATGCCCCTATGCATGTGTGTATGTGATATGGTACATGATAGTCATATATTCCAGCTGTCTTTAAACTATACAGTGTTTGACTCATGAAAGTTGCTTGTTATCCAGACCTTTGGAGTCCTCTGTGTTGATAATACTGTATACAGTAATCCCCCACTCTATCGCGGTTCAGCTATCGCGCCCCCGCTACATCGTGGATTTATTAATACTATTATTATCACTAGGAGGCTCCGCCCCCTGCTTGCTTTGCTCGCCTGCACCCTCGTTTGGTTAACCGGATAAACAAAATAAAGAGATTGTTATTTTCATGGGAATTGTTACATATGCATTATTTTCACTTTTACTTTAAAACTTTTGTAAAAACAATATTTGTCCTTTATTTCCTGCCCCGGGCGTGGTTAAATCTCTTTCTTGCGGCACTATTAACGTTTCGCGTGTTGTGAAGGCGGGGTCTGAATGCACGCTAAGCAGAAGTGGACAGATCAGCTACTGGCTTTGTGCTGCTTCTGCCAAGATTGCTGTTCTGTTTGCTCTGTACATTCTGAAGGAGGAGGAGGAGTGGGGGGGAGGTGGTCGGATCTGGTCACGATCGCTTCGCTCAAACCACCCCTCCCCCTCCCCCACCCGGAGGCGCGCTATGCTCCTGCCACTTTGTATTGTGAAGTGGGGGAGCTGAATGCACCCTAAAGAGAAGTGGACTTTGTGCTGGCTCTGTGCTACATCTGCCAAGATGCTTTTTCAGCTTGTCGCTCTGCGTGTCAATCATTTAAAAGCTTGTACAGCAGGTCTTATCCTGTCTCACTGCCTTGTCTTGCGTGAAGTTAAAATGTTTTATAATAGAGAGATGTTACTCATATCCTTACCCTGACATCCACGAATCATTTGTGTTTACAAAGTGTGTTTTAATAAGTTTACATGTGTTTAGAGCATGTGGGATGGGTATTTTAAGGCTTAAACTATATCGCAGATTTTCACCTATCGCAGGTGGGTCTGGAACGTAACCTCCGCGATAGGCGGGGGATTACTATATATGCATCCTATGAATAGTTGTGCCTCAAGTATTGGTAGTGTCGATGAATAGTATGAGGGTCTAGCAGTTTCTCAGTAGAGTGTTTTGATCCAATATGGCTGATTACATTTCTTACTATTCCTTGGCTCTTCTTTTATCAAAAGACCATTGAAATTTTTGCCACTCAGAAATGAAGAGAACTCTGTTCCTTGGAACTTAAGGTTGTCCCTCTGAACATGTCAAATATGACATGCTTTTTAAAAAAGTAACCAAGATCCTCTTACCTCTCCAGGTTGGTATTTTTTCTTCCTATACACTAAAATATAAAAGTTTAACTGACGGTGAAGTGTGCATATATAGAAGTAGAGGAAAACACAGGAAAGATAATAAGATCAGCTCTCCTTAGTGAAAGCCAAAAAACAAAGTTGTCATGATTTACTGTTCAAGACAGTCTTTGGCATAAATAAAAGAATCCAAGACGTCATATGAATTCCACAAAGTGAAACCATTTATTTTATCATGAGAAACAATTCTATAACCATAATACAAATGTAAATATTCCTGTTTCTAAAACCCTAACATGTCAATTTTTTTAACTTCTCTCCCACAAGTTTCTTCTGGACTTTACCCCAGAATCGTTGTCATTACTGGATCTCTTTAATGTACTGGCTCCTTCTAGGAAAGAGTCACATCTCACCTTTGATAAGAACACTTGCCAAAATCACTCACTTACTAAAAGTTAAGTTACCTGAAGTCAGTTTGGAAATGTTTGACCCATTGACTAGGCAGACATCTTTTCAATTCAATTCAACTTAGTGTATTTTAGTATAGTGCTCTTCACTGAGTGCTAGTGCAGAGCACTGTGCCATGTACTCAGATAAAATGCAAATACAGGCATTGCAAGCTACATAATGAGTACACATAAAGACACAGATTTGTTTAATCAGGGAAGAAAACAAAACAGTTTGAAACTGATTATCATGCATGGAGCTCCACAATATTGCATCTGTCCATTAATTGTTGGATTCTGGCATCATTGTTTTTACTTTCTACTCTAGGCTGGCTCTGCTTTTCTTGCTTATTGTTTTTCTTTCTAATCTGAATTTTGATTTATTGTCAGCTTGGTTTATGGATGTGGTGAGAGAAGACATGCAGGTGACGGGTGTAACAGAACAAGATGCAGAGGACAGAAAGATATGGAAGAAGATGATGTGGCAACCTCTAACGGGAGCAGCTGAAAGAAGAAGAAGTCAGCTTTTAGATCTTTTGAGTTTGTTTCTGTTCAGTGATGTTTATACACCCTCCTGTCATCCAGCACATGCTCCAATCCACTTTTCAATCATGCCAGTAGCAACTTTCTTCTCTGTACTGTACACAGAGATTAGGCATCTGACACACTTTAACCTGAATGTTCAACCAAAGAGAAAGGTTACATGCATTGAGGTGAAAACCTTGGCTCACAATACCATGAAGCTTGCCTTGTTATTATTTTCTAAAAGTTTTTTATTTTTCTGTTTCTCAACTTTTGACTGCTTTCTGTGATCACAGATATCTCTTCAGAAATGCTGTAATGGTTGACTGGTCATGTTAACTTAAGAATGAATGGAGGATTTTTTTGTCTGCCTAGAGACTGAATTTAATGAAAATATAAGTTAAAAAATAATTTCACAACTCAATATATTTAGTTAGTCCTGCCAGTATGCAATCTAAAAACATAGTGCACAATCATTTCCCTGTGTCTGTCTTAAAACCTGAAGATTCCTTCAAATCATTAGGACTTATAATCAGTGATTGAAGAGTTAATCTTGCAATACCCCTAAATAATAACTGAGATTAAATGAAGTGAGCAAATTCCTGCAATCATTAATTACCTTTAATGTGAGATAATTTTCTGCAGAGCCTCATGAGGATGGCAAAGTATTTTGAGAGAGAGAGATCCCTGTACTATCTGAAACAGTGCACTTATCTTGACAGGTACCCTTAGTACACAATTGCCCCCCCCCCCCCCCCCCCTTCATCTAGTGTGCCGACTCTAGGTAGGTTTCCATGGAAACTACAAGAAGTAGGAGTTAGGATAACTGAAAGGCTAAGTGACCTAATTTTTCTTCTAATTGTGCTCATTTTTCTTTATCAAACTGTACCAGTTGTACCAAAATGTGACAGCAAGCATTAATTTACTGAACATGAAATGCTAATGGTAAAATTTGTGTTTAACAAATAGCTACATCTTGCAAAAAAAAAAAAAAAAAACTATAAGCACTTCGAAATGAGATTACATATTCCCATAAGATTTTGTATTACATAGTAATAACATGCTGTCACAGTTTCTTGCGCTGATGTACGACCAGCTTTAGTATGTGTCCTAATTTAATTAATGAATGGCATTTCCTTTCATTCAAAGCTAACTGAAGATACCAGAACATGAATCTCCAGAGAATCATGGGGGCGGTAATTTACTTTACTTCAGTTGGAAAAATGTGAAAATCCTCTCTTTAGTGTCTATACTTAGAACAATGAGATGGCGGATAAAAATACCTCATACTGCATGTAACCAGGTAAATTACATTGTGCAGCTATTAACCAATTACGGGACAATTTTAGTTTTACTTCATTATTACATAAATTACAAGGCAATTTTATTAGATGTCTCCATATTAGTCTATGAAAATGAAGATGTATAGAGCATGCCTGGATTAATGGTATTTTTATACTTTTTTCAGTTTGTTTTGTTGTAAATGTTTACCTGAACTTTGACTTTACCAACACATAACATCAACACATACAGTATCTTTTACATAATAAAATATATTTTATGGCTGATGATAGTCATGTAAAGTTGTCCCCATGTTTGCTGTGACAAGGACAGGAAAAGAGAAATGAGAATTTTTGCACAATGGGACCCATCAAATTGTAGTTTTGGTATCACTTTAGTTTGCTTGTTCTAGAAAAGCAGTCACTGGTTGACCTGGGTAGTAGATCATCATTTGTTAAAAAAATAAAGTGCTAAAATACTACGGCATAAAAACAGCAACTGTTGGCCTGTAAACTCTTCACTTAGCAACTTGATAGATCAATTGCAATTAAGAAATGTAATTAATAAAGAGAAAATTATCATTCATTTATATTGTTATGACACTCAGCCATAAAACCAGACATTATTAATCAATTATGTTAACAAATACATGTAAAACAGTGAGTAAAAGAAAATTACTTTTCCTTACATTTGGAAAAAAAAACTTTCTGGAAATACACAGTTTGGCTGTAGTTTTTACCAAACTTCTGTGCTCTGTTTTGCCACTGATTTTTCTTTTGGGCACCAGTTTTCTCTGTCTTAATCTAAATGAAGATTTGTTCTGCTACTTCAATTGTGTTTTGCAGACTTATGTGATTCTTTACTGCTAGACTGTTAAATTATGAACTTACTACCATGTATTAAATTAAAAACAAGTCAACTGTTATGTTTTAGAAACTTTTTTTTGTTTATGCAGTTTGGTGTTGTTTAATACTATTTTTCTCTTTTATGTTATTAATTTTTTTGGCTTTGGTCTGTCTTTGTATTTTTGTAATTTTGTTATTTCCTTTTTGTGTATATGTAGTGTTGTTTGTGTTGTGCTTTGCATCCTGTATGTAGAGCCAAAGGAGGCGGGGCCACGGACTATGCAGCTGTTGTTCTGGCCCCTGCAGTACTTGAGCTGAATATATGATATTTTCAGCCAAATTGGAATAGTAGTAGTTATTGTATATTTTCATTTGATTGGATTCTTTGAGTCCTGCTTTCCACTATAAATTCCTGTTTCTGGTTGGTATTAATTGGATTTGTATAAAGGCAAAAACTACTTTTGCTCCTTTTTGTTCCTGCTTTGCTTTTTCTGTGTATATTTTTGAATATGTCTTTGAATAAATCATTACTACAAGGATCTTATTGTGTTTTGTTCTGGAGCTGTAACAGTTTTCATTTTCTCCTTTTTGTGAACATTTTGAGACTTTTTTATTTTAGAGACTTAGCTCTATTTTGCAGCCTGGAAAGCCTGGCTTTTTGTGTTTAGGGTTAGGCTGCCTGCTGTGAGGCCAATTAAATAAGAGCAGGTCTGACCTCTTTTGTGGATTTCTGGAGGCCTGCTCCCCCTTTGTGCTTTTTGGTGGTGGATACAACATTAGCAACAAAGATCAGAACTATAACTAATAATCTTTTACAATAGTTTCAGTGCTTAAATATCTCCTGTACATGTCCATTGACTTCAGGATAATTTTAAAATCCTTCATTTGATAAATAAAGTTGTAAATACTTTATCAGTCTTTACACCACAGTGTCCATTGGAATCTCAAGATGCAGATCTGCTTAAATTTATAAGGACAATCAAAATTATTGCCGGAAACAACATTGGGTACCCAAACTCAGAAATAATCTCCCTGTCAATATTAAAGATTCTCTGTTAGTTTCAGCATTTATTTTAGGGCTGAAGACTAACTGTTGTTATGACTGCTCATAATGACTTCTAATAATGATCTAATTTGCTTGATTGGCTGTTTATATTCAATAGTTGGTTTTATGGCCATTTTGATTACAGTTACCCCTTCATTTTCAAACAAGAGTTTATGGTGGCTGTATCAAGCCCATTGATGGTCATATTTTCAATTGTTGACAATTGCTTATTTCCAGGTACATTGCAGAGTGCCAGTACTTGAGCCACTTAGACTTTAGAAGCAGACTTTCCAGTCTCATTCTTTGTCATTTACATGTTTTAGGAAATAAATTATTACAAAAAAAAATCTGTAGGCATGTGCCACCTTCAAAAATACTAATGATTATGCAGCTCTTGCGAAAGATTTAAAATGAGTTTATGTATTATTATATTTCAAATTTCTCATGTTGCATTTTATCAGACCTACGCTTTATTTTACAAGGCTTTGGTTATTCATTGAAGTTCTGAGAAAACCTTTCGTCACAGTCTGCCAAATAATAGGAAGACACCTTCTTACATATTAACAACTCTTTGGCATTGGGTGTATAATTGCAAATCCATTTTAAACATCTGTTCTCATGGAAATCGGATATTAAAAAATAATCAGCATTTTTTTTAATAGCAGTTGCAGTTTTGTCTATTTGTCATGAATATAACTTGTTTACTGTAAAGCAAGAATCAGGGAGTGCCAGCTATGTCATTATAATTGTATTGTCAAGCTCTCACACCACAAGCCATTTCAGTTAGCAGATTTGGACTAGAGTAGCTGCCAGTGGGCAGCCACGAATCTTTAACATCTGGGTAACAATGTACCAAAGAAGTAAATCTTTATTCCCCTGAGCTAAAAGATGCTTTTGGCCTTGTCCAAGCAGATACTGCTTCTAAACACTGCAAGCAGGGCGTTTTCTGGTGGCGTTAGCTAAACTCTCTCTCCAACTCACCTCATATTATGCTGTATTGCTCCAAAGCCTACATAATAATATTCATACTTTCAGATGTATGATTTAAATAATATCAGTTTTAGACGTATTGTATACCTGTAAATACATTTTATTAAGTCTGTGCTTAAAATAATATAAATATCTCCTGTTAAGCAAAAAACACATAACTCCAAAAAGCAAGATCAAAAAGATCTCTCAGTTTCATACAATAGCCTGTTATCATACACCCTGACTCCCCAAACCCCAGGCTATCTGAAAAAAATACTAGGCTCAGGGTTTCAATGAGGCCTACCCGAAAAATAAACCATAACCAAAAACTCAAGAAGCAACAACAAAAAAGGGATAAAGGTTTTTATTGTTTTAGAAAAAAAAAACTCAAAAAGGAGGAGAGCTACAGTGAAATGTCTGGCTCAAATAAAACAGAATAGTTGTTTATATTTTAAAAAATCAGTCAAAAACTGATAATAACAATGAAAGTTATCTCAAAATAAGGCAAAGCAAAAAGAACAAATCCAAACTCCCAAATCTAAAAGCAAAACCGTAAGCAAGAGTTCAGAATCCAAAAACCACAAAATCAAAAACATACCTACAATAATCCAAAATAGTGAGCAACTACAGTGCTAAAGCTGCTCATTCGTGGACTACTGCTTCTTAAATAGTGCTGAGGGTGGTTCACCAGTCACAGCATCAGGTGGCACCCCCCTTCGCCCAAGGGTTAACATAACGTGCACATAAAAAAAGAACAAATAACATGGAACTACATCCATCCAACCATTATCCAACACGCTATATCCTAACTATAGGGTCACAGGGGTCTGCTGGAGCCAATCCTAGCCAACACAGGGTGCAAAGCAGGAAACAAATCCCAGGCAGGGCACCAACCCACCGCAGACATGGAACAACAACTTAATTAAAATATCTATAGGGTGGTCCAGATCTAATTATGCAATTTTCATTACGCTAAAACCTATTACGTTCATTACATAGAAAATCACCCGAAAAATCCAGGACCATCGAGAAGTGTGCGAACTGACGACATGAAGAATCGTCTTTTCTCCGAACTGGAATCGTCCCCACATAAATCAAAGTCATCCAGATGATCTGGATCTGCATAATTAGATCTGGACCACCCTATACTAAGATAATATATGTAGACAATAAGGAAAACATTTTAATAACTACTGTATATTTACAAATCATTTAGAAAGCAACTTAAAGGGAAAATAGAAAGAAAATGTGTTTTAACCGGGAATGAAACCTTGGCATCTTGAAACATGACTAGAACTAATTGCACAAGTATAGAGTAGTTACAATAACACTGGAAAAAACAAATAAATATAAACACTAAAAAATAAAGAAAACTTATAGTAATGAGTATCAAGATTGAAAACAGAGACATTACACATAATTTCAGCACAATCTTCTTTTGTTTACACGTATTATTAAAGTATATGTAGCTCTCCAATCCATCCAACCACCTTTTAAATATTCTACAACACCAATATTAAGAAGCTCAACCCACAGAAAAGCTCATTGCAGAGGGCTAATCCAATCATTCATAAAAAGATCATACCAGGAGTTCACTGCAGGTGTAGAGTAGACACAGGCACACAGTCCAGGAGAGCCCAGTCTTCCTTCCTCTACAGTATGTTTATGCATAGTATATACTGTATTTTGCACTCTTTTCTATTTTTAAAATAGCTTTTTAAAGCACATAAATGAATACAAATATGGCTGTACTATCTGAAGCACCTGGCATTGCTTTACCGGAAGCAAGGCTCTCAGTGTGAAAAAGTAAAAGAACCTGGAAAAGGACAAAGAAAGTGCATGATCAAGAAAACAAGCATGAGACGGTAACCAGGAAGATAGACTCTATAGAAACGGCAAAGCCAAAGATTTAAATAGTGTGTTTTAAGATCAAAGTGAAATGTAGATAGGTCTTTGTTTTTTGAAATTTGGATGATCTCTGGAACAAACTGTCACATTTAATAATGGAAGAATGGCGAAATTTCCGGTACACACTCCTTTGCAATTCATGATTGCGTCTTGACAATGAGAGTTCTAAATAGTTGCGCCCACAGAAAAATCAAAATGGCGTTGTCGCATTAGTTGTAGAACTTCATAAAGGAATGCAAATAAAATAATAATCCCTGAGTTATTAGGAACCTAGAAAGCCTTGCGTCTAAAAATGAGAAAAACTTCTTGAAGCAAGAAATTTAAAAGTTTGAGCCACCATTTTGACAACTGCCCCCAGGCATATTTGTATAATGGGTTAAGATAAGAAAGCAAATATTTATGTGTTTACCAAATGTTGATCCTTTTTCCAACGCTGGCTAAAATACAATGTCATGTATGCTTCATCTCAGCTGTCGTGAATTGAGAATTTGTTTTTTTTTTGAGCATGACTGGATTCCATAATGGCAGTAATTCTTTGCAGGATCTGAACCATGAATGCTACTTCTTTGTATTTCCTGGTGTAATGTGTCCTCACAAATAGATGTTTAGTGTCACTGGATCTATAAACTGGATGGCTTGTTGAATGTATGATTCAAATAGCATGTAACCACTTTTTGTGTTGTTCCCCACACTGAACCCATTTTCTTGATGAAACTTTTGAAGTACCTTAAACTCTATTTTTTAAGTCAGGTTAATTACAATATACATGTACAATTTTGTGAACATCCACTCTACTGTTTTACAAGAATTTTTTTTTTTTGTGCTGTTGGCCCACCCATTACGTCTCCCCAATGAAATTCTTAAACCCCCATGAATCCTGTTTTTTTAAATTGCAAGAACGATAATGAAAATGTATGCATAGCCGCCTTTGAGTGATACGTGATTTTTGTGTTGGTCCTTCATTATCTCTCCAATCCACCATATTATCTCTGCCATTGTGTCCATTTAATCATTGACGTAGAATGTAAGTTTTACTGTGAGTAGGGCCAAACAAGAACAATATGTCAAATTCAATACCATCAGCTGAAATGTATTGGATTGACATGGTTTGGTTTTTCACCCCACACTGCAGGTCCAGATTTAAGTTTTCTGAACAAAATTTCATGAAATTTGACTCGGTAGTTTTTGAGTTGCTCTCCCACTCCATTAAAATTGAGGAATGCCATGTAGCTTGCATTTTACATTGGACAAACGGTAACCTACCTGTACAATGTCATTCAAAGTGAATAAACAACATCAAAGCAAGCCAGAAAAATTCAAAAGAAGGACAGAGTATTTATGATTTTATTTAGGCCAAAAACAATTGTCAACATAAAAGCTAAAACCACATAGACATAGATTTAAATATGTAGACAAATCCTGATGATTTCTGAAGAAAATGAAAAATGTTTAACATTGAATCTGACATTTCTAGTGACACGTGTATTCTAAAGTTCTGTTCCCAGGCTAGGAGGGATCTCTTGATTAAGGTAGCAGTGATTGTGAGTGCCAATGTAGAATACTAATGTAGAACGGAAAAGGATTAATATACTCCTAACTATAGTGCACTAAGGTAAAACAGTGTGTTTTTAGCCTTGATTTAAACCATGAGACTAATGGAGCATTACTTATATTGGCAAATACATCAATCTAGAGCTGGTATTTACAAAAAAAGTTTTCCTGCCAAAAGCTCAGTTACTGCAAAGAAATATATACATGTGTGGAATAGCAGGTCTGCAGCTCAGCAATCAGAAGCCAATTTAAAATAGATAATTGTGCCCCAAGAAGGTGCCGGCTCTGATCGGGTGTGGATATGTGTGAGTGTGTTTCTCTCTGTGGTAAATTGGGGAACTGGATGACTACACTGCATACACATGCGGAGGTAGGCAGCTCAGTCAGACACCTCAATGATGCTGCAGGAGCGACTCCTCGCACTGGTACCCAGTTGGACAGCAAAGAATAAAACAACCTGCATGGGATAGAAGGGGGAGAAAAAACTAAAGGAAGACCAATTAGGATGAGAACAAAAAGAAAGAGACAGATCAGGAGAAAAGGAGGTTAAAGGAAGGAGAGAAGAAAGGCAGGAGATGAAGAGAGTTGGTGTGAGCGAGCGAGCGAGCAAGTAAAACGAACGAGGGAGAGAAGGCAGACAGCCGGGAGGATGTCCGAAAAGAAACGATGCTCTGGGGCATAAGGAGGGCACTCCAGCTGAGTGATCAGGAAGCTGGAGTGACTGACACGCTGCTCGGTTGGAGTGACTCCACATAAAGCCAGGAGGAAGCAGCAGGAGCTGCAGGGGTTTAGGAAGGATCAATGAGGTGTCTTGCAGGTGGAGCCATGGACCACAGGGGAGCAAGCCTGGCAGTGGGGATTGGAGGCTTGGCATGGTACCCTGCTGGGGCCACAGATGGCAACAGGGGCCCAAGCCTAGGAGCAGCACAGAAGGCTGGCTGACCTGCCAGTCAGGTGCCTCCTTCGCTGTAAGGACTCATTTGTCATTAAGCCAAAAAAGCTGTAGTGTTTATGGGTTTGCACCGGGGATTGGGATTATAAGTAGAAGAGTCCTGCACAGTGTTTTAGTCTCATTTTAATGGATTTATGTGATTTTAACCTCCACAATTCACTTGTATTTATTTATTATGGAACTTTTGATCTGCACTTTTGGACACTTGAGTTGATTTTTTTTAATAAAAGTACTTATCACTTTCACACCTACTCGTTGCTATGTGTAAGTGTCCTCATTTGCTACGCTCATCCCTGGGATACGTTATCAGTGTTAGTGGGTTCAAGAGGCTCCAAGAGGCTCCTGGATGCAACAGGAGCATGGAGCTAACTCGCACCATCCCAACATGGTTTATCCCTTATCCTATCAATTTTTGTCTTTCAATCTTACTTCTCTTCTTTGAATCTGTTACTGTCCTCCCAAATGTTCAAAGACTGGGTTTTTTGCGGCCTTGCTTTTAGTATGTGATAAATTATGTGTGGATGGTCAAAATGTGAGGAATATCTAATGCCACGTGTCTATAGCATTATTGAAGCCTCTTCTGCATTTTTCTACTGAAACAGGGTGGTATTTGACAGCCCTCTGATTGCAGTGGGGGCAGCCTTCTTACTTCAAATATAAAACGTGCTAGTAAATAATAGGTGACCCTTCCATCAAATAAATTTTGTTCTTAAAGCAGATCTACCCTTGGGCACATCATTTACTCTTTAAAGCGGTTTCCATTTCACTTTATTTAGCAAGAAATAACAATGCACTGAAGCAGCCATGAAAGGAACATGAATAATGTGATTTTGCTTAAATGACAAAAATACTGGCTATTTAATGATGATAAGGCTGCGATGAAGGACTGGGTCTTTGTGCTGGACTGTGATCTCATTAAAGCAAAGCATGTAATTTCCTGAAGTCAATTCTTTTCCTCTTGCAATGTAATGAATAAACTGCAAGCTTTTTACAACTGATATTTCATGTATAATTGTTAAAGCCATTTCTGATCACACTTCCGGAGCCTGCAACCTTTTAATAATGAGTCTGAGTGAAAAAAGGTTATGAATTCATAACTTATCGATTTTTTCTTATTTACTAACCCGAGTGACTGATTTGATTATTGCTTGTCAGCATTTAGCTACAGTATAATGAGAGAATGAAATAGAGTCAAAATTGTTCAAATTACATAAATCATGTTTACTTGGCTTTAAAATGAATGGGACTGTTAAATGGTTGAAAAAATGTTGAAGGAGATAAATTTATATATGAAATGCTATTTGTATAATGAATGCTACAGTATTTATTGCGCTTGTGTAACACTTTGAATTGAAATAGTCAGTTGTGGAAACCTACTTACATGTCCTGCACTTTTTCAATTAAGATGTGCTTTGTCCACTCTGTTTGATTATTCACTTATTTATTCATTTTTTAAGTCTTTTTAATCAAACACAAGACTGCAGAGCTCTAAATAATATCGGGGGCAAGGAAGCACCAACTGTGAAAAAAAACCAGGGAACAGATAGACAGCCACATAATGTATGCTCCAAGCCAATTTAGAGCCCCGAATCAACCAATGAGGCAGATGTTTTGGGTGTAAAAGAAAATCACAGTGCTTGGGGAAGAATCACAGTGACAAAGGAAAAACACAAATATCACACAAACTGTAACAGCCACGATTTAAAATCAAAAAGCTGAAACTTCAATGAGTTAGCATCAACTGTTGGGACCCCCTTTGTTTGTTTATTTCACTTGAATTACATTTACTTTAAAGGCTGACACCTTTATTCAAGGGAACTTACAACATTTTTGATACATTGGTTACATTTCTTTATGGTTTTCCAATTGGAGCACAAGTAGATGAAGTGACTTGCTCAGGGTCACACAGTGTCAGTAGCAGGAATTGAACCCATAACCTCAGGGTCTGCAGTCCAACACTATAACCACTATGCCGCACTGAACAATCAAAAAATCACTTCAATCCATACCACCAAGTTGATTTTGTGGACGTTTAAAGTCATCATTTTTAATATAGCTTTCTAGATTTCATTTCGAGAGAAACTTGATGATAAAAATGTCTCTTTGTCTGTCATGCGAGTACTCACAAACTAATGAGGCTAGAACTTAGATCTTTGTCTTAATCAAAAGCTTATGACTTGATATGTTTGGAAAATTCAACAAATGTTTGGTAGTGGCAACTTGGTGGTCACTTTACTGGTTGGCACAAGACCCTCCCTAACAAAAAAGAATCCTTACTCACCATAATAGGAGGAAATAAAAAAACAAAAGCAGCAACATCTTATAAGAAGCAATCAAACTGTAATTAAGTGATGAAGAATAAAAAAGAGTAAAAAGGCTAGACAGAGACGAGCAAGAAATAATCCAGAATACAGTAATTCAGTAACTGAGCTGCAGACAAACATGCTGGCCCATACATAAGCAAGACAAAGTTTCTGGATATAGAACACAAGAACGACGATTATAGAGAAATGCGTGCTGATAGTCAAAAGGGTCGTCAAATACATGTTCACAATTTTTAATCCAATGTAAGTTTTTACATGTGTAAACAACGGGCAGAGTTTAGTATTGTTTATATCTAGCCTTTTGTCGTGTCACATAATGTGCTTATAAAAACATGCTATTTTAGAATTTATTGTATTTGTTGATCATCAAACATCGAACTTTATTAAATGTAAATGTCGTGTGTTTACAGCAAAGTGATCCAAAAACAAAGTACTAACCACCATAATGGCAGAAACAAGAAGTGCAGTGACAACAGCTGAGAGTCAAGCAAATCCCAGAAGGCGCTTAAGTGACAGAGAGAAAGAATAAGGAATATTCAAAGGCATCTGATGTGTGATAACGCATTCCTCCAAAACATAATTAAAGCTGAGGTCATTGCTGGGTCTTCCTTTGGCAAAAAGATTCTTTTACCTCGCATGGATGTTTATAGTGAAAACCAAACAACCCCTTTTAAAATTAATAGAATGCAATTTCTGCTTCGCTCAGACTCTTCAATGGCCATTGATAAAGCTCAAGGACAAACATTCAATAAAGTCAGATTTTTTTTTGGATTTCCCTGTTTTTTTTCCTGATGGAAAACTCTACATGGCATCTAGATATGATGATATTAAAGTAATTCTAAAAGACACTTCAGTTGAAGAAAAGGTCAGTGTCTACTTTTACCCAAGTAACATGGTATATAAAGAGGTTTCCTAAATATATGAATAAGTTTGGGAACCCCTCATAATTCTTTGGATTTTTGTTTATCATTGGCTGAGCTTTTAAAGTAGCAACTTCCTTTTAATATATGGCATGCCTTATGGAAACAGTAGTATTTCAGCAGTGATCATTAAGTTTATTGGATTATCAGAAAATATGCAATATGCATCATAACAAAATTAGACAGGTGCGTAAATTTGGGCACCCCAACAGAGATATTACATCAATACTTAGTTGAGCCTCCTTTTGCAAATATAACAGCTTCTAGACGCCTCCTATAGCCTTTGCTGAGTGTCTGGATTCTGGGTGGAGGTAGTTTTGACCATTCTTCCATACAAAATCTCTCCAGTTCAGTTACATTTGATGGCTGCCGAGCATGGACAGCCTGCTTCAAATCATCCCATAGATTTTCGATGATATTCAAGTCAGGGGAAGTGACGGCCATTCTAGAACATTGTACTTCTCCCTCTGCATGAATGCCTTTGTAGATTTCGAACTGTGTTTTGGGTCATTGTTTTATTGAAATATCCAACCCCTGCATAACTTCAACTTTGTGACTGATGCTTGGACATCATCCTGAACAATTTGTTGATATTGGGTTGAATTCATCTGACCCTCGACTTTAACAAGGGCCCCAGTCCCTGAACTAGCCACACAGCCCCACAGCATGATGGAACCTCCACCAAATTTGACAGTAGGTAGCAGGTGTTTTTCTTGGAATGTAGTGTTCTTCTTCCGCCACACAAAATGCTTTTTGTTATGACCAAATAACTCAATTTTTGTCTCATCAGTCCAAAGCACTTTGTTCCAAAATGAATCTGGCTTGTCTAAATGAGCATTTCCATACAACAAGCGACTCTGTTTGTGGCATGAGTGTAGAAAGGGCTTCTTTCTCATCACCCTGCCATACAGATGTTCTTTGTGCAAATTGCACTGAATTGTAGAACGATGTACAGATACACCATCTGCAGCAAGATGTTCTTGCAGGTCTTTGGAGGTGATCTGTGGGTTGTCTGTAACCATTCTGACAATCCTGTGCATATGCCGCTCCTGTATTTTTTTTGGCCTGCCACACCTGGGTTTGGGTTCCCAATCTTTTTTATATGACTGTATCTCTGTTGTATCCTTTAGCTTGCATATTTTTTATATCTGTTTATTTATTTTGCTACTTGTTTTATGTAATGCATATTTCATTTATTATTTTTTAAATAAAAAAATATTTTGTTTTAACTTGTTTTTTATTTACATTTAATTCAATCTTGTTTCATGACAATATAAAATGCCTAAATAATAAATGATAGTTGGTAAAGAATTTGATGTTGGGCTGATAAGAAAAAAGCATCACTTAAGACAACACATTTCAGTGGACCAGAGAAGCTGAAAATGCCTCAACTGACGACCGGAAGGAGCATGAAGAAACACCTAGAAGAGTTACGAAACAAAATGGAGACCATATCCTAAATCTGTGTACAATCACAGTAGACTACAGAGGTAAACATTCCAGAATATAAAATGGATTGAATTTGAATATACCTGTCAACTCATGATATTTGTTAATTCATGGCAACATTTATCAAAATGCTTGGGCTAAGCCGGTGATTTTCGAATTCAGTTCTGGGGACCCCATGTGGCTGCAGGTTTTTATTCCAACCAGCTTCACAATAAGTGATTTTTTTACCTTGTGACAGATTAAGGCTTTCTCGCTCCCTTGTACCCTCAGACCACACGTCCAAGACTCCAGACACCAGATAAAAGTCCAAATGTTGACTTTATTAATTCGCCACAGTGCACAAAGCACCCTCTCCTCCACTATACTCATACAAATCAATAATCAATAACAATAAACAATCCTCCTCCCGCAGACGCGTTGCCACCCTTCCATTCAGCTCAGCTCGTCCGTCTGGGATTTCCCACAGTCCTTTATACTCCTTGACCCGGAAGCATTTCACCCTCTCTGTCCATGTGACCTGGAACACTTCCGGGTCAGATAAAAATCCTTCTTTTTCTTCACCCAGGAAGCACATCGTTCCCTTTGTCCACGTGACTCTGACGTACTTCCTGGGCATAAGGCAAATAGTCTCTGGGCCTCCCTGCAGCGACTCCTGGCGGCCCCCATAGTATCCAGCAGGGCTGTGCATTAAAAGTCCATTGTCCATAATTCCCTGTTGGCATTCGGGGCACCTCTATGCTGCAAGGAGGGCTCCATCTGGCTGCCTGGGGGTATTAGCCGGGATGAACAGCTGGCCATGTACCACAACCTCTACTTGATCCCATTATTTATTTAATTGGTCTGTTTTCCTCTTTTTTTATTCTGCATTTAGAAGAGCAGAGCAATGTGATTTTACATTTGTAAGATATTTTTCTTTGTATTTTTTTTACAGCTTAAATACTAAGCAATCTTTTCTTGTTTTCCTATTAATTTGCCTCTTTTGGGCTGTGTGCTCAGTTAATTGCATCCTAATAATGACAATTAACAACAAGCAGAGCAGACACCTAGGCAAACAACACAGACTGCTAAAAGGTCGTAACTGCTTTGGCATCTGACCCACTAAATACTGTGCTCATTACTAAATAATAGATTATTTAGCAGAACACCTGGAAAAGAAAAATGAGAATCATGACAACAATGTAAACCTCAAAAACCAAGTTAAAAAATATTAGATTACATATTTAACATACATAAATTCTTGGTGCATTCTAATACAAATGACCAAGATTACTTTTCTAATTTCTACATTGATCCCTAAACATAGAAACTGGAAAAGGACAGCTTGCTTAAATAGGCTAGGAGTTTAATTAAAAACAGAATTAAAAATCTGCAGCCACATGGCAGTCCCCAGGACTGAGTTTGAGAACTAGTGGGTCTCAGTCAGTTATGTTGTATAGCAGGAGTCTGCAAAGTCAGTTGTGGGTGGCTGTAGTGGCTACACCCGGACTGCTTAATTAGAAATCAATCCTTACCAATAACATGTGTTAGTGTTTTCATTCTACCATGTTAGGTCATTTTTATACTGTAGATTTTTTGTTCCCAAACATATCATCCAAATGACTTGTAGTCTGAAGCATATTACTAATTCTCTTCACTTTTTTCCCTTTGGTTTCCCTCCAAATATGTTACTGAACCAGATGGATCACGATGAATATACACAGGTGTAAATGGAAATGATTTAGACAGAGAACTGCTGGTTCCATTTTCTTATTGCTAATTAGGAGAAATTAAAAACAGTGAAAGCAGCTATTTCAGACTACAATAAGCAATTAAGGGTGGGGAATCAATCAAGGGGGCGGCACTGCTGCCTTGCAGTTAGGAGACCCGGGTTTGCTCCCGGGTTTGCCCAGAGGGGACTGGGCAGTCTCATGGTCTGGAATCCCTACAGATTTTTTTTTTTTTTTTTCTCCTGCCGTCTGGAGTTTTTTTTTTTTTGTTTTTTCTGTCCCCCCTGGCCATTGGACCTTACTCTTATTCGATGTTAATTAATGCTGATTTATTTTGTTTTCTTATTGTGTCTTTTATTTTTCTATTCTTTATTATGTAAAGCACTTTGAGCTACTGTTTGTATGAAAATGTGCTATATAAATAAATGTTGTTGTTGTTGTTGTTGCTCCCCAGGTCCTCCCTACGTGGAGTTTGCATGTTCTCCCCGTGTCTGCGTGGATTTCCTCCAGGTGCTCCGATTTCCTCCCGCAGTCCAAAGACATGCAGGTTAGGTGCATTGGTGATTCTAAATTGTCCCTAGTGTGTGTGTGCGCCTTGCGGTGGGCTGGCACCCTACCCGGGGTTTGTTTCCCGCCTTGCACCGTGTGTTGGCTGGGATTGGCTCTAGCAGAAGTGGTGCAAATCATCACTTAGTGGACAGGAGTAACTGGTACAGCAAGATGCACATACAGCACAGAACACTTTGCATTTTAATGTTTAATTCTGAAAATGTCTTCTATTTGTCATGACAGTATGTAGAAAACCTGCTTACAGCACCATTTATTTGATGGAAATTTAACTGTATGATTATACAGTACACTACTGATGAACAGTTTTAGAACCCCCCATTTTTCCAGTTTGTATTGAAATTTAAGCTGTTCAAGTTCAGTGAAACACCTGAAATGGTACAAAGGTAAGCAGAAAACTGTGATATAAAAAACATTAAGGTTACCAAAAATTGAGAAATAATGTAACACAAATATCCTTTTTCAGGGAACAAGTAATGAGTTAACAATTTATAGCTTTTCTGCAGTGATGAAAGTTAATTAAGCCTTGGACGTTGAAGCAAACAATTCCTACAGGTGTCTCAACTGTTGTTGATTACTTACAAACAGCTTCAAGCACAGCTTAAAGTATCCATAAATCTACTCATGTAATTTGTTTTCAGCTTTAATTTCAGAATACAAGCCTCTTTTTATTACGGAGGTGTTCTACAATTTTAACTGGTATTGAACATACTAGTTCTTCTATAGTAAAGAGGTTTTGGATTTCCTGTATTCCATATTGCCATAGCATACAGAAATTAAACTTGCACAGGACTGCAAGAAGATTACAATTAAATTACATATTCTATTGATTATTTCACTGATCCAGAAATTCATACTTTAAGTAATTTTCTCCAGCATATAGAATTCCTTGGTTCAGCATCATATTTTGTCTTTTTTAAAGTGATTTTTACAGTATACTCAATGTGCCAGGTTAGGAGGCCAAATATGAACTAAAAATATATATGTAATTCTCAAAATGCTGTTTGGTGTACCTTTAATAGTAAGCTGTGCCTGCTCAGTGATGCTGGTTGAGCTCCAAGTGATTTGCACCGCTTCCTCCCAGTTATTTCATTCATTTTTTCTTCTTTGTTTTCATTTAAAATTATCCAGGCAGCTCTGAACAGTGTCATTCATGCTCCAGTGCACAAGGCCATCAGGAAAGTAGTATAGCTGTGATACTGTACATATCATTCCAATAGCTGGAGATGACATTTATGGTTTTTGAATAGTCCATCTATTAGATATGTCAACATAAAGGATTTAAGCCCTCATATAAATGTGGTACTTCCACAAATATTATTCATTCTGTCAGTGATAGACTGAAACAACACCGTAAAATTTAAAGGCCTACATCCTGACTCCATCCAGGACAATTTGTCTCAGAGAGGCAACCTCAGGAATTATCTTTAAGGTGCAAGGCAAAGATTTCAGTATTGATATTTAACGCTTCAGATTGTCTGTAAATCTTTATGAACTTCAATTTTTCCATGCTCTTGCATGGCACTGTGCTTTATCAAACCGGACTATACAGTAAGGGAAATGCAGGATGGAATAACAGAAGAATTTCATTTGTCTTCAAACAATTTTGTACAACACATCTTAACAGCAGGTAGAGGGATTTATTGCCAAAATCTTCAGCACAAAGCCTCCACTCTAACCAAAATGCTAGTGGTGTTAAAATTTCTATGTACAGAAAACTATCTCTGCACATTTTTCCTGAACTTGTAAGGAAAATAAATGTTATTTTGAAACTAATTTTAACTTATACACGAAGACTGAGACCCATGTCTATTATCACCTGCTTTTCACATTAATATATGAGACCCTGGTTTCTGTCCTGGATTTATGGGTATAAGATTTTTAAAGGGTTTAAGAATTTTTTGTTTGGTGAAATTACACTTGCTTTTTGTGCCTTGCAATACTACAAAGTTTTTTTTCAAAATGTCCCTCCAACAGTATACTCATTGTGATAAAATAATGCAGTTTAGGAAATAATTCTTCAGACTGTGGCAGTCCAAAAGTTTCAGGAGGCTTACTTCATATTCCTGATTATTTATTGAACACATATTCAAAATACTGCAGTGGGCTGGCACCTTGCCCGGGATTTGTTTCCTGCCTTGCGCCCTGTGTTGGCTGGGATTGGCTCCAGCAAAACCCTGTGACCCTGTAGTTGGGATATAGCGGGTTGGATAATGGATGGATGGATATTTAAAATAATTGTGTAGAGTGCTTTTCACTGAATGTAGTCTCAGAGCACTGTAACAAGTTTAAATGTGAAAATCACAATAATTTAAAAATATTATTACTTGCATGTTGATGCAATGTGCAATTCATCACCACTTACAGGCAGCATGATACACAAAACTCACTCCTGTGTTCTGTACACTTTTTTTAACAACATTTAACAAAACACTTGTTTCTAACTTTTTGAGCATTAAACTGGATAACTAACAAGTGGATTATGTGACATGAATTATGTGACATTGGATGTTGTATGGCATTGTTCACTATTGGCCAAAAAGTAGTACCACAATTCAAAAAAGGTACTAGTTTAAATAAATTTAATTACGACACAAGAAAGGGCATACAAAATCGATTTTTTTCTCTTTGTTTTAAAAATTATGTCTTCAGCCATCATTAACAATACACTCTTTCGAGACGGCTTCAAGGTTTTGAGGTCGGTGTGTGTATACCATTGACTTGAGATAGCCCCACCAAAATAAATTGCATGGAGCGAGATTAGGCAAATGTGAAGGCCACCCGACATCGGCACGCAGGGAGATCAGCTTACTCGGAAACATATCACGCAAAATTTGCATGGATCTCCACGCCATATGAGCTGTTGCTCCATCCTGTTAAAACCAGGTATCCAACACATCCATTTCTTCCAGTTGGGGCCACAAAAAGTTCTCTAGCTTTTCAATGTAATGTTCTGAAATGACGGTGACTGTTGCTCCCAAAAAAGTAAGGACCTATAATTCCAAATTCTGCTGCGGCACAGCAAATTGTAACACACTCATTGTGCAGGGGTCTCTGAAGTTCACAAGGGTTGGTTTCAGCCCAATAGCAAAAGTTTTGCCTATTTATGCCACCATTGAAATGGAAATGTGCCTTGTTGCTGCAACATGACGCTTGGCATCTCAATGAACGGTCTGCATAAAAGTCTAAGGCTCTCCCAGTCTCTCTCAGTGAGTTCCTGTACTACCATCATTTTGTATGGATGGAAACTAAGGTCCTTATGCAAAATCCTCCTTAAAAACATGTTAGAAATGCCTAAGGCAGAAGCATGTTTGCACGCTGAATGTCTAGGAAACTGCAAAATTGATGCACTTACAGCTTGGATGTTTTACGGTGTTTGTACAGTCCGTGAACGGCCTGGAGATTTTCTGTTCGATGTTGTACCTGTCTGTCTAAATTTAGCCACCCACTGAAAAACTGTTTTCCAATTTTGGATGTCACCATTAGGAGGAATGCTGAAATTCGTTTGGAAGGCGTGTTGTGTGGTGATGATGGATTTGTTTTTTTTTTGAAGAACACTTCAACAGTGAAAGCAGTGTGCACCAGACCAAGGCATGTTGCCAACTGAAATCTACAAGACATCACCTATCAAAGGACCCCCCCACAACACACTCGGGTACCTCTACCTCATGTAATGACCTTGAGAAATGTGGTACTTCAGCTCATGCTGTATCATAGCATTAACTGTTTTTTCCCATTCTTCACAAAAATATATGATTAAGCATTTTTCTCAGCCATTTCCACAAACAACAAGTACCATATAAAAATTTTTTTTTGGATGGAGTATGTTTTTAAGGTACATGCACAGTCCACAATTTCTAAAAGTCTGATGGAATCATATGCTAAGATAGCACCAGAGCTGCAATCATGATATATGTTTAAATTCAAGAAAGGAACAAAGCCCCACTCCCCACTTTTTATTTAAATGCCTTTTCTGGGTAATTCTTTACTTACACAAAATTCTGATATCCATTTTTCACACACATTCTAAAATGTGCTATGACATAGTATCTGATCCTTCACATTATGCTGTATATATACTAGGAGTACTTTTCTGTAAAAAACCTAAAGGCTGTGAAAGAAATTACCATTAAAAAGGCATACAAAGAAAGAAAGAAAGAAAGAAAGGGAAATTGGCCTCCTGCCAGTTGAGAAATTTTATTTATTATATTCTTTGCAAAATTTGTGAGGATATCTGCATACAGTGGGATGCAAAAGTTTGGGCAACTTTGTTAATAGTCATTATTTTCCTGTATAAATCGTTGGTTGTTACGATAAAAAATGTCAGTTAAATATATCATATAGGAGACACACACAGTGATATTTGAGAAGTGAAATGAAGTTTATTTTAATTTACAGAAAGTGTGCAATAATTGTTCAAACAAAATCAGGCAGGTAAATAAATTTGGGCACCACAAAAAAGAAATGAAATCAATATTTAGTAGATCCACCTTTTGCAGAAATTACAGCCTCTAAACGCTTCCTGTAGGTTCCAATGAGAGTCTGGATTGTGGTTGAAGGTATTTTGGACCATTCCTCTTTACAGAACATCTCTAGTTCATTCAGGTTTGATGGCTTCCGAGCATGGACAGCTCTCTTTAACTCACACCACAGATTTTCAATTATATTCAGGTCTGGGGACTGAGATGGCCGTTCCAGAACGTTGTACTTGTTCCTCTGCATGAATGCCTTAGTGGATTTTGAGCAGTGTTTCGGGTCGTTGTCTTGTTGAAAGATCCAGCCCCTGCGCAGCTTCAGCTTTGTCACTGATTCCTGGACATTGGTCTCCAGAATCTGCTGATACTGAGTGGAATCCATGTGTCCCTCAACTTTGACAAGATTCCCAGTCCCTGCACTGGCCACACAGCCCCACAGCATGATGGAACCACCACCATATTTTACTGTAGGTAGCAGGTGTTTTTCTTGGAATGCTGTGTTCTTTTTCCTCCATGCATAACGCCCCTTGTTATGCCCAAATAACTCAATTTTAGTTTCATCAGTCCACAGCACCTTATTCCAAAATGAAGCTGGCTTGTCCAAATGTGTTTGAGCATACCTCAAGCGGCTCTGTTTGTGCTGTGGGCGGAGAAAAGGCTTCCTCTGCATCACTCTCGCATACAGCATCTCCTTGTGTAAAATGCGCCAAATGGTTGAACGATGCACAGTGACTCCATCTGCTGCAAGATGATGATGTAGGTCTTTGGTGCTGGTCTGTGGGTTGACTCTGACTGTTCTCACCATTCGTCGTTTCTGTCTATCCGAAATCTTTCTTGGTCTGCCACTTCGAGCCTTAACTTGAACTGAGCCTGTGGTCTTCCATTTCCTCAATATGTTCCTAACTGTGGAAACAGACAGCTTAAATCTCTGGGACAGCTTTCTGTATCCTTCCCCTAAACCATGATGGTGAACAATCTTTGTCTTCAGGTCATTTGAGAGTTGTTTTGTGACTCCCATGTTGCTACTCTTCAGAGAAAATTAAAGGAGGAGGGAAACTTACAATTGACCCCCTTAAATACTCTTTCTCATTATAGGATTCACCTGTGTATGTAGGTCAGGGGTCACTGAGCTTACCAAGCCAATTTGAGTTCCAATAATTAGTTCTAAAAGTTTTGGAATCAATAAAATGACAACGGTGCCCAAATTTATGCACCTGCCTGATTTTGTTTGAACAATTATTGCACACTTTCTGTAAATCCAATAAACTTCATTTCACTTCTCAAATATCACTGTGTGTGTCTCCTATATGATATATTTAACTGACATTTTTTTATCGTAACAACCAACGATTTATACAGGAAAATAATGACTATTAACAAGGTTGCCAAAACTTTTGCATCCCACTGTATACATATATATACACACACTATGTTCTGAACACACATACCAGAATGACTAAAAAGGAAGAAAATTTAAAAACAAGGAAAACTTCTGGCTTGGCTGCCACAGTCACAGTGAGGCATTATACAGGCTGTTGGTATGAAATAGTCCCAGTAGCATTTCTTAGCACACTTCTGCTGAATGCTTTTTTGGCTGAAATGCTCAATGTTAGTGTGTCAGAGAGATTGTTCATAATTGCACTCAGTTTTGTTTTAATTCTCTCCTTTGCTACTACATCCAGGGGGTTCAGAGTATGTCCCATAACTGAGCCTATATTTGTAATTAGCTTGTTGATTCGGTCGACCTCTTTTGAAGTGATGTTACCAGCCCAGAAAATTGCGCTGGCCATCTCTTTCGTTATATCTTATAGAAGATTTGAAGGATGTCAGTTCCCACATTAAAGGAATGCAGTCATCTATGGAAAAAAACAGCCTGCTCTGCCCTTTCTTATGTAGTTCCTCTGTGTTCCAAGATCAGTCCAACCTGTCATTGGCGTGGACCCCCAAGTACTTGTAGGTGTGCACCACCTCTACATTCACTCCCTGGATAGTACCATAGAGGCTCTTTGATGTTGTAAAAGTCAATAAGAAATGAAACTGTGATTTTTGTGTAGTGTCTATATTACTTAACCACTGAAAATAATAAAATTTTAGTGGCCATTAAAAAAAAAGGATTTACATATTTTTTTTAGCCAACTAAATAATGTCAGACAGCTACATAAGGTTTACAATTGTTTTCAAAAATAATTAGAGAGATATGTTAGGAAGACCAGCAAGATGCTGTAACAACAACAACAACATGTATTTATATAGCACATTTTCATACAAAAAAAATGTAGCTCAAAGTGCTTTACAAAATGAAGAAATAGAAAAATAGAAGACACAATAAAAAAAAATAAGTCAACATTCATTAACATAGAATAAGTAAGGTCCGATGGCCAGGGTGGACAGAAAAAACAAAAAAAAAAAACTCCAGACGGCTGGAGAAAAACAAAAAAAATCTGCAGGGATTCCAGACCATGAGACCGCCCAGTCCCCTCTGGGCAATCTACCTAACATAAATGAAACAGTCCTCTTTGTATTTAGGGTTCTCATGGATGGACTTGATGATGATGGTCACGTAGACTTCATATTGTTTTAATGAAACATAAAAAGTGCATAAAATAATTTTATTTGGGGTACATTATTCATTCAATGACCAGAATAATCAATGCATTAATTAACCTGTCGTCTTCAATCACTTTGAGGATTGCTTTAAGGAATATTTTATTTACCTTTAAATGGGCTTATTCTTAAATTTGAGCCAAAACTCAGGGATTATTGCAAAATTATTTAATTATTGCAGTCTTCTTTCTATCCATTATCCAACCCGATCTATCCTAACACAGGGTCACAGGAGCCAATCCCAGCCAACATAGGGCGCAAGGCAGGAAACAAACCCCAGGCAGGGCACCAGCCCACCACAGGGCACACACACACCCGCACACCAAGCCCACACTAGGGACAATTTAGATTCGCCAATGCACCTAACCAGCATGTCTTTGGACTCTGGGAGGAAACCGGAGTACCCGGGGGAAACCCACGCAGACATGGAGAGAACATGCAAGCTCCACTCAGGGAGGACCCGGGAAGCAAACCCAGGTCTCCTAACTGCGAGGCAACATCGCTACCCACTGCGCCACCGTGCCGCCCTGTCTTCTTTCTAATGCATCCAAAACAGATACATCAATTTTAAAGAAATATATTATGATCAATGTGTTCATGTCATAAGCATGGGAAAGGCACTATATAAATAAAATGTATTATTATTATTATTATTATTAACAACACACTAACAACTGCTTCAGCATAGCTGCAGTTTGCTTAATTGCAGGCACAGAAAACTGTTGACATTCTGATTCACTCACAGGTTACTCTTCATGCACAGCAGTTTTCTATTATAGCAGAGCCAGCTGGATCTAGAAAGACCATAGCTTGGAACAGAAAAGCAGCTTTCTGAAAGCATTTTCAAAGATACCATTTGATGCCAGTCCCCATTGGGAATTTTTTCAAAATGTCTTCTCTGACAACGCTGATGCAGTGAGTGAGAATCAAGAATCGATTTTTTTTTTCCTCTAAATTATCAAACCACTTTATTATTAAGAGACGGGAGAAAAAAAATACATGGATCCTCATTTAGCTTTCACAGGGTTTGGACATATTCCCTCATGTTCCATTTATTATGCAACTAATAAATACATGCCAGCTACATATATATATATTTGCTAGCTGGGTTTCTGTTTCCTCAAGTCACATTTGTATTATTAAAGAAAAGAATAATGCCATCGCACAGGGCTGTCAACAAGTTTAGAACTCTTGTAATAGATTTATACACCTTCAGGCGAAATAACCTCAAAAGAACCTCACTACAAAGCTAGACAGTGGAAGGTGGAAAGTTTTCTCTTCTAGTCTGTAAGGCTTAAACTTACATAAAAAGCAACACAGACCCCCAGCTCTTTCATTTGCCTTTTTCTGAAAACCTCAGTGGGCTTTTTTATGATATTTCACACTTATCCATGTGTTGCAAAGATATATTGTGTAAATGAATTTTGCTTTTTGCTGTAATGTATTGCCAAACAGCAGTGTTACAGTATATGTGATTTGTATTTTAAAAAAGAAAAACAGTGTTGTTTTATTTTAAGAAATACAAGTTATGCTCCTGCTGATCCCACTTACCTTAAAAGCATTTTTTCTTCCTATTTCCAGTAAATCTTTTCATCTAAATGCTTAGATGGCAGCTTAAAGAATTTACTGTGGTAGTTTGATTAGTGCCCCTGATAATACTGAACCACTGTATTCTCAAGCTCATTTATTAGCTGAATTTGTAAAGACTGTAGCATGTTAGCAATCACTTAAGTTATATCACAAAGTGTAACTGTGGTTTCAAATATACTTCTCCATTTCTGTGATTTAAAGTCGAAGTTCTAGCTTTTCAACATATTACTATTACCTCTGCCCTTTCCATATTTACATCTGTTGATTACATTATTAATAACTTGGATTTATATCTTCAATCTATATATTGAGCTAAACTACACCATAAATCTCATTGCTTAACCTTGTAGTAAATCCTAATATAATATTTCAAAAAATGTTTTTAGAAAAAAACATTTTCTACTACAGCAAGTTGGATGAAAAATATCTTATTTTGTTAATTCCCAATATACTGGGCACATTAAAACTTACGCTAATGCTGCATTCTACGCTTTAATATATAAATTTTGAACTACTAAAATAATTTGAGTAAAAATCATACCAACACTAGTAAATGCTAAACATGACTAACACACACTTGTTTGAAAATCCATCAGCCCATTACTATATCTTCTATTAAACATGGACGCTTATTATGAGCTCTGAACAGGTAAGACTCAGGGAGAATGGAAAAAGGGTAACCTGATTGTTATGATCTCTTTCCTCCTTACCTCTAGAGTAAAGGAAGATGCTACTGATGCACCCTGAGATCACTTCTGCCAGACTCCCTGAAGCCCCACCTCATCCTCTCCATCTCCTACTTCAGGAACTCAACCGACGGAAGTTGGCGTTCATTCTGGGAGTAGCTTCAAAAGATAACAGACTCTAATAAAATGGAGTTTTCTTTTCACTAGCTAAGGTGACAACCCTTTGATACTGACTAATAGCACTCTGGACTTTTGGACATCTGGAGTTATACCTTGCAGATCCCCAACTCTTTACTTATGCTCTTCTTTTTGTTACAGTGGCATAATCACTGATCTACATCATAGCACTCTTTTTGCACTTCCTCAAAAATAAATGAAGCTAAGATGTGAGTCTATTCTTGCTGTGGACAGTGATGTCAGAGTGCCAGGCTTGAAAATCAACAAGTAAGCCTCAACATAATCTTGTTTTCTCAGCAGTCCTAATACCTGTGACCTGTGTTCCCATTACTTCCACCTCAGTGAAATTCATCTGTTGCACCGCTACTTCTACCTGTAGTTGTCTCATTTGTTCTTCTAGTTTTCGAATCAAATGTTATTGTATTGCAGCTCTTCGAAGTATCATGGCCCCTTTCACACTCTTTACATGAATGCTAATATATGGCCATAAACACATGTAATTTGGTTTCACTTCAACCACTGCTTGTCATACTGAATTGGATCCACTCCATTAAGGTCAGCAGCCTTATGTTAAGCTGCATTTGCTCTGGTTGTCTACATCTCACAGAGATACAAGCTTAAATATACGAGGTGTGGCAGAAAAGTAATGAGACTGATTTTTTATTTACCAAAGTTTTTATTTTTTTCAAACATTAATGTTATCCCCTTCAAAGTAGTTCCCTTGGGCAGCTACACACCGATGGAGATGTTGTTCCCACTATTGGTAGCAGTGCTGGAAGTCTTCAACCGGTTTGGTCTTCAGCATGTCCGTTACACTCTTTTGGATGTTTTCTAAAGTCCCGAAATGACGTCCTTTGAGGACATTTTTCAGTTTAGGAAAAAGGAAAAAGTCACACGGACTGAGGTCAGGTGAATAAGGGGACTGGGGAACCACAGGAATGCATTTTTTTGATTGTCCTTCTGCTCAATTGTGAGGTTTTTCGGCACCATTTTGGCACAGACCTTTCGCATGTGCAAATGTTCAGTCAAAATTTGATGAACGGTAAATCTGTTCAAATTTAATTGTTCACTCAACATTCTGAATGTTAAACGACGATCTGATCTCACAAGAGTGTTCACACGTTCGATGTTTTCATTGGTTTTCGAAGTTGAAGGCCTCCCTGAAAAACTTGAGCTCGGGATAAAGAATGTTCCCCATAGGCCTGTTTTAACTTTTCAAACGTCACACTTGCCGATTCTCCAAGCTTAACACAAAATTTAATGGCACAACGTTGCTCCAAATTCCGCTGTTCCATTTTGCGTGACGCACAACCAAAAACACAACTTCGCTAATAGCAGTCACAAAAATCACGTAGTTAACGGAAGGAGTTGAAACTCGCACTGAGCTATGGGAGGGTACTGATACACGTGCTCTATCAAGGACAACAGCGCAGCGTTGCCAGATCGCTTGCAGTGTTGCCAGTCTCATTACTTTTCTGCCACACCTCGTACATTATTACATCTCTCTATTATAATAAAAAAAATCCTAGGACGAGACGAGACTTTTTAGCCTGGGACGAGACAAGACTTTTTCAGAGAGATACTTTCACATCCCGTGAGACCTGACTTTGTGCCAAGAGATTTAACCATGCCCAGGGTCAGAAATAAAAGACAAAGAGTAGATAACAAAGTAGAGCGTCGTAAAAAATTGAAAAAATTTGGCGTGATACACATGCAGAGCCAGTTAGAGATAATGAAAGTACTAAAATTCGAAAGTCTGAAAAAAATGATAGTAAAGATTGCATTAGCGCAAATAAGCAGAAACTATTACTCTGTGAAATAACGGAACAGCAAAAAGAGATTGAATATATTGTTCGGATTTAAACTTTAAGTCGGAGACTTGTAGATTGTCTAATTCATGTTGCCATCAGGGAAAAATAGTGTTTCTTCCCAATGAAGAGGCATATCTGTGAGAATTAAAAGATTTGTTGTTTGGTTCAAGTGAAATCCACATACATGAGTGGCAGAGACGCATAGTGGCTGGCACATACCGCAGGCCGGGGGGGTTGGTGAGCGAAGCGAGCAGGGGGCGAAGCCCACTAGTTTCTTAAATTAACAAAGAAGCTTTTGTGACTATAGAAATTAATTATTACATGTGACATTATTACATTTCTTACATTGCTACTTGTACCTGTAGTTGTCTCACTTGTTCTTGTAGTTGTTGAATAAGTGTGCCTGATCCATCATGTTTTCAGAAATCCTGGCAGCTATGACACTGTAACAAAAAGAAGAGCACCGAGATGATTGCTGCAATGTAACAATAATACATTTAACAAAAATTCTTAGGACCATCAGTCCACATGACAGGTTTGGCTTCTTAGCCAGCAAAATGAAAGCTCCATTTCATGAAGGTCCATTTACCTTCAAAGCTGCTCAATGAATAAATGTCAAAAGTAACAGCTGGAACAGAAGAGGTGGGATTTCCAGAAGTCTGGCAGAACCGATGTTAGGGAGGTCTTCCTGCACTACAGAAGAAATGCAGGAAAATTCTAAATGAGTGTGTTACCCCTTTTCCCTTCCCTCAGATTCTTGACTGTTAAGAGCTCATAACATCCTCCCTAAGCTTACATGCTTGCATTTTTGACTCTGCTTAAACCAGTTAAATGTTGCTGGTAACCTGAGCCTATCCTAGCAAGAGCTACTCCTGGATGGCCAAACTATTTTGAACATTTCATATATTTTCTCTGTTCTTTACAGCTTCATTAATGTTTTTGACTTATTGCAGTACTTTTCCTGTGCACAGCCTGAGAGACGCCTCACAGAAGCAACAAGTCATTGTAAAAGCAACAGAATGCTAAAGACCCATGATCATTTAAAGCAACACAAATAGGGTTAAGTAAATGTTTAAGATAGATTTGAGAGTGCAAATTCAGAAGTAAAACAAGCAGGAACAATGACAGAGGCAAAACTTGAATGTAAGCAGATATAAAAAAATTAAAATGGACACTACAGTATATAGTCTATAATAATGCAACAGTACAATCAGGAACAGGCTCTAGATTAAACTCAGGGGCAAACTGAAGTTCAAAAATATGAGTAAGATGCGAAATCCAAAGAAACATTCAAAATCAAGGCAGTAAAAAGCAGGCATTCACAATTCCAAATCAAACAATGTGGGAGTGCTGCCTATTGGCCTGAGTCTGCTAACTCACAGTATTCTAAAGCAAATGCATTTATTTCAAAGCACAGTCACATAGGCATTTTAGAGGACCCTTCTAAACATTCTATTGTAGTTCTGTAATGATATTTTTGTCATATCTGCAGAAAACATCAATACTCATTTTCACCCACCTTTTCAATAGTAAAGAGACAAATACATTACTGGTGCATTTTCCTTTATAAACCTGATTCGAACTAAACTGGTATAACAGAAGAGCAGTGATAATACAATACCCATCCACAAATTGGGGTTTTCAACATAAAGGGGTTTTCATCAGGGTTGAACATCTAATAATTATAAATCAGAAGCCTCATATACTGCCTCACCATTACAATTCAATGCACAGGGTCATTTGTACTACAGAAAATGTAAAAAAAACTGGCAAACACTCCCACATCTAAATGGAAACTTATTAAACAGCCTAAAATTAAAGCACACATGGTACTTTAAAAATGAATAACATCAAGTGTAGCATTTTTAAAAGTCCAGAAGGCAAGAACAGCACTCTTTATTGCTGCATTGTTTGGAAATGTCATGGGTACAATCGATTAAAAAGCAAAGATGACTTTGTTTCTGGAGGATTTTCTTTCTATGTTTAGAATCTGTGTTCTGGGACTATGAATGAAGTAAAATCAAGTAGCTTAAAGCATTTTTTTATTCTTTTGCTTTTTGCTTATTAGTTTGATTAAGCGATCCTTGTCAGTAATGCTTGAAGTGGATACTGGTACTCACCTCTTCCAATTTTTACTTAGATTACTGGCAATGTTTTTTTACTCATTGCTATGTGCGGATCCTACTCTTTAATCGAGTGGTATTGTATTGCACCCCTCGAAGTTTCATGGCCCCACTTACGTACTTTAAACGAATGCTAACGTATGGCCATAAACAGAGTACTGCCTGTAATTTGGTTTCAATTCAGTCAGTGCTGTTCATATTGCATTGGACCTGATCCTTTAAAGTCAGCAGCCTTATGTTAAGCTATGGCTGACTCCTGTTCTTGTTAACCTGTCTACTTAGACACAACCAATCTACAGCTGCCTTTGCTCTGGTTGTCTGCATCTCACAGAGACACAAGTTTAAACATACATTATTACATTTCTTAATTTAACAAAGAAGCTATTGTGAATATACAAATGGATTTTTCTGTGGAATAAACCACCATTCTAGTTAGTCATTATTTTTAACATATTTGACAGTATGGTAATTGGAGCATAAACAATTATTTTTTTATCAAGTGCACCTTAGTATAAGGATGTAAGAAATGCTGCATGCCAAGTGTAGTGTGATCCACAGTCGGTTCCATTAAGTTTGATAAAGATATGATAGGTGTTCTTATTCCATATCTATATACAATATGTACATTACTGATTAACACATATGAGCTTCTTTCTTTATTGAAAATAATCATAAATTTCTAAAATACATTTTTTTGTTTTTTATTAAATTGTCACAGTGCCTTTGCTACAAGTCTGTTCTGTTTCCTAAGCAGTGGTGATGAGCTGAATCATTTATTCCAGAATGTAATGCCTCATTTGAGAACCATTCTTTATAATTGGTTCTTATATGAAAAAGACAATGACTTTAATAATTCTACACATTTATACTCCTGTGCACACCAAAACACACTGCATTTCCAAGAAAAATAGTGAAACTAAACTGTATTTTTATTAAACATAATAGAACCTATTAAATATTTTTCTGTTTTCATCATGAACTGTGTCTCAAAGCAAGTAAACCACAGCACACTGTGATACTCTATCTTGTGCTGAAGAACTTATGACATAGAGAAGTACCAAAAATTAGTGTCAGGCACATGGTGATCAGGCACATCAACAGGACTAGAAGTACATGCAGCACAGCCCCTTAGCACTGATTTAAGTTCAGCAAAAAAAAAAAACACACCTTAGAACTGTGGCACAACTTGACACCATGAAAACTGGAGCTGGAGTTGGAAAGAAGCACAGGATGAGGCAACATCAACATCAGCATAACGGATGGTAAAATAAGTGTTGATTATGTATAAAGTCTGTAATCTAATATGTCATATACTATAGATCAAAGCAAGAATAAACAATATGTCTTATTCAAATACAAAGCAAGATCAAAAAGCACAAAAACATGAGAATACACAAAGGGAACCTCTTGATAAAAAAATATTTTCCTGCTTTCTGGTTTCTTTTCTATTGCAAACCTTTGACCCTAAATATTCTGAGATCTTTGACCAAAATCTAGTATTAGATAAAGGGCTCCTGAGTGGCCAAATTAACACTTTTTGTTTACCTATATCAGTAATTAATTGAACAAAGTTATTCAGCACCAACTAGGACTTTGTGAAATAGTAATTAACATTAGATTGGCTGCTTCTTGTTATTCAGTATCAGTCTTCTCCAACACCATGCAGGAATTGTAGCCCACTTCTTCTTCTAGAACATAATTATTTTAGAAAAATCGAACCATGAATTGTTCATTCAAGACCCTGCTGCTGCATCTCTGTTGGGTTTAGTTCTGGATTGTTGTCTTACCGTATGACCCAGATATACCTCTTATATGGATGACAGCATATTATCCTTAAGAAATTTTTGATACAGAGCAGAATTTATGGTTTCTACAATTTTGGCAAGGCAGAAAAACAAGCATCCAACACCATCTTTGACTGAATGACTGAACATAGTAGAATTCATGTCATCGAAAAACTTCCTCCTTAGACTCATCTGGAGTAAGGTTAAAAGTAAAGTAGAAAGAATTCAGATATATACTGACTTCATATAATAAGAAAATTTCTATTTCTTTCACATAATTTGTTTGAACTGTTATATCTTATAACGAGTTACAGCAAGATCAGGTACTGTGATATTAGGTTACCGTGGAGAACTGGCTTACACCTCTTATTTCAGACCCTAGGTTTCATGAGACTGAGTGGAAAAAGCAGGAGGGGACTGGACATTTCTGTGAATAAGGTAATGATGAAAAAGATAGCTCAGGAAAATTTAAACTAAATCTACTAGAATCCAGACTTTAAAATCCAGACTGAATTCATCCATGATACTGCCCAGGAAAGTAAGTTACATCATTCTGGCAGAATCACTCAGCAACAGAAATAATTCACTCTGTACCAGTATCTTAATGATGAATCTTTCTGAATGATGGCGATTCAAACAAGGAATCAAGTGTCTGTTAGGAATTCTCCATTAGTGGACACTAGAAGCTGGATATGCTCTATCCAAATATTAATGACTTTACATGTAAACCTGTGGTACAATATGAGGATACCTGACCTCATTTTACTGCCATCTGCAAACCTGTAATTGACAGCAGCAGCTCTCTGTTATTAAAGCCAGATGTTTTATGTGTGTTTGTAGGGATATTGTAATTATTTATTTATCTTTTTAAGTGCTTCTGATGAATTTAAATTTCCCCTTGGGGACAAATAAAGTATATTCTAATCTAATCTAATATATTCTAACATGTTTATAGAACATTTTTCCAAAAGGTTTGGGGATCATCCAAGCACTCCCTGGCAAATGGATGCTACTCTGCAATGAAGCCCAGTTTTTCTCAGCATCTTTCTGGTTGTATATCATGAACATTGATCTTTGCTGGGGGAAATGATGACTATTGTTATTTTGGGCATTTTTAGGACCCTTTGTAACTCCCTGGATGATTTAATGCTTCACTCTTAGAATAATTTTAACAAGCCGGCCATTGATATGAGATTCAATACGGTTCCAAGAGTTTTTCCATTTGGTGACCATGGCTGTCTTTGTGGTATTGTGGAATTCCAGTGTCTTATAAATATCTTTATAGCCTTTACTAGACTAATAGATTTAAATAAGATTTTTCTGATCTTTTTAGGATTTTCTTTTGATATTATGTGCTTATTGAACTTTTGTCCTTTAAACTTCACACTGATAGTAAGGGATAAATGATTAGGTTGATCAATCAATCTGGCTATTGTATCAATAAGACAAGGAAACTCATTACATAGCACAGATACTTAAAAAGGTTACCCAGGTAATAAGAGGTTGCCTATGGCAGAAAGTACATAAGGCAGGCAGATGGCAGGAAATGGGTTTGGTTTGCTCTGCACTTCAAAACATGAATTCTTGATGATAAAGAGACAATCTCTGTAGATATGAAATGGAATGAGACATTTATTCAAAGAGCGTCCTGGATGTAATTACTCTATAATCCATTGATATAAGGCAGAGGTCGTGGTGTACACTCAGGAGTCTAGGTGAACTGTGGTTCTTGTTGTATATTACTTAGGAAAGGGGACTTGGGACTATCAAGGGTGCTTAGCTCTTGTCATTTTAAATTGGAACACAGGGAAATACCCAACAAAGCTACATGAGAAAGGGAGGCTCCAGGACTTTCAGATAACATTCTTAGCCCCAGAAATGTTTTTTGGTATTGTCTTGGAAGTCACTCTAGTGTGGTACTTAAAGACCTCTGCTTTTTTATGGCCCCTTCAAGTTATACATCAGAAGCTGAGTTGGAGAAGAGACTCAATTGCTAAGTAAGAGAAGAAATGATTTTGAGAAATGAGCAGTTTGAGTAGGAAAATCACTTTATTATGGTGTAAGAAACTGTCTGCAGGTCAAATCTATTGATAACCAGTGACATAAAGAATTCTCCCCTTCCACACATGCATATGTATCTCTATTCTCTATCGCACCATTCAAATATGTGTCACATATTCACAACGTTGATCACATTTTAGTTACTATACCAATCAACATTACTTTGGGTATAAAAAATCAATAAACAACAAAAATTTTATTTTTACTGAATCATTTTTTCTAGACTGCTTTACCAGCTCTGCTAACCACACATCTCTGCCACTATACATTCCTGTTAGCATGTTTGTGATCATATCAATAGAGATAGGTCCACCTCCTCTTTCAAAGCATTATAAGCTGAAAAATGCTAGTTTTAAAAGTTTCCTGACATTTATAAATTCTGAATATTTTTTAATACCTGAAAAAATGTGTTTGAGGATGGGCTTGAGTTCCACAGGCCACCAATTGATGACACCCTGCTCTATTTGATAGTTAGAAACCAGACCCTGTACAATTTGATCTGTGTTTATTTATTTGTGTGTATTTTTATATGGAGTAAAAAAAAACTTTTTTGCTATACTTTTAGATGTTTGGCACTCTTTGTTTTAGGGTTTGGGTAACACTCAAACATGCCCCTTTCTGCAACAGAAAAAAGTCTGAATTAGCATAAGCCACCCTAATGAGGTGTTCACAAGAAATGTAATGATTTACTTCATGGGCTAGAAGTACATAATAAACATGAATAGTTGTGTCAGAAATTAGAAATATTAAATTGTGTGCCTCAATTTGAATGTCTAAATATAGATTTGTCATTTTTCACTTTCTAATAAAAGTCCATAGATGGATAGGCTCCTAGTAAAAAATCAAAAACTACATATTTGTAATCACTAACCTTGAAATAGTTTAAATGACATCCCACAAGGTTATTTTTGAAATTTGTCACTTGTATCCTTCTGGGAGTGGATCATAGAGGGCTAGGGCGAACACCAAAGAATCAAATATTAAAAATATGATCATACTCATGATCAGCAAATTCACACCATATGCCTTTACTAATGATCAACATTTTAGAAGTTTTTTTGTAAAGAAGTAACTTTGAATCCTTGTATCCTATTAGGGGGTGAACCCCCTTGGGCCGGTTGATGTGGCACGCACAACTCCTTCTGATCATTTTTTTCTGAAGACACCTATTGGTTTACTCTTTATCATGAAAGTGTAATTTCCTGCACAAAATATGGTCAAAAAAATGGCCTAAAAATGGGGGATTTTCAGGTCTAGAAATAATTTCCACACCCAAAACAGGAGGAACCCCAAAAATCTTGACATCTTGCATACCCATTGTGGACGAGTGATGAATTGCAAGTCCCAGACAAGGAAATGTTGAGGCACCAAATCAGTCATCCCCAAAAGCTTCAAGTATCTTTAACAAAACTACAGGCATCCGCAGGCACAAAGGCAACAAATGAGTCTAATAAAATAGCCCCAGTCAGGCTTGTATTAAACTCAGGTTTTGTCACATTAACTCTGTCTATGTCATGCTCTGCTCACAGAGTGAGGCCTCCTTCTCAACAGCAGGGAAACTGGAAGGGGTGAAATCAGGTGCCCTCAGGGGGCATTTTCTTGGTGCTGCAGAAGGAAAAGCAGGGAACATGGTTACTGACAGCACCCCTTCTGAACCTGGGTGGTACCACATATCTTAGAGGAGCCCTGAGGATGATACACAAACATGCATGCATGACACTAGACAATGGTATATAACATATGTGAGGGTTTTCTCATACTGGTGAATCAGGAGGTGCTGAACAAAAAAAAACAAAAACTGAAGTGACTTCAAAGCATTCATAAGTAATTCTTATGAACACAATATAATGTCATATTTTCACAGGACAGATAAAAAGGGCATTTTTTAAGTTAGGGTCTAATGAATGATGAATATTGTGAATGGGATAAAAAATATTCAGAATAAGTATATTCTATCCATAATACACCTTGTTGGAAAAATCTCAATTCAAAATAAATTACTCAGTAGGCCAGTACATCAAAGAAGCAATAACTTTGTTTCCCTTAAAAATGCTTTACATTACGAGACAGAAGTGAAAACCTTGGATTTGATGAACCCATATGCTATTTTATTTGAACACTTCCTAGAAGGTACATTTAACATTAAGAATAGAAGCCTATTGAATACAAAGTGGTATTTTGGAGGTGGCAATAACTGTTGCAAAGGAACAATATTCTAAAATAAATATTCCAGAGCAGCTAGATGGACTATTAAAGCAAGCCAAGTAGAAGAAAAAAGCTGAAAGAAAAAGTCCTTTTTTGTATATTATGGCGGGTTCACAATGAGTCTGTGTCATTTTTACACTAAACAGAGTAAGTAATGTAATGCCATTTTTGCGAATTAATTTCCTTCTGACATTCTAATTGAAGGTTTTTGTTGCATTGCCTGTATTTATTGGTGTGAAGTAGTATCCTGCTAATCATACTGCTGTACAAATCCAAACAACTTGTTTGTTATAATTATTTTGATTCAATGAACATATATTAGAGTAGAGGGATGAACCAAGAATAGAAAAATGCACCCAGACTAATCCTATATCTTGTCACACTTTCATAAAGTACTTTACAAAGTAATCAATATCAATATTTCATTAGGGGAAGAACTAAACTGAATCAAATAAGGTATTGACTCTACATAGTACATATAGACAGTAAAGTCAATACGATTGTACATCAAACAGAGTTAAGAATAAAGACAGGCACCGTAATAAAATTTACTGTCAGAATCTGAGTATGGAATTGCCAGTGTAGAATACAATATAAAGAGTTGGGATGTCAGGCTTGATTTTAATGCTGAGTCTGAAGGAGATTCACGGAAAGGCATTAAAGAGTGTTTCAGGGAAGAATGTACTACAAAGTTCAATAAGCTTTTAAAATAAGTAATGCTTTGCATACTTTCTTATGAAGCTCTTCTCAATTTATTCAGAATAACCAGAATACATTTCTGTGGGGTTTAATTAGGGGTTTAATGATAGCATTTTAAAATATTGTATTTCTAGAAGCAAGAAGAAAGTAGTGTAATTTAATTGGCAAGGGTGATTATGAAGAATTTGCATGCATGGTATGACTGAGAATGGGCAAGTACAATAAACCATGATATGACATTATCAGGATATCTGAGTCACAATATGGTAATCCAGATTTTTTTATGTGTACCAGTTGTGACAGTTTGGGTTGGCGCCATGTCTTTTGGCATCACTTGAACGCGGAACCGTTGATAGCGTCGCATAACTCACCTCTTCTGTGAGTTAAATATCAATTCTTAAATAATCCAAATGACAAAACACAGAATAAAGCCTTGCAGTCATCAGTCACCTTACAGTCATTCTTTCTGTCTCCCTCTAAAGCCCAGTTCGTCTTCTCCACTTCCTCTCCCCAGCTCATTCTACAGGTCGCTCATCTGGTGGAGATGCCAGCTGCTGCAGTTCCCACTTCTGAGTCACGTCCCAGCTGCGTCCTTTGGTGTCTGTCGGACCACTCAGAGTCATCTGTCCTTCCACCATGCCCGCCTTTTAGTGTCTATGGGATCCCTGAGAGAAACACCTCCATCATAAATGGGGGTATAGCTAATCACCTCAGTTTACATCCTGGAATCGCTCTGCCATGCTACTGCAGACTCACCTACAGTATATTCTACATAAGCCTGAGTGCATGTTTCTATATTTAAAACATCACTGTCACCATGGACCCCACTATACCACAAGAGTATGTTAAATAATCAGGAAAGAGGAGAATAAAGTGCCCATAAGATGCAGTGAACACTGTAGTCGAATGCAATGGGGGATTTCAGTAAAGGTTTGTTATTCAAAAACGCATTATAGTCTTCTGTGTTAAGCAGGACGAAAAGAGACACAGAGAACTAAATGTGTGCCTATTAGCTTTCTTTTTGAGTAAACTGCACGGAGAACTCAAAATTCAGTCAAAATCAGCCTTCACTGGTTTCAGTCAGCTGGAGTGGAGAAACAGACGTAGTTTGTAGTGTTACCTGAGTATCTGAATTTCACTGGAAATGTCTGCAAACTGTATCTTTCCTGAGAGGAAATTTAGTCTTATAAAAAGGTTAAAGAGATTATAAACAAACATTAACAAAAACAATGGCCCTCAAATACACACCTGCACTACAAAAAGAAAAAAACTTCTCACTTGGTTAAAGATAAAAAAGTAGTCACAGTGAAGCATTATAACACTGTATTGCCATAGGTATGAAGGAGCTCAAGTAGCATCTCGTAACACACTTCTGATGAATAATTTATTGGTTAACAGCATTTAATGATAGTATTTCACAGAGAGGATGTGCCACATTGTTTTAATGGCCACCTATTTTGTCTCCGCTGCCACTACCTCCAGCAGATTGGTAGTGCGTCCCATAACAGTGTGTTTTCTTAATCAGTTTGTTGATTCAGTGAGCCTCTCTTGAAGTGATGTTACTGGCCTAGCATACAACAGCACAGAAAATCACACTGGCTATCACAGAGTTGTAGAACATGCAAAGGATGTCACTACCCACATAAAAGGTTTACTAAGAAAAAAAGAGTCCTTTCTGACTTTTCTTATATAGTTCCACTGTTGTTACAAGACTAGTGAAGTCTGACATTGATGTGAACCCCCCAAGTATTTGTAGCAGTACACCACCTTCACATCCACTCTATGAATAGTGACTGGGTGTAGAGCCTCTTTGGTGTGGTTAAGTTCAGTAAGCAGTTCATTGATTTTGCTGATGTTAAAATGCAGACAATTCTCTTTTCACCAAGAAACAAAGTTCACCTCACACCTATACTTTGTCTCATCACCCATGTCAATACAACAGAATCATTAGTGATTTTTTTTTAGATTTATAGTTCAAGGTATACAGAGTGGTGCTCCAGTGTTGCTCATTTCCAAATCAGAGACACAGTTCTTGAGCTTTACAAACTGGACACCAGGACACCATAAGACATACCCACCTGGATAGTTCTGAGTGTACCCATTAACAGGAGCATCTGGATGGCACTGAGGAACTCAAAAAACATAATCCTCACAGTGCTGCCAGCTTTCTGCAGATGGGAATAAGCCTTGTGGAACAGGGAGATAATTGCATCTTCTGCTCCAGTTGTTGCCTAATAGGCAAACTGTAGTGGTCAAAGTGGTCTTTCACAAGTGGACTCATATAGTTCAAGAGCAGCCTTTTAAAGGTCGCCATGATGTGGAACGTAATGGCCAATTGTCTGTAAATGCTAGTTAAAAAGCACACACTTTCTTTGAAACTGAAAAAATACAGGAGGTTAGAACAATGAACATTAATAAGACTGCAACACCTATCTCCAGATATATATATATATATATAGGTTTCTGTCTATTTAATTGTAAATGCAGCAGAAAGACAAGAAAATTGTGCAGAAAAAGATTACAAATAAGATTAAGGGAAGCATGGAAACAGATAATGACAAAATAGAATTAATTTTTAATAAGGATGCAAAGAAAGTCTGGTGGTGATTACAAATAATTACTGACTATAAGCCCTTGATGTATGACTATTGAAAATTAACTTTGTTTTGCGAATGATCTTAACAATTCCTTCTGCTGGTTTGTTTTAGAACAGACAAGCATTATCAACAAAGCAAGGGATATTCCAGGGGCAGAAGGTCTTAAAATAACTGCTATTACTGCTAAATGGAAATTTAAATGTGCTAAATCAGGCAAAGCTTATGGATGTGATAGTATCAGCTCTAAGAGCTTAGGAACAGTAGCTATACAGATATTGCACACTTTTCAGAAGCTGTTTAAGTGGTCAATATATAGTAGAGTACTCTTTGACCTTTGAAAAAGATCAGTGCTTGTCGCAGTGCCCAAAGACAATAAGAAGAAAGAAACTAATGATGCCAGTCCATTTTTAAGTTAATCGTAAGAAAACACATTTAAGAAAAAAAAGAAGAAAATCAGACTTGAACCAAAATATTTTGAACCTAGAGCCTAAAAGCCTTGAATGAATTCTATGTAAGGATTGTAACTTCTGAATCTGTGGCTCAAGTTATATTAATACACAGTGCCTACAGTAAATGAGCAGTGAATGTATTAGTACATACTGTTTCTGATTAAATGTATTACTGTAACAAAAACAAGTAATGCACATACAGTATATCAAATCAGTCATTAGTTACGGAGCAAGCTTTTCTATTTCAAATTTGATTGAGAGGTGTATGATAATCATTCCATTATATAAGAGAAGCTTGTTAGTCTCTGTTATGTGCTTGACATTTCACAGGCAGGGTCTGTGGGATGTCATCTGTGCTGCATAAAGAGAAAGTAAAAGCAGATTCCAGACCAAAGTAGTGTTTGTCTTTTACTCTTATAAGTAGTAGATATAATTACATCTTGCCTGAAGAAGGGGCCTGAGTTGCCTCGAAAGCTTGCATATTATAATCTTTTTAGTTAGCCAATAAAAGGTGTCATTTTGCTTGACTTCTCACTAAATCTATAATGGGTAATAGGTTACAACACCCTAGTATTCTTATACTGAAAGTATAATACAGTGAATTCAGAAAGTTTCCAGGTCCCTTACCTTTCTGCAAAACTTATTGTGCTGTCAATTTAATTTTAAATCTATAAATATGCTAATTTTGCCCATCAATCTACACTGAATAACCCATAATGGCAAAGTGAAAGCATGTTTTCAGAAAGATTTGCAAATTTATTAAAAATCAAAAACTGAAACTACTCATTACTTTCTCGTATACAAAGTTTTGGGAAAGTATTGTAATTGTCCAAAGATACCATGTCGAGATTATGATGGATCTCAATGTTTTAGACCTCCCTGAGTCCAAAAATACCATTTTTGGAATTATGTCTGTGTGCCCGTCTGTGTGTGTGTGTGTGTGTGTATGTAAACACAATAACTTGAATACGCTTTCACTTAGGTTAACCAAATTTTGCATACACGTATTAGGTACAAAACTTAGATTTCTATCAACTTTTGGGCTATTACTCTTAACTGGTGGTACTTTACCTTTTATGCATGCAGCTGTAGAGTCCGCTTTATTCAACTTTACTTTTCTAATAATTGTTCAATATATTAATAATTTGATTTGATTTGTTGTTGATAGTTCTTTAATGTACATAATACAAAAATATAATCATTGTCTTGTAGTTTACTCCTCAAATATTCATCCCCATATATGAGTATACAAGAAAGTCTAGGGGAGACCACTCCCAATTTTTTTATATAGTATTCAGACCCTTTGCTGTGGTCATGTGCATCCTGTTTGCTTTAATTATCTTTGAGATGTGTCTAGCACTTGATTTGAATCTACCTGTGGCAAATTATATTGATTACACATCATTTAGAAAAAAGTCTACCTGTGTATATAAGGTCCTATAATTAACTCTGTATATCAGGAGAAAAAAAAAACATGAAATCCAAGAAACTCTTTGTAGACTTACAAGATAAAATTGCTGTGAAGCATAGATTGAGGTAAGGATATACAACCATTTCTAAAGATTTGACTATTTCCAGGAGCATAGTAGCCTCAATAATTGTGAAACTGAAGAAGTTTGGAACCAGCAAAGAAGAGCTGAACATCCAGCCAAATCTACTGATGTGGGAAAAAGGGAATTGGTCAAGGAGGTGACAAAGGATCTAATGGTCATTCAAATAGGACATCAGTAGTCCTCTGCTGAGACAGGAAAGACTATTCAAAAGATAACCATCTCAGCAACACTCCATCAATCTAGATGGCTAGATGAAAGCCTCTCTTGATTAAAAGGTATATGACAGCATTTGACTTTTCTAGTGCTGCTATGTCTTTTATTTAGCCTGGAGACCAAAACTGCACACAGTACTCCAGATGAGGTCTAACCAGTGCATATAATGTTTGAAAATAACCTCCTTGGACTTGTACTCTACACCTCAGGGTGCTATATAACCTAATATTCTGTTAGCCTTCTTAATGACTTCTGAACACTGTTTGGTCATTGATAGTGTCGAGTCCACTGCAACTCTGAAATGCTTCTCATAAGGTGTACTTTTGATTTTCAGATCTCCCATATTGTATTCAAACCTAACATTTTAACTTCCTACATGTAATACTTTACATTTACTTATATTAAATTTCATCTACCACAAATCTGCCCAAGCCTGTATGCTGTCCAAATCCCTCTGTAATGATTCCACCGATTGTAGATTATCTGCCAGACCACCTACTGTAGCTTGGTATCATTTGTAAACTTACTTGAAAAAGTAATTGCTGCCAGTGGAGCTTCTACAAAGCAATGAAGGGTTGCAATACTTACACGAATGAGAGATTTAAGTTTTTAATTTTGAATGAATTTGCAAACCTGCCTGAAAACATGTTTTCTCTTTGAAATTATGGATTATTGAGTGTAGACTGACAGGCAAACATGCCAAGTGTATCAATTTAAAATTATAGCTGCAATACAATATAACTTGTAGAAAGTAAAGGAGTCAGAGTACTTTCTGAATCCAATGCATGTATGTACAAATTGCTTCTATAATCCACGGTTTTGTGAATAAACTGCTTGATGCATGCTTTTTAGACGTAAGGTTTTAGTATAGATCAAAGAAGTAAAATAGGTGTCTTAGCCAATCTAAACTTCTCTGACATTACTGACTTTTCCATTTGTGAAGCCTAAACATTATCTGCCACACCAAGCTTACTTAGCTCAGTATACTATTGTAGTCATCACTTTCCAGTGTCTACACATTAAAGAAAAAATAACTGGTTAAATGTGAGTTTATCATTAATGGTGTACAGAGAAATGCAATCAGATTTAAAACACATTAAATCCTCTAGGTATATTTTAAATGTCACAGCACAGTTTTCTGTCAGTCTCTGTTACTTAACTGGAGGCTACAGGAAGCTCTATAAACTCAGTAGGTTTAACATCATAATCAATGAAATATCTTTTGAGACCCCTTGGTTTGGATGTTTCTTTCTTTCACACCCCACTGAGGAATATTTCAGTTTCATTCAGCTGGAGACCTATAATAATGTAGAGTTGTCATTAGTCACTGGTACTCCCTGCTGGTCTTGTGCACTCAGATAAATTATTTGATCAGCTCTGCTGAGCTGTAAACTTCCCAGCTGCTTGATTCTGCTTTCTTCAGTTTCTTCTACTATTTTGCTACTGATTGCTATTATCATAAATAATTCTACACCTTTTCAGTACATAATTCTTATTTATGTTGAATGTACTTCACTAACATTTGCTCAGCCCCAGAGTTGCCTCTATATCTTACTTTCTTTTTTTTTTTAAATATTTGTTCAAAATAGCAATACTTTATTTTCTATTAAGCCACAGAGGTCAATAACATTGAGTATTTTGCCAGTGATGAAATACAAAGAAAGAGATATGCCAATAAATTTCCAATACAAAGGTAACAACAAGTTGTGCTATATTAATAAACGCAGTCATTCATAATAATGTTAAAGTTTCATAGAAGTAACTATTTACACTCATTAATATTCTTGCTATGAGACACCTCCTCCTTCTCTTCATGACTAGACTCTGGATGCAGCTAAAGACAATGTTGCTTTATTGTCCTAGAAACGTCTGCTACACAGAATGAAACTCTCCCTAATAATGTTAACCAAAGTTAACTTTACAAGATTTAACTTTCTTCTTCGTTTTAAATGACTGCATAGATGAAAAAATACATCAAAGACTGATTCAAATGGAATCGAGCAAAATCAATTTATTGTTATTCAGCAGGGCTTCTCCATCCATTGCCAAATCCAGATAAGCCATAGACACATAGCTCAATGGACTTTAAAACAGATCTACCCCCATCTAAAGGTTTTACTACTACTCTAGTTGTGGTAGATTGATTTTCTAAAGCATTACATTTTACTCCCTTAAAATTACTCCCCATTGCTTCTGCACTTTATGGTATATTTATTTCTGAAGTTTCTCAATATCATGGTTTTTTGGCTCAGTTGTTTCAGACCAGGAACCCAATTTAAATTTCATTTCTGGTGATATTGTTGATCAAATTTGCGAACCAAAGGAAATATTCCTATTATTCTGAATTTAACTGGCAAACAGAAACAGTCAACCAAAGTCTACTGAAATGGTTACTCTGCAACATTAATGATTTTCAAAGTGATTGATCCAGTATTCTTTCCTGGATTTAAATATATTGTAATATTTCCAGCCCTTCTGCAATTGTGTTTCTGCTACTTGAATATGTCCATAGATTTTAACAATCTCTCATGTTAGTAAAAAAGCCTTCCTACATCAGTAATTCAGAACGTGAATACTTTACGTAGGCTAAAGTAAATGAAAACCTGATGAATACCAGACCAAAAATTAAAGTCTTTGCTGAATGCTGAATTTAGTTCACATTTATCAAGTTGATTTTAGTATAGACAGTGTCACGTGCATATGTGAGCACCCAAAAGGCTCAGGTAATTCCGACAATACTAGCATGTGGCAGAAGGGGGCACTGATGCTAACAATCTTTCCCTTTTCTTCCCCAGCTCTGAATGACCATCTCACCTAACCCCGTCACCAATGTATACACCAAGTCCTGCCCCTTCTGCAGGAAGGAGCATGTTATTTTGACTTTGTAATACCTTAAGAGACAAAACTCTTGACTATTTTTGTCAGGATGATGATAGTGTCAGTCAAAAGGTGCATTCCTCCTACAGTCCAAAGACATGAAGGTTAGGTGCATTGGCGATTCTAAAATGTCCTTAGTGTGTGCTTGGTGTGTGTGTGTGTGTGTATATGTGTGTGTGTGTGCTCCCTGCGGTGGGCTGGCACCCTGCCCGGGGTTTGTTTCCTGCCTTGTGCCCTGTGTTGGCTGGGATATAGCGGGTTGGATAATGAATGGATGGATGGAAGTTTAAGGTACATAAATTAAAAAAAAACACTGGCTCAGGTCAAGATCCAGAAAATCTATTCCAAGTTTAAGGTTGCACCCGCACAAAGGGAAATAGACCTGTTTTAAGCCAAATAAGAAGTAAAATAAAATGAAAACAAATAAGCCATAAATTATTTTATTGCTGGCTCACACTTAGGAAGTCTTTTGTTCTTATGATGTAAACAAAATGGAATTTTGAAACAAAGACAGGGTAAGGAAAAAAGTTACATTTTATTCTTCTTTTTCAGAGTAGTTTTCAATGGACTCATCAACTTACTGATACAGAGGGAAGGCCTAGGCAACTTATTGCCATGAATTGGGTTGAGTTTTCATATTAAAAGCTCATTTTTTGGAGCACTTCCTCATCCAATTTTATTGATACAAAGCCCTTTTCATTAAACATATTTATTCGCAAAAATTAATGTTTCTATAGCAATTTTTTACTTTGATTTCTGTCTCTCATTCCTATTGACTTTGTGATATTTTGGTTTCAGCCCTTTTTGTCTTCTGATTAATTCTTATCCCCTGGTCCAACTCAAAACCATTCTTGCTAACATAACACTTACATACAAACTGGCACCCATACTAAGTCTAATAAATTCACAAAACAACACTCTGACATGTTATAACCATATTTTTGTGCAAAATTATCATTATTTTGGCATTTGATTTTAGTTTTTCTTTTTATAATGAGGGATATTGTCTTGCGGTTGATTTGCATTTGTACTGCCATTGCTAAAATCATCAAATTCCATTGCTTGTCATATGGTACTGATGGTCTGGAATGTATAATGCGATTTCACAGGATGTAGTGCAAAAACTAACAGTTTCTACGGCTAGCTTGAGAAATATGAAGCTAACAGCAGTACTACATAGTTGACAAGAAATACAGTATATGGTAGATAGCTACACATGGTTTAAGAGAGTCTCTTGAACTAAAGAATAGATGCCCCCTCCATGCCAACACACTATTTGGAAGGCATGCCAGAAAAAACCATCTGTTAATGTCAAAACAAAATCATAAGCATTTGGAAATTGCTAAATATTACTAGAATTTTGATTGGAACTAGGTCTGATGAAGCAAAAAAGAATAAAAAGCTTTTAATACAATAAACACCAGAGATTTGATGTAAACATTGTGAAAAAAGAACATAAACCCCACTGTAAGGCATGGTGCTGGATCTGGTTTTTGAGGGTCTGTTTTTCTTCCAAAGGCTTTGGGAGTCTTGTTAATATACATAAAATATATTAATAAAATATATAATATATTGTGGAGCCGACCCGGACACAGACAGGCGGACATGCTGTTAATCACCACCACACGTTTATTATTTACAAATATTTACAAGAAATGGTCACTAAGACCCAGTCCAAAAGTGCACAAACCCCAACACTCAGTCCAGGCCACACAAATGCCTCTTCTCAGGCCGCCTCCACACCTCTCTTGTGCCTTGTCCTTCTTCCACCCGACTCCAGCCTTGAATGAAGGGAGACGGCCCCTTTAATTCTCTCCCGGATGAGGTCCAGGTGGCTCCCGGCATTCCCTCGTTGGCCACGCCCCAGCGTGGCGGAAGTGCCGGCTGTTCTCCCGGCAGCTCTCCGGGTGTCCTTCCAAATCTTCCCCCCAGCACTTCCTGGTGTGGCGGAAGTGCTGAGGTCACAAGTCCCCAAGAAATTGGGGCACCTCCTGGAGGTGACCACGGGCCCCTACAGGGTGGGGCTTCCATGCCCTGAACCCGTGGCCCCCAAAGCAACCAGGAAGGCGGCCCCCACGTGATCCCAGATGGGCACACGCCCACTTCCGGTCCTTCAAGGCGTCCCGGCCGGGTCGTGGCCCCTGGCATCCTCGACACTATATAAATATAATATTAGAACAAGAAAAGAAAACTGTATTTGTTAAAGTAAATATTACATTTACAAAGAATGCAGTGGAACATTTATTGCAGGCTGACCTACTGTTGAAGAGGCATACTTGTTTATGTGAAACGGGCCAAAGTAACATATTCTGATAAAACTTTTTTTGAAAAAAGAAGTCTGAGTGGACAGCAGAGGCTCAGGTTTAGCACATTTTGTTGAAACAGAATTCAGTTCTCTGCCCCAATTCTGAGACACTGAGATATTCAAGCTCCATAGTGTAATTTTAGATTGAAGTAGATGTGTCTGATTTTGGAGCTGGAGAAGTATTATCATGGGAATTTTAAAAATGTGCTTTAATTTAAAGGAAATTATTGTAAGCAAAGATGAGTTATATTATGTGTATTTTTCATAATTCAGTCAGACAAATAAAAAAGTTATTTTATGTAATGGTAAGAGCTAAGTACCTAGATGCTAGCAAAACTTGTTTTATGCCATATATTAATTGCAGGCTACATAAACAACCACTTGTCATTGACCTTGATAATCAGGAAAACTGAAGCCAATATTGAAGCAATCAGTTGCTGACTAAAAAGGGTCTGGATGACTGGATGCAAAGCAAATGCAACAAAACATGATTGTCACCAATAGATGTAAAAATGAAGTATTACAGACAGGCCAGGCCAGCTGTTGCTTAGCTGGAAATAGCTTAGCTGAACCAAAAAGAAAAGGGCAAAGGAAAGACAAGGCAAAGAGTACAGAGCTGGCAAAACTGGCAAGCAACTAACCAACGGTCTGAATGTTGCTCAGCTGACTTAGCACAACTGGAATACTACCAGTTAGTAGAATAGTTGACACCGAAAAAGCTGTCACCACAGGTGTTATGTTTATTATTATTATTATTATTATTATTATTATTATTATTATTATTATTATTATTATTAATAATAATAATAATAATAATAATAATAATTTATGTTTATATAGCGCTTTTCTCGCTACTCAAAGTGCTTTGCAAACTCCATACAGGGAGGACCCAGGATGCGAACCCACAATCTCCTTATTGTGAGACGGCAACGCTAAGCCAGGGTTCATCCAATGGCTTACATTTAAATTTCTTTTTTTATGTTATTTTGTTTATTTGTTTTTTGTTTATGCTAATATTGTTATTAATCTTTATTGTTTGCCTATGTATTTTATGTCATTTTTGTTTATTATATCGTTTGCCTAATTACAGTATGTATTTTATGTCAGTTTTGTTTATTATGTAGTTTGTATGTACATAAATTGGTTCTCCTAAATTCCTTGTACTTTGTGGGTTGACCCCAAGAGATGGGGCTATTGTTACCTTAGCACTGAGAACAGCCCCCAGCTGGACTTTGGTGCTGTGGATTGCCTTTTGGGCAAATCCTGTTTTGCATTTTTTTTTAGTGTTTTGTTATTTTGTCCTATTTTGTTAGTAAAATGTCCTTTTACAAAGATTCTGGGTGGCCCTGTCTCTATGCAAGCCCAAGTTTCACTGTTCACCTTCTTCTTAGACAATTTGTTTTTAAATATTGTGAGACTGTCTTGTGAATTTTGATAAGCAGTTTCTATTGTGAGGCCTAGACAGGTCTGAAGCCTAGTTTAGGGTCAGGCCTGTTTTGTGGGTCTTTTTGAAGGCCTTGCCTTATTGCCATTTCTGTGCTTCTGTAGTCACAAACACCTGAGGCGTGTTAACTCAACTACAATACTGGCCTCAGCTGTTGCACAGCAAAAATATCAGGAGTTCTGAGCTAGAAACTACCCACTCTGGAGCAAAGGGTCTCTTACTGTGTAAAACAAAACCAAAGACAAAAGATTCCTCAGTTTTTCTTGAACAAAAAGAAAAAAAATATTGTTTTCTTCCTTCTTTTTAAAAACAAAAGTTATTTTTTAATATGTGTAATAGTGTTATTCCTACAAAGTGTTTTTATCCAAAATGATGCAGTTATTTTACAGATAGTTTCCATGTGTACAGAGTAACAGGGAGTGTGGAAGAGAGGTGAAAAAGAGAGTGCAGGCAGGATGGAATGGGTGGAGAAGAGGGTCAGGAGTAATTTGTGACAGATGGGTATCAGCAAGAGTAAAAGGGAAGGTCTAAAGGACGGTAGTGAGACCAGCTTTGTTATATGGGTTGGAGATGGTGGCACTGACCAGAAAGCAGGAGACAGAGTTGGAGGTGGCAGAGTTAAAGATGCTAAGATTTGCATTGGGTGAGATGAGGATGGACGGGATTAGAAATGATTACATTAGAGGGTCAGCTCAAGTTGGACGGTTGGGAGGCAAAGTCAGAGAGCCAAGATTACGTTGGTTTGGTCATGTGCAGAGAAGAGATGCTGAGTATATTGGGAAAAGGATGTCAAGGACAGAGCTGCCAGGCAAGAGAAAAAGAGGAAGGCCTAAGAGAAGGTTTATGGATGTGGTGAGAGAGGACATGCAGGTGATGGGTGACAGATCAGGATGTAGAGGACAGAAAGATATGGAAGAAGACGATCCTCTGTGGCAACCCCTAACAGGAGCAGCCGAAAGAAGAAGAAGAAGACTATTGTTTATCTTTAAAGTATTTTTTCAAGTTTCTATGTAATTTTGGTTTATAATTTGGTATTTGTCTACTACTTCTTTAAGTGTCCTGTTATTCCTTGTACTTTGTAGATGGAACATCAAGAGGTGGTGCCACTCTGATACTACAGCAAAAAAGGTTCATGTAGCATTCTAGGAGTTGTTATGTAAGTGTTGTTTTCCCTTAAGTGTTTTTTTCTTTTTTTATATATACTAAGGGGCTGTGCTCCCTACTTGCTTCGTTCGCCCACCCCACGTCTCTGCCGTTGTGAGGGGCAGGGAGCTGAATACATGCTAAAGACGGATCAGCTGTTGGCTTGCTGCTAGCTGCTGCTTTGCTGCATGATCTGCATGTCGCGCTGCGCGACGATCATTTAAAAGCCTGTACAGCAGCTGTCCTTTTGTCTCACTTCCTTGTCTCATGGGACATTAAAGTGTCTCCGAGAAATTGTTTGTAAGTAGGGCATGATGTGAAAGAAGTCTCACAGGACTTCAAAGTGTCTCTCCGAGATGATCAAGTCTCGACCCAAAATTTTTTTTATATAATAGATAGATATATTTTGCTCCTGTTCTGGGATTGCTGCTTCTGGATTTCATTATGGACCTAGTTCACCTTGGATTGCCTTTTTAGTTAAATCCTGTTTTTCTAATTTTGGGCATCCTTTTGCTTTTGTATTATAAATTCTTTATTTATAAATATTCTTGTTTTGGACTTGTCTATTCAAGCCAGAGAGTGGGCAATTTTTCTTTTTTCGAACGGAATTTTTGTATATTTCTTCAATATTTCAGCTATTTTAAACTTTAAAAGCCAGGGCCCTATTTTGGGCCTGTGCAGGCCAAAGTCTACTTATTGTTGTTAGGGGCTTTCTAGTAGTAAGATAGCAGCTGGGTAGGTTGGTGAAGGTCCAACCTTTTTTTGTGGGTCTTTTACAAGGACTTACACTTTGCTTGTTTGTGACTCATTTACACCACAGATATTTTCTAATAAGAAGAAGTTTTCCTATGTGAAAATTGTTAATTGATTAAACCTCTAAAAACCTGAGTTATACTTCTGTCTTTACAGTGAATGCTTCATCTTACCAATTTAGTGACTAAACAAAGACTAATTAACCACCTGGCTGATATGCCTGTACAAATACTAGTGTAAATCTGCTATCTAAAATGTCAATTGGTAGTCACCTGTCCCTATGCTACAAAGCATGTATGAAAATCAGAGCATGACATTATATTAGTTTAGCAAAAACAACAATAAAATACAAACTGAGGTTTAGCAAACACTGGTATTGGATACAGTACAAGAGCCATTGTCTCCAACAACAAAATATCTGTAGCAACATGGGAAAATACAAAATGGTGATGCCAGTGGTAATAAAATGGCGTGTTACTTTAAATGACACTGAAAATAATCAGCAATTTTAATTTCTTAATTTAAATAAGCTAATGTGCAAAATTGAACAATATGATGAAAAAAATTAATGATCCATTTTATTCACAGCATTTACATTTTATTTACAATATCTTGCATTTGTATTATTCCTCTGTTGTGCATGTTGCAATAAATTTTGAAGTTAATAAAGTCAGTTTATTATTTGGATCATTACCTACCAGGTAATGCTTGTGGTTGGTTGGCCAGTTCGTAAACATCTGACACGTCCTCTCAGTTGCAAGAAGCAGATCATAGACAGGTGATACAGTACCTACCAAATAACAAAGAGTATAAGACACGTGTTTCACCCTAATTGAGGCTCATCAGGTATACGCACCTTTGCAGCCAAAATTGAGTAATGTCAGAGGCTTCGCCTCAGGCGCTGATGTCTGGGGTTTGATCCCTGCAAAGGTGTATACACCTGATTGAGCCCCAATTAAGGCAAAATACATGTTGTGTACTTTTTGTGTTATTTGGCAGGTACTGTATCACACACACACACACACACACACACACATATATATATGCATAAACAAACCACAATACACTTCTTTTCTTCTGTGTCTTTCTCCACACCTCCCAGACAAGCTTTGTCCTTCTTTCTCATAGCCCAATGGAAGTACTTCTGGGCCAATTGCAAGACCCATAAAGTAAGGATTGTGAATCCTGTCAGCTCCTCCTGGTGGCCCCCACAGAACCCTACAGAGCTTTATCAAGTGACTAAAGGTTTCAGTATGCCCTGTGGGATGCCGTCAGATTGCACCTCAGACTGTTCAGGAGCTCAGTGATGCCCTGGTCCAGATCTGGGAGGACATCCGCCAGGACACCATCTGTCATCTCATTAGGACTATGCCCCCGACGTTGTCAGGCATGCATACAAGCACATGGGGGCCATACAAACTACTGAGTACGATTTTGAGTTGCTGCAAAGAAATTTCGGCAAAAAGGACTAGCCTGCTGCGTAATTTTTTCATTTTGATTTTTGGGGTGTCTTTGAATTCAGCCCTGTGTAGGTTGATAATTTTCATTTCCATAAAATGGTGTGGCATCCTTTTGTTCCTAACACATTACCCAGTCCATATCAGTATAGATATCCAGTATGATTTTTTTCCCATTGAGATCTGATGTGTTTTCAAAGTGTTCCTTTAATTTTTTTGAGCAGTTTATATATATATGCACACATTTCAAAATTTAGTATATCAGGTCAACAAGCAATTCATTGACAGTCCAGTGTTAGTAAAAGTGTGTGTGTGTGTACTTTTTGATTGACAACCTAGAAATAGTGAAAATGTGGTTCAGGAAATAGGTTAAGGAGATGAAAATGGAGTCAGCATTGACATGCAAAAATGTTTTAGTAGACTATAAATTTACTGTATACAGTACTTTACTATATTCAACCATTTGGAATGAGCATAAAATGGAGTGGTCTCTTTTCTGTACCTAATTTCCTTACAATGTCAAATGAATTAAAATCAACTCAAGCAGCATTGGAAGCAAGGCACGCATCAACCCTAGATGAGACACCAGTCCAAAACATGACACAAACTCACTCCCAAACTTGGCCAATTTAGTATCAGCCTAATCTGAACGTCTATGGAATGTGGAAGGAAGGAGTACATGAACAAAATCTGCCTGATGAACTGGACAAAATTTAAACCCAGCTTTTCAGAGCACTGAAGCAGCAGCACTTAACCATGCAGGCAATGTAATATATGAAGGTCCCTGTTTAATTTGAAAATGCAAATCTCTACCACACTACTATCATTCAGCAGCCTCAGGGCATTTAGGCTTGCTTGAAGAAAAACGAGATTAAGGAATTAAATATATCAGCCTGATAATAATGATCAACAATATATTTTCACATTCACATCACAGAATTTGCACGTTACGTAATTAAATATTTAGTATACTGTGCAAATTTGGAATTACTCGGTTGCAATACATGCTACAATGTATGTAACTTACAGTATCTTTGTAAACAATTTTAACAGATGGAATGTGTGAAAAAAATGTTCACACATTTCCAGTGCACAGATCTGAATTGGCAGACACTTGCACAAACAAGCTTCTCAAACACTTAGGATGCACAGTCTTCTTTTTTCAAAATATATATTGCAGAAGGCTTCAATAAGCTGTAACGTGTAATAAATGTTGCCATTTTAAAGTTGACAATAGGTTTAGTGATCCTGTAGCAGAAAAAAAAAAAATGCTGGCACTGAATGGGTTAAATCTTTGGCCACAGCAGAACGTTACCGTTTATTGTCTCTTCTGCCTTCAGGCATGTTACTGCCTAAATGCTTTACTTGACATGACCCAGAAAATAAAAAAGTCACTGAAAAAGCCCACATTCCAACTAAAGTAGCTTCATGTTGATTTCAAGGGGGATGATTTTATGTTGCTTCACTGAATTTCAGTTTAGATTGTGTGGCTTTCTGCTTCCATCTAGTGGTAAGGAATACTATTTCATGTACATAGCATAAAATATTGCTTATAACACAACACACTCCGTTTTATTTCAGGGTAAAACTAACATACAGTATGACATACATGTTATGTGTTACCATCTAATAATAAATGGCTTTGTAACAATTAATCAAAATTTGCAGAGCAATGCACACCTTCATGAAACCCACGTGTAGCTAGTGCCGACATAAGGAATGTGCAAATACACTGACCTTACTTAAATCTTCTACCTATCATATTCCACTGTAAAATCAGTAACGCATTAAGTTAATTGCATTGATTAGCACACAATATGATATGTTAGCTCAATCTCAATTTTTGATATTATTTTACACAAACGGGTGAAAACAGAATTATAATGGCAGCTTGATACTGGAATTTGAATCCTTCTGCTTTGTTTTCGTAGGTTGCTTTGCATTTCTCCCAGAATGCTGTTTTCTCCCACATGCTGTCAATCTAACTGGTATCTCTAAATATCGATAGCGTGTATGGTGCTCGTGACACTTCTACGGTATCTGATCTGAGACAACAGGAGCCCTTAGACAGCACACTTTGTCTTCCTCATTCTCTTCTCTATATGTGTCCTGATTAGTGGAGCACTGTTTGGAGCTCTGGAAGTGAATTTTTAGGAGAATCAAAATGGAGGCTTGTTTCTTGCTTTTAATGAGGCAAACTGTTATTTTTAACCTTGAACAAAGACATTTATGAGAGGTCAATTATGTGTGGAAAATATTTAGATGTTTACTGCAGCTTTTCTGAGGAATTATACTGTATCAACCCTTCTTTTAACTTAGATAGATAGATAGATAGATAGATAGATACTTTATTAATCCCAAGGGGATATTCATATACTCCAGCAGCAGCATACTGTTAAGAACAATATTAAATGAAAGAATGATAACAATGAAGGTATAACAGACAGACAATAACTTTGTATAATGTTAGCGTTTACCCCCCCGGGTGGAATTGAAGAGTTGCATAGTGTGGGGGAGGAACGATCTCCTCAGTCTGTCAGTGGAGCAGGACAGTGACAGCAGCCTGTCGCTGAAGCTGCTCCTCTGTCTGGAGATGATACTGTTCAGAAGGAGAGATCATCACTGAGGTTTTCATTAAAATATGCGAATGCCTTTCACTAAGCCAGGTACTGTAAAGGAACTGTAAAGCTAGCTCTCTTCTCATGGATGCAATAGCTCAGTAGTGAAGTGGCACATCTTGATGCTTTGCTAACTACTTGAGGCATATTCCAAAAGTGCAGATAACTCTAGACCACCAACAGTTATGAAAACCATAAGAAGGCCAAAAAGTGTAATACTAGAAAGCATCTGAAATTGATTAAAATAACTTATTATATCTAATACAGAAAGAGAAGTTGAAAACAAATAGGAAATCCTTCGGAGCATGCAAAACAGATAGAGGTTTGACTATGCATCTGTTCACTTAAAACATAAACTGTGGTATGTCATTCGGTTAGCAGAAAGGACTGTGGACCTCAAACTGGACTCTGTTGAGGACCTGTAGACATCAAGGATCGGAAAACATGATGGAAATAGAATTAAAGGCCACACGCACTTGGGTAACTATCTCTTTTACTCATTACCATCACAGAAACGTAACCATTCATTAAAAGCAACTACTATTTTCCTACCACATTTACTCTGTTAAAACACACTCTTTGATTTTTCTTTTTTTTCCTGATCTCAAAATTATTTACACTATATAGAGGATTACATGATATGTTAATTGACACAACAGCAAATCTGTATTATAAAATAGGTTTATATATTTCAGTTTTTCTGCAATATATTATTATTCTCTTTGACTTTATATAAGGTTCACATGGTGTCATATATTGTATTTTGTGTAGTTAATTATGTTTACATTTATTATGTGTATGGATGTAACACCAAGAATAATTCCTAGCAACTTCATTGCTTGGCAATAAAGTTCAAGTCCATAAAAAATGGTAAAATAAAAGCACGTAGTTAAACGACAAAAATCCCAACATATTTAAAATAGCAAAAAGTACAGTAGATGGTTCACACAAAGTTACAAGGTATAATCTTTGAGTACAGCCTTGGGGTGGGCTTTGTATGTATTTGCTATTCCCACACATCATACAATTGTGCTTTGTTAATGTTACCTTGCCGTACAGCAAAATGGACAATGTTACAGAACAGCAATTAATAAATGAAAAAAGGAGGCCAGAGTTTAATCCAGAGTAATACTTAACACTTTGTTTGTGATGTAACACTCCGAGATACTTAGCTTGTGAGACACGTTACATCATCACAAAGATTGCCTTCCTATTCCTCTCATGGTTAGCCATGCTTCGATAGTGAGGCTGTTCTTGAAGACTAGGTTGTACATAAAGGAGTGGAGGAGGCTGATGGCAATGTTTAAGTTTGGTTTTGTCTTGCTGATCCTAACAGCCACTGAGCATTAAGCTATGGTAAAACGCGAATCGATATCAGTAGCCAAATCTGTATAGAAAAAACTGTTTAATGAGAAGATGAAGGTACATTCAGTAACACTGGCTAAAATTCTTAATCCATAACAGACAGAACAACAAGAAGGAAAAATTAAGAACAGAAACCAAAAAATGCAATGACTAACCTCCAAACAGCAGTTAAAAAGTTTTCTAAATATACAACACTTTTGTAACACAATAACCCACTAAATCTTGTTTCCAGGCAAAGCAAAATGCAAGATGGGTGTTATAGTTTTGGCAGTTCCTTTCCCCAGTTTATATATTTTTTATGTTTGTCAATTTCTCTGACTCCCTTGCCTTGGTTTTCTTTACATTTTCTTAATTTTTTTTACTTATAATTCCTTACCTTTTGTGTTTTTTTGTGTTTTTTCTTTCCTGCTTGGTTGGAGCCTCTGATTAGATTAATGCCTGTAGGGGCTGTGGTCATTTTAGGTTGCAGTTACCTGGGGACCATTTGCAGACACATTTTGCCACTGCTTCTTTGCTGTGGCATTAGTTTCTTCTGTAACTGGGTTCATTGGCTCCCTTTTTTCCCCTTTCTTTGAATGAATGTAGATATTTTCTGATCATTTAGGTTTTGGGTTAATTTTATTTTGACATGCACCCCATTATTAGGATTTTGGATTTGAAATTAATGTTTCCTTTTTCCGTCACTTGTGAATAAGATCTTTGAACCCATCCACCCAAGGCAGTTGTTCCTCCCTCACCTGGAGTGAGCAATCCACTGTTTTCCAAGAGAGAACCATAACTTCAGACTTGAATATGTTGATCCTCATCCCAGCCGCTTCACACTTGGCATCAGATCTCTGAAATACATGCAGAAGGTCAAAGTCAGATGAGGCAAAGATGACAACATCAACTACATCAAAGCAACAATGCTACTCCTAGCATCCCAAAATCGATCCACGTATGGAAAGCATTCATTGTGCTTTAGGCAGCCATGATAAAGAGTCAGATAAGACATGAAACTCAAGATTACTGCCATGGTGGTAAGCAGCTAAGGAAATGTTAGAACGGTTGCAGGGAAGCTACTTGGCCAAATGACTGGCAGGCCTAGGACACCATGAAAGGATTATATCTCTCAGCTAGCTTGGAAACACTTTGGAATTCCCCAGAAAAAGCTGGAAACTTCAGCTGGGGACAGGAAAATCTGAGCTGACCTACTAGTCCTGCTGTCACTGTTACCTTAACCAGGAAAAGTGGTTTCAGAAAATTTTATGAGACTTGAGATGAGAATGGATTTGGAATTTTTTTGGTTTTCACTGTTTTGTAAATTTATATAATTTCATTGGTTTGTTCCTTTTCTTCTTCCTGTATTTCAGGAGTTTTTCTTGTGTGACTACTAGGGGGCACCACAACTCCCATTCTTCACCTGTGGGTGTCCGTATTTGGGCTCGCAGGGGAACGTTCTACGCATAGCAGTCAGTCAACCACTGTCCCAATATTCCAGTTTACCAACTCAAAAAGTTCATGTAAATTTGGGCAGCTAATAGTGTGTTTACTGATATTCCAGATGGGGTCTATGGGAAAAGAATCTGTACATTTGAAAATGAGTTTATGTTTTAGGAGAGAATGTCCATCCATCCATTATCCAACCCGCTATATCCTAACTACAGGGTCACGGGGGTCTGCTGGAGCCAATCCCAACCAACACAGGGCACAAGGCAGGAAACAAACCCCAGGCAGGGCGTCAGCACACCGCAAGGAGAGAATGACCTCAAGTATTTCTGCAATAAAAAAGCAAGATATAACAATAGATAATTAATTGTTCAGTTGCATTCCTGACACCACTGCATTTTACCTCAAGTCAAGAAAGTGACTGGGAAGTTTATTCCATATTCTAATGATGTCCTATGTGAATAAGGGCCTCCTGATATCTAAAGTGCTTCCTCCTTTTGTTCACTTGTTGTCATGGTCCAGCTAGCATAAAAATGTAAAAAAATAGTTTTGAGTAAACAGATGTTTTAACAGCATGTTGAGCAAGTATTCTTAGCAGGCCCTAATCGCTAACCTGTTGTAGGAGTTAGAAACCTGTTGCTTTATGTTTACGCCTGTAGTCAAAGAACTGCTGAAAAGCAATAAATAGAAGTACTCAAAGTATTGTAAAATAATGTGCCAAATAAAAAAACAAAAAAAAAAACAGTAAATTCTGGAAAACAAAGGACAAAATAACATAGATGGTTTCATACATATATACAGTTTTCAAAGTAAGAACAAGAAATCAGTGTCAGGGTCAAGTAATGTAAATAAGAAATTTGAAAAAGGAAAAGCATTATCATGATCAAAGACTTGCCAGGGTCAAAGTCAGAAGAAACTTTTCACTAAACAAGACAGTATGTGCTTGAGAGAATGTTTTGCATTATGTAAACTAAATACCACCGTGGGAGCAAGAAAGGAGACAATCCGGCAGCTGATGCTAAGCAGGGTTGACCAACTGGACATGTCATAGAAATGATGAGAAAAAAGAGGCTGCATCACCAAAGAATTATATTTACTGGCTGTGCAGAAACATAAGATTGTAGCAGCTGGTAGTGGCCTGAGTGTCAGCAGACCATGCATGAAAGGTTAAGAGCAGAAGACTGGTAAGGAATGCATTCACTATGCCTTAAGGAGCCAAGATAAAGAGACAGACAAAGCATGAAACTCAAGATTATTGCCATGCTGGCATGTGGCTAAGGAAATGTCTGAAGGGCTAACGGAAAGATACTTGGCCAGCTGACTGAACTACAGTGCTGCTGTTTTGAGTCACATGCTGCAGAGAACCAGGACAGATGCTGTTGAAAGATGTGGAATCTATGGAGGGAATCGAAACAGGTGCTACTCAGTGATACGGCCAATTGAACAGGGGTAACATCCAAGAGAGAGAGCCAGCCAGAAAGAAACCAGAAGCAAACAAACAAAACAAAGGATGTTCCCTGTAGGTCTCGTTCAATTCAGACCTGCAAATTCCTCACAATAGAAACAAAATGTTATTTTAAGATATTGTATGGTTTAGCAGATGAAAATTTCTTAACAATTTGTATTGCAAGTAGGACAAGAAATATGTAATTGTTACTACATATGACTTTTAGAAACAAAAAACAGATTAACCATAATTTTTTTTTAAAATAATTTTATTGTAATCATTCCATACAAATCGATCAATTTTTACAATTAATAGGATTGAGATTGAAAAACAAGTCGACCCCCACCCCTGAGAGAGACTGCATGGCCAACAGGGTAAAACTTAAGGCTTGTAAACATACCTAAATTGATGAGTTGATAGACCAATACAGATGAATGGAGAAGAAAAAGAAATGAGGAGATAATTGCTTTCTCTGTGCTTTAAGAGCTTATTCTAAAATATTATTGATTAGATCCTGCCAGGTTTTGAAAAAAATTCTGTACAGATCCTCTAACTGAATATATGATTTTTTCCAATTTCAAATAGTATAAAACATCGGTTTCCCACTGACTTAAAAGAGGAGAGTTAGGATTCTTCCAGTTTAGTAAAATAAGTCTGCGTGCCAGAAGTTTTGTGAATGCAATCACAGTTTGTTTGTCCTTCTCCACTTTAAACCCATCTGGAAGAACACCAAACACAGCTGTTAATGGGTTAGGAGGGATTGTGACACCAAGGCTGTCTGAAATGCACTTAAAAATTTTGATCCAAAATTATGTTAATTTGGTGCAGGCCCAAAACATGTGACCCAGTGAGGCTGGGACTTGATTGCAGCATTCGCAGGTTGGCTCTTGCCCTGGAAACATTTTGGACAGTTTTAGGCGAGACAGATGTGCTCAATATATAATTTTGAGTTGAATAATTGTATCCTTTGCGCATATGGAGCTCAAGTGAATTCTCTGTATTGCTACTTTCCACTCATTTTCTGATATATTGATTAAGAGATCTTTTTCCCATTGTCCTCTTGGACCTTCTTTGAAAGGGAGGGACTGTAAAATAGTTTTATATATTGCAGAGATGGTGTCTAAGTCCTTGAAATTGAGCAATATTTTTTCCAGCATGGACAAGGGTGCAAGATGAGGAAAATCGGGCAGGTTCTGTTTAACAAAGTTCCTAATTTAAAGATAGTGAAAGAAATGTGTAGCTGGAAAGTTAAATTTGGAATGTAATTGTTCATAGGATGCAAAGATGTTGTCTATATAAAGATCTCTAAGCAATTTAGTCCCAAATCTTTTCCAGATATTAAAAACTGCATATGTTTGCGAGGGTTGAAAGAGGTGGTTCTCTTGCAGAGGTTCAACAGATAAAAGCTTCTCCATCTTAAAATGCTTTCTACATTGGTTCCATATTCTGAGTGAGTGAAGTACAATTGGATTATTAGTATATTGCTGATAACTTGCTTTTATTGGGGCACAAAGCAGGGAATATAAAGAAGTACTGCAGGATTTTACTTCTATTGCGGACCAGGCCTGTGTATGTTCATCTATTTGTGTCCAGGTTTTTATAGCTTGTATGTTTGCTACCCAGTGATAAAACTGAAAGTTGGGTAGAGCCATGCCACCTTCTGCCTTAGGTCTTTGTAGGGTCGCTCTTTGGATACATGGATGTTTTGAGTTCCAAATAAATGAGGTTATTGTTGAATCTAATTGATTAAAAAATGATTTATTGATGTATATTGGAATGTTTTGAAATAAAAAAGAAGCTTAGGAAGAATATTCATCTTAACAATGTTAATTCTTCCAGCTAGAGTGAGATGAAGGGTTGACCATCTATGTAAGTCTTGCTTAATTTTTTCCATACAGACAGCGAAATTTTGTTGATAAAGAGCTTTGTGTTTACTTGTGATGTTAACCCCTAGGTATTTAAACTGATCTGCAATGATAAAAGGTAGAGTGTCTAATCTAATACTATATGCTTGAGAATTCACTGGAAAGAGTACACTTTTATTCAGATTAATTCTGAGACTAAGGATCTTTTGAAATTCTGTAAGTGCTGTTAAGACTGCAGGCACAGAATTTTGTGTGTCTGATATATACAGTACCATATCATCTGCATATAGTGAAATTTTCTCTTCCAGTCCTTCCCTGATAATCCCATTTATCTGATCAGCATTTCGACAGTGAACCACCAGTGGTTCAATGGCGATTACAAATAGCAGTGGTGACAAGGGACATCCTTGTCTGGTACCATGTTCTAGTTTAAAGTAGTCTGAACAAATGTTGTTAATAGAAACTGAAGCTTCTCGATTGGTATACAGTAGTTTGATCCATGCACAAATGTTTGGGCGAAACCCAAATTTCTCTAATGTAGTGAAAAGGTATTTCCATTCAATCATGTCAAATGCTTTTTCTGCATCCAATGATAATAATATTTCTGGGGTGTTTGACTTTGTTGGTGAGTATATTACATTAAACAGGCGTCGAAGATTGGAAGATAATTGTCGACCCTTGATAAATCCAATTGTGATATTACCGAAGGCAGCACTTTCTCCATCCTTCTAGCTATGATTTTTGAAAGTATCTTAACATCATTATTCAGAAGTGAAATTGGTCTGTATGATGCACATTGTAATAAGTCCTTATTTTGTTTAGGAAAGACAGTGATTAATGCTTGGTGAAAAGCTTGAGGAAGAATTTGATTTTCTCTAGCTTCTGTAAATGTTGCTAATAGGAGGGGAGCTAGCTGAGCGGAGAATTTCTTATAAAATTCTGCAGGGTAGCCATCAGGGCCTGCTGCTTTCCCGCCTTGAAGTGACTTTATAGCATGTAGTAATTCTGATAGCACCAGAGGTTTACCCAGTTCCTCCGCACTAAAATTATCTATTTGTGGTATCTGTAATGTATCCAGAAATACATTAGATTGTATGTTGTCTTCTTTAAACTCAGTAAAATATAAGGATTTATAGTAGTCTCTAAATGTGTGCATTATATTTTTATAGTCAATGATTTCGTCTCCGTTTGTGTTGGTGATTACTGGGATTGCATTGCGAACTTCTTGCTTGTGGATTTATTGAGCTAAAAGCTTATTAGCTTTCTCTCCGTGTTCATAGTAATGATGTCTGGATTTATAAATTAGTTGTTCAGACATCATAAATTAACTGAACAGATTAACTATAATTATCAATTAAAACACATTAGTTTATTCAAGGGTCTGAACCACGAACAAAAAGAAAAAGATGTAATCGCAGTTTAGTGAATTAAAATTTCTGGGTTTGAGATTAATTTGACTAAGATCATATTATTTCCTGTATAGAGCTCAGACGTCACTAACTGACTCACAGCAGCTCACATACTTAGGAATCATAATTACACATTCATTTAAAGATTTATTCCAGTACTGTATAACTTTATAACACTACGAAGGGTGTGATAAACAAGACCTCACCAACTAGTCTGGTCTTCAGCTTACCTTAGCTAAGTAATTAACATTACTAAAATGAATTGTCTTCTAAAAATTGCATGTTGTTTTCAGTTCATTCCAATCTCTCTCTATATATATAACCCAACGTCTGTCTGTCTGTCTGTCTGTCCACTTTTCATGAGAGAACTAATTAATGGATTTAGATCGGGTTTTTTTCTATAAATTGCTTGAACATTCCGGTTGATTTTGCGACTTCTGTCATTGTGCTAAGTATTATAGTTTGGTTGTGGCACCGATTTATTCATGCAAATCCAAGAGACAGGCTGTAGGCCAAGGGGAGAGGGAGGGGAGACCTCAGGAGTTGGACGCCGGACGGGGGCCATCCTTGCTCACGCGCCAGCCTCCGTTTGAGTCGCTCTGCCTTTTACCACATGTTGGAGAGTACCTTGCCTCCACTTAGCTAGCGATATCTGTTTGTTCAGCACACATTATCATCTAGAGATTGTTAAAGATTAACGTTTGACATTTTTGAGAGATAGATCACAGCTGCATGTGTTTTAGAGGGTACCTGCTCTTTGGCAGAGATACCACAGCTACGTGCTCTTCTCCCCACGTGGGAGACACTCTCCTATCAGAGCTGAACATGATCACATGCAGTGGCAACATTTGACGTTGGAGCATACCTACTGTCAGAAACAGCATGATGAGACATGAAAAGGTTTGGGACAGCCACCCGTATATTATATCCTGGCTGCAAAGAGGTAAATTGGTCAGAGTTCATTACTCATGCAAGTCCAAAACAGAACTGAGTTGCTGCCTTAAAATGGTGGTTTTTAAGTACAAGCGGAGGAAGTGACGTCTTCAGGGCCGGGACCAGAAGTGACGTCATTAGCAGCGCCAGAACTGGAAGTGACATCATCTGTGTCACTGGAATCGGGTGGGATTTCTCAAGAATGGTCTGTAAGGGATTGAGAGAGACAATTAGTGTACCTCGCCGTCCCCTGGTCAGGCATGGAATTACTATTATTCACACCCTTTAGTTGTCTCCTAATCGCACGTGTGTGACACTGCCTTCCGCTTGGCCAGAGATACCTTGCCAACTTTTTACATTTTTGGCAAAGAGATCACAGCTACATTCTCGCACCTGATAACAAAACCCAAAATCTTGTATATCAAAAGTCCCTTGGATATGAAAGCTATCAACATAAATTCTTCTCAATACAAATGAATACTTTTTTTTAAATGATTTTTAAAGTTTGTCTTGTTTCACTACTATGCAGGAGGAGCTGCAGGGGACAGCTAGTACAGAATATATAAATTTAAACTTCTTTAACTGCCAGCACCTTCTTTAACAGCTCAGGTATAGAGAGGATAGCTGCTGCACAAGAGATACACCATCACAGCTAAGAGACCCTACTGGATTATAATACCAATAATTTGTTTTTAATATTCATCTCTTACATTTTAAGAAGGTTAACTCGAGAGAGATAGTGGGGGCATTGCCCTAAACAATCCTTAACAATGAGACCATCTTTAAAAAAACAGGACACAATTCTAGATTTATTCTGAATACAAAGAAGCCATGCATAAAAATCATTTTCAGAGATCTAAAACAAAGGTGGGAGGTGATAACACTGTCACAACTTATGTTCTGCTTCTGGTTTACAAATGTACTGTATCTACTATGAGATTATGGGAGCAATCAGATAGAAATAAATTTGTATCAGCTTGGTTATCCAAGAAGAGGAACATTTTCACTAAATCTCTGCATACTTTGTTCTGTGTAACATTTATTATTCATTATTGCTAAATCTAGTGGTTCAACACCCAGTTAGATCAGGGTGCATGTGACTGTAGCTACTTCAAGACTTCCATGTTACTGTTATTTGAACAATTAGAAGACAATCATGTATTTCCACCTATCTAAAATATTTGCCTTTTACAAGCATGGTTTAACAGCATGAAACAGCAATACTTTGTATAAGAAATGGGCCCAGCATTCCTAATCCTCCCTTACTATTACCGCTAGGTAATCTTAGACAGAGAAAGGAACAGGACCTTTCAGCTGCATCTTCAGATGATGAATGGAAAGTAGCTATGGAAAAAATACACTTTTCTTCGATATATTCAAAACACTGTCATCTTCATGTTAAATTCATAGCATACACTCCCTTCCACTCTAGGTTACCCAAAATGCATCTACTTGTGAGTGATGTTGTTAGGTGCTTGTTTAATTGGCTCATATTTTGGAACTATCACCTGCTTTGAAAAAACTGAGATAAATCTTAGCTTACTTATCAGACAGGGATGTCAATAACAATCTAGTGGGATAACTTACACTGGCACTTACTCCTTGTCTTATCATGCTCAAATGGAGGAACTTTAATTCAGCAAGAGAAACAATGTTTTATTTTATTGAAAACTAGGTGGAGTGCCCTGGGTTGCCCAGGTATACAGTATTTGTATAAAGGGTTAAGGTGAGAAAGCAAATATTTATACATTGTTTTAAATACCAGAACGTTTGGCATGGTTTGCTGAAATGCAAGTGGACCCATCTGTCATCTCCACTACCTCTAACAATTTCTCTGCTCTCATGAATCAAGTATCTGTTCTTTTTGTGTAAGATTAAATTTCTTAACTGTAGAAACTCATTGCTGGGTTGAAAACATAAGTGTTACATTTTTGTGTTTCCTGGTTTACTGTGGTTTCACAAATAGATGCTTACTCCCACATTAATAAATTGGATAACTTGTTGAATAATTGAATCATTGATATGGCATGTAGGCTGGGCAAAACTACTGGTATTTGTGTTGTTCCTTCTATTGACCCATATTCACAATGAAACTTTTGAAACAGAAACCAGGGGGTTATGGTACAAGGAAACTTATCAGAATGTTAAAAGTGGTATCCCATACTGGCCAGTGCTAGGGCCACTGCTATTTTTAATATATATACTGTACATGATTTGGATAGGAATATAAATAACAAGCTGGTTAAGTCTGTAGATGATACCAAGCTAGGTGGATTGGCAGATAATCTAGAATCCATTAAACCATTACAGAGGGACTTGGAAAGTAGGCTTAGGCAGATTTGTGGCAGATGAAATTTAATGTAAATAGATGTAAAGTATTACATGTAGGAAGTAAAAATGTTACATTTGAATACACAATGAGAGGTCTGAAAATCAAAACTATATGTTATGAGAGGATTTAGGATTTGTAGCGAATTTGTCATTACTACCAGACAGTGTTCAGAAGCCTTTAAGAAGACTATCAGAATGTTAGGCTATGTAGCATGATTTGTGGAGTACAAGTCCAAGGAGGTTTTGCTCAAGTATTATAATGCACTAGTTAGACCTCATCTGGAGCACTATGTGCAGTTGTAGTCTCAAAGGTACAAAAAACAGGAACAAAACTGCTAAAAAAAAGTCCAGAGAAGAGCGACTAGGCTGATTCCTGGACTGCAGGGGATGAGTTATAAGGAACAATTAACAGAGCTGAGCCTTTTAAGTTTAACCAAAAGAAGATCAAGAGAAGACTTTAAAATGAGTTCAACAAGAACAAGAGGCAGAGTTGGAAACCTGTTAAGGGTAAATTTTGCACAAATATTAGGAAGTTTTTCTTTACACAGATAACCATAAACACATGGAATAAGTAACCAAATAGTGTGGTAGACAGTATGCACTTTATTTTGGAAGAATTAAGTGGATAGGGCTGGCAAATTCTGTTGGGCTGAATGGCCTGTTCTCATCTAGATTGTTCTAATGAATAATACCGTAAATGCAAAATTTCATGAAAGTAGACATTGTCGTTTTTGAGGGATACGTGATTTTTATATTGGTGCCCCCATCACACCTCACCCACTCCCGCCATCATTTCCTGTAAATTATTGACATGGAATGTAGACTTCACAGCAAGTAGGGGCAAACCTAAACAATATTCCAAATTCATTAATATCACCTGAACTGTTATAGCATGATAGCAGTTTTGGTTTTGCACCCACTCCCGTTACAACCCCATTTCTCGCTGGAACTTTTTAAAGGCCTTAAAGTGTAGATTTTAAGTTGCATCAACAGTAATATGCATGCAGAATTTCATAAAATTGCATTTTTGGGGCCCCCCCCCCCCCAATTACAACCACCCTTCCTATATTTTAAGCTGAAAATTAGTCCAGTCATTTTTGCGTTATTAACAAATAACCAGACAAACAAACAACCAATATGTGATCTGAAAGCTGAGAAAATGTCCTTAGTGTGCAAAATGGATAACATCAAAGGAAGATGAAAATTTCAAAAGTCAGAGGGTATTTCTTTATATAGTAGGTTTGAAAGAATTAAATTCCCATTATGAGGAACAATTCAAATGTTTTTTAGTCTAGAAAGTTTTAATTATTGTTGTTCTTAATTCGACATACTAAACCATTTCTACATTTTACATATTTCAGAGGTTAATTCATATTTAATTAGCTTCTTTCTGTAGGTGCATCTGATCTGACTAAAATGGCTTATTAATCTGTCATTTATGTATTGTAATGAAACCTTAACCTTTTTCTTGAATTAATGCATTGAGTTTTTTTTTCGTGGTTGTTTTTTTTTTATTTTTGGGTTATAATATAAAACACTTTCATCCAGGAATTAAAAAATGTCATTGGTAATGGTACATGTCAGCAAATATAGAGGGGAGAAACCTGAAGTACAGAAGCCCTGCAAGCTGGCTTAGAATGGCCCTGCACTCACTGCATTGTACAAATTCTGGTTCAATGTCAATTTGATTTAGATAGATAGATAGATAGATGTTTGTTCTCAGAGAGAAATTTGACTTTTTACAGAAGTTTTTAAATAAATTAATGTATAAATAGATATATATTACACACACAGTATGGTCTGAACATGCACCAGAATGACTAAAAAGTAAGGAATTTAAAAATTTGGTTTGACAGTCCCAGTCACAGTGAGGCATCATGCAGGCATATTGATGTGATATAAAAGAGCCCCAGTAGTGTTTCTTGACATACTTTTGCTGAATAATTTGTTGACTAAAAGTCCTCAGTGTTAGTGTGTCAGAAAGATGATGTAAAGCATTGTTCATAATGGCACTCAGTTTTGTTTAAATTCTTTCCTTTGCAACTACCTCCAGAGTGCATCAGTTATTTTTGACACAACAAGGGGTCAAAGGAAATTCATACCTTCTGGTGAATTCTTATAGCTTCATGCCTACAAGCTTCAGAATTATGATGCGATGGGGTGGAGGAGCAAAATGCCATGGATTTTAATTGTCAAGCTTTAGATTTTTTATTTGTTACTGAAATGAGACTCAAAGTTTTTAATTTTATTTGGTGTGGAAGGCAGTTAATGGGTGGCATTGAACTATGTACTTCACAAATGTCGTGCCGTCCCTAGTAATCATATCCCTTTGTATTAAAATTTTTACTTTACTTTTCTTGCTTTGGTGCTCAAACTTATCTGATGTTGTAACTAAGTAGCTAATACATAGTCTAAGACTTAATTCCAGGGCTACAAAGAAAAAAAAAACTTCTTGATATTTTGGAAAAGAGCTTAATCCGAGTACAGAGAACACAACTAATTGGAAGAAACAAAGTCTAAGGCTTTAATTAAGGTTTGCGTCTGAAGACTGACCACATTTTTTAATAAAATGGTGTCCAGTATACTTATTAACTGCATTGGCATGCTGCCCTTGGGAAAAGTGAGGCATTCTCGAGGAATAATTTAAATTAATGTAAATCATATATCAAGCATATTCTACTATGTTAAAAATTGAACACTACTATGGTTCAGCTACTATGGTTTGTGATGTCTGTGGGTCTAAACAAGAAGTATTAGTACCAGCTGAAACCAGCATGAGGCAGCACGGTGGTGTAATCGGTAGTGCTGCTGCCTCGCAGTTAGGAGACCCAGGTTCACTCCCCGGGTCCTCCCTGCGTGGAGTTTGCATGTTCTCCCCGTGTCTGTGTGGGTTTCCTCCAGGTACTCCGGTTTCCTCCCACAGTCCAAAGACATGCAGGTTAGGTACATTGGTGATCCTAAATTGTCCCTAGTGTGTGCTTGGTGTGTGTGTGCGTGCCCTGCCCAGGGTTTATTTCCTGCCTTGCGCCCTGTGTTAGCTGGGATTGGCTCCAGCAGACCCCCGTGACCCTGTAGTTAGGATATAGCAGGTTGGATGATTGATGGATGGATGGATGAAACTAGCATACTTGACCCAGTATCCCTGAGGACATTTTAGAAGCACAAGTTTAGGATCCCCCTCCAAAAAATATTATCCAAGTGGTTAACTGTTTTTTTCTTTTTCTTCTAGGGCAGATGTGTTACAGTTCTGATTTCCTCCATTGCCAACTGGCCATAGTTCAGCAATTAATTAATGGACAGATTTTGCTGGTTTCCATTTATATTAATTAATTTCTACTATGTTTTCTTTGCATTTTAACAAATGTATATCTTTATATTGTGATGGGCAACATGGGTTGGTTACCATCCTGGGATGGATGATTCCTTACCTGGCTGGGAGGCTCTTTTAAATAAAGGACAAGGGTAAGCAGCTTCCCAGGGCCATGCACTGCATGGGAGTTGTAGTTTTGGTGGGCAGCCCTGCGGGTGTCCAAACGGGATGTATGCCAGAGGGATGTTGCCACCCAGTATACCCAGGGAAGCCATCTCCCCTTGTTTATCCCTTATAACAGATAATGTACAACTAACTTACCTGGTTGGGATGCCCATCCACCCACATCCTTCCATTAAAAGGGTCTCCTGGCCAGGTAAGAAACCATCCATTCCGGTTGGGATGCCAGCCAACCCATGTTGCTCATTACAGTATATACAAATACTATATTTAATAATTAGTATAATTTACATTTGCATTTATATGGGAATTTGTTACAGTGCTCTGCGACTGCACACAGTGAAGGGCGCTATACGCAAACAAATTGTATAGCAAGATGTAATAAAGATCCAATTTATATGCATTTCTTATGATCCATTGTGAGTTCTTGTAATAGGTAAGTGGATTAAAGTATCGCACTGATGTTTAGCTGGTGTTTGTCTGCCAAACTTTTTTTCCCCTTAAAAACATCTGTGCAGCCAAAAGTGTGTCTGATGTACTTTATTTGTATTAACAGTGTTTAAATTACTCGGGTTAAACTGCATCATTTGTTTTTCTTAGTTTATTTCTTGATTTTGGAGGATTCTAATTGTGACGAGGACACTTACTTGGCTATCATTATGGATTTTTCAACTTAGGAGTCTAGACAAGCCTGATGAACATTGTTATATTTCAGCCAGGGTTCCTCCTGTGGCCGGGATTCAAATGTCTCTTTTTTATGTTTATTTTGTTCATTTTCACGTTAACATTGCTGATCATTTAGTTTCTGTATGTCTATGTATCGCATTTTATATGCCATGTGCTTTTTGGGTCACCTGCCCATCACCATTAAGGGACTGTCCTCAGCAAAGTCCGAAAGTCCCTTGCAGTTCATCGAATGTGCTTCTTTTGATGAGTTTCATTGTGATTTTTTTGTGCTTCTGTGAATTGCTGGATTTTTTTTACCTCTGTGCTCCGTTTTTTGCCTACTCTTTGGATTTGTGTGTTGGGACGGTGTTTCGTCTTGGTAGAGTAATATATTACTCTACTTTCCCCTTTGTATTATTAATATGTAGCCATTGTCAGAATGCTTGCAATCTCACAGACTTACCACTGTTTATAAGGTATTGTACCATATAACTTCTCCCCACCTTCCCTTCTACATTTATAACCTCAGGCAATTAGGTGTAGTAAAAGACAAGCAGGAGTTAAGTTACAATTTAAACAATATATTTTTGATAATATCCATAAATAATAACAATATGCAAAGTACATTTGAATATTAGCAACCATACAACCTGATAAATGGTGATGTGTAGTTTCAGGCAGCACACAGACTTGTTAGTTACTTAAAATGTCTCTAGTTAAGGAATCATTTTTGGTCAGCTTTCTTCAGAACAGGCCGCATGCCTGTCTCAATATGGCTGCCAAGCTGTGCTCTTCACTGTGTTGTCCTTTTCAGTTCATGGTGTGAGATGGTCTTTCATCAGTTTGGTAAGAGAGAGAGAGAGAGTGAGGTAAAGCAAGCAAATTTATAGGTTTTCTGTCCAACCCCTATAGCCAATAGGACATCATGGTACTTAAAGGCTTCTGATACAAGCCAGTTCCAAACAGCCATACTTCAGACGAATGGGGGAATAGAACACCTTCACACCTGCCTCCAAAACCATATGTTAAGGTAAAGCTTGGCAGTTAGGCATTCTGGCTTTCTTGTGGGGGTTAACAGAGACTTTAGCAGAGAAACACTTACCAAACTTGTTTGAGGCACTTCCCCCCAACCTTGTTGTAAAATTACTCTAAAAGGGGGAAAGGGGTTCTTAAACCATCAAACCATTGCTGTTATTATCAATAATGTAACATTAATATTACATTGTTTTGTCTAAGTTACAAATAAAGACATACAAAATATTTTTCAACTTGTATGCAAAATTTCACATCACAACAGACAGTGTTTACCTTGGATTGATTTCCTTTGTTGTTTCAGGTAATTCCTTTCACCTTTTGTGCTCATTGGAGCTTATTTCTTGTTACTGAACATTTTTATTGTTAACTAGCTGAAATATCCAACATTGCCCAGGAGGAAAATAGTGTTTTTTTTTTTTTTTTTGAGAAAAATATCATTAAAAAAAAAACTTAAAATAAAAATAAATTAACAAACAATAAAGAGCCACTAATGTCCTTGTCTTGCGGTCTTGTATGTATGTTATCATGCAGTTGATGCTCGGAACCGGCCAACTTTATTTAATTTCAAAAGCAACAGGGGCATAGTGGCGCTCATACATAAAGAATGCTGGCAGTCGCCTGCTATATACTAACTGTGTAAGTCTGTTTTGATAAAAGCACGGGATCCTACAAAGTATTGAAATCATCAGAACTACTCTGGGCAGCTCTCTGCTATGAGAGTTCATGTTGCCGACATGCTCGTATCGTTTGTGCATTAGCAGCTAAGCGACTGTCTTTCGTAGGATGTTTCCTTTAGCTGGTGTGCTGGCCTTGCTTGCGTATTCTCGGAGCTGAAGCCCTCCCCCCGACTCTGTGTCTCACTTCCAGGCTGGACAGACACAAACACACTTGCATGCATAGAACTCTATTTAATTTCAAAACCAACAGGGGCACGGTGGTGCTCAAACATAAAGATTGCTGGTAGTCACCTCCAGTTCGTCTTCTGGTGGTTGTTCCGAGTGTCAACTGAATGATAACATGCATACAAGACCATTAAGATCAACCCTCATCCTACCAAGAAGGGGGTGGGTTAGGGCTGATTTCACCCAACAGTATTTTTAGTCGACCATTGAGAAACATTTGTACCAAGTTTCATGAAAATCGCTCCAGCAGTTCGGATGTGATGCTGGAACATACATACATACACACATTGACCTTTATATATATAGATAAATCATTTATTCAAAAAAGATTCTATGTTTGCTCTCTTATTACTAGCTAAGGTTTGATGGTTTTCCTTCCTCTTCTGGACATTTTGAGTAATTTTTGAGACTTTTGTCCCTAGGAACCCCAAATTCACAAATACATTTCCAAAACCTATGTTGTAAGAGTAGGTCTGTGTAATTTTAAAATGTAATTTTCATGTTGTTTTGTTTGGGTTAAATTTAGGCTCTTTGGTATCTATTCCACTATATAAAATGTACAGTAGAACTCTGTATTACAGCCACTGAACTCTTTATACTCCCAACACTACAATAAAAGATACATTTTTTGTTTTGTTTATCAAAAAAGTGCAGGGTATTATTTGTTTATAAACCTTGTCTGACTGATGGCACAAGCTTGGCTACCCTGTTTTTAAGTGGCTTGAGCTTGAATAACATTATCTTCCAGTGAAAAGCCTTCAGGCGTATTACGGGGAAGAACAAATATGTTCACCCTTACTTTGCTCTTCCCACCCTTCTAAGGAACAAAATGAAAAATAGAATTTGCTTGTTCATTTTTTTTCAAATCTTTAAGGAACATGCAAAATTAATAACATTACATATTTCCTTTTTATACGCTATTATTCTTATTAACCTGTCCTTTGAACTAAAACATAGCAGATTTCAGTACACCTTCCCATTGTAATTTCTACCAAATACCTCAAATTCAGGAATTTTTTATTTATTTTCTGACTTTTACTTTTTTCAGGGCAACATCTTTTAGTGTACACAACACACCAAAATTTAAAAAGATGGAACAGACACTTTTTTCCACACATACCACCAAGAACCACTTGCCTACCCATATGCAAACTCTATCACTAATACCACATCCCTTGATTTGGATGCCCTTTTTCTCTGGAATCTATATACTTTTTTTGACACATTATTTGAAAAATATTGCAACAGTGTCACACTTATACTTTGATTTTTCTATATGTATGTAATTTTCCTCACTTCTTTTCCTTTGTTCTATTTTCATTTTGCTGTATACTTTTACCATGGTCCCTTAATGTTTGTCTGCCAAGGCAAAGAATAATCTGTAATTAAGATTTTCAGTTGCTGTAGTCGTTAGGGCTGCAATTACTTGAAAGGTCTATTTAAGGCCTTCAGCTGCTTCAATTAAGTGGTGTGGCATTTGTTGTTCAACTGTGTTCTATAGCATGCCTTTGTGTTTTTCTAGATTTTGCAAGTTTGTGGCCTTCTGATCGTTATGTTATTGGATCTCTGGATTCTGTAGTTTTGACTTCTGGTTTTGGAAGTTAGTTTTTTGGATTATGGATTATTGCTTTAACTCTTTCTTTTCTTTTGAGTTTCAATGTACAATTTTGAATGTTGACTTTGAATTTTATAGTTATTTTAGATCTCCTTATTTAATAAATAATTCTCTTACATATAAATATTTTATTGTGAGATAAATGTTTTCAATAGTTTTGACCTTCACATTTTCTTATGACTGCTACAGTAATGTGGTATGAATCTCTGATTACCAGTGTATATTTTTACCCTAAAGACTGATGTACTTTGCTATTTTACTAGCAGTGTTATGTTCAAATTGAAATAATTTTCAGAAGCAGCAAAGAAGACTAAACATCTTTCTTAAAAGATAAAGTAAAAAATAGTGGTCAATTTTAAAACAAGGGTTTGTTACACAAGAATCTAAGACCTTTGGGGCTTCCTTTACTTTTTGTGTCAATAGTAACGTCCTTTTTGATGGAAATACATCCATCTTTGGGATTTTCCACTAAAGAGAAATCTTTTTTAATATATTTAATATATTTTTATTGTTATTTTGCAATACCATTTTCAATTCTTTTTTGGGTGATGCCATTTTCTGCATTTAGCATCCTGGTTTATATGATGATCTTTCACAGAAGGAACCGGGATCTGCTACATGTGATGTCACTGGAGAGACCCTATAAAGATTGGTGCACACATCTCTTAAATATCTGAGATTAGGATAACAGTGCTGGTGTTTTTAACTAAATGACTTCCTGCTTTGCAATATTGCTTATGTTTCTTAGACCTTTGATTTTTTGACTTGCATTTTTAACTTGATAACAGATCAGTTTGAAATTTGGTAATTACCTCATTGCGATGTCCCAAGTAAATCTCACCTTCTGATCATTTTCATTAAAATCTTCACCGTCTCATCTTGTGTCAGTACATAAATATTACCTTTTTGATCTGGTCCTTCATAAACTTATCCTGTGGATAACAATGTACTGAACTTTCTTAGTTTCATCTCTAGTTTTGTTGCTTGTTATTCATTTAATTATTTTTTTTATTTTAATACATGTTTATATTGGAGGGAATATCCTACAGGAAGTATGCAGGCTTTCTTGCAAGGTATTAAAACCTCTTTCTTTTTAAAGGGAGATTCTGGAGGATTTACTTCTGGCCACACTCTGCACTGCATGAGCATGCCACCCCCTACCCATGTCCATCTGTTCATAATGACATGAAGAGGATCTCTCACTTTGCCAGAGTGGAATTTTACCACTCTCTCGCTGCTTCTAGGCTGGTTCTGTGCCACATGCCACATTAATATCACCTCTGACCCAGGCAACCCTTGCCAGCTGGGCAAATTAATTAAGTTGCTTCAGAATACACACAATAGGGTATGCAAAACTGACTTCAGACCATACTGTAGTGCAATGCATACTAGAAGAAAATAAAGACACTATTTTAACGTTTGAGAATGATGTAGCTTATATGTTGCCAAGCAACAGACCCCCTCAAACATGGTGCCCATTGTTTAGCAATGACAGCCCCAGAGAAGGGGAGGTAACCCTACAAGTTGTAAAAAAAAGTCCTTGAATGCCACATTCACATTTGTTTTAGTTTTAGACTAGATAGCCATTGGCTAGTGAGCCACAGTAGCCAAATTTTGTATTTCTTCCATTACTATTATTTTAAACAAATGTATGTTTTGAGCAGTGTACTCAGATCACAAAGGCACATGTAAAAAAACCTGAGACATTAAAAAATAACAGAGAAGAACACCAGCCAGTAAGAACTGGAAAATACATGGCGCATGATTTTTTACTGTTCCCATAAGTTGCATAAAGCCTCATTTATGCTGGATAACCAGAATGTTCCATTTGTTTCACTGCTGATTCTTTGCCATCAGAGAGCAACCTTCCTATTGTTAATGAAAAAGGGAGCTGTGAAATGGACAGTGCAAGTCAGCATCTGGTGGAACTCATGATTAACAGTTTTCTCCTCAACTGAAATGAAGAGTAGCTCCCTTAATTTAGAGTCCATCCAGTTTCCTGGCATTTTTCAAATGCCTTGCAAAACAGAAAAAAACAAAAAAACAAAAAAAAAACAACTTCCATGATTTTTTTGTGAAATACTTGTACTTAATATATCTGTAGACTTTATACTTTAAGGCACGTGTCTTACGATCAACTCACTAGCAGTACGGTTACCACTTTATACGACTGGTTGTTGTGCTGTTTAGTCTGCTTGGCTTGGCAGTCATACAATTTTGTTTACATATAATTAGAAGTATTACTTTGTTTTGATCTGGGAAATTATAAAGTTTACAATTTAGACTTTGTTCAGTTTACTTATAACTTTATACGATAATCTGCACATGTGAAATGAACAATTAAGAGCAATTCTTATTTACAGTGTAAATAATTCTACATCTGCAGTGGGCTGGCAGCCTGCCCAGGGTTTGTTTCCTGCCTTGCGCCCTGTGTTGGCTGGGATTGGCTCCAGCAGACCCCCGTGACCCTGTAGTTAGGATATAGCGGGTTGGATAATGGATGGATGGATGGATAATTTTACATCGAATATCTTTCTCTTACTCTGAAAGAAAGCCTTTGGGTGGGTGTTAGGATAATCACAAACCCCAGTTGAGGACTAAACAGATGGAGTTTGTTCCTGTGGCTGAGGGGATCGCCTTGATACCCATTTTAGTTGCAGATAGGAAGTTTTTTGGAGACATTGGACAATGAAGGAGATACCTTATAGAACATAATTAAAAGGAACGGCTTGCCTGATCTGAATCCAAGCAGTAACTTGCTTTTGGACTTTTGCTAGTCATAGACTGTCCATAGCAATCATCATGTTTCAAGACAAGGATGCTCATAAACCTGGAACCAGAATGTCTTGGGCCAAAGGTCAGTGATCAACTACATAGTTGTATAATTATATCTGAAGTTATATTTTCTATACTCTCAAGAAAACAGAGCTGCTAAGTTGTCAATTGATCACCACCGTTGATGACAAGAGCATTTACTGTATGGACCTGGATGACTCAAACATGTAAAGAGGAAATACTGGATTGCTCAGTGGACGTTTCTGTTCAATGCTCACCTCTCAAAAAGTTTCATGTGTCTTAGGAGGGGTCGGACTCTGAATGGGCCCTGCTCAGATCTAAGTAATGGAGGCAGCTGTAAAGTGCTGTGGCCAGAAAATTGTTCCTGTCTGTCATGGTGGAAAGACAAGAACTCATTTTTGGACACAAGTGGTAAGAGAAGCTGTTAGGTTGGAAAAAGATGTCTTCCATACAATGTTAGCAGGAGGGACACCAGATCTGGCTGAGAAATAATAGCAGACAGAAATGGCAGCAGCCAAAGCTGTACACAAAGTAAAAACTCATGTGGTGTGTGGGTTAAGTTTGGTAACACCACAGGGAAGAACTTTCAGATGCCATTGAGGAGATTCTGACAAATCATTCAATGACTCTGGAAGTGCAAACAGGATGACCCCAAAATGTTTTGCCAAGTTTTGTGAAACATTGTCCTCAACTGGAGATACTGTTGAGAGGTGAAAAAGCACTTTGAGGAACAAACACATAAACACTTTGGATACACCCTTGTCCAAGGCTGAGGATGGGTCCAACTTGTTGATTGATCTCACAGACGTGATTCAAAAGCTTCAAAGTGGCAAAATAGCATGGATAGATGTTGAATGGTAGGCCAGGACAGTAACTCAAGACTAGCAGAATGGAATGAATGTGTCTATTTTACAAAAAGTGATAAAAATGGATCACGCTCATCAAACTCACTTGGAAACCCTATGCCATGGTACACGAACAGTTGACCAACTGTTTTGCCTTACATAGATATTTGAGAGGTCACAAGAATGTGTTAATCCTTTTTATTTGTGTTTTTTGTATTTGGAAAAAGCTCATGGTACTTAGAGCATTGTATCTTGTCACAGGTGCTTCAGAAATATGAGGTTAGTCTATATTCCCATCTTCACAAATGGTTAAGAGCTCTGGGACTATTCATGATAAGTAGAGTGAAACTGAAGTGAAGTCATATATTCGCCATTTGTAAATGATAGTAATATAGTAAACAAAAAGGTTTTCCCATTTTAAAAAATTAAACAGAAAGTGGCAGATATTTAGCACAGGAACAAGACTAGCAACAATTTATTAAAGATGACATAAGACTGCCTTTGCATTTTCAAAACTCCCAGGCTATACTGATAAAAAATATGTCCTTCCCTGTCGATGACTACTTAAACATAAAGGCACAATGCACACAAACAAACACAGAAATATTACTTAAGATACAGTACCAAAGTATTAGTAACAGTTGGTGCACACATTCAAATTTTGAAGGGTCTGTATTTGTGGTGGTAACACTTTATCATAACAGTCAGCTAGAATGGGTTTTGCAGTCAACATACTGACCCCAAAAAACACATTATCTATCTTAAATTATTGAAAAATGTTCTTTAAGCATTTCAAGCAGCATCTTTAGTGAACAAATGAACACTGTAAATTTTTGCTTACTGTATACACAGTGCACAAGAGTTCATTTGAACTCTTATGTGCATCTAAGGATTAATGAAATTAAACAATAAATTTAAGAACAGATTAGCTATTACACCAATCATTTGTAGTGTACATTTTAAATGGAAAATTCAGCAATACATACAGCAGATGTGCTCTGTCTTCCTAAGACCAAGGTTTTTTAACGTGCCTTGATCTTTGTTATGACTTTGAAAGAATGTGATAAAGATATGGCCAAGGACATCAAAGCAATATTTATATGTTCAAGGCTGCATTTAGTCAACACAGGTTACATCAAAACAGTGTTCTTTTTATTTTAGGGTAAATAATACAATGCAGTTCTTGGGTTATTTTTATGTAATTAGAGGACAAATAGCTGCTTCTTTTTTGGTGATGACCATGGAACTTTTTTAGTTTTAAAAAAAAGCATGATTCTCTTCATGCATTCATAAAATTTACACTGTAAACATTTAATGTTTAAAAGAATCATTCATCATGTTGCTGCGTATAACTGGTAAGCACAAGGTTGCTCTTTTAAAACCAGCAACACATAATCGACATTTTGGCTGTAACCTTTCAACCACATGTTTCCCTAGATGTAGGCTAATACTTTCACAGAGGAAACCAAAGATAAAAAGTGAAGAACATGCTAAGTACATATAAAAAGATCACCACAGTGTCATTAAATTACAATCAAGGCATTAGCAGCAACAATGGTGCCACTTTTACCTTTTACTTACTTTTAATTGCAATTAGTTTTTTATTCCTTCAACTTTCATAGAAATTATTGAGAATACATAGGAACTGCATCTCAGGTCATTACTTCAGCCATCCATTTTCTACCCTGTTTATTCAGTCCAGAACCAGGAGGAGTTGGAGTCTATCTCAGTAGCACTCTATTCTGCAAACTGTACATTGTAAGATATTTTAACAACTTTTTCCTCTTGAATCAGTTATCTAGTAGATCTAAAATATTGATTATATTTTGAATTATGGTTGTAAACTTATATGAATAAAAAAGAGTTCTGAGTATGAATACAGTGATAATCATTAATTATTTTCCATTGTAGTACAGCAGAAGTGCAAAACTTATTGCACCAGGATTTCTCTAGGAAGTTTAAATGTTTCTGGTAGCCAGGAGCATAGAGGAAGCTGATTGAAGCTTTGCATATTAGTCTTATGTAGTTGTAGTTACATGCATGCCAAAGACAAATAAAAGTGATTCTAAAGTCAGGATTTCAATTGCAGGGAAAGAAGCGGGGTGGCACGGTGGTACAGTAAAGAGATCAGTGTTTGTGTCCTGGGGCCTCCCTGTGTGGACTTTGTATATTTCTCCGCTGTGTCTGCATGGGTTTCCTCCCACTGTCCAGACACATGCAGGTTAGTACACAGATGTTTGTACTGGCATGGGCCTTATGTTACATCACTATACAACTGTGACACAGCATAACCACGAAAATGAATTTAAACAGAATTTTGCTAGATATAGAGCACAGGACATTATACAAGGAGCTTTAAATTATTATACATGTTTGGAACACAGAACAAGTTCACTGCAGGTCATTGACCAGGTCAATGTCACATTTTCATATGGAATAAATAAGGTAAATGAGGTACTGATGCTATAAACAAAGCTATATACAGCTATTGACGTTATACATAGAGGCAGTGTATTGCTGAATAATTATAACCCAAACAAAAATGGCTATGAATATTTCTTAAATAGAACTAACACATAGTACTATAGTCCAGAAAGTGTTGATTACATCCTGAGTTGACACAAAATCTGGAATTTTCTATCTTCATTAATACCACAAGAAACATATTAAGGAATAATCCTAATATTTTTAATCATGATAGAATAGTCTGTGGTACATTTAAAAGTTTCACTTCTGCATTTACCATAATATTGCAAAGAAAAGAAATTACCTGAATAGGAATTATATCCAACAAATTTTAAAAAATGTGAATACAACATGTTATATCAGAATCAGAATATCTTTATTGCTGTTGTAACAAATACAACGAAATTAGGTGCAGTCCCTGCGGTGTCAAAATATAAATAAAAATAATTACAAAAGGATAGGAAAGGATAAGAATAAATAAGGTAGAACACAAACATTCAACATAAGACCTTAATTCCACATGAAACACTATTGCACAAGATGTCATCTATTGCACTGCTGCATTGGAGGTGATTAGGTGGCATTCAGTGCCCTAATAGCAATAGGGTAGAAACTGTTATTCAGTCTATTAGTCTTTGTTTTGATGCTCCTATATCTTTTGCCTGTTGGCAACAGTTGGAACATGTCGTGCACGGGGTGTGAGGAGTCTTTTAAGATGTTTTCCGCTTTCCTGAGGCAGCAAGAGCTGTTCAGTTCATCCAGAGAGGGTAAAGAGCTGATCAAGTACACACTAATCAGTTTAATACAATATGTTGCTGAACTTTGCTTTATAATCTTCCTTATTTTGTAATACTTGCTTTGTTACATTATTTTTTATTGATCAAATTTATCTGGTTTAAATTTGCCCAAAATGTAGCCAGGGCAAGAGCCAACCTATGAGCTCTACCATCAAGCTCCACCATCACAAGGCCATATGTCCTGCAAATGTAGTAAATTAATGTCATTTTGGACAAGAATCTACATACTGCTCAAAAAGCCTTGGTTTTATAACCACTCTTCTTATATAATATGCTACCGTGGCTGTTCGTTTGTCTGTCCAGGATTTCAAATCAACTATAGCTCGCAAACCGTTTCACCTATTGACTTGAAATCTGGTACACATATACTATGTGATGTCTACTATACGCTTTCGGGGTGATGATTTTTATTACTCTTCTTAATTTTATTTTATTTTATTGTAGAATCAACTCTCTGCAGAGCGCAGCAGGGCAGCCGTGCGGCGCATGTGTATGGGCGCCGTTCTCATTCCCTACCACCTTCGCTAATCATTCTTGAGGCAGATTGAAGACTTAAGTGCCAACTTAAGTGAAAAATTAAAGAAAACATACTAAGTCATTGCAACACAAAAACTAACTTAATCAGTTTTAACGCGAAAAGATGCAGACGAAAGAACAGAAGCAGTGGGCCGCTAGGGTGTAGAAAAGAAGAGCAGCTCAGGAAGCGGCAAGCACATCAACCTCTGAGCAAACGAATGCTAAATAGAGACAGAGAAAGAATATGAAAACTAGGAATGCTCAAGTCAAGTGTATTCACTGCACGTTATCATGCAGTACACCGTTACTGGTACATATCGTATATATTTGTTGTTTGCTTGTGTCTCTTTTCTTTTTCTCTTTCTCTTGGGTGGGGGTTGATTTTTTTTTACTTCTTTTCAAAGTAAATTGATGTATCTGTTAAGTTATTATTATTTGTTTGATAAACTGGCATACTATTGTAATGTTCTGAAAATGTTTTTGAAAATAAAATTAAATTAAGAAAAACTTTCTAGGAAAAGGCTGTAAGCAGATTTGGTTAGGGTCCTGTAGTCTGGTAAAACGTGATTAATTATTAGCACTGAACTTAAGCTTTCACATTAGAAGAAGCTGAATATATAATATTTTTCTTTTTGTGCTTTATAGCCGTCTTACATATTTGATTACAGGTAAACTGCAATAAAGCTACAGTATTATTTGCACCCTTATTCAGCACTTTCCAGTTCCCTCTGAGTATTCCAGTTTTACACCCAAATGCTTGAGTGTTAAGTAAATTAGCTGTTTTTGTGTGCATTTGAGTGGGCTGCTATAGACTTTGGCTCTCTGCAACAATTAAATGGGTTTTAGATTGTTTGGTGTTTGCCATTCATGACATTATCAGATTATTTGTAATGCAGTTTGTTATTGCCAATTATTTAATTTCCTTACTTATATAATTCATTCTAAATACAAATATTCTAAACCATGCACTATTTATTAACCACATTCAGACAAATTTTGTTTTACAAATATAACTCATTCTAAATGCAAATATTCTACATTATGTACTGTTTACTAATCACATTTAAAAAAATTCCGTGTTTTTAAAATTTATTTTCATAGTTCAGAAATGACCAGCAATCTTAATTAATAAAATGCCATTTTCTGATGCAGACTCTCACACATACATCAGTGAACTGTGCTGCGATTCAATGTATTGCGAGAATCTGTCTGCAGTTCATGAACGAACTTCTCCATATCAGTAGGGGGCGTACTGATTCATTCAAACAGTGTACTGAGACGGTCATAGTCACTTGGTCAGAGACAACCGATTAATGGGAGGTGCTTGGTGTCATGTCCCAAGTCAGTCATTGGCTAGTTTACGTCATGACTGTTTTGTTGAAACACTTTACTGATAGGCTTTTTCCTGAAGACAGCAGCCATTTAAGTGAAATAAGTTGATAATCGCCGGACTGTCGCGGAATGCAATATAAAACGCTTCAGGCACTGCGCATGCCTTGAGAGAATTCGTTCTTTAATGTCATTGACCCAGTACGTTCTTATAGAGATCAAGACAAGTGAAAAATAACTTTCTTTCGTTCCTTGCACATCACTACTTTAGGGAACGGTGCTTGCGCATGAGTGGAAAGGTGCCCGTCTTTGAAAGAACAATTTACACTTTATTATCCGTAGAAAATGACAATGTATTTGTTATGGCACCGGTCACTTTGACTCTTATCATCTAGCACATGCGCAAAGACAGCTTTATAGCCGGCGAACTTAGTTGCTTGAGCATCTTAATCTATCACAAAAATGATTAGAAGGACCCTATGTAGAAACATCCAAACAACGGAATAACTAAGATTAGAAGGAAACCGGAGAAGCCAGAAAAAAGCAACCATTAATGGAGAATGCGTACAAGTTACCGGCGGAGTAACAGGTCTGGAAAACATTTACTCATCAGAGAAAAATAACAGTGAAAGCCCTTTGGTCCCAATTGACATGCTGATATACATACAGAAAAAATACGTATTAATATTATAATATAGTCAAATGCCACATGCTGTTAAAGACTGATTGTGTTTTTGCTTTGTCAGATCCTCTCAGCTGTGCACATCACAACCAATCATTAAGTATTGTGCGGAGTGTAGCTGGCCAATGAGAAGTGATAATACTGCCTTGCGCTACATTCAATGTGACAGCTCGGAGCATGAGCCAGCATGGAACATAGACGTTTCATACAGACGACAGGAATGCTTTAACGGATTCATACGTTTCATTATTTTTTTTTTTTAATGCTGCAGCCGATAATTTGGGCAGAATGTTTCGTGGGTGGAAGGCTCTTCTGAAGAAAAGGTATCATATATGTTCTATTGTTTCTTTTTGTCTATAATTACTATTGGTTAATGTATACTCATTGACAGTAATCCTGTTGTAAAGAAAAGATGCTTCTGAATTCCAAAAAACTCCGGTGAATCGCTGTTTTAGACTAATGCTGTCTAAATGGCCTATGGCATCTCACAGCCATGATCTGAACGAAGCGGATTCAGGGAATGGATTTCATTAATGGAAACTGCATGGTACTTCTTAATAGTTAATAAAGGTGGCGGTACTTTTATAGTAGTAGCAAGATGTGCATTACTCTAAAAATATATTTTGTATTTTTGGGTACGGCAAATGAATGTCCGATTCCTGACTATTGTCGTCATCTCGCTAATCTGAAAGTTGGTTGTTAACTGGAATCAAAGGAGTACTATTTTGTTAATACTTAGCGCTTTAGGTGCTGTGCCTGTACTAAGATTGATTGTCAAGATCTTTTCAGCTTTGAATTGTTAATGTATCATTATCGTTTGTACAGGACGGATTTTGCAAATTTGTTTTTAGTTTAATTATGAAATATACATTTTTGTTGTTTAGCCGATCTTTCCAGAAATCATCCGAGTTTCTTTTTATTTTAAAAGTTTTCCATCAGATAACAGAGAAGGCGCCTGCTCGTTTTATTATATTAACGGCTTTTTTCCTAAATGATTATACTTTCTTGATGGTTAGCCTTAGCATAGCTTGTTGTTACCTTCTGTTGCATTGGACAAAATGGGTGTCATAGGCAGAAGTACTTTGTTGACCTTGGAAGAAAATTCACTTCCTCAACCAGAAACAAAGGTGCAGAACATTTACAAAATGCAATAATTAGATCCAATAACCAGAGCTATTTATGCAATAAAATAAACATACAGAAATTTTGACTCTGTGCCAATATATCTCATGTAATAGGACAGAGTGATGATGGAAATGATGTGAGGGATCATTATGCAGTTCAGTGGTTGTGGACAAAAGGAGCCCCTAGTAGTGTCACGTGGAATAAAGACAGCCTGTCATGGATGAGATAGGCAGCAATTGCCATAATGGCCCTTAATCTTTTCCAGCATTCTCTTGTCTTCTTCAAGCTTCTGTCACTTTGTGGTTAGTCCTTTAATGTTTAATTTTTCAGATGTTTGGCATCACCTGAAATGGTATTACACCTCCAGCACAGCACGATGTAGAACAGTATGCTGGCCACTATTGACTGATAAAACCTCCATACCATCTTGTCACATGCATGGCCAGAGTTTCCCCGCAATGAAAAGCCACCTCTATCCCCATTTGTACAGTATGTCTATTTTGTTTTATATAATGCAGTCTACTGTTTAGATGGATCCTCGGGCATTTCTAATTCTTCACCGTCTCCTCCCCCATTATGGTGAGTGATGTTCTCCTCCAACTCCTTGGTAGTGTTCATCTAGTGGCAGATCTCCCGCTCCATATGATAGTGTCCATCATTTCATTTCTGTACTCCTCCTTCCGTTGGCAGTGGTGTACATTGTGATGACAAATTTAGACAGACAATTCCACAGTTTCTCCTGACACAAAATCCAGGAGCCGCACATTGTTTCCCATTTTAGGACACCAGGGAAATGCCCACTTGAGCTTATTTACCTTTTGAAAGAGCTAGACAGTATTAAATGCACTGGTGAAATCAAAAAAATGTGAACTTGATTATAGTGCCAGCTTTGTCTGTTTGGGATTAGGGTTCCTTGTTAACCATGCAGAAGGACATTCAGGTGACCTGTAACCAGGTGTTGTACCATTCTCAGGACCAGCCTACTAGAAGGTCTTGGGTATTGGGACTATGCAGGATGTCTTTCAAAGTTATTGCATCCTGTGCAACTTCACAGAAAGGTTGATAAAGTGCTGAAAGTCCCCACAGAGCTGTGTGGCACATAACTTCAGCCCCTTGGGCCAATGCCACCAGGCTCAATTGTCTGTCAGCTATGCAGAGATTCTTCAGTTCTCTTCCCACCTGATCAGCTAAACCAGACAGTCTGAAAAGGGGAGTGGGGGTGCTGGCGTCAAGGCTTGTTTGGATGCAGGAAGGTGAGGAAGTATACAGTACAGGGACTGAATCCACCCTATCCGGCACATGAGAGGGTGTGAGGCTACAGGGGGCCTGACTGGATGGATTAATGGATGGATCTTGCCAGGACAGATACTATTGCCATTTCTTTTTTTAACCTTGTTTACCTATTTCCATCTATATCTAGTGGTTGTACTTACTTTTACTATTTCTCAATTATTTCTTTGCCTGTTATTATACTGACAAAACAATTATAGGTTTCCAAATTTTTAGAAATAATGACAGTCCACAATTTCATTTGAGTTTACTTTACTTTGAGTTACATAAACAGGTAGTAATATTGTGATGCTACTGATTTAATTAATAGTAATAACAATATGATTCAGAACACAGGACCATGAACTGATTGAACATCTTAGATTTTATGCAAAATCTTAGCTGACTTAACACTAGAATTACCAAAGCCTATGAAAAAATTGTAAATCCGGCCCACCTTAAATCTCTTCGCACTTCTCAGTCAGCGTCTTTTGTCTTGTAAAAGTGCCAGTCAAGACAAGCAGCAAGCAGCCTACTATTCCATCCCCCACTGCTGTAGAACGGCCACAAAGTTCTCCCAGGTCCAGCCTTCATTATCTGGGAGTGAAGTGCTCGAGTTATAGAATGGAAATAATAGATCGTTATTTGGAACACCTGCATTTCATGTGTGTTCCGTTTCTACAATAATCTGTGTAAACACATCATTAAAACAGAAATGTTTTTCATATTTTAGTAATAAATGACAAAATGAAGACATAAACTATATAATGTGTAAAGATCTAATAAACACTTTCACAAAAGGTTCAAGGATGATGCAACAGCTTCCATGGCGCAGCGGTAAGAATTGCTGACTAATAATCAAGAGTCCCCCGGTTTGATCCTGACTGCCTCCTATGTTTACCGTTTTGAGTAGTGAGCTGCTCTTATTGGTAATATTATACAATATACACACATACATTTGATTTGCATCTGTAACAGCCACTGTAAATGTATAGTACTTGTAAAAGTTACCGTTTTTTTTTTCACTTCTGATTATAAGTCAGCAATTCTTACCCCTGCGCCACGGAAACTGTTGTATCATCCTTGAACCTTTTGTGAAAGTGTTTATTTGATCTTTGCACTTCAGGCTTTACATATTATATAGTTTATGTCTACATTTTGTCCTTTATTACTAAAATAACATTGTTAAAACATTTCTGTTTTAACAATGTGTTTACACAGATTATTGTAGAAACGGAACACACATAAAATGCAGGTGTTCCAAATAACAATCTATTATTTCCATTCTAAAACTCCAGCACTTCACTCCCAGATAATGAAGGCTGGCTCAGGGAGAACTTTATGGCCATTCTACTGTGGTGGGGGGATGGAATACTAGGCCTGCATGCTGCTTGTCTTGATCGGCACATTTACAAGAGAAAAAGAGAAGTGCGAAGAGATTTAAGGCGGGCCGAATTTACCAATTTTTTCGTAGGCTTTGGTAATTCTAGTGTTAAGCAGATTAAACAATGCACACACAGTCATCCCGTGAAGCACAAAATTTAAAAAAAGGGCTTGCTTGACAGCTTAAAAAAATTTGTGTTGATTTCCATTTCATTTTTCCAAATAAAGCAGCACTTAACAAAAATGTTACCAGATGCAAATTTTTTATAATTGTGCAGCAGAACAGATCAGTCCATAACTCTAAACACAGGGGAAACGGAGGTTTGCATTTTACTAGTCCTGATGGAGAAATCCTTTGACTAATGACATCTCATTGGACAAATTTCTGCGGTTGCAGACATTCAGCCAATAGAGAGTAGATATCATCTTCTACAGCACTTAATGTGTGAGCAACTATAAGTCACAAGTGAGTGAGAGAAACTGCCTGAATAGTTTCAAATTAACTGTGGAATTGAATCAAATGCATTTTGAAAAGGCAGATGACATAATTAAAACTTTTCAAAATCCCTTTGATTTCACACAACAGCTTAAATACATTGGCATCAAGGATAACTTACAAAATGAGATTTTAAGATGGTTAGTCAGCCAAATCCAAAGAGTACTGGTAAGAGGTAAATGCTCCTCATGAGGTGAGGTCATCAGTAAAGTAGTTTTTTAAATTTACAGTTTTTATATTAATATCATTTTTTCTGGGATATTTTGTAGACTTGTAAAGGTCACTGAAAACACAATAAATCTGAAGGCATAGCAGATAGTGAGGAGGCAGCAAGAATGATTCAAAAAGATCTGGAGAAACTGTTGAAAATGCCTTTTGATGTAGAAGACTGAAGTGCCACATGCAATCAAAATGAATGTTAATTGTAAATAAAAGAATAGTGACTCAATGAGAAAGATTTTGGGGTTCATATTGACATCTAGACAGTGTACAAGTGCATTTAAAATGTACAGAGGTAGGTTAAAAAATGTTGAATATAAATCAAGGGGCAATGAACTGTATAATGCAGTAGTCAGTTGGCATGAGGAGTGCTATGTACAGTTCTGGTCAACAGCATTAGAAATCGTGCAGAGAGCAGCCAAATGCACTAAAAAAGTAAGTATTAGTCTCATAGGAAAAGATATGTAAACTTCTTTTGTTAACAGTAGAGAAGACTGTATGAAGACCTAATAAAGGTCTTCAGAATTTTCAAAATTTGATAAAACAAATTTTGATAAAATTGCTCTAGCAGTATTCTTTAAAATAATTCTTTACAGTTTTATTTTTGAAAAGTTTTAAGTCCTAATACAGCTCAGTGTCATCAGTATTTCTATGAAATTTAATTTGCCTCTTAATGGTCAATTGTATTTTTATGTGTGTAATGAGATTTTTTCAGGTAAGGAAGACTGGAGTTTTGAGATAATGCTGTTATACTCTCTAATCATGGTGCCATAGTTACTTTACATCAAAGTTAATCTCATCTTACATGTGGTATTTCTGTCATTTGACCACTCTTTCTTTTCACTGATGTTGCATAGTAGGTTGGGATCAGTCAGCATTTAAATGTAAGAGATACAAATGACTAGTAGCAAAGTTCTTGGTTGTTTAATTAAAGGATGAGTAGAAAAGGGGCAGTTGATTTTGTGACTTTTCTTAAAATGTCCTTAAGTCTGTCTAATATTGTGTATGCCAATCCTCCAAATTAATTGTTAAGCTTTGAGTGATATTCAAAAGCACAAGTTATGTCATAACTGGTTTAGATATTTTTGAAAAGGAAAAAAAGGATTGTTTTGTAATTATATTTTTTTCTTTAAAATCATAGGCTTGCAGTTAAGCTATCATGGAGATACAGCAGTGGAACTGCTGTAGAAAGAGCTTTGACATATAAAGTGGGACAAAAGATTCATGGGTTCACAGTTAACCAGGTAATTTTACTTATGTTGTACCAAGAGCTGTTGTGCTGGTGTGAAAAATATAATAGTTTTATTAATTTGCTTATTTGTTTGTTTGTTTGTTTGTTTGTTAACAAGAAATAACCTGTTTCTGAAAATTATTTTTCTTTACAATCCAAGTAAAATTAGTTTTGTGGAGTACTGAAATGATGTAGTTTTGAGGTTATGCTCAAATGTCCTTTAGAACAGATTTGCTGCAAAATGTATAAAAATATGAAAGGAATATCTATTTGCATAATGGCATCAAAGTCCCATTAGTCAGCAAAGTAGAAAGAAGTTTGAATTACATACACTGCTGTTTAGAGAATGAAGAAAGTGGAGTTTTTGGCACAGTTGCTCAAGATAGATTGTAAGCTCTGTCTTTATTACAGAAGAGACATGAGAAAACTTGAACCTCCAATGAAAATGTTTGTTTTTATGTTATTTGTGAATGTTTAATTGTGCTTTATTAAGGAAAAGTAGCTGTGCGTATGTTTTTTGCCTTATTTGTTCAAATTCAGGAATTAAAAAAAAATTGCAACAATCCCTTTTGATTTTTGGAGTCACAAGGGACTCGTCCAAAATAGCAGTGTTGCTTCTTGCTTCTAATTTTCAGTTCTCTCATTACTAAGTTCTGTTTAGCTGACTCTGGCAACCTCATTTTTACAGATGGCTTTGAAGTTCTTTCTAAAGTGCTTTTCTAAACTGGTAGATATTAACCACTTTTTTTTTTTTATTTTTAAAGTTGCTGTTTTATGGCACTATAAAAGTAAATTGATCCAGTTTGCTCTCTTGTAGCAGCAAATGTTTTATCGTGGGGAATGCTTTTATCGGCACCACTTTTTAAAATATTAACTGCATTGCAGATGAACAGATTCTTTTCCTGTAGCCCCACTATTATTTGTCACTCCTCTTTTGCTACTATTGTTAGCCTATTCTTATACTTATCAATCTTTAAGTATATATAGTTCACAGCTGCAGTGCTATTGCACCCAGGACTGTGGTTCACTATCTTCTCTCATTAAATTTGACTCACACTTCACCCAAGTATGACTGTCACTGTAGCTTATTTCTTATGAGTATTCTTTCTCCCTTACACTTTATTGACATGCCTGTTCCTAGCCCTCAACAGTTTTATATATATATATATATATAAAAAAGCACGACATGCAAGTGTGTATGTCTTGCTTTAATTGCTTTTTTCACTCCATTATTATACCAAGATAAATAATGCTTCAGAGAGTGCAGCAACACAGTTTGTTCCAACACTGCTTTTATACAGACACAAGGTCTGTAAGTAATCAACAAAAGTTGAGACACCTGTAAGAACTGTTGCTACAACTTTCAAGACTTAAATAACTTCCATCGCTGCAGAAAAGCTGTAAGTTGTTAACCCATTACTTGTTCCCTGGAAAACTTTTTTTTTTTTTTTTGCATAACTTTGAAAATTAAATTGGGTTACCAGATGCTGAAAATTAAATGTGTTTTTTAAAACTTGTGCCAGTTTACCACTTACTTTTGTACCATTTCAGGTTATTCACTAGACTTAAACTGCTTAAATGTCAATAAAAACTGAAAAAAATGTAGGTGTTGTAAAATGTATACATATAGTCACACTTTTTTTTTTTTACTTATTATTATGAGCTTTAAGCAATTTTGGAGTAATACACAATAAATTGTAAATACACAAGAACTAAATACAGCACATTAACACCTACCTATACAATACGAAAAATATATGCAACTTCCAGCACCCCAATTTTACATTGGTATTATACTGGAAGAAAGCAGGACAATTAAACAAAGAACTCAACTATACTATATATAAAATATATATGTTTAATCCCTTCATCCTCATTACACTGGAAGAAAGCAGAATAAATCAACAAAAAACAAAGAAAAGAATGTTCAGCTCCTCCCTTCTCCCCCCCGCAGTGTCCATCACCAAAGGACTTACCTATATTATTTAACAAAAAACAGGTTATCCTTTATCACCATAAAAAAGATGGGCTTTTCTTTTCTTGTAGGTGCCATCTTACTCAAAACTCTGTAATGAAGGTCTGGTCTGAAGATACTCTTTTATCTGTTTCTATCTATTGAATAATCTAATATAACCAAGGGAGCACGTTCTGTTTCTCTTTAGGCGTCTGGGTGATCATTATTTGGCACAAGAAATATTTTGTTTGAAAGGGCAGAACCTGGAGAATATATATATTCAATTGGAGTAAAAGCAAGTAGATGATCCAAAAGTTGACAAGCAAAGGCAGGTCATATTGAAATTGCCTTATCCCTGATTAGCCTGACATAGGAAGGTAACCTTGATAGTGTTTGAGTGCTCTGTTTATTTCATGGATAAAAGCCTGCCTATAAAATCCACCCTTTCAAAATTATATACTCTCAAATGAAGGGTGGGAGTGCCAGACTGTGATTCTCACATTTGGCCTTTTTTGCAGGCGAATAGAAAAACATACCAGAAGCGAAAGGACTCATACAATGTGCCGTTTTAACAGCAAACTATTAAACTACAAGTTTAGCACTTTGTAAACAAGAGATCTCCAATACTTTTTTTCTTAAAAATTAGTTAATACCACTGCACACTGATGACTAGGAAATAAGTGAGCAGAGTTTAGAGGGCTAAGTAATGTTCTGTTAGTTGTGCCAAGTCATATTGTGCCCATTGAGATTTGCACAGTAAGAAGATAAAGTAAGAAAAACAGCAAGAAGTTTTAGATGGAGATGAAATGTTCAGTAGTACCTTTTGGGTAGATATAACAGCATGCTGATGGTCTCAGGGTAGCAGTGAATCTGACTGTCACCCAAAAATCACCTCCGCTTCTTTAATTTTAGCAGTGAGTCAGTCCTATTAACACTTACAGTAAAATGCTTTTAATTGTGAAAATGTTTTAATGTTTTTGATATGACACAAGATCCTATTTTAAAATTTTTAGGTAACTCCAGTTCCTGATTTGTTCTTGGCGGCAGTTAAACTGACTCATGATGGAACAAGGGCTCAATATCTCCATGTTGCAAGAGAAGATTCAAATAACTTATTCAGGTAAATATTCAAGATGTAAATTACCTTGAACATTTTGTTGAGAAAATATTTTTAAGTTCATATTTTAAAGGTAAAGAGCAAATTGTTCATAGACAAAAAGGTATCTTAGTAAAATACTTAAAGCCTTTTTTAACACACAACCTTTGTTGTGATTTGACTTTTTCACCATGGACATTAAGACATTAAATCCAAACTTCAATTAAAGAGACTGCCCCATCCAGGATTGGTTTATAATTTGTGTACAGTGCTGCTAGAGTACAGTTTGCCCTTCTGACCCTTCACTGAAAAAACAATAAGAAAATGGGTGGATAATTTACATTACTGAAGAACAATAATCTATCTATCTATCTATCTATCTAAACAGCAGAAGGAGAGTGCATGCAGAATGTTCTTTATAAATTACCAACCGGTGATGTTAGGAACACAGTTTCACAGATTCTTATCAAAATGGTTTTAGAAGGGCAGTCTTCATTGAATTTCCAGTTTTTGTTTACTGTATAGTTGTGCTTGAAAGTTTGTGAACCCTTTAGAATTTTCTATATTTCTGCATAAATATGACCTAAAACATCATCAGATTTTCACTCAAGTCCTAAAAGTAGATACAGAGAGACCAGTTAAACAAATGAGACAAAAATATTATACTCGGTCATTTATTAATTAAGGAAAATGATTGAATATTACATATTTGTGAGTGGCAAAAGTATGTGAACCTTTGCTTTCAGTATCTGGTGTGACCCCCCTTTGCAGCAATAACTGCAACTAAACGTTTCCGGTAACTTTTTTGATCATTCCTGCACACCGGCTTGGAAGAATTTTAGCCCATTCCTCCGTACAGAACAGCTTCAACTCTGGGATATTGGTGGGTTTCCCCACATTAACTGCTCGCTTCAGGGCCTTCGACAACATTTCAATTGGATTAAGGTCAGGACTTTGACTTGGCCATTCCAAAACATTAACTTTATTCTTCTTTAACCATTCTTTGGTAGAATGACTTTGTTCCATCAATGAAGGCAAGCCGTCCTGGCCCAGATGCAGCAAAACAGGCCCAAACCATGATACTGCCACCACCATATTTCACAGATGGGATAAGGTTCTTATGCTGGAATGCAGTGTTTTCCTTTCTCCAAACATAACGCTTTTCATTTAAACCAAAAAGTTCTATTTTGGTCTCATCCGTCCACAAAACATTCTTCCAATAGCCTTCTGGTTTGTCCAGATCTTTAGTGAACTGCAGATGAGCAGCAGTGTTTTTTTTGGAGAGCAGTGGCTTTCTCCTTCCATTTCTGCCATGCACACCATTCTTGTTCAATGTTCTCCTGATGGTGGACTCATGAACATGAACATTGGCCAATGTGAGAGAGGCCTTCAGTTGTTTAGAAGTTACCCTGTGGTCCTTTGTGACCTCGACGACTATTACACACCTTGCTCTTGGAGTGATCTTTGTTGGTCGACCACTCTTAGGGAGGGTAACAATGGTCTTGAATTTCCTCCATTTGTACACAATCTGTCTGACTGTGGATTGGTGGAGTCCAAACTCTTTAGAGATGGTTTTGTAACCTTTCCCAGCCTGATGAGCATCAACAACTATTTTTCTGAGGTCGTCAGAAATCACCTTGTTTGTGCTATGATACACTTCCACAAACATGTGTTGTGAAGAGCAGACTTTGATAGATCCCTGTTCTTTAAATAACACAGGGTGCCCACTCACACTTGATTGTCATCCCATTGATTGAAAACACTTGACTCTAATTTCACCTTCAAACTACAGTGCATCTGGAAAGTATTCACAGCGCATCACTTATTCCACATTTTGTTATGTTACAGCCTTATTCCAAAATGGATTAAATTCATTTTTTTCCTCAGAATTCTGGACACAACACCCCATAATGACAACGTGAAAAAAGTTTACTTGAGGTTTTTGCAAATTTATTAAAAATAAAAAAAAATTTGAGAAAGCACATGTACATAAGTATTCACAGCCTTTGCCATGAAGCTCAAAATTGAGCTCAGGTGCATCCTGTTTCCCCTGATCATCCTTGAGATGTTTCTGCAACTTAATTGGAGTCCACCTGTGGTAAATTCAGTTGATCGGACATGATTTGGAAAGGCACACACCTATCTATATAAGGTCCCACAGTTGACAGTTCATGTCGGAGCACAAACCAAGCATGAAATCAAAGGAATTGTCTGTAGACCTCCGAGACAGGATTGTCTCGAGGCACAAATCTGGGGAAGGTTACAGAAAAATTTCTGCTGCTTTGTAGGTCCCAATGGGCACAGTGGCCTCCATCATCCATAAGTGGAAGAAGTTCGAAACCACCAGGACTCTTTCTAGAGCTGGCCGGCCATCTAAACTGAGCGATCGGGGGAGAAGGGCCTTAGTCAGGGAGGTGACCAAGAACCCGATGGTCACTCTGTGGAGAGAGGAGAACCTTCCAGAAGGACAACCATCTCTGCAGCAATCCACCAATCAGACCTGTATGGTACAGTGGCCAGACGGAAGCTACTCCTTAGTAAAAGGCACATGGCAGCCCGCCTGGAGTTTGCCAAAAGGCACCTGAAGGACTCTCATACCGTGAGAAACAAAATTCTCTGGTCTGATGAGACAAAGATTGAACTCTTTGGTGTGAATGCCAGGCGTCACGTTTGGAGGAAACCAGGCACCACTCATCACCAGGCCAATACCATCCCTACAGTGAAGCATGGTGGTGGCAGCATCATGCTGTGGGGATGTTTTTCAGCAGCAGGAACTGGGAGACTAGTCAGGATAAAGGGAAAGATGACTGCAGCAATGTACAAAGACATCCTGGATGAAAACCTGATCCAGAGCGCTCTTGACCCCAGACTGGGGTTACGGTTCATCTTTCAGCAGGACAACGACCCTAAGCACACAGCCAAGATATCAAAGGAGTGGCTTCAGGACAACTCTGTGAGTGTCCTTGAGTGGCCCAGCCAGAGCCCAGACTTGAATCCGATTGAACATCTCTGGAGAGATCTTAAAATGGCTGTGCACCGACGCTTCCCATCCAACCTGATGGAGCTTGAGAGGTGCTGCAAAGAGGAATGGGTGAAACTGGCCAAGGATCGGTGTGCCAAGCTTGTAGCATCATATTCAAAAAGACTTGAGGCTGTAATTGCTGCCAAAGGTGCATTGACAAAGTATTGAGCATACTTTGTGAATACTTATGTACATGTGATTTATCAGTTTTTTTATTTTTAATAAATTTGCAAAAACCTCAAGTAAACTTTTTTCGCATTGTCATTATGGGGTGTTGTGTGTAGATTTCTGAGAAAAAAAATGAATTTAATCCATTTTGGAATAAGGCTATAACATAACAAAATGTGGAAAAATTGATGTGCTGTGAATACTTTCCGGATGCACTGTAACTGCTAATCCTAGAGGTTCACATACTTTTGCCACTCACAAGTATGTAATATTCAATCATTTTTCTCAATAAATAAATGACCAAGTATAATATTTTTGTCTCATTTGTTTAACTGGTTTCTCTTTATCTACTTTAGGACTTGAGTGAAAATCTGATGATGTTTTAGGTCATATGTATGCAGAAATATAGAAAATTCTAAAGGGTTCACAAACTTCCAAGCACAACTGTATATGGAACCAAACTGGAATTAAACCTTACAACTGTTCAATTCATCATATCATGTTCTCTCCTCATGATAATACTATTATACTTCCTTTAGTCACAAGTCCAGTTTGACTCTTCCAGCAGCCTACATTTTGTCATTTACTACTAAAATATGAAAAACATTTCTGTTTTAAAAATGTGTTTACATGGATTATTGTAGAAGCGGAACACACATGAAATGCGTGTGTTCCAAATAATGATCTATTATTTTCACTCTAAAACTCCACTTCACTCCCAGATAATCAATCAAGGCATGAGCTGGGAAAAGTTTGTGCACATTCTAAGTCGGTGGGGAGATGGAATAGCCGGCTGCTTGTCTTTATTGGCACATTTACAGGACAAAGGACGCTGGCTGAGAAGTGCGAATGGATTTAAGGTTGGCCGGATCTACGAATTTTTTCGTAGGCTCTGGTAAATCTAATGTTAATGTTGCTATTTGGGAATACTGGATTTTAACTGTTCCTCTTGCCAGATAGAAATGGCAGTGTTGGATCTGGACTCCTAAAAATAGGAGAGCCTTCCACTTTCCTTTCTCAGAGACCCATTCAGTACATGGCAGTAGGGTAGTTAATTCAATTTGTCTCTTCTATTGTACCTTTTCAGTTAACAGTAGTTAATCCTCATACCACCATTATAAATAAATGTATATGTACAAAATAAATCAAGCAGTTAGACTACGTTTTTAGCAGTTTCGGCCCCACATTAAGAATGTGGTTCCCTAGTTTGAATTGGTTACTTGCTACTAGGCTGGATACAGAGCTGCTTGGGAATATGATTACAAAAATTCAACTTTTATGGTCTTCACTTATTGGAGTGATTAAATGGTCTAAAATAAACTTTAAACTTACAAGGCCTATATTCCAATTTCTACCTGTTTGCCTCCTTAGGAGTTGTACTTACTGTTTCTGAATTTGCTGTTCTAGCCCACTGTCTGTACACTTTCATTTCTATTTGCGTGTTTCTTTGTGTTAGTAATGTTTTGTTATCAAATTTTTAATAATAAAAGGAAAAAGAAAGTACATTAGGTAAGCAAGGAGTGACACAATTTTTGGAATATATAATAGCAAAAAAGAAAGGAAATATGAAGTAGATGTACAGGAGAACTTGTAGTAAAAGAGAGGAGCTGGTAGTAAAAAGAATGGAAAGAGGAACTACCTAACAGAGTAGACAGTGGGTGCAGACAGCGTTGTTGATCTGAGACTTCTAGCTTTCATAAATGGCAAGATTATACAAGTGCAGTGGAGGCAAGGCCAGGATATTTCAATGGAGAGGTTAATATTAATTTAGTTGTAATGGTACCAGGCAATGGAACCCTTGGATGAAGGAGAGAAAGGGAAAGCAAGGAAAGGGGGAAAAGGACTAGGAGAAGGAGAACTTGAATGGACAAGGGAATTGAGAAGAAATGAATTCTGGAGCAGGAGTTGCCCACAGACCATCAGAGTACATTCCTACAACATGTGGAGAAAGGTGTCAAGGAGTTGAAGGTGCAAAATGATGTTGAGAGACTGATTTCTCACTAATAGTCTAAGATCTAGCACGTCCAGTGAGGACACTAAATACCAACCAATACCAAAAAGGGATTTAAGCCAATAATCAAAAATATAAAATAAGTATCTAAAACTTTCATTGTAATCTGTCAGCATTAAAGTTACGTTTTTTTTTTTTTTTTTTTTAATTTTTAAAAGCCCTGCTATCTAGCTTTTTCCTTTTTTTTTTGTTATGGTCTACTTAAAAATATTTTTCCGTTTTTCTGTTGCACACCAAAACTAGGTGTGATACCTGCATTATTATACACTGTTGGTGTTAACTTATTAAACCTTAAACAATGACATAACATTAATGTTTCGTATTACTGCTTTATTTTATTATTTATTTATTTTTTTTGCAGAATTGGAAATGTTTCATTTACTGTTCCTCTCCACCATCTTGAAACATAAGAGTAACTTATGCTGGATATTAAATATATAGTATCATTCTGTAGCATTTAAAGTTTAAATGAGAAAAGAACTGTTTATGGTTGAAAGCTCTGAGAAGAGCATTAACTAGCCATATTCCAACAGTAAGTTCAATTCATGATAATAGTCATGTAAATTACTTAATTCCACATTGGCCCTGTGAATTTTGCTTGTGTCAGTTAAGTTCTGACCAGTATTTGACTTTTAAAAAACAATTAAGATAGTTGAGTTGTATCATTTTTAAACTCTTAACATTAGGGTAGGACTTTTTTTATTAAAAACTTTTAAAATAATGCTCAACAACATGTGCTATCTGAAGTGTGAGTGACAGCATTAATGTTAGTCTCTCTTTTTTTTCTCTCTCTTTTTCAGTGTCCAGTTCAGAACCACTCCAATGGACAGCACTGGAGTACCACATATACTGGAGCATACTGTTCTTTGTGGCTCTGAGAAATATCCATGTAGAGACCCATTCTTTAAAATGTTGAACAGATCACTGTCAACCTTTATGAATGCTTTTACAGGTTAGTATTAAAACACAAGGTAATATATTTGCAAATGTATATCTGGAAAATATATGCACTGTCTTTATTGTGAATGTAAAACAATATATTTGTGCTGCACACTGGGAGATGAAATTAGAATAGCTTAAAGGGTTAAGTTTAGTACTTTAACTGTCAAATTTTAGGCTGCATTATGGTAATGCCACTGCAGAATTTGTAATGCATTGCCATACAGACATTTTCAAACAACTTGACACATTCACCTGAACAGTTTTGTTTAAAGGCCAGCATTTGATAAAGTATTTGTATTAATTTTAAAGAGTATGCTGGACATTTTCCTGTGTCTTTTTTTTTCCCTCCCATTTTCACTTTGTAGCATTATATCCAGAGACTAAAGGCATATACTATGGTAAACATTATCGAATTAGATAATACCTGATTACCTGTTCATCTCTCAGTTCATCAAACATTAAGAAGTAAGTGACCAATGTAAGAGAGTGCTTAGCTTACAGGTATTTATCATTGCAAGGCTAATCCATAGCAAGAATAAATACACAGACCTCACATGTGAGAGACACTTATTTAATATGGGAATGAAAACACATAATTGCATAAAAAAGAAATTTATACATAAACGTCCAATAGCTGCAAGTAAGGGAAACCATTTGCCAAAAGGAAGTGAATACCATTAACCCCTTATTAATCAAATTTTCCACTCCTGTATTTCAGTTTATTTCTCAGTCTACTCACACACTTTGTAAACTTGTACCTGATTTTAGTTTTAAGTGCCTTATAAATCTCACTTTTAATGCTCTTTTTACTCTCCCTTTTATCAGAATCTGTCTAGACATGGACTACATTTTTTTCCAGCTGCTTCCTTCTTGTACCATTGATGGCAGCATTATTTCAAACTCTGTGACAGATAAATTATCTGTGGTATCAAAGTTCTACCTGCATTCACTACCCACAAATCTTAAAAAATACTTTTCTGTCATAATTTTAGTGAGGAAATTATTTCAATGTTCAAACTGTACTGGAGCACTCTGTGGGGTACCAGTCTCCTACAGCCTGAAACACAAAGGACAATAGCCTACCCTGAAAAAAATCCTGGAACTATGTATCATCCTTAGCCAGATGATGTACAAATTGTGGCCATTTAAGAAACTTGAGATAAGGATGAAAGATGAGTTAGATATTCAGTTTTTGGAAAACTTGATAATACACAATGCATTTAAATTTTGTTTTTCTTTGATAAGGCTGATTTTATTTTTGTGTCAGAATAGAACTTGTCAGGTCATAGTTGAAACACATCACCAATATTAGATCGGGGTGGGCAATTTTTGTCTTGGAGGGCCACACTGGCTGCAGGTTTTTGTTCCAACCCAGTTTCTTATTGAGAAGTCAATTATTGCCGATGAAGCACTTATTGCTCAAGTGACAATTTGAAGCTTCATTTTAGTGGTCTTATTTGTTAAGGTTCCCCACCCTTAATTGCTTATCTCAAGCTTAAACAGCTGCATTCACTGTTTTTAATAGCTGCTTATCTCTGTATATATAAAATCCATCGTCCGTCTGTATGTCTGTCTGCTTTTCACAAGTGAGCTACTTAATGGATTTAGATCTCTTTTTTTCTGTAATTTGCTTTAATATTCCAGTTGATTTTGCGACTTCTCTCATTGCACAACGTATCATAGTTCACTTAAGGTACCAATTTATTTGCGCGAATCTGAGAGAGACGCAGCGGGCCGAGGGGAGGATGGCGGGGCCCTCCTCACTCATGTGACAGCCTCCTTGGGTGTCTTAAATCCACTTAGCTAGTGAACAAGAGAACTACTAAACGGATTTAGATCATTTTTTTTTTCTAGAATTTGCTTGAACATTCCGGATGATTTTGCAACATGTCTCATCACGCTAAGAATCATAGTTCACTTGCAGGAGCGATATATTGACGCTAATCCGAGACAGAGGCCGCGGGCCGAGGGGAGGGTAAAGCGTGATGTCAGGAGTGGGGAGCTGGGCAGGGCCCTCCTCACTGTCCTGTTTCACTACTATGCAGGTGAAGCTGCGGAGGATGGCTAGTTAGCAATTAGATTCAAATGACAAAGGAGCCAGCAGATCTCCAACTAACTTGTTTCCATTCATCATGCACTAAATGGTTTAATAAAACATTTAAGAAAACAATATAACTGACTGAAAAGTATCTGTTTTAGGCTTCAAATGATTTGGGTGATATCCTTGAAAGGAAAAAATCTACGATGTAAGAACCCAACATTGCAGACTAACAAGCCGTAAAATTAAATAAAGTCTGTGATCAGCAAGGATTGGTTTCTAATGAAGCAATTGGTTTGGATCAAGAACCTGCAGGCACAGCGGCCCTCCATGACCGACATTTCCCACCCCTAGATCTTGGATATCGTTGTCGCCTGAGCATTTCTTAAAGTTAGCCATGTTTTTGTGAAATTTGTTGAACACCCTCAATGGATAATACAATGGAAAAATGTTACCAAATGCACATTAGACTCCGTAATTGATCTTAAAATGATTGGAGAAGTAGGCATATTCTTGGGAGACAGATTCACATGTGGCTTAGCAGCTGCAGTTAAAATAGAAAATGCGCAGCATGACTAGGGACTTTGAATTGTGAAGATAACTACATAAAACTGAACATGGTGCATGGTTAATTTTGTAAAATAACGGCTCCCACTGCTATTCTTTAAAATTGGGAAGGTTTTCTAATGAAGGGTGGAATAAGCATTTTGTTTTGGATTCAGTTTTAGATTCTGTCAAGTCTGCTTTAGGTTTGTTTAAAGGATTTGTGTGTTAAATCTCTGTACATTTTCTATTTGTGTTCCCCCCCCTATAGCTAGTGATTTCACAATGTATCCATTCTCAACCCAGAATGGTAAGGATTTTCAGAACCTCTTATCTGTTTATCTGGATGCAGCATTTTTCCCTTGTCTTCGTGAACTGGACTTTTGGTAAGCTTAAAATTAATATTCTTTATTTAATAAATTCTGATGAAAATGTTTGTACTATGACACACCCTTCTGTAAGAATAATCTAAAAAACCTCATGATTTTCTTCATAAATACCATTAGGGTTGTCTGTCCAAAGAAAAATCTTTTTCAGTATTATAATTAAAAATACAGTATAATCTCAATTTCCCATAATATGATTAATTGGCATGTGTGGTTTTATCTTGTTTGATGTAAACAATACCAAATAATGGCTCAAATATATGGTATATCATCCTTTCTGCTAGACCAACTGCTTTCAAAATGTTCCACTATAGTATACTATACTATACTATACTATACTATATACATATACAGTCCCTATAAGAAAGTCATCATATCCTGTCAAAATCCTTATCTTTAAGGAAATAAAAATAAACTGAATATAACTATTTAATGTTTTATTTAAGCATTATAACACTCAACATCAAAGTGAAAAATGATCTTTTAAGAAATCCTTAACAATTATTAAAATTTAATGAATGAAGTACCTGGTTTGGATAAGTAATCGGCCTCTTACAGTAACCATTATCAGCTCGCTCATGTACAACCAAATACCAGGAATTAGCCCACACCTGATATCAGTTGTTGTGGTTTTGATTACTTCAGAATAAATTAACCTGTTCCTTGAGGATGTTTCTGATAGTAGTGCATGGCAACACAAAAAAATCACCATGGTTGGAAAGGTGCTTCCTAAAGGGTTTAGGGATAAAGATGTGGAAATGTACATGTTAGGAGAAGAATACAAAAAGATTTCTAAGGCTTTAACTAGCCCTCCAGGTACTGTCCAGAGTTTTATTATGATATAGAAAGTGTATGGCATCACTGAGACTTTGCCTTGATAAGGCTGTCCCTCGAAACTGGATGATGGAATCAGGAGGATATTGATTAGAGAAGCTACCAAGATGCCACTGTTAACTATGAAGGACTTTAAAAGTGTTCATGGCTGATATTGATCCCTCTGTACATGTGATAACAATCCCAAAAAGGCCTCTTTTGAAAAAAATACCGCACTGAGTCTTGTTGGCACTTTGCTAAATGTTTTATGGTTAACTGAGAAAAAGATTGCTTTGAACTGAAAGATTAACAAAGATTTACTGAACTCCAAACACTGTGTTTGATGAAAACAAAACACAGCACACCACCCAAAACTTGCAATACCTACTGTGAAGTATGGTTTGTGGCAACATTTTTTGGGGGTGATTCCCTTCAGTGGGGGAACTAGGTGATTAGTCAGGTTTGAAGGGAAAATGGATGCTGCCAATCACAGCCAAATTCTTGTGGAAAACTGGTGGCATTCTGCCAGACAGCAGAATGTGGGCAGGTGGTTCACCTTCCAGCATGGCAATGACCTTAAATACACTGCCTAAAAATAAATGCAGTGGTTTAAAGATAGGAAGGTAAAAGTTCTTGAGTGGCCAAATCAGAGCCCAGACTGAAATCCAGTAGGAAATCTAAGGATTAACTTGAAGAGAGAGGTCTGTCAACACTTTCCATGAAATCTGACTAAACTCCAACAATTCTCTTAGGAAGAATGGGCAAATAATCTTCTTTTTTTTTTTTTTTGATTTTCAGAGCTGTTGCCTTTTTTCATTACTTGAATGTTATTAGAACGTTCAAACAATCTAGACAAGATGGCAACTTATTCCATGTGTCTGTGGTTTTCTGTGTGAAGAAAAACTTTCTAACGTTTGCGTGAGTTTTACCTTTAACAAGTTTCCAGCTGTGTCCCTGTGTTCTTGCTGAATTTATTTTAAAGTAACAGTCTCAATCCGCTGTACTAATTACCTTCTTATTTTTACACATTTCAATCGTATCTCCTCTTATTCTCCTTTGCTTTAAACTGAAAAGGTTCAGCTTTTTTGATCTTTCCTCATAACTCCACAGAACTTTAAGGCAAAATGTGTAAATAAAGCTGTAAAAGATTGCTTTTGATTTCAGGCACTAAGACAAAAGTGGACACTGTTCCAGTAGTGTATGATAAGGTGTTTTTTTTTTAATAGGTACTAAAAAATTATTTTATTTTGCTGACCCAGCTAGTTATGCTTATAGAAAGTTTTTCTTGAGCCTGTGACAAAAATGTGATATAGTTTGAACAATTAAAAAAGCCACAGTACAAAATACAATATATAAAATATATACAGTATATACTGTATATTAAAGGTACATTACTGTCACTTTGCTTTCAAAAAATAATTTTTAAAATTTGACATACTGTCTTGAATGTACTGTGTGAGAATTTTCTTTGTATTTTTAGGCAGGAAGGGTGGAGGCTAGAAAATGAAAATCCTACTGATCCGAAGTCTCCATTGGCGTTCAAAGGTGTGGTCTTCAATGAAATGAAAGGTGCCTTTGTAAGTTGCTTGTATTTTTATTATATCAAAGATAAAAATTTTTGCAATGACAATGGAAATACTTTCTACCTTTGCCTGTGTAAGATGTGGCATTTATGTATGTTATTTATTAAACAGTAAAGGATGGCATTCAACATTCTTATAGAGATGTCTTAATGGGTCCTTAGTGTAAGTCAAGGAGAGGAAATACATTAAACAAAGAAAAGGGGTTGATTGGTGATATTTGCTTAATTGTTGCTCATGAACTGTCTCCACCAAAGCAAAAGAGAGCACCAAATTAAGAATAAATGAGCCTGTCAAGAGTATAGACAAGTGAAATGAAACCAGACTCTGGAATAGGGCCCAATGCAGTCCATAAGACAGTGTCGTTGTTGGAATTCTGGAAAATTTACGTTTACTGGGTACCGTGTTTATTGACAAAATGGTAGTCTCCAGCATATTGAAGCATGTTTTTCACCTTATGGAGCATTCACTTTGTCAAAGCTTTCACCCACATAGTCTACTGCAAGTCGAACAGAAGGAGGTGGGGTAATGGGTGGAAAACTAACATTTACTTCAAGTACAGAAAATACTGAAATGCTGGTGCCATACTGTTTTTAAAAATTTGGTTTTTCAGTACTGGTATACCATGTAACCCTACACTCTTTGTCCTTTTCCACATTAAACCTCCTTAGCTTTACGTCTTTTTTTTTTTCTCAAAAAAAAACATGTCAAAAGCATTGAATTTTTTGTCTTGAAAAATGACATTTGTATTAAATCTAATCTTCCTATTGTAAAATGTGCAAAACATTAAAAGTACAAAGTCATATATGCAGATATAATGATACAAATAATAATAATATGAACAGCACACTGCACATGTGTGAATGACGCGAGTGTCACTTTCGGATTCCCAGAATCACTTTCACTTTTATTGACCATTTTAATTTCACTGTCTGAAGACAGATTCACTTCAGCATTACTGCTGATGAGAGGAATTTCTTAGTAGATGCCATTATGAAACTAGGAGAAATCCTGTCTATGAGGTTGCCCAGGTAATGCTCAGGACTTACACGCAAGACATGCCTATGCTGTTGCCCAAGTAACGCTTGGCACTAATGCTGTTGGCAGTTCTACAGCCAATGTAAAGCCTATGGCTTGCGCAAAATGCGTCTGTACCATTGACCAAGTGACACTCGGGAACTAACACTTTTAGCATTGTTTCAACAGCTTGAGTGGCACTCGGGTCTAATGCTAAGGAGGTTAAAGGTTTGTCACTAGTATACTGCTGCTGGATTATGTGAATTTCCCCTTGGGATTAATAAAGTGTCTGTCTGTCTGTCTCTTTTAGACCTTGTGGCATTTATTCAAACCTTGTCATACTAAAATTGAATTTTGAAGCTATAGTTTTTTTCCTTTTTGACAAAAACTTTAATAGTTGTATTATGGTTTCTAGATCCTCATAGTTTAGTTACCTCTGACTGCTATCAAATAATAAGTCTAGATACTGTAAGCTTAACTTCTTATTAGTGTTTTAATCATTTTTGGTTTAAAAAACAGTCACTGATTACATTTAAGTGTTCCAGTGCTGTGCTATTCATAGGGTTTTTCCTGTTAATATCTGGGTAAGTAATGTCCCCCATTACTGTAGAATTCCCCTGTAAACTAGTTTTTCTAAAATTATTAAAACTAGGGGGCTTTGCCCCCTGCTCGCTTCGCTTGCCCACCCCCAGGTTTGGTTACCCGGATATACAATTTTAAGAGATTGTTATTTTCATGGGAATTGTTACATATGCATTATTTTCACTTTTACTTTAAAACTTTAGTTAAAACAATATTTGGAATTAACGTTTCTTCAAGATCGCATTGAATTTTGTTGAACTTTACATCATGACAACACAATGCATAACTGCCTGTGAGTGAATATTGTTTCTTTCTCTCTAAAAAAGAAAATTATTTTTTCAAATGTTTGTCCTTGCTCTTTCTTCTTCGCTTAGACATTGACATGTCATCTAGAACATATAAAATTATTGTCCTGATAAAATTTATAAGAGCTGAGAGCGCAGGAAGTGTGCCTGCCAAAAGCATTCACACGAGTGTCTGACAAAAGCATTCACACAACTGATGACCGTGGTCTTGTTTGAAAATAGTTTTAAGTAGGGTGTGACTTGAAAGAATCTCATGTTAAAAGTTTCAGTCTCATGGGACTTCATACCGTGCCAATGTTTTTGGAATCTTAATTCTCGCTGGCAACACGAATTAGACAGTCTACAAGTGTCCGACTTAAAGTTTAAATCCGAACAATGTATTCAATCTCTTTTTGCTGTTCCATTATTTCACCGAGTAATAATTTCTGTTTATTTGCGCTAATGTGATCTTTCCTATCCTTGAGACTTTCAAATTTTTGTACTTCCATTATCTTTAACCTGCTCTCCATGTGTATCGCGCCAACATTTTTGAATTCTTTATGACGTTCTACTTTGTCATCTACTCTTTGTCCTTTATTTCCGGCCCCGGGTGTGGACTCGTCTTGCGGGACATACAAGTGTCTCCCCAAGAAAATCACGTTTTGTCTCCTAAGATTTTTTTTTATAATAGAGAAATACTTCATACTGATACTGTTATTTGTGTTTGAAGGGATCTATAATGCATCACAACTGCAGCTGTCTATCCTTACTTTCTAGTCAAATCCACATCCCCTCACTATGACCATGAGCATTCCTGTATAACATAAAAGGTCAGACCCCACCTCACCTTTACAACTTTGCTTTGCCAAATAACATGTAAATATTTATATTACATTAACGCTAATCTTCAGAATTTAGCCAAGATGCTGCAATTGTCATAGCATCATATTTACAGTGTTTGCTGCAACATAAAACTGCATACTTGCAAAGAGGATATCTACCTTTTTCCCTTTCAGCTTGGTTAGGATTTTCTGATTGTGGAATTTGTACAGTTTTTGCAAAACATTTTTGTAAGTGCAAGGTTTTTTTTCCCCCCTAATGCTAAGTGAGCTTCAGTTAGGGTTTAGTTAGTGCCTCCCTTCTGGTCACAATATACAGTATGTGTGTATGCATTTGTTTGTGTATATACTGTATACACTGTATGGTTTTTTTTGATTGATTGAATAAACATGTATGTACATCTATTCAGGATTTTTCTTTTCTTTTAGGCAGATAATGAGAGGCTGTTTGCTCAGTATGTTCAAAATATGCTGCATCCTGAGCATACTTACTCGGTTGTGTCTGGTGGAAAACCCCTTCATATTGTTGATCTTTCTTGGGAGCAACTGAAGAAGTTTCACGCTACTTACTACCACCCAAGCAATGCCAGGTTCAGTGTCTTCAATTGAGAAATCTTTATCTTTTTACTTTTAGTTTTTTTTTTTTTTTTTAAATCAAAATGGCTTACAGAAGCTTAAGTACTTATTTTGTTTTAACATTTTTATTCTTAAATTGACCAATTTGTCAGTTTGTTCATTAAAAGTAAAACTCTACCCTCTTATTAAACTTTCAAAATAATTCAGTAAATAACGATAATTTATATATTAATTACATGTTTTAGGCAGCAATGCAATGAAGCCAAATAAATTGGGTAGACTTAATATTAAATCTAATTATACAATATAAGTTGTATAAGTTATTGTTTAAGACAATACTATATAACAACTTATTGATATAAACCTTCAAGTTGCAACACATATTGTGATGCAATACATTTAGGTCTGATAAATGTTTGTATTTTTATTTACATTTTTGGTTTGTGTGTCATACTTTTATAGCTTGTAGTTACATAATCAATACCTAATACTTGTAAATAGGTAAAAGTTAACCCCTTTTAAATTTTAGTCAGTTATGTGAGAATATGTGAGAGATTTTAGCCTAAAGTTTGGTTCTTTTGTTTTGTTGGTATATATTTTTAAAAATTGACTGATGTGGCATTGATCAAGGTTAATTAGCAATTGTACACTAAAAGTCTGTTCCCCCATCTCCTCCCCCCACATTTTCAAAATAAAAAAAGGTGAGGGTGGGAGGAGAATTATTGTATAGTCTTCTTCAAATTATTTTGGATTATTTTGGATTATTCTCTTTCCTCAATAAAATAAATGCAAACTTCAAATGCTAGAATGTATATTTTTCACCGTTTATGCTTGATCCACCTATTTGATCGTATCACCTCTACATTTTGCTTTAGCTGGGTTTAAACTGACAATAGAACACTTTAATTTTGGCTCCTTTCATCTGTGTTTTAGTAATCTCCAAAAGTTTCCTTCACAGCTGAAAGCCACTATCAATAAGTATTTCTTCAACAATGCAAGTATAGCTGAAAGCTGGAAGTTTATTCTAGTTTGTAATTGATCCCATATCTGTTGCAGATGCACTTTTTTTCTGAAAGAGTAAAAATTAACCAATTACTCAGACTTTTCCTGTGTTGTCTAGTCCTCCTTTGTCTTTTCCCCCAAACTATATTTTGTGGGGAAAAAAAATAGCTGTACCCAGAAAACATTGGCCTAATTTGCATTAAAGTCAAACTATTGGACAGGTGAGATGTAAGAAATTAGTCTATAATTTGAGCAAACAAATAATTTCATTGGTCCTGAATAAGATTATATGTGTATGTTGCTCGACGGTTGCAGAAAAATATCTGATAATGAGGCTATAGCATTTTCAAAAGACTCTAAACCAGCAAAGCTGTGCCATGCTGAGTTTTATCATGAGTGAAACAGAGAACCATTTCGATAGACTCACAACATTCTGTCATATAAGTAATTTGCTGATAACCTCAATTAATAACAATTAATGTTCTTTTTTTTAATTTAATACATTTTATTGTAATCATTCCATACAAATTGATCAATTTTTACAAAAAATAGGATTGAAATTAATGTTCTAATTGATCCAGATTTGAAGGTCCTCATAATGCAGCTTTTCTCTATGCTTATTGGTAACTTCCATGCATCAATAAGTTACATAATACAGAATTGTTTTGTTTCCTAATCTTTATGCGATTGTTAAGCCACTTTTGCGCACTGTCTGACTGCAGAGTTAAATTTAATTCCAGTTCTTTCTCATAAGGCATACCTTCTATCTCTGATTCCCTCACTGTATAATTATATTCCATATTTTTCTTCTATCAGTTTTACATTTAAATTTATTAAACTTAATTTACTATATGTCTGCCCAGATCTGAAAAGTAGTTCATAACAGCCTGTAGATACTTTGGCAATTGTACGGTATCCGTTACTGTTCTTAATGAACCTGATACAGGTGGAATCACATTGAAATGAAATTCATAGGACCATAGTATTTTTTTTGTTATAACAAATGTGAGGAAAATACACATACCTTTGTGACTGTGGTGAACAATTCAGCTATGTGTATGATGTCTTACCTACACTCATGCTGAGCCTTGCCGAGACTGCCTGAGACTGGAAATTTTTCAATAGGCTGTCACTTTCTTTTGGTCTAACAAGAAAGAAACAGCCTATTGCAGGTTTCCAGAGACTCAGCAAAAGTATAGGCACAGCATTAAGTATTTTTGCATTGCATTATTATCTTCTGCGGCCATTTGTGGTCGAAAAAATGTTCATTATGCTGAAATTTACATGTTGTTCAAGTTAAATCCATTTAACCTGATGTTGTATGAACGTTTGTCCAGGCCAACAAAAATTATGTGTTATTCTGAAAATTTTCTTACTTCAGTATTCGCTATAACGGGATTTCACCTGTATTTAGTTGCATATCTGTTCAGTTCAGAGCTGGTGCTTAATCAGACTGCACATTGGATAGATGCATAACAACTCTAAATAGTGCCCCAGGCTACAATTGCCAGTGAACCAAATACATTTTTGTGGTATGTGGAACAGAAACGAGCTGCTAGAAGATAACCTGTGAAAAAGCAATTAGAATGTTTAAATTCCACACTTAAAATGGTCCGGTCTGGAAATGTGAAGAGAGAAGTGCTGCCACTAAGTCACATATCTTAATCATTGATACAATTTAAAAAAAGTTTAACTAGGCACTGATCTTTGTGAGACCTTCATTTGACTCTGCAAAATTCAAGAAAAATTCAATGTAACATATGTGTTTGTATTTAAGTCATTGCCAATTTTTGTAATTGCTTCCTATAACCTTAATGTGAGAATGGGTGCTATTTCCTGCAAGTCAACATATTTTTGACCCATTCCTATCGGAGTTCTTAAACCTGTCTGAAATGCTGATGCTTTCCTGGTGTATTTTAGCTTCACTTTAATCACATTGACCCTCTTTATCACTCTTTACCAGCTCCGTGGTTCTCCTGACCTAGAAATCTATGCAGAGTCTCCTCCAAAAATTATTAGTATTTTTCTTTTGTCTGCATATTAACTGGACTTCCTGTCTCCAAGCAAATTAAGTATCTGCTTGGGAGCAAGAAATAAGAATCTTGTCATAATCTTTTAAAATACTTTCAAATTTCTGATGATTTAATACATTTAAAAGAACCTTGAAACATCTTGAATCTGTAACAGCTCTGCAGGATTCTGGATATATACAGCATATTTTTTTAAGTTGCAACATATAGTGCCTTTGTTGATCTGTCACTGTTCTGGCATATAGTTGTGCTACTAAATGCAGCACTAAAGATGTCTGTAATGTAACTGTGTGTCCCATATTATTTGCCCATCAAATAACTGTATGTAATCATATAGATGTTGTAAAGATGTAACAGTGAAATCACCAAACAAAATTATCAAAACAAGTAATTGAATATCCCCATCCTCTCCTATGATCACAGTCCCTGTTTAGTGACCGCAAAATTGATATTGTGAATATAAGCAGACAAAAGTTTTTCTTGTACACAGATTCTGGGCATCCTTTCTGTGAATGGATAAGGAGTGTAACAATGTGGGGGTGGGGGAGGGGCAGAGTTGGGGACTGCTTCTTCAGATTAATAATTGTTAGTTGAAGGGGTCTGGATATATCCTAGGAAAAAATTAGAAAAAGTTGCTAAGGAAGGGCTGCATGGTCAAGTCTGCCTTAGCATGAGACCATCACGATCCTCACCAGAAAAGGCAAAAACAAAAAAGAATGCAATGAGAAATTAAAAACAATGATAGTAATATATGAAATAAAGATCAATTTGATTGATTGATATGTGTCTTAAGTGAGTGGTGAGATGTATAGCAATAAAAATGTATTTCTGTTCTGGTATTGTGCATGTATGCTTCTGCAGTTGATTTGAGATTATTGTATATTTTATTTGGGACTTTTTGAGGATTATTGTTTGATATCTGAAATACTACTTGTTTTACAGATTTTTCACTTACGGAGATCTTCCTTTAGAGCAGCATCTAAAACAAATTCATGAAGAAGCACTCTCTAGATTATCGGCTGCAGACACAGACACAGCAGTTCCTTCACAGCCACGTTGGGGAGAGCCAGTAAGAAATCAAATTTTATTGTTTCAAACGTGTTATTAAAGTACAGTTGCAATACCAGCAGTTTCACTTCTTTGACACTGAATAAATTGTCGTTCTTCTGTTTTTCCAACAGAGGGAGCATCATGTGACTTGTGGTCCAGATCCACTAGCACCAGATCCTTCTAAGCAAAATACTGTTTGTATTAGCTATTTGCTAGGAGAGTAAGTATCTTCTCAAATTCTAAAAAAGAAAATTAAGTATAATATCTGTTTTAAGGAAAACATTAAAATTGGAATTTCTGTAATCTTGAGAAAATAGTACATGCAGCTTTTTGTCATTTTTAAAAGTTACTGTAAGTTTGATAAATACTAGCCATCTTCATTAAGTATAGTAATCATTATAGAGCAATAGAAGTAGACAGTAGTGAAAAAAAATGTCAATTGCTCTTATTGATGTGTTCTGACCTTTCTCTTGAATTAAATAATCTGTCTAGCAAAGCTTAGTGGGAGCTGTAGATGTAAGGTAAATTAATTCTAGAAGGTGTTGGGGTTAGGGTAACTAGCCAAGGATGCAGGAGTGAGCTGTCCTGACCCGTTTCCTGCCTTGCACCCAATGTTGTTAGAAAAGGCTTCAACCTTCTGTGACTGTAAACTGGATTTGATTAAAGGATTTAAGAATGTTACTGTGTGTTATGTTTTAAAAAATTAAAAAGCAAATCTTAAAACGTTTTTACAAAGCCAGCCAATCAGAAATAATAAAAGAATGTAATCTGACTTATCAAAGAAATGTGAATTCTTGTTAACAGAATATTTAAATTACCCCTAAGTAGTTGTTAAATTCAAAAAATACAAAGAGAGTCTATTGGTAATTATTACCAACCTTAGTAATGTATTTTTATTTGTATTGTTTAGTAATTTGAAACACCTTTCAAAGCATTTGAAAATATTTAAAAATTATTTTTATACTGCATTAACTTTTTTATACCAGCCATGGTAAATTATGTGAGTTTTTGTCATCTTAAGCAAATAAAGTAGAGCTGAAATAAAATGCATAATGTAATATAAATGATTCATGGGAAAGCAACATTACACTGAAAAGAATGTCCAAGAGGAAAATGAAAATGGGTAGGCTAGTGCAAAGCTAGAACTGCACAGTGGCAGAGCAGAAACACTGCTGTCTTGCAGTAGGCCAAGGTTTACGGTTGTGCTTGAACGTTTGTGAACACTTTACAATTTTCTATATTTCTGAAAACTATGACCTAAAACAGCATCAGATTTTCACTCAAGTCCTAAAAGTAGATAAAGAGAAACCAGATAAACAAATGAGACAAAAATATTATACTTGGTCATTTATTTATTGAGGAAAAAGATCGAATATTACATATTTGTGAGTGGCAAAAGTATGTGAACCTCTAGGATTAGCAGTTAGTTAGAAGGTGAAATTAGATTCCCGTGTTTTCAATCAATGGGATGACAATCAGGTGTGAGTGGGCATCCTGTGTTATTTAAAGAACAGGGATCTATCAAAGTCTGCTCTTCACAACACATGTTTGTAGAAGTGTATCATGGCAAGAACAAAGGAGATTTCTGAGGACCTCAGAAAAAGAGTTGATGATGATCATCAGGCTGGAAAAGGTTACAAAACCATCTCTAAAGAGTTTGGACTCCACCAAACCACAGTCAGACAGATTGTGTACAAATGGAGGAAATTCAAGACCATTGTTACCCTCCCCAGGAGTGGTCGACCAACACAGATCACTCCAAGAGCAAGGCGTGTAATAGTCTGCGAAGTCACAAAGGACCCTAGGGTAACTTCTAAATAACTGAAGGCCTCTCTAACATTGGCTAATGTTCATGTTCATGAGTCCACCATCAGGAGAACACTGAACAACAATGGTGTGCATGGCAGGGTTGCAAGGAGAAAGCCACTGCTCTCCAAAAAAAACATTGCTGCTCATCTGCAGTTTGCTAAAGATCACATGGACAAACCAGAAGGTTATTGGAAGAATGTTTTGTGGATGGATGAGACCAAAATAGAATTTTTTGGTTTAAATGAAAAGCGTTATGGAGAAAGGAAAACACTGCATTCCAGCATAAGAACCTTATCCCATCTGTGAAACATGGTGGTGGTAGTATCGTGGTTTGGGTCTTTTTTGCTGCATCTGGGCCATGATGGCTTGCCTTCATTGATGGAACAATGAATTATGAATTATATCAGAGAATTCTAAAGGACAAATGCCAGGACATCTGTCCATGAACTGAATCTGAAGAGAAGGTGGGTAATGCAACAAGACAACGACCCTAAGCACACAAGTCGTTCTACCAAAGAATGGTTAAAGAAGAATAAAGTTAATGTTTTGGAATGGCCAAGTCAAAGTCCTGACCTTAGTCCAATCGAAATGTTGTCGAAGGACCTGAAGCGAGCAGTTAATGCGAGGAAACCCACCAACATCCCAGAGTTGAAGCTGTTCTGTATAGAGGAATGGGCTAAAATTCCTCCAAGCCGGTGTGCAGGAATGATCAAAAGTTACCGGAAACGTTTAGTTGCAGTTATTGCTGCAAAGGGGGGTCACACCAGATACTGAAAGCAAAGGTTCACGTACTTTTGCCACTATATTTATATAAATAAATGACCAAGTATAATATTTTTGTCTCATTTGTTTAACTGGTTTCTCTTTATCTACTTTTAGGACTTCAGTGAAAATCTGATGATGTTTTTGATCATATTTATGCAGAAATATAGAAAATTCTAAAGGGTTCACAAACTTTCAAGCACAACTGTATGTCCTAAGTTTTCCCTTCATGGAGTTTCCATGTTCTCCCCGTGTCTTTGTGGATTTCATCCTGGTGGTCCGGTTTGCTCAGTCTATAAACATGCAGGTAATGTGAATTGGCATTGCTGAATTAGACCTAGTTTGATTGTGTTCACCTTGCAGTGGACTAACTCCCTGTCTAGGGTTTCTTTCTGCCTTGTGTTCTGTGCTTTCTGGGATGGGCTGCAGCCTATAATTAGTAATATATCAAGTTGTTCTGTTAGTTTGCTTTATGTCCATTTACATTGATACAATGTTCTATAAATGTAAACTATAATGTGTTATTTGGTGCAAATTTGGTCATATTTTATTGTAAATGTTTTATCATCTGTTCTGTGTTTTCATATATTTTTTACAAACAGAAAGCATAGTAATGATTACATTTTCAATTTCAGCATTTCAGATACATTTGAAATTTTCACGTTAAACCTCCTGTCATCGTTACTGGTGTCTGGACCAAACTCTCCCTTTTACAAAACTTTGATAGAGGCAAATATTGGAACGGATTTTACATCTGTATCGGGGTATGTGGCAAATCTACATTCACAGCATTTGATTAAAAACCAAAAACTTTAAACGTATTTTGATATAAATTTGTCTATGTACAGTCATAACATACATTTTATGTTTTTTATACTAAAGTTAATATACATATTAAATAATGTGAAATAATTTGATATTAATAAAGATATTTTAATAAATGTTTAAGAAAGTTAATGATTAACTGTTTTTTGATAAAATTAAACCTTTAATATAAATTAATCAATGATTATCTAAGTAGTTGAAATTTTGTGTTTGGAAATTTAATAGCTTTGCTGCATTGAGATGCCTGATACAGACTTGCACTGAGGCATGCTTTTATTTAAATAGACACATTATGGAAGTATTTAGGAAATTCTTTAGATAGTTAAAATGTGGACGCAGAGTAGACTGCTTCAGTGAAAGTAAAGGATACTAAGCATAGCTTGGTTCCAGAGTACTTAGTGAAATAATGATGCAGACTGTGTAATACAGGGGTCTCCAACCATTTTTCCCCTGAGAGCTACTTTTACCAAATGAAAATGGCCGAAAGCTACTCGTGTTTTCTAACGTTTATTCGCATAGCTTATTTCAACCCAAACAAACTGAATAAGCTTGTTTTGCCTGAACATTTACAAAATGTTGGTGTCCACAACTCACATTTTGCATTAAAACATCACAAAAAAATATTTGTTCACCTGCAAGTGCATTTTGTATGTCTATATGCATTTTGTAATGTATTTCACACTATTGAATAAAAACATGAATGCTTCAAAACAAAACAATGCAATTCCAAATACACAGATATTCCTTATTCATTTGTCATTTTGTTACATGTCACTGTTTCACTTCACAAGAGTATTCACATATCCAGTTGCATGTGTGATGTGTTTTTTAGATAGTAAGATGACTGAGTCAACAAGAGAGGTGTATGGTGGAGTGTAGCCACTTAGGTTCACTCTTATGGAGTCATTTAAATGTTCATTTGTCAGTCTTGTTCTGAACTTTTATTTCATGACATTCATGTCAGAAAAGGCAGACTCACAGAGGTATGGAGACCCAAACAAATCAGATATTTTCAGAGCTGCTTGGTGAAGATTCTTATAGTTATCTGGCTCTACTAAGCTCCAGAAATGCTGAGAATGCTGTTGAGACTTTAACTGCACATTATTTTTAAGGTTTACTAATATATAATATATAAAATCCAATATCTGTCTTTCTGTATGTCTGTCTGCTTTAAACGAGAGAACTACTTAATCGATTTAGATCGGGTTTTTTGTATAATTTGCTTGAACATTTCATTTAAACATATACATCTGCAACTTTTTAATCAGAGCACAATACCTCTCGGGGGTGGCACGGTGGCGCAGTTATAAGGAGACCTGGGTTCGCTCCCCGGTTCTCCCTGCTTACAGTTTGCATGTTCTCCCCGTGTCTGCGTGGGTTTTCTCCAGGTGCTCTGGTTTCCTCCCTCGGTCCAAAGACATGCATGTTAGGTACATTGGCGATCCTAAATTGTCCCTGGTGTGTGTGTGCCCTGCCTGGGTATTTTTTCCTGCCTTGTGCCCTGTGCTGGCTGGGATTGGCTCCAGCAGACCCCGTGACCCTGTGTTAGGATACAGGATAATGGATGGATGGACAATACCTCTCATCCTGTACTGCTATTCTGATTGAAGTTAAGGTATAACTTAGATTTAGATTCTTCCTTTTTTCCTAATTTTCCATTTTTTGGTCTCTGTACAGTTCTGCCGAAGTACCTGCACAGTAGGCAACAGTCTTATCATTTATTCATTTATTTATTTTAGCTTTGATGGAAGCACAAAGGATGTTTCATTCAGTGTTGGGCTACAAGGAATTGCAAAGAAAGACATTGAAACTGTTAAGCGTATCATACCACAAACAATTGATGACATTATTGTGTAAGTATTTCATACAAAATTTTTCAGTTAAACAATGAAAACAAATAAAACTAACTTTTAAGTCAAAGTCCTATTCTTTACACTAAAATTTATAATAGCTTTGGTCACATTTAGTCATGCCGCCCACCTAAATTTTACTTATAAATTACTAAAATCAAAATCATTCCATCTGTTAGTTATGTTTTGGACAGACACACTCATTTCATTTTTTGATATTTTAAATTCATTATTTAATTGAAAATCATAAGATAACTTTTGGATACTGTAGCAGTGTTTTAAGACACTAAAGTAGTACCCACACACAATTAACAATGCACAACAGCAGGAGACTAGGTTTTGAATGCCAGCTCAATCGCTGTGTGAGTGGAATTTGCATCTTTATGTGTATCTGCAAATTTTTTCATTGGAACTCCAGTTTTCCTTCTCATTACTGTGGTTATTAGCCTAACTAGTGACTGTAAAATACTGTAAGTGAGTATTAATATATTAATGAAAAATGTACTTTGCAATGATTTTGGCCTACATCCAGTTCTAAGTTATGGCTCTTCATAACTGTGTAATTACATTTATTGAAGTTGAAGTAAAATATTGTATTCTTTCATTCTTCCTTCATTATTAATATTTACTGAATCTAAAATTTACAAGTGTTTACTATATTGTATGCCATGTTCTTGCTATGTTATATTTACATATCTTGCAATATTCTTACATATAGCTAATGTGTAATTCATTATTTATTTTAGTATTACTTACACTGCAAATGTGTATGCATGTGTTTACATTCTTTGTCTTATATTTATCTCAGGTGTGTACTTATCAATCATGTGTACATTTGTCATGTAACTATACATGAACAAAAGCTTCAAAATGCTAGAGTCAGATTCTTTGTATGCAGGCATACTTGGCAAATAAATGTGATTCTGATTCATGTTTTATATGTTATTATTTATAATTCTGTCTTTTTTTCTCTTGATTATTAAAAGTAATGGATTTGAGAAGGAAAGAATAGAAGCTCTGCTTCACAAAATTGAAATACAGATGAAACATCAGACAGCAAATTTTGGACTGGCACTTGCATCAGTATGTTTCATTTTTATCCATTTTCAGTAAATGTAGCATTTCTGTGAAGTATGTTTTCTGTTTGTGAAGTTGTTAATCATTGTGCTTGAGGAAATATATAGTATATAATGCAACGTTTTTTTTTCCATATTTCCATATCTTTGTCTTTCATATTCATGAAATTATAGTATATTGCATCATGTTGGAATCATGATGGAGATCCTATTGAGACATTGAAGATAAGTGAAAAAGTATCCAGATTCAGACAATGCCTTGAAGAAAATCCAAAATTCCTTCAGGAGAAAGTCAAACTGTATTTTAAGGTAACATGCAAGTGAAATTGTTTTATGTATCTTTTTGTGAAATAAGACAAGTTTGGTAAAGTAATGTTTAATATAGTTAGTGAGGAGAACATACAGTTTTGTTCTCATGTGATTTCTCAGTTTTTTTTATTTTTAATAAATTTGCAAAAACATCAAGTAAACTTTTTTCACGTTGTCATTATGGGGAGTTATGTGTAGAATTCTGAGGAAAAATTGAATTTAATCCATTTTGGAATAAGGCTGTAACATAAAATGTGGAAAAAGTGATGCGTTGTGGATACTTGCTGGATGCACTATACATGTAAAATATATTGTTGTAAACCACAAATACATATTTAGCAGAATTACAGGGTTGTAAAATAATATACAGACACTTAGTGTAACATTTTATTTTTTTCATTAGGATAACCCTCATCGTTTAACCCTTTCAATGAGTCCAGAGGAATCATACTTTGAGAATCAAGCTAAAATGGAAGCAGCCAAGCTGCAAGGGAAAATTACTGCTTTGACTGAGAATGATAGAAAAGAAATATTTGATAAAGGTTAGTAATTCTTTTTTTCTTTTAAGAGTTCATAATCTGCCTCAGTTCAGGAAGATGCATTTGATTATAATCTACAAAACATTTTATTCTGAATGGAAAATGCAGTTTACTATATACATTAAAGGACGAGGGCCTCATTTATAAAGCTTGTGTACACACAAAATTAAGCTCAAAATCTGCATATGTAACTTTCCATGCAAAGGTTAGAATTTATAAAAGAAAACTTGGGAGAACTGCTGTGTATTTATGGCAACTCTGACTCATGCATACGCAACATTACAGAGCAACTGGGAAATGGTAATACCCTTGTTCAAATAGGGAAATGCAGGCAAACCATCTAAATGACTATTCATAATGTGCATTGACATGACTAACATTTTAGAACTCAAAAATGATGATTATAATGTAGAGACTGCGGTTTTTTTCCCCCCTTCTTCTCCATTAGTTTAGGCTACTTGTTATCAGTTCTCAGGAACTGGCTGACAGGTCAGGAATATCTCAGCCAAGCATCACTCCCATCATTCCCAGTGTGCTTGGAAGCCTCTAACCAACCAAAGTGCTACATCCAGTTTTCATATGGCATGGGTTCATAAACATATAATGTAACACCTTACCAGTATAAAAGGGGAATTTGCAACAGTGTCCGATTTCCCTAACGTAATAGGAACACTTTAATGCATTCATATTGCAATATGGGCACCTAGAGAGAATAACACTGCTTTTGTTAACCGTAAGCAGTTGCATTCTGTTAACAAACAAGTCATCTGTGATCTTTTTTTATAATGGCTACAACAAAATCTAATGGTATAAGCAAGAGAGTTTAATTTGAATTCAATTAGAAACAGTTGATAAAATGTTCCAAATTATATGTGGCATGACTCTTGAAATTTATCCTTCAGGTTTACAGCTGATAGCTGCCCAGAATACACCACATGATGATGCTTCTTCTCTCCCAGCCCTGAAAGTATCTGATATTCAGCCAAAAATTACTTTCACAGAAGTTGAAATTGGAAGTGCAGGTAATGCTAAATGTAGCAGTTTTCAAACTATGAACAAAATTTCTTTTAAATCATAGGAAATAAAGTAGTAAGGTCATTCTTTAAAGCATTTACTTTTATTGTTGTATGTGAAAATGCTGTTGATAATTTTATTATGTGTATGTTTAGGGGCACAGATTAACTGGTGATGCAAGTTTATTGTCCATAATTCTTTTTTTTATGTAGATTGGGAAAATTTTAAATAAAGGTTAGTTAGATAAACAAAATTGTCTACCTTCTAGCTTGGTATGCATTCACCATTTCATGTTTTAATATTTTTATATTATACAGGTATGCTAATTTGTTATTCTTTCTAGTTGCTCACAGTTGTATATGTTTTAGGTGAAACACCAGTTCAGTACTGTGCACAACCTACCAATGGCATGGTTTATTTCAGAGCAATGTGTAGCCTGAACTCTCTTCCTGAAGATCTCAAAGTATATGTTCCTCTATTCTGCAACGTCATTACAAAGTAAGCAATTATTTGAAAGCAGAACAAAACTGAAAGGTAAAAAGAATGATTATGTTGCCTCCCTCTCATTTAGGTGAGGCATTGACAGAACATTATCTGGAATGAGCAGTGTTTACTTTTCTTGTTAAGAAGGGCAACCCTGCATTCACACATCCACAGTTTTTTGTGATTCCCTTTAAACTAATAACATTTAAACAAAGGAATGTTATTTGTAAGGGTAGAAATGTATTTTACAAATTAATCAGAAGTATCTTTAGTCATGTTTTTATTGATTTTTGTTTATTATTTCCCATATTTATTTTTTCCTTTCCAGTTTCATAAGTCCTAAAAGATGTTTAGTTAAATAATATTTTTAGTTACTGCTCTATTTTTCTTGTAGTTATGACACTTTCTTGTAATCATTTTTCTCTATAATGAATCTGTTTCAGATTAGGATGTGGAATCCTAGATTATAGACAGCAAGATCAACAGATTGAGTTGAAGACCGGAGGAATGTCTGCCTCACAACAGGTTATTCCAGACTGCAATAGCCTGGATATATATGAACAGGTAAGTTAATTTCCTTCTACAAATCAAAAAAATAAAATTATTTACTATTTGTTTAATGCTTTTAACTCTTTATTTTCCAACAGAGTATTATGCTTGATTCTATGTGCCTGGAGAGAAATCTACCTGATATGATGCAACTGTGGAGTGATATTTTTAATGCGTGAGATTTTTTTTTAATTTGATAAAGTAGCATTTTTCAGATTCATTTGTAATGCAAGTGTTATTCTCTGATTATATTGTGTGATACTTTTTCTAAGCTCGTAATTGTCAGAAAGAAGAAAAGCTGATTCATTACCTACATTAAGTAATTTGTGTTAAATGATAGTTGTATAAATGTTACACAGGACTGAGATGCTAAAGTAGTATATTTTGTTTTATTTGTTCTAGATTTTTTCAGCAACATTTATTTTGGCTTCTGATTTTTCACAGTAGTTGTAGTAAAAAATAGTTATAGTAAAAAAGGAGAGTTTAGAATTTGTTTTGATTATTAGTGTAATTCTTTGCTAGTTGATCCTTATGCATTGGTAAGAGTAATAAACTTTTATAAATGTCATTGAACAGCATTCTAATGTAGCAGAAATATTATTACAACTAAACCACAATTTCTCTTATTGCACAAAAAGTAGCAGTGTTCATTTGGGATTATTATATACTATGTATGTATGTGTGTGAATGTATAATATATTTATATATATATATATATATATATATATATATATATGTACACACACACAGTGGAACCTCGATTCACGACCATAATTCGTTCCAAACCTCTTGTCGTAAACCGATTTGGTTGTGAACCGAATCAATTTCCCCCATAGGATTGTATGTAAATACAATTAATCCGTTCCAGACCGTATGAACTGTATGTAAATATATTTTTTTTAATGATTAAGCACAAATATAGTTAATTACACCATAGAATGCTCAGTGTAATAGTGAACTAATGTAAAAACATTGAATAACACTGACACAAAACAGCCAGGTTCCCTGCTCAGCTAAACGAGCAGGCTCGCTCTCTCTCAGCAGCAGGCTCTCTCTCTCTCTCTCTCTCAGCAGCACGCACCCTCTCTCTCTCTCAGCAGCACGCAAGCCCGCGCGCTCGCTCGCTCTCTCTCTGTCTGTCTCTCTCTCTCTCTCTCTGTCTTTCTCTGTCTTTCTCTCAGCAGCACGCACCCTCTCTCTCTCTCTCAGCAGCACGCAAGCCCGCGCGCTCACTCTCTCTCTGTCTGTCTCTCTCTCTCTCTCTCTCTGTCTCTCTCTGTCTTTCTCTCAGCAACACGCTCTCTCTCTCTCTCTCTCTCTCTCTCTCAGCAGCACGCGCTGTCTTTCCCTCTCTGTAACACTGCAGCAGTTCACGCTATAGCCTTGCAAGCCGATCGCTGTATAAACACCTTATTTTAATGAGTTTTAAGCGCGGGGGAGTGGGAAGGAACATTTGAACAAATCCGAACTTTATTTAAAAACCAACAACAAGCAACCAAGAAAATAACATTACAGGAGTTTGCGCTATAGCCTTGCAACCGCTCGCTGTATAAACACTTTTTTTTAATGAGTTTTAAGCACGGGGAAAAAAATGAACATTTGAAAAAAGTGAAAAGTAACACTGCAACAATTCACGCTACGAACTGAAAAATTAACATTTGAAAAATCCGGAGTCGAGTTCGGATGAAGTGAGGAGGAACTGGGTGGAGAGGGGGTTACAGTTTTGAGGGAGAGTCTGGCTCCGTGATGGAGGGATGTTTTCCTCCAGGTGTTTTCTCTCGTGTGATTTCTTGGGTTTCTGGTGTTTTTAACTGTTTAGCTGGTGGGAGCAAAAGCCTCATGCAGCCATTCCAAAAACAAAGTCCTTGTGACCCAGTCCTTCGTGTTTTCCCTCCACATTACTGGCAGTCTGGCTTTGTTAACATTGTGCTGCTTGAAAGCACTAGGGTTCCCAAATTGGTAAATGAGTAAACTGGTAAACAGTTTTTCCACCTCTTCCAGCACTTGAGGTCTCTGCCTGGTTAACGCTGTAACTCCTTTTGCAACATCAGCTGCTTTAATAGATTCTTTCTGCTTTAGAATAGTCAAAATCATAGGTTTTGACTTCTTGTACTCGGCGGCAAGATCAGTAACACGAATGCCATGCTCAATACTTTTCAATATATTTTTTTTTACTTCGATTTCAATTTTCTGCAAAACTTTCTTCTCAGCACTCTTCACTTACTTAGAAGCCATGGCTAACTGCAAAAGCACACGAAATACTGTAGAGCACAAAGAGATCACAGATAAAGCGCGCATGTCTGACTGAGAACAGTGAACAGGGAGCGGCTCAACACGTGGTTAAATACAGTAATTGGCATGTATGAGCTGGAAGGGAAATGAAATAGAGCACAAAGAGTTCACAGGGAAAGCATGCACGCATGTGCAAGCACGCACATCTGGCCGAGGACAATGCAACATGTGCGGAAATCATCAGCGCGCACAAACCAAAAGGGAAACTGGCTTGTTCGTATACCGAGTGTGTGGTCGTGTACCTAGGCAAAAGTTTGGCAAACTTTTTGGTCTTAAACCTAGTTGTACGTGTACCTAGACGTTCGTGAACCAAGGTTCCACTGTGTGTGTGCGTGTATGTATGTATATATATATATATATATATATATATATATAT
>JANRMT010062817.1:51355923-51405124 GCA_026402145.1 Polypterus bichir lapradei
AGCGTCCCTTGTATGAAATCAACTGGGCAAACCAACTGAGGAAGCATGTACAGGAAGTAAAAAGACACATTGTCCGCAGAACCCGCGAAGCAGCGAAAAATCCGCGTTATATATTTAGTTATGCTTTCATATAAAATCCGCGATAGAGTGAAGCCGCTTAAGTCGAAGCGCGATATAGCGAGGGATTACTGTATATGTGTGTGTGTGTGTGTGTATATATATATATATAAAATATACTCCCCCCCGTATAGCGCTCATTGATTAGACTAGCAGCCCAGCCGTGGCATTTTGTCTTCATGGTTTGACTTCCACCTGTTTTCCAAAGATGTGCACATTTGATTAATAAATGCCTTTAAATTGGCCCCATGTGAATTAGTAAGGGTATGTGCGTTAATGTGTACTGTGATACCTTGGCGTCTCATTCAGGACTGGTTCCTACATTGCACCTGATGCTTCCAGAATAGGCTTTCATTTCTCAGTGCTCTGTGTTATACACTGCAGGTTAAGAAAATTGATGGAAGGTTGAATGTTTAGAAATGTATTTTTTTTCTGAGCATAACTTGAATGTTGTTTTTTATTTATTGATATAGTGTTATTCTTTAATATGGCCAGTTTTTATTTTTAGTATGTTTTTACTTACATATTTGTAAGATGTCTGTTGTGTTTCCCGTGTCTTTTGTTTGAATTGTAACTATTACATAATTGTTAACTTGAACATTGTTTATTGTATTATTGTGGTGTAATGTTTAAAACATGAATTTTTTTTGTATTTGCATCTCAGTCCACATTTTGATGATGAAGAACGACTGAGAGTTCTGGTTATGATGGCTGCCCAGGAGCTTTCTTGTGGAATTGCAGACTCTGGACACATGTATGCAATGATAAGAGCTGGAAGGACTCTCACTGCTTCAGGGGACTTAAAGGAAATGTTTAACGGCATGCATCAAGTTAGTATTGTAAATGTGTACTTTATACATTTATTGTATAATTTGTTTGGTTAAAGCAAGGAATTTGTGTTCTGATATTTATATCTTCTCACCTTCAAGGTCAAAGAGATGAAACGAATTGCAGAGATGACAGATCTCACGCTAATTTTACGCATGCTTCCACGAATAAAGAGATACATATTCAGTCAAGAGAATATGCGGTACAAATTTTAAGTATTGTAAAATTTGGATAAAGTTTTGGTAGTATTTTGATGCCTTTTATTGCAATATATTTTTCTGCTATAATCTGGCTAAAATCTCTATGAAGAACAAAAATAAAATTGTTTATTTTCAATTTGCTGAATTTTATCTGTTGTGATCTTGCCTGGCTGCTCATTTAGTACAGAGGATATTGTTTCTATATATTCTTTTCCTCAGGGAGATTACCTGTTTTGAATTGGTTGTCTTATCTGGTATAAGCTCCGGGCAAATGTACATCATTTTAACTTTTTGAGGTGTGGAGAGGTAGGCAATAGTTGGTGTCCATGGTGAGGTCAGTGTATGAGAAAGCATAAATGGTCTGGACAGCATGATGGGGAAGGTTGAAGGTATGACTGCAACAGAACTCCTTTCTGAATCCGTTATTTCTTAGTACAGAGGGGTTGTGACCAGAGTAATGGGTGAATGAATGTTACGGCATTCTACACTGATAGTCTCATGTTATGGCCTTCTACACTGATAGTCTCAGATTTATGATGAAATGAATTGAAGATGAAGATCCTGAAGTATAAAGATAATTTTTAAGATGAAGGCCTCATGGTAAATGTAGGAAATCCAAGATTATAGTTGCCCAAAAAAAAAAAATGGGTGCATTGCAATGTATTGTGTGCAACAGAAGTGTCAGGAGTATATACCATTGTGTTGGTAGTGGAAAGTGGGCGAATAAAACTAAAGGGTGGCCAGAAAAAAAAGAGTATGACCATCATTTTCAGGAATCGTTTGAGAGGGTTGCAGGATGCTGATGCAGGTATCGTTTTGGAGAAAATCGGAAACTTAGTTAGGTGAAGTACAGTTGCAGACTATGGAGGAATACTTTAGACAAAATTGAATAAACAAGTAAATAAATAAATGCATTGTGAAATATGACAGTAAATAAAAGCAAAACTGATATGTGAGCATTAAGCGTGTACTGTTAGTTCATATCATCAGCAATCAATGACTAATCATTAAATCGTCAATAGGCATTCTTTTATCAAAAATTTGCATCATGTGATTAAACACATCATAAATACCCTGTTTACATTAGGCACTTGTGTCCCAATTATATATGGATAGGCTGTAAACATGGGGCTTATCCTAAAAGATGCCCAAGAGTGTTAAAAAAAATTTCGAAGAGCAACTGATCATCCAGAAATCAGCTGTTAATCAAGTGGTGGTCATAGTGATGATGGTAAAGAATAAACCTTATGTGTGCAGTTCAGTAATAAATAACATGCTTTTTCCAGATGTGCTGTTAATGCAACTCCTTCTAAACTATCAGATGCTTCCAGAGAAGTGGAGAAATTTATTAATGGAATTGCAAGGAAGAAAAAAGATAGAAAAGGTTCCCGCCCAAACATCATTGAGGTATTTAGTTTGTTAGTGTTGACTAATTTTTTTTGTTTTTAAACATACAAAAGAGGCTAAAATGTTTTTTTTATGCTTCAGAATTACATTATCCATAAAGACTGTATTTAATAGAATTCAGAAGCTTTTGTCAAGGTGTGAAAATAACTTTTTCATTAGATATGAATGTAATACATTAAATCCCAGGTCAGCTGTTATTGAATTTTACTTTATATTTATTATTTTTGTATATTTTTAATTGCAGAAACAAAAGTAAGATCAACTGTAGGATATACAATTCAATTTATGAATTTACTTACACATTTATTTTTTTCTGTCAAAATGTATTTTTCATAAACCTGACATTGCGGGAACTGAGCTAAATATCATTCTGATATTTTAAGATGCCTTGGCCAAGTCTAGCAATACTAACAAAGGTGATCTATAATAATAATCATTCTGACCCCTACTATGAACAGTTTCAGGTATTTAATAAAATTGAAATCTTAACACTTAGGATCTAATCTATTAAAAAAAAAAAGTTTATACATATGCAAATATTTACTTTTTCATGTAGCATATATTGCCTCTACATTCTTTTCAGATTGAAGTAAATGAAATACCGCAGTGTGTTTAGCTTACAGTTTCACACATTTTGGTTCCTACCACAGTTAAATAAAAACAAAAATAGAGAAAGACTAGCAGAGGTGAGTTGCTTGTGTCCTTAATATATTTTGAGGATCAGTGTCACCAAAAATGTGTTGTTTTATGAGGGAAAAAATTAACTTAAATGATTTTAGTATATCACTGCAAAATAATATGTGTAAAAGTTGAATACTTTCTGAAGACTTTGTATATACGGTAAATAATGAACTGTGTTATAGAGCAGAAATTTGCTTAATCATATTCCAATGAGTAAGTATTAAATCACACACAGCTGTAATTTTCAATCCAAAAAGTGATTCAAGTTACCTTAAATATGAATTCGGACTTGTCAGTTGTATTTTAGTTAAAATGTGAAAGTGTAATTTTGACTTGTCAGAATGTAATTATGTCATGTTAAAAAAAGTCTTCAATATTTTGCCATATGCGTTAGCTTTCTATGCATAATGAAAAAGTAGAAATAGTTAAATCACAAGCATCTAAAGGAGAGAAACAGTTAAGGTTTGCACTAAAGCAGACAACTACTACAACTGCAGTTTTATTCATTTAACAAGAAGAATTACACTTCTAAAACAAAAAAAACAAGACAATGAAACCTGAAGAGAAACCAAATCACATCAGTAACACATTTAAACATCTTTCAGCTGTGAGTAGCATAAATAATCCAAACTTATTTTTAATTTAACTCCTGTGCTTGGGCAGGAACAGTTTTGCCCTAACTTGTACAGATAAAGTGACTCCCATAATCGTAACCTTAGATCTGGAGGTGCTAATTCTATTGACTATGTCATATTTTACCGCAGATCATTGCAGTATGCTCTGGTGATCACAGGCTTATAAGGTTAAATAGGCAGTGTCCTTCACAAATGGCATAAATGTAACTGTTTGGTTCCTAGACTTGGCCATCTCATATCCTCAGGTTTGAAAATCACAAAGAGGAGAGGACACACGTACCCTCAGGAGAATCCTATACCTGCTTTACTGGGGCTTGATTTAGTATGTAAATTCAACTGCGGCCTAAAGTTTAATGTCACAAAGTACATTTTTTATTGCACTTTCCATCCAAAATAATATGTACACTATTTTAAATCCTTTCTAAATTCACAAAATATATTTGTGCAGAATATGCAATCTCCCACATCCCCTTAAATTCCTGTGCATATGGTCCCCAGTTCCATGAATATGAAGTTTCTCCACCCTTACAGATGCCATGCTTGGTGATATCCTGCTTAAAATGTAAAATGGTTTTGAGAATACCTCCTTGAAGTCCCCTTAATGCCATTTTTCAGTTATTGCTGTGCTTAATAAGTAAAGGAGTTGCAGTAGTTGGAGTTGTGTGGCAAATGGTACTAACAGAAATTGAAAGTACAGTCTACATTTGTTATCTTCTGTTTCATGCTTAGTTTATTGTAACCTCTGAATTAGTCTGGTAGTAAAAAGTGTGGATGTATGGCCGTTTCTTATATTGTGCTGTTTGGAGCTGATATTAGTGTCCAACTGCTAACCACCCACACTTGTTTATTCAGATTTTATAAATGGAAAAATATGTTCCTATGGTGAATAAGTAAACATAGTAGCATTTTACATATTTTAAACACATTAAATTGTTAGACAGTAGCTGAATACAGTGCAGAGTGCATGTCTTTATTGTACAAATGTTTTAAGTCCGCTAAATTTTCTGTTGTGTTTAATATTGTTCAATGCTGGTATAAATATATTTGTACTGTAGATGTTGAAAGGAAATTGTCTAAAATGGTACATTTAATGTGAAAAATGTGTATATAATGCTTCTGTAAGTGCATTGTTTCATATATTCTCATATTTTATCATCTTCAAAATATATTTGCTATAGAATTGATATGTAGATGAAAAATCTTATTTCTCTAGATTGAAATTGTAAGAACATTTAGGAATTTTAATTTCTTAAAACTGAATTGCTTGTGTTTACAAAGTTGTTTTGTAAACTTGTTCTTTGTTGTAGACTGTTAGTATCTGTTGCATGAAGACCATGCCTTGACCAAAAATGCCTTTGTTCATTTTTTAGAAGCCATTAAATCCAATGAACGAAAGAGCTTTTATTCCCGGGACTGGTATTAGCAGAAAACTAATTTCTGTAAGTAATTTTACAAAAAAAAAAAAAAAAATGACGGTTAACACTAGAATTACCAGAGACAACGAAAAAGCTTGTAAATCCGGCCCACCTATAAATCCCTTTGTACCACTCCGTCAGCCTCTTTTGCCTTCTAAATGTGTCGATAAGCCCAAACAGAAAGCAGCCTGCTATACCATCCCCCCACTGCCTCAGAACGGGCAAGAAGTTCTCCCAGTTCCTGCCTTGATTGATTATCTGGGAGTGAGCTACCCTGAATTGTAAGGGGAAATAATTTGATGTATGTTTTGTGTCTACAACAATCTATGTAAACACACATTGTGAAAACAAACATTTTTCATGTTTTAGTAATAAATAACAAAATGTAGACATGAACTGTATAATGTGTGAAGGCTGATGGCCAAATATCAAATAAACACTTTCACGAAAGGTGCAAGTACAATGCGATATCTTCCGTGGTGTAGTGGTAAGATCCGCTTACTTGTAATCCAGAGGTCATGAGTTTGAAACCGGCTCCCCGGCAAATTTACCATTTTGAGTAGTGAGCTGCTCTTATTGTTAATATTATACAATAAAAACATACATTTGATTTGTTTCTGTAAAGGCCGGTGCAAATTTATAGTACTTGTAAAAGTTAGCGTTTTTTTTTTTTTTTTTTTTTCCACTTTTATTCTCTCAGTCACGATCACAATACAAGCCGGTTGCTTGTGCTATAACAAGCTTGACTTGGCAGCAATCAACGCACATGTACTGTGCAAGGCATATACGGGGGCCACTGAGAAAAGAAGTGTTCATGGCTCACCTTGCAGAGGAGCTTCGTCGTCACTTCTTACAAGAAAAGGTGATGGACAAAGCAAAATAGGATGCAACATCGACAAACTTCTGTTCCAAGACCGCCGCTCCCCGCAGCCCCTTCAGTGTAAAAGTAACCACAGCACAGAGAGAAGTGTGTACATTGCAACAGATACACATGTTGTAAATGTAGAAAGGACGGTCCTTGGGTGTGTGGGAACTGTTAACATTTGAATCTTATGATTGCATATAGCGCAGAACTGACTTCTCTGTATAATTCTTTCCTCTGCATGTCCTGGAGTAGAAAAGAAACAGTACCATGCACCCAAAAGTGAACACTGGCAAGATCGCAAAAAAAAAAAAGAACGACAACCACAAGATGTTATATGAATGAATATGAATAATATTGCATCAGTGCCACAATGTTTTACAAAATGTACTATTCAGGTCAAAAAATTAGTTATTCCAAATATCATATATACATATGTCTGTTTTTTGTCACTGCGGCTTTGACATCATGTCCTATAAGATGCATACTAATTCAGTGTGAGCAGGAACACTCAATAAAACTAAAAAAAAAATTCAAGTGACGGTGAGATACGAAGAAGGCAGATTCACCAGCATTTGTGTGTCACCTTTTATCCCTCCAGATCAGAGAATTTCCAGTTCCATTGTCTCAAAACACCACTCACATCTACAGTTCTTCCCAGTTTCAGATAAAAAGTAACCGCGTCAGATCTGGGGTGGGGGGTTGGGGGATGTTGTATCGTGATCGTGACTGAGAGAATAAAAGTGAAAATAAAAAACGTTAACTTTTACAAGTACTATAAATTTGCACTGGCTTTTACACATACAAATCAAATGTATGTTTTTATTGTATAATATTAACAATAAGAGCCGCTCACTACTCAAAATGGTAAATTTGCCAGGGAGCTGGTTTCGAACTCACGACCGCTAGATTACAAATCAGCGGATCTTACCGCTGCACCACGGAAGATATTGTATTGTACTTGCACCTTTCGTGAAAGTGTTTATTTGATATTTAGCTATCAGCCTTCACACATTTTACAGTTCATGTCTACATATTGTTATTTATTACTAAAACATGAAAAACGTTTCTGTTTTAACAATGTGCTTACATAGATTGTTGTAGACGCAAAACACACATCAAATTATTTCCCCTTACAATTCTAGGTAGCTCACTCCCAGATAATCAATCAAGGCAGGAACTGGGAGAACTTCTTGCCCGTTCTGAGATCGTATAACAGGCAGGTAGGTGTTTGGGCTTATCGACACATTTAGAAGACAAAAGAGGCTGATGGGGAGGTGCGAAGGGATTTAAGGTGGGCCGGATTTACAAGTTTTTTCGTAGGCTCTGGTAATTCTAGTGTTAAAGTTTAATTGTACTAATATTTTAACTTTTTTTTACATTTTAAACTTTTTAAACGTTCATAAATGCGCAGGGTATTATTTAATATAATATTGAATGTATTCTGTATTTAATTTTGTTTTATATTGAGATTTTTAGGGTTTTATTTACTGAACTATACTGTGATATTTGTTCAGTTCCTTTGTGTTTATTCACTGTAGGTGATATTTACAGTTTTAAGTTTTCTAAACATTTATTCTATCACCATTTAATATTTTTTTTGTGTTAGGACCCTAGTTTTAAACCCTGCCAAATGAAAACATACTTTCAGCTTCCTTTTCCTGTTAATTACGTCAGTGAATGCATTCGAACAGTTCCATACACTGACAAAGATTTTGCAAGGTAAGGGAAAAAAACTTTGTTTTGTAAAGGGGGGAGGCTAATCCAATTTTTAACTTTGTTCTGCAATCTAAACCTGGTATTCTGCTTACTCTTATTTGCTGGCAGCCTTACTGTTCTTGCACGATTGATGACAGCAAAGTTTTTACATGTTGAAATTCGAGAAAAAGGTGGCGCTTATGGAGGGGGAGCAAAAATGGGCCATGGCGGACTGTTTGCCTTTTATTCTTACAGGTATTATATTTGTCTAAAACAGTTCTTACAGTTTTATTTGAATGTTTACTATTAAAAAATTATAATGAGATATCTCAATATTTTATTTTGAATACCTAATGATCATTAATGTTTTATGGAATTTTTATATTAGAAATATCAGGTGCACCTTTTAATTTTTCTTCCAGACTTTTGATAGCAGTGAGACCAGAACAGAGTATGGTTACGCAGATGAATTTTTAATGTTGTATTCCTGCTTGGTTTTCTTATTCTTTTAAATAACATTAGATAGTAATTTGTCCCAACTATTTACCTATTGGTTATTCATTCACTTACATCTGTGAATGAAGATTTTTGTAATCTTTTTTAATGTCCTGTGGCACAGAAATGCGGACTACCACACAGAGCATTAAAGGATGGAGAAAGTGGTCATGATCAGCCTTGAGCAGAGGCAGCTAGAAAACCATTTACATGCCAATAGAATTAGGAGCTGTAATTAATGTAATTGAATTTTGTTTGTTTTTGTTTTGAGACAAAAACTAATTATAAGAATATTTATATACAGTTTTAAGTAATTGTTAGTTTTATTAGAATGTAATAAAAAAAAAAAAGTTTTTCAGCACTTGTGGTAGAGGAAAACAGTGGCTGTCAGTTATACTTACAACAGACAGGACTTAAATCCCAGGCCGATTCGTGGTTATGCATGTTCGCCCTGTGTGGTGTTTTTGACCCACAACCCAAAAACTCTAGTGTTAGGTTAATTGCAGCTATAACTTGTCACCATGTAAGTGTTGGTAAGAATGTGCCTGTGCACATCAGTATGACAAAATGGATTGGAATGGAAAAATTAATTTTTGGTATTTTTCCAACACGTAAATAGCCATTTTTGAATTCAGACTTTATAATTATTACAACATTGAAGTATAATACCTTTAAAATTATTTACTTCCCTGTAAATTTTCATATCTTATTTTTGTAACAACATTGAATCATAGTGGAAATAGATCATTTAATGCAAAAGCAAAAACAGACCTCTACAAAACAGTCTAAATGTATTACTAATATAGGACACAAAATAATTAATCACTGTAAATATTCACTCTCTACACATCAGTATTTAGTTGATGCACCTTTGGCAGCCATGACAGCCTTGAATCTTATGTTCATAGCTCTGTATCAGCGTTGCACATCTGGATGTTGCAGGTTTTTTTTCCCTATTCTTCTTGAGAAACTGCTCCAGCTCTGCCAGGTTGCATGGGAACCATGACTGAGAAGCATTTTCCAAGTTTAGCCACAGATTCTCAATAGAATTGTCATCTGGACTCTGACTCGGTCTTCCCAGGACATTATTGCTCTTTTTAAGATATTCCTGAATAGCATTTGCTTTATGCTTGGGAGTTGTTGTTTTGCCTGTAAACCAATCTCCCAAGGCACAGATTTGTTGTAGACTGCCTTAGGTTTTCCTCCAGGATTCCTCTGTATTTTACTGCATTCATTTTATATTCTGCTCTTACAACCCTTAAAGGGGATGGTGCAAAGAAGCATCACCACAGCATATGATGCTACCACCACCATGCTTCATGTTTTGAATGGAGGGTTTTTGATCATTTGCAGTATTTGGCTGTTATTCCGATAGTCAAAATGAGGTGAATTTTGATCACAACAGACCATGGAACCTTCTTCCAGTTGACTTCAGAGACTCCAATGTGCCTCCTGGCAAGCTCTAGCCAAGTTGACATATGCATTTTTTTTTTTTTTTTTAAGTACCCATTCAACAGTTGTTGTACAGTACATGCAGCCTATCCAGTCTCAGCTATTGTAGCTTTATTTTGTCCCACTTCAGAGTTATCGTAGGTCTTTTTGTGGCCTCCCTCACTGGTCGTCCTCATGCATGATTACTCAGTTTTTGTGGCTGCACCACTGTTAATTTAGGTGTATCATATTAAAAAGGGTAAATACATATGTGCTTAATTATTTTGTGTTTTATAATTAATTTAAAACACTATGATTTTTTTGATTTACTTTGTTAATCCCAGAGGGGGAACTGTCTTTTTTCCATGGTCTTGTGGAGACCTGTTTTCACTTTGACATTAAAGTCTTTTTCTAATGGTCAGTGTCAAAAAAAATAAATAAAAATGAAATCTATTGTGATTTAATATTGTATAATAACAAAATGTGAAAACTTCCAAGGAAGTGATTACTTTTTATAGGCACTATACTTCATAAAACTACTCAACTTTTCTCTTGAGTTACGCATACATTTTTAAAATCTTTTAGCCAGAGAGTAGAGCAGAAGATGACTAAATTACTCTTCTTACATAATGTGTAACTGTGTAAAACTACTTGTATTAATGTTTTTGTTATACTTCAGTTGGAAGATTATATTTTCCTTCTGATCAACACACTTACACTTTTTTAGTGCTTTCTGTTCTCAGAATTGTTCTGCTTCTAGATTGAATTTTGCCTTATGTATTTATTATATATGAATATTTAAAAATACTGTTATGTATATTCAGACAAAGATTGTATTCATGTATCCTGTATGTGGAATAAGGTGTGTTAAACCATAAATTATTCATACATGAGTTACTACATAATTTAGGTTTAATCTAGATAAATTTTTAACATTAATAGAGGATCAGTTATAGTTACTGTTAAATATGTAAAGTGTGTGAATATATGTATTTTTTCATCTCTCTCTCCCTTTCTCTCATATATAATATATATATATATATACACACACACACACACACACACACACACTCTCAGTATATTCTTTTGCCTGTCATTGCATAAAACTTGCTCTGATCAAAATAATGCAGATCCCTTGGCAACCACAAGAGGTCATGAGAACCCTCTACATAGCCTTCCAACACCAGCAATTGCAATATTTGTGCAGATGGCAGTGGTTTACTTTATCTGCCTTCTCCACTCCTGCCTTATTGCTGCATAGCTTTTATCTTAGTAGTAGTAAATGCTAGTGATAGGCTGTGGTGCAGAGTGGTTTCTGAGTTTGGGGTTAAATGTGCAGAGCTAAGTCTGGGCATCCTGCTCGCCATGCATTACAGCACCACTAATACTGCACCTTTACCTCTTTTACACTATTTCTTACAACATTAAATTCTGAAGATATTCTGTAAATTTGTAAAACTGAGCATATTCAACTGTTTTTTTATTACAGATGAATAGGTATTCCTTCACTTTCAAGAATTAACCAAAAATTTTAAGTGTTCATAAAGTAGACTGAATATAAGAACATAATCATACAAATAATTCATCTTCAGGGGTAGTGTCTGTGCAGTGGGTGGCATCTGTCCAATGTGCTCCAATTAACAGAGGCTGAAATCTTTATGGGCCTTCATTCATGGAATGCTAGATTGACCTACAGCATTTTGCTCCCTGGCATCTATGGTACAGTCATGATCACCAGTACCCACACAAAATCGTATTATACTGTCTCAAGAGAAAAAGCAAGCAGGCTGTACTAATTGCAAATGAAAGTACAGTAATCCCTCCTCGATCGCGGGGGTTGTGTTCCAGAACCCCCCACGATAGGTGAAAATCCACAAAGTAGAAACCATATGTTTGTATGGTTATTTTTATATATTTTAAGCCCTTATAAACTCTCCCACACTGTTTATAAATATTCTCCGCACAGTTATACAGTAAACCCTCGTTTATCGCGGTTATTCCGTTCCAGACTCTACCGCAATAAATGAATTTTCACGAAATAGGATTCTTTATTTATAAATCTAATATTTTCGCAGTTAGAGCATAGAAAACCTGTTTACCTTCTAAATACGTTTTTTAACATAATTAGAGCCCTCTAGACATGAAAGAACACCCTTTAGTCAAAAGTTTAAACTGTGCTCCATGACAAGACAGAGATGACAGTTCTTTCTCACAATTAAAAGAATGCAAACATATCTTCCTCTTCAAAGGAGTGTGCGTCAGGAGCAGAAAATGTCAGAGAGAGAGAGACAGAGAGAAAAGCAATCAATCAAAAATCAATACGAGCTGTTGGGCTTTTAAGTATGCGAAGCACCGGGATAAAGCGGCTGCAAGAAAAAGGGAGCAATGTGAAGGTAGTCTTTCAGCATTTTTGAGAGGGCCGTCCGTATCCTCCAGGCAAACAGCCTCTGTGCAAACAGCCCCTCTGCTCACACCCCCTCCGTCAGGAGCAGAGAATGTCAGAGAGAGTGAGAGAGACAGAGAAAAGCAAACAATCAAAAATCAATAGGTGCTGCTAGAGCTTTTAAGTGTGCGAAGCACCGCACGGGAAGCATATCGTATATCATTGAGGAGTTTTATTTAATACGTAATACGTGCTCTGATTGGGTAGCTTCTCAGCCATCCGCCAATAGCGTCCCTTGTATGAAATCAACTGGGCAAACAAACTGAGGAAGCATGTACCATAAATTAAAAGACCCATTGTCTGCAGAAATCTGCGAACCAGCGAAAAATCTGTGATATATATTTAGATATGCTTACATTTAAAATCTGCGATGGAGTGAAGCCGCGAAAGTCGAAGCGCGATATAGCCAGGGATCATTGTACAACACTTTTTGAAAATGTGTAATCCAGTCAGATGAAGTTGAAAAATGACTGAATTTCTAAACAATCATTTTTTCCTTTTGGTCTTAGTATTTTTTACAGTGCATTGTTCTGCATTTTGCTAATCTGATGCTGATTCTTTTGTTTAAACTTAGAGATCCAAACTGCCTAGAAACTCTGTCTACCTTCAGAAATGGATCTGAATGGGCTAAAGCTGGACAGTTCAAGGAGCAGGACATTGATGAAGCCAAACTGTCTGTGTTTTCAGCCGTAGATGCACCAGTAGCACCATCAGACAAAGGCATGCAGTTTCATAGTTACTTTTTAAATATCAAAATTAATAAAATTGCAATATTATAATTTATTTGATTGTTTAATTTTATAGAGTGGTAACACAAGCTAATTGTAGAGCATATTGTGTTTCAGTCTTTCTAATTAGTTTAATATTTGAATTTCTATAAATCAGTAAATATAGTTGCTGGAATTGAAGAAGGTGGCAGGGCCCCAGGGGTGGATAATATTCACCCTGATAGCTCTGAATGTTGTTGGTCTGTCCTGGCTGACATGCCTTTTCAGCATTGTGTAGATTAGAAGCCAGGGGTGGTGATCCCCATCTTTAAAAAAGTTGACTGGAGGGTGTGTTCCAGTTTTAGGGGGATCAAACTCCTACATTGCCAGGGATCTGGAAAGGACAGTTTGCCTGTTGGTCAAGCCTTGGATCCAGGAGGAATAATGCAGATTTGTCCCAGTTGTGGAACACTGGACCAGCTTACCTTTACAAGGATTCTGGAGGGTTCATGGGTGTGTGCCTAACCAGGCTACATGCATTTTATGTACTTGGAAAAGGCAAATATGAAAATGTCCCTAGGAATGTCCTGTGGGTGGTGTTTCAAGAGTACCAGACTTGTTCAGGGTGAATCTGGAATTCAAATTCAGTGGGAAGTAAGGCTGCTGGCATGAAGATCTGCACCTCCAAATCTGTGGTCTTGGTTTTCTGCTGGAAAAACATCAGAGTGTCCTTTCCAGATTGGGAATGAGATGTTGCCTCATGTGAAGGAGTTTAACTGTCTTTACGTTCATGAGTAAGGAAAAGAGGAAGTGGGAGATCAACAGATGGATCTCAGCAGTGTCCGCAGTTATGTAGACATTGCATAGGTTAGTCATGGTGAAGAGCCAGCTGAACTTTGAAAGGCAAAGCTCCCGATTTACCAGTTGATCTATGTCCCTGCCTTCACCTATAGTCGCAAGCTTTGGGTAGTGACTGAAGGAACTATATTGCTGATACAAGTGGTAGAAAAGAGCTTCCTTCACAGGGTGTCTGAGCTCAGCTTTAGAGTATTTGTGACGAGTGCAGACATTCAAGAAGAACTCAAAGTACTGCCAGTGCTCTTCTGCATCCAAAGGGTTAGGGCCAGTTGAGGTCGTTTTGGCATCTGATTAGGATGCCTCCTGGTTGACTCCTTGTGGAGGTGCTTCAGGTATATCCAACTGGGAGGAGACATCACAGAAGAGTTGGAGTTGGTGGTGGGGAAGAGAGACACTGGGGCATCTTTGCTTGGACTGCTGCCCCCGTGACCCAGACCTGGTTAAATGGCAGAAAATGTATGGATGGAATTAAAGCAAATGTGTATGGATGGCAAACAAAAAAATTATTTTATACTTATTTTAGTATGTTTTATTTTGCTTTTTTTATAATTATGAATGTTGAAAGTATACCTTATTTATGTATAAATATTTTATTAGTGAGAGCAATTTGTGACAAAAATGTCCTTGAGAATTACATTTTCAGGAGTCCAATATTTAAGAAAACGTAGTTAGGCACCAAGTGATCTATTGTTAATTGCAGTTAAAAATTGGTCAAACTAAGTGAGTTACCAAGTGGTCTAGGCAGTTACTAATCAAATATAAATAAATGAATAAAATTGAATAGCATGATTGAAATATACAGAGTGGCTACTTTATGTATTCTGGTTGATTTCCCTGTTTCCCCACATTACAACTTGGACTTATTTATAGATAGAAAGAAACTCTCTCACAGAGATGTTTGGCCTATCTCAAGTTCAGATTGTTTTGTAGTTCTTGCATATTTCCTGTACTACAGATCGCCAATTAGATTATAATCTAGTCTATTTTTTAAAGATGAATTCATGGGTCATGGTTCAAGAAACATTCAAAGACTTTTATTTTCTAGATGTCTGGCCAGGAGCCATACATTACTGATGAAGCCCACTTGCAAATACTGTAGGCACACGGCTGCCATGAGGTACCTACCCGATAAGCAGCAGTTTTAAGATGTCAAGTGACATTAGATATTGCTTTATTCCTATCAAATGCCATGCTGTGTGCTGTAGATGCACACCCTACATAGTTACACCACCACCAGAGCCCATTGAATGTGCTTACTTTTTGAGTGGTCTTTCCACCAGCATGAATAATCACAAAATATCATTCACCAGAGCAGACAATGGTCTATTTTTTTTTAAATCCTACAGTATCCTTTGATTGTTTTTTAGCCCCCTGTAACGCCACCCTCTCATATTTTGCAATGGCATGAGTGGAACTTCGTTTGTATGCCAACTGCTGTACCCTATTCATGACTGCAACTACATCCAGTCTGTGACTTTGCTTTGTCATGAACATCCCAGTTAGCCCCTTTCATCATTTTTAATGTGGCTGCTTACACTGAATCCCCCTGTGACTCTGAACTATGTGGAAAGATGTGATCCTCTGGTCTTGTTCATTGCCCCTCTGAATTGACTGAATATGTGCCGACATCATTTTGGCAACTTGGGTTTCTTGTGGGTTTTATGATTTAGCAAAGTAGATATTGCTGTTGTGCATTTGCTACAGTTTACTTATGCTTGATATTCACTGAGAAAATGTAACATTTTATCTTTTGCGAATAGCAGGTCTCAAACCCATTTCATCTCTTTTCAGTATTGGGTGCAAATAGTAACATGCCTGTTTTAATATAGGGATGAACCTCTTCATGTGTGGGATTTCTGATGAACTGAAGCAGCAGTTTAGAGAGCAGTTATTTGCAGTTGACAAGAGCAGCATTGTTGATGTTGCCAACAAGTACGTAGCCTTCTATTTATTCTATTGCTTTCAGGCCAAATTCAAAGAGTTAATGACTTTCTAATTTGCCAGTAAAAGAAAGACAACTCAACATAATATAGTGATGGATTCCTACAAAAAAAAAAAAAAACTTTTTTCCTTTTCAGTACGGTGAGCATGTTCTCCATACCCGTAAAAGTATGATGCCACCTTAGTTGATGCACTCAAACTTTTAAAACTTGCAATATTAAGTAAATATGTAAAGCCATATTAAGATTTTTGATGTTGTTGAAAGCTTTGTATTGCAATATTTTTTTTAAGTCAGTGTCACATGTAATATTTACCAAATATTTATTTACATAATATCTAGCTGGGCATTTCTTGCTTAATTTTGCTTTATTGTTCTATTATGCAATGAATAATAATTTATTTTCTGATTATGCAGGTATCTTGGATTTGGCCAAAGAACTGCTGCCGTTGCAATTTTAGGGCCAGCAAATGATAAGGTTAACAGCGACCCATCATGGGTAGTGCGATGACTGAGGAAAAAATAAACACAAACACTACAAAGGAAGAAGTGCTCTGCCGCTGTAGCTCTTACCCTCAACATGTTTTTTTTCCAGTTATACCTTTGCAATAAGGTATGGCAATAAGGTATGACATTCCACTGAAATTTGGTCATTTTTTTTCAGTGTAGATTACACCAATTCTACATTTTTCACATTTCTAATACTTCATTTGAAATTCTCAGTTTTAATTCCCCTGTTTTTAACCCATGCAGTGTTTTGAATCAGTGCTCTGTGCCTTCTGAAACTTGGCAAAGATTATACTGAAAAACTCTCTATCATCCGTTTTAAATAGTAGAGATCAACTGAACGTTTGTCTGTTTTGTACACAGAAAGGATTATAACTAATAAATATATTATTGTTAATTAAGTGTCTTGACTCGGAATACCTTTGTTCTGTTGCACATTGCAATATTTTAAAGGTTGTTTGTGTATGGACCTTGTGGCCTGCTAACATCCTTTGTAATACGAGACCCTGAACTACTATGTCAGGTAGCTTTAGCCTAACTGGTATAAGGAGTCAAAAATTCCTTTTTTAGCTTCTGAAAGAATTGTGTTTATAATCCTTATTTACTTTGAAATGTATTTCTGTTAATATAACAGGTTACTTACCATGTGCTGTGCACAACACTGTACGTTACATGACTGTGTAGAGTGATTAAACTTCTCCATTTACTTGCATCCTTGTTCTGTTTTTCCATTACTGAGTCCAAAGAAGATGGATAAATGTTATACTTCAACTGAAATACTGACCTGCTTATTTTTAGGATTGTGAAATCCAGGTATCCTCATGCATGCACACACGATTTTTCAGATTTTTTTCAGTGTACATTGAAATTTTATTTTTTAACACATTTTAGGCACCCACATTAGATAAGAAAGGAATCGGTCCATTTCACTCATTCACCTTTACAGATCATCTTAGGCTACACACTGTAAGTATGTTCAGAAGATCCAACTGCCTGGGATGTTAAAGGCAGCATTTTTTTTATTTAAAATGTGTGTACAGCAATTACCTCATACAATACTTTACCCTTGTGTTCCATGTTTTAACTCAATGTACTGTAGGGTCACCGCAGGAACCAACACTAAAGGGTGCATTCAATTATTCTGAGCCAATTTGGAGCCACCAGTCCACCTAATAGAAAAAAAAATTTGGAAACTAGAATCTTGGATAAATTAAAAATTAATTAAGGGAAAACAAGAAAATGTAATATTCTGCTAGTTGTGGCATTCTGGAGATGGCCAGGGTGAGCAGCATCTGGCAGTTGTTGGCTTTCTTATAGTCCACCATCTTGGTGCATGTACTCTGGTGTTTGCCCCAGAAGAAGAGATGGTTGCCTCCTGGTGACTTTCAGTCGGGTGAAGGGGTCTGACTCTTGCCTGTCTGTCCCTATGAGCTGACAATTGAGTCAGAGTATTAGGCCTTCTTGGAGACCTTGGGGGAATTGCTGGAAGGTGCTCCCACATGAGATTCTAACACTCATGTGGGCAATGACAATGCCTGAAAGGGTGTGATTGGGAGGACTGGCCTACCTGATCTGAACACAAGGGATACTTTATTTCTGGAGTTCTGTGCTAGTCGTAGTTTGTCAATAACAAATGTCATGTTTGAGCATAATGGGTATTCATAAGTATATAAGTATAGGCCGTATGTCAGTGATCGATTTTCTAGTTGTATCATCAGATATACAAATATATTCCTTGGACACTCGGGTAAAGAGGGGAGTTGAGCTGTCAACTGATCACTATATAGTTGGATCAGATGGCAGGAGAAGGTGCCAGGCACACCCAAATGTACAGTGAGGGAGTGCTGGGAACATTTGTCAGATGCCCCAGTTCAGGAGACATTCAAATCGTACCTCCTGATTGATTTTTCTTGCATTCCGAGGGGGACTGGGGACTTTGAATCTGAAAAGGCCACATTCATTGACTGAGTTTTTGAGGCAGCTGTTTAGACCTTGAGGCGTTAAGGTCATTGGTGCCTGTCACAGTGGTAATTTTCAATCCCAGTGGTGGACAGCAGAGGTCCAAGAAGCAGTCAGACTGAAGGAGGCCTTTTGAGCTTGGCTAGTTTGTGGGAACTCCAGATGCAGGTGAGAGGTACTGACAGGTCAGGCAGAATGCTTCACTGGCAGTTGGGGAAGCAAAAAAATTGGGTATAGGGGTAATTTGGTCAGGCCATGGAAAATAACTTTTGGTTGGCCTTCAAGTGAATCTAGCAAACTGTCACACAGCTCAGGAGGGAGAAAGTACTTCATTCATGTAGTTTATGGCAAGAATGAAGTATTGCTGACCTCACTTGGGGATATAACTGGGTGGAGGAAGAAGCACTTCGAGTACCTCAAATCCCAGTGACATGCCTTCCTTTGAGGAAGCAGAGCCAGGGGACTCGTAGAAGGACTCACACATCACTAGAGCTGAGCTGGTTGATAAAGTATTTGGCTCTTGTGATAAATATTTGCCCCAAGTTCGTAAAGGCTCTGGATGTTGTTGTGCTGTCTTGGCTGACACTTCTCTTCGACATTGTATGGAGTTTGGGAACAGTGCCACTGGATTGGCAAACTCGGGTGGTGGTCCCCATCTTTAGGAAAGGGAACTGAAGGGTGTGTTCCAGCTTTACAGGGATCACACTCCTCTGTTTGGGAAGTCTTATGCCAGGATTCTGGGAAAAAGAATTCAGCTGTTTGTTCCCGATTCCAAGGCTCGACAATGCAGATTTTGCATTGTCCCGATCACAGAACACTGGACAAGTATTTCTGCCCACAAAAGGACTGTAGAGAGTTCATGGAACTATGCCCAACCAGTCTACATTTTTTTTGTGAACTTGGAAAAGGCATATGACCACGGCCCTCAAACAGTCCCATTTGCTATTGGGGGTGGGTACTAGGACATCTGTTGTACAGGGACTGAATAGCCCACAACTGGATCAAAAGCTCAGTTCACATTGCTGGCAGGAAGTCAGACTTATTCCAGTGGGTGTGTGGCTCTGCCAGTGCTGCCCTTTGTCTCTGATTCTGTTCATTATTTTTACAGACAGAATTTTTAGGTGCAGCCAAACACTGAAAGGTGTCCAGTTTGACCTCAGGATCACATATCTGCTTTTTATGGATGATGAGGTCCTGCTGGGTTCATTGGCATGTGATCTTAGACACACACTGGGGTAGTTTGAAGTGGAATGTATAAGTGGGCTGGGTTGGGGATGGGAACCTCCAAGTCCGAGGTCATGGTTCTCAGCTGGAAAAGGGTGGAGTGCCCTTTCCAGGTTGGGAATGAGGTACTACGCTGAAGTGGAGAGCAGTGGCTTTCTTCTTGCAACCCTGCCATGCACACCATTGTTGTTCAGTATTCTCTTGATGTTGGACTCATGAACATGAACATTAGCCAATGTTCCAAGCCACTGCTCTCCAAAAAAAACATTGCTGCTTGTCTGCAGTTTGCTAAAGATCACGTGGACAAACCAGAAGGCTATTGGAAGAATGTTTTGTGGACAGATAAGACCAAAATAGAACTTTTTGGTTTAAATGAAAAGCATTATGTTTGGAGAAAGGAAAACACTGCATTACAGCATAAGAACCTTATCCCATCTGTGAAACATGGTGGTGGTAGTATCATGGTTTGGGCCTGTTTTGCTGCATCTGGGCCAGGACGGCTTGCCTTCATTGATGGAACAATGAATTCTGAATTATATCGGAGAATTCTAAAGGAAAATGTCAGGACATCTGTCCATGAACTGAATCTCAAGAGAAGGTGGGTCATGCAGCAAGACAACGACCCTAAGCACACAAGTCGTTCTACCAAAGAATGGTTAAAGAAGAATAAAGTTAATGTTTTGGAATGGCCAAGTCAAAGTCCTGACCTTAATCCAATCGAAATGTTGTGGAAGGACCTGAAGCGAGAAGTTAATGTGAGGAAACCCACCAACATCCCAGAGTTGAAGCTGTTCTGTACGGAGCAATGGGCTAAAATTCCTCCAGCTGGTGTGCAGGAATGATCAAAAGTTACTGGAAAGGTTTAGTTGCAGTTATTGCTGCAAAGGGGGGTCACGCCAGATACTGAAAGCAAAGGTTCACATACTTTTGCCACTCACAAATATGTAATATTCGATCATTTTCCTTAATAAATAAATGACCAAGTATAATATTTTTGTCTCATTTGTTTAACTGGTTTCTCTTTATCTACTTTTAGGACTTGAGTGAAAATCTGATGATGTTTTAGATCATATTTATGCAGACATATAGAAAATTCTAAAGGGTTCACAAACTTTCAAGCACAACTGTAAGCCACAGCTCAGTCAGATTTTGCTGTTGCAGTGGCTTTGCTTCATACCGATATGGATTGTCTAACATCAAATTTTAAATATAACTCTCAACTATAAAGAAGTCGTGAGCATTGCTGTAACAAAAAATAAACATACAATGTTTTTTTGTGAACCCTTTTTTTGGCTAACTTATCTAACATAATTTGCTATTATAATGCGTAGAAATTCAGATAAAATGGTATATAGCCTTTGCTGTTTTACTGTACGAAAATACCTAAACTGCACATAATTATTAATATTTTCCTCTGTAGAAAGAGAATGGAGTGTAGAAAAGGACTGGTCAAATAAAAAAAAAAAAAAATAAACTCAAAGCAGTTAACACAATGCATGGAAAAAAATGAGTCAGATTGCAAATATATTTATTGCATTGGTCTCACAAACACAAACGTTTCACACAGCTCGCTAGTTTTATTTGGATGTATTACAGAGACTATAGATGTTAACAGTGCAATTACACATACATATATAATAAATATATATATGTATTTATACTAAGCAACAAGTGTATGGAGACAAGCGGATAACTTTATGTATCAAGCAGAACGTGACATTCCTTTGTTAAGCAAATCATTGCTGCTATCTTCTGGACTTTCTTCTCTCCAGGCACACTAATGAAGGTCAAATACTTGTTGACAGGAACCCTTGTTTCACATAAAGTGCTGGTAAAATAACTTAAATCTTAATTTAGGAGAAGGCTTAGCACACTTTTCAATTTGGTGGAAAAAACAAACTGACCTACAGTGACTATGACAGATGTATGTCCCATCAGATTGCTACATTCTCAGTCTCTTTGGATCTGTTGCGTACTACGTGTTCAAGCTGCCCAGAATCGGACACATCGTAGCTTGTCTTGTACTTGGCCAAAATCTTCATCAGTGGGCGTAGTTTTAGCCACCATTGTTCGTTAGGAATTCTGTGCCTGTGAAATAAAGCGCAAAAATGTTTTCGATGTTAAACTTACTATCAAACATTACATATGAAAATTCAATATTATGGGTGTGACAGATTAGACGTGTTTGTCAAAGTGCATTCTTGGACGTGATTTCATTCCACCAATGGGCCGTGGAGGCATCTTCAGCACAGACATGAGTTCAGGGATGCCCTGTCCATATAAAGCATTACTTCATGTGTGCCTGCATATTACACATGTCACCTAAAAGAAAGATCCTCTTATTGGTCAACTCTGTTGTTGGACAAAGTCGGCACAGAGCCCAATCTTCTAGGCTTTAGTGGTACACAAGGCCTGCTAACCCAAAACTGATTTGTCACTTAATGGAGCTAAAAGCTCAAAAGATTACGACAATTACTCATCAACTGGAGGAGAAGCTCAAGGCTTTAAATCTTGATGTTTCCACAATCTCTTGGATCGTAGACTACCTCAACCAACAGATGGCAGCATATGTCCAAAATGGTGGTGTGTAATACTGGAGCACCTCAGAGAATTGTCATGTCTGCCCTCCTGTTTACCCTCAACACAAAAGATTTCCAGCACAATAGCAGAGCTTTCCATTTACTGAAATTTTTAGATGGCTGGTCCATCATAGGCTGATTAATAAAGGAGATGAGTTAGAGTACAGGAAAAGTCACAGAGGACTTTGTCTTGTACAGTGACAATAACCTGCAACTCAATATCAGCAAGACAAAAGAGCTGGTGGTAGACTTTCAATGAGCCGAGAAGCCTCTGAGACTAGTCACCATTCGGGGAGGACGTGGAAGTGATGCAGAGCTACAAGTACCCAGGCATTCACATAAACAAACTGGACTGGTCTGACAACAAAGTGGTGCTGTTCAAGAAGGGTCTGAGCAGACTGCACTTCCTAAGGAGACTTAGGTCTCTTGATGTGTGCAGCAAGCTTCTGGAAATGTTCCACCGGCCCATAGTAGCCAGTGAGGTGTTCTACACTACAATCTCCTGGGGAAACAATCTAAGCTCAAAAGAAGCATAATGCCTGAACAATTTACCGGGAAAGCCTGCTCCATCACAGGGCGTGCCCGGGACTCACTGGAAGCTGTTGTGAAAAAGAGAATGGTGGCAAAACTGAATGCCATCATGAAAAATTTGTATTTATTTATTTATCGATTGACTGATTAGATGTATTATCTGTCCTCTGAGTCTGTATCATTTTTATGTTTATGCTGCTGTATGCATTTCAGTTTGCCCAGGGGATTAATAAAGTTTAATCTAATCTAATAATATTCAAGAGAATTGTAGGAAAATTATTTGATCTCATTTAAATTATTGGAGGACAATCTATACAATGGCTGTCCCACCCAAGAAGTGCTGCAAAATGCTGAAAGGTTTCCATCCTGGGTTTCATGTGAATTATCCCCTAAGAGATGAGCATGGTAACGCATCTCTGAGATTACAAAAAGAGTCTTTGGTGTGCTCAAGATACGATGCTGCAGATTTTCATACCGACCATGATATATATTATCCTCTCCTTTCAAGCTGCCAGTTACATCATACAATGGCATGGTGACAGGCTGACAGTGGATCTTTCAGATTATAAAATGTTCACCCATGTATGATTGTTTTTTTTCAAATGCCATCTGAAAGAAAACACTACATTTGCAGTGGACATTCTAAACATACATTAAAACAAGAATTGGAAGAATGAAGATGGTTCTACTTAGCTACAGTTGAGCTTCGGGCCTCAGACAATTCCATAAATAAGAATGTGTCCGTATTAACCACAAAATATTTTTTTCGGCTGAATTTCAATTACCCTTCAAACTAGCGACTTTCAAATAAGGCAAGGTAGGTTTGATGCAGGTGAGTATGTAGTAGCCGTCACTAATGATGAGGAATAATACTGCTCACTACAGACATACTCATTATTTTCAATTTTTTGTGCTTTTGTGTGCATGTTACTGAATGCACTCAGTATCACGCACATCCATTGAATAATCTCCATCACAAGTAAGCAGTTCAGTTAACAGCATGCCATTTAAATGAGCGTCAGAAGTCACTGCAAGAAGCTCCTAGCATTGTAAGTCCACCTTCCAGCCAAGCTGTCTGAGTGATTACAGCTGTTGGAAAGAGAAGGCGACATTCTTGGCGATCCCTCAACAAAGTTCACATATCTCTCCTGTACGATCAACCATCACTTAGTGGTGAGTTTTTATGCTTAGTAAATGTATACTTCTTTTTAAGACCATGGTTTTTCCACTGCCCTCTGTTCAGGTGTGCTATAACTTACACAAAGTCTGTCTCTTCCTTAAGCTGAACAACTGGCTGGAAGATAAGGGCACGCCGATGCATTCCCAGCAAGCACACTGAGTCCTCTGTATTAGCAAACACTCTCCCTGGAAAGACAAGAACAGAGTAATCCATATTGTGCATGTTGTCCAGCTGACTAACAGTACAACAGATATCTAGCCAGTTCTTGTGTTGAACACACTTCTTTCAAGCAAATGTATTTTTTAAAATAAAAATTGTTAAAATAATTTGCAAGATACTACCATCATATAGATAGAAAATTGTGTCAAGTGGTATTTTCATGTATAAATGTACATACTGTATGTTTAAATGGCTAAAAAATCGTCCAAAAACTCTGACTCAAATTACAGTGTCATGGAAAAACATGCCTAAAAATGAATAAAACTTAAATTCATGTTCAAATGTATTCCACCCTTCCAAACAGAAGACTACATATCCCAGCAGCCTCTGTAATATAACATTATTGGATAGTTTCAGAAGATGCAGGGGCTGCTGGGAAGAAGATTGAGCAAGTAAGCCCTTTAAAAAGAACCTGAAAAGCTCAGTGGGAATCGCGATTGTTCATATCTTTGTTCATATACCTCTCACACTCCATTGGTTTACAACTCATCACTTGGATTGCAGTTTACATCTGGATGTATGTGCTGCTTATCTGTGCGAGTCCATCCCGATTGGATACGTTTTTGTTTGAGGAGCACACTCAATCACCACATTATACATCAGGAACTGGTAGGACAAAACCTTACATTCCTTTCGGAAAGCTGTTCACAATGTTATTTCTTTAACTCATCCATTGAAGTGTTTTGGACATTTTCGTTAGTGTTTATTGTGCTGTGTTGCATTTTATTATTGCCATTGGGGAGGGCCTTTGCATACATGGTTTTGGTTGTATCATGTGCTCTTTTTCTGTGCTTTGATTAATGCATTATTATTTATCAGTGTCTGTGTGTGTGTGTGTGCCAGGTCAAGGCTGGGTGTGCTTCTGTGCCCCCACAAATAAACAAATTGCCATCTTTGGACAGTGTGAATCTTTGCATCATTGTAACCGCTACAGTATGACTGTTAACTTTTGACCTATAAATTGGTATGTGCAGGAGTTGTTTAGGCATATGGGCAATAAAGATGGCTGCCAGGTGTATCAGTCAAATATCTACAATATGAAAGCTTTATACATAAAAAGGCACAGAAACCCCTTTCATCAAATGTTTGTATTCACAAAACTCCAAGACAAATTTAATTTGAATACAGGAGAGGTACACCATTTTAGTACGAACTCTTAATTACATATTGAATTTCATGCAACTATGGCGGCTATCAACTCAGAGGTATAGGAGCCCTGAACAACTGTTACTGAAATTCTGAGGTGAAAGATATAAATACACTTTAAACAAACTAAAGTTACCTAAACTAATAAATAATGTAAGGTGCTTTACTCAATGCAAACCCTGCCAAGCTTAGATGGGCCCTTCACTCTGAGCTGGCAATCAAGAAAAAAATCTTATAAGGGGTGCCACCATAAGGTAAATGTCAAAGAGCAACAAAAGAGAAAATGTAACACATTCAGCACCCATGTGTCACTTTGCGAAGTCGTCCTGTATGATGCGTTGCCACTTCAGAAGCCTCCCCCAACCCACTTTCTACAGCTGCTTTTAAGAAGGTGTTAAATAACCTAGCAAAAAATTAGGAAAAAGTTTTGCAGTGAAGTAATTAAAAAAAATTATTTTTGGATTTAAGCACTAAACATATTTATCTTTCCAACTTAAGGATGTCAAGGGTGGCATCATCAATGTACAAGACTGCTTTTCTTTAAGAAGGGAAAATGTAATTATGTAAAATAAAGACAAGACACAAGAGAAACGATCAGATGTCTTTAAACCTCAAGATTTAAAGTTAGTTGTTTCACAAAACAGTAGTTTGGACATAGCTATACAGTACTAAAACATTAGTGTTTGATGGACAATACCAGCTTTGCACCATGGCACAAGCTGGCTTTATTTTTTGATCCATTTTCACACACATGCAGTCTAGGTCAGTATACTGTAAGTCTGCACCCACTAATGTGCTTCATAACATTCTCGAACTTGCTATTCCTACAGGACAGTCTGAGCTCCCTTTCTCTCTACGCTTCACACTTCAAATACGCTTCTGGGACCCCACCCCCATTGATAACAGGCTGACCTTTGATCTCAATACAGAACAAACGTGTAAAAAGAAACAAAATGGCTATTCTTTCTATGGAAGCTCCGTTGTTTTTAAAATACACAAAACCAAAAAGATTTTTTTTAAATCTTTAACATAAATGAACTACATACTAGAATAATATTTTTATTTTTAAACTACCCCACATACTGTAGTTTGTTGTGATGGTTGAAAAAAAAAATTACTCTTATGTTTTCATGCAGAAAAGAGATTTCTGTTGTAACAAGGGTCGGGGCTATTGTGGCCAATGCTGGACAACAGCAAACAACATCAAAAGCATCCACTAAAAATCTTGCAATACTCATTTTGCATAATCCACATATCAAGTAACCAAGTCGTATGCTCTCAACTTCCCAAAAATAAGTATTTTTTTACTAAAATATTATTAAATAAACCAGCTCCTGAAAACGGTCTTATGAATGAAAATGGAATGCACTCAGATGTGAACAAGCATTTGAATTTTATACCAGGCTCCCATCATTACATTTATATTCATAGCGGCTGATGTAACTGTATAGATAAACTGACCTTCTTGTTGAGGCATCTTGGTTATGCATGAATACAAGGCATATTCTCTAGTTAATGATAATGTTTTTCACTTGCTTTTATTTAACTTTTAATCTTTAGTTTTGCAAGTCTGTCACCGCACGCGTTTTGTTGATATTATGTGAAGCGCACTGTTAGCCAATGAATAAGCTGTTACTATGCTGGACTCCTGACCAATGAATGAGGTGGAGAGGTGGGTCTTCAATTCAACTGCTCAGTCACATGTAAACACATTCTGTTTTCATTCACATGAGCATTTTCTTGCAGTGATTTGTTTAACAATATTTTAGTAAAAACACATATGTTTGGAACGTTATGAGCATATGACTGGACGACTTGACATCTTGATTATGCAACATGAGTATTATGATATTTTTTTAAAGGAGTTCTTAAGGTTGTTTGTTGTGGTCCAGAGTTAGTTATTTTTAAACCTCTGTTAACATGTTTCTGATTTATTTTCTGTTCTGCATAAAAGCATGAGGTTAAATTTTTTTTCTCAGCTATCATTACAACCTACACGGGGTAAGTAACATATAAAAAAATTAACTTTTAAGAGGAGAATTCATGTAATCTATGGTAAAGTGGCTTTTATACAGTATATTGGTTTAGAAACTTTGGCATTTCCAATATAAACTTACAGAAGCTCTGTATTTCTCACTGTGTTTCTTTATATTTATTTATTTAACAAGCTTCAATACATGGCTAAATTTTTCCCTGGAGACAAACACATTTCTGTCTGTCAATCGAAACAACATTTAAAAAATTAACAATAGAAGCATCAGTTTGCAGCAGTTTTCTTTCACTACATTGTATAACAAACACATTAGAAAGAAGGCAGACTCAATTCTTTTAGACAGAAGCCACGCTCAGTTTCCTAAGTTTGACTTGTTGCCATCAGGTGGGAGATTTAGATTTCCAGGGGTGAACAGCAACAGATTTAAGATCTTTTTTATCCACGGAGTAGAATTCACATAGAATTCACGTAGTTGCCAGGATCATGCCGAAATCTAAATTCTCCCCGCTGCCCTACTTAGAAAATGGTATGGAACTGTTACAGTTAGTCTTATTTTTACATATCTTTTGGGTGGGTTACAATGGTTGTCATCTGCTGCTGCTTAGATTGTTTTGTTGTACCTTATGTAGTTTTGTACCTTCTTGTTGCAAACAAATCTGTTACATTTGTGTTAAAATAATAGTCTACTTTAACGAGCCTGCAGAAACTCTTGGATGACTATCATGTTTTGGTGGTGGACCGGAGGAGGAGTAGGAGAAATACAGACACGTGGTAGAGGACTTGATTGAGTGCTGCAGCTTGAACCCTCCACAGTTCAAATTCAATAAAACCACTGGCCTTAACACACACCCGGAGAATAAAACCTAGAGAATAACAGTTGAGGTGGTTCAGGTATACAAGCAGACAGTAATCTTAATTGTATAACCAAATTTATTTCCAGAAGGGGCTCAGGTCCTTTGTTGTGGGTGGAAAACTTCTACGTATGTTTTACCCCCGTCTGTGGTTACAATAGGCTCTTCTACACAGTGGTATGTTGGGGCAGCAGCATGAGAACAGGGGATGGCAACAGACTTATTTAACGTTAATCAGAATTGCTGGCACTAGCATGTACTACATAGAGAAAGACGTTGGCTAAGCTTCTGGCTGTCATGAAGTGTGCCTAAGGGCTTGTTTATACTTCACGCTTAGAACGCATACGCATCATGGCTGCCACACGTTCCCAGCATTCATTTGATGCGTCCTCTGAGCAGGTCCTCAGAAATTATGCGTCCGCGAGTTACAGTACCAGCAAAAAGTCAGGGGGCGCAGTGTGATAAAAGTCAGAATGTGACGTCAGAGTCTCCATTTACTATCTACGTGTGACAGAAAGCCGCTTTGAGGATCCTCCAGGATCGGTGTGCGCGCTTCGATGTTTGATGAATGGTTCGATGTGGTGAAGCAAAATGTCGACATACAAATACATTCGCGAAGCTTTTATATTCAAGCGTCGCATATTCCCCAACTTAATGGTACGATACATTTTAAAAGGTCTCACATACCATCTTCTGTGCCATCTTATTTTTTTTTTTGCACCTTTTTGCACAGCATAAGAATGTATGGCGGCGTATTTGAGCCACAGAGGAAACAATTAAGGACACAGTGAAAAGGTGTATTTTGTGATTAAAGTGGAAATTTTGGCTTTAATCTCAAAATGTCTACGTTAACCTCGTAGTTTACTTTATCATTAAAGTAGACCGTCGTAAATGTCATCTTAAAACCGACCCAGCTGTTAATCTCTATGTGCTTCTGCGGCTTCCTCCTGACCTTATAGCAGCGGCAAGCAGCAATAGATCACCACACAGAACACATTACATTTACGATATTCCAGTTCTGTGCACATTTAGAATGCTTAGATTTATACTTGATAGCACTTTCATTGTGAAATACATTACAGCATGTATGTTACATTTTACAAATAAATCATTAACTTCATTTAAATAATGAATACTGTTAATAATTACAAACATGGGCATGACACGGCAGAGCAGTGGCGCTGCAGTCTTGCAGAGAGTCACGTCGCTGGTATTCCCTGCGTGGAGTTTGCATGTTTTCCTGTTGGGTTTCCATAGTCTGCTCTAGTTTCCTTACAAGGACATGCAGAATTGGGAATTTGGTGACCCTAAAATGACGCCAGTGTATGTGAGTGCTTCTTATTCACCTTGCGATGAACTGTTGCCCCTCCAGAGATTGTTTCTGCCTCCTGCCCAATGCTAACTGGAATGGGTGCATCCCTGGATTGATGGATGTAATCATTAAACATCCTGTTCGGAGATATTGCGGCAAGGTGTCCTCGGAATTTAATGGATGTTTCAGGCCATTCACAACACAGCGAAGCTGAACCTGTTCTCACCATGATGATATCTCGCACTGCCATCTGGTGGAATCTTCCAGATTTACATAAAGTACACGTGCAAGTATGAACAAAACAACGCTTGTGTAGCAGTAGCATCCGCTGGAGCACGCATCACGTCGCGTGAAGTATAAACCTGGCCTAACACTGTCTGCATGACATCTTGGTCAACCTATTGAGCAGCTTCAGCAGAAGGTTAATTCCACTAAGACAGTCCTGGGATTGTGGTTGGAGTTGCTACTATAAAATGTTACGACATGACTTAAGGCTACACAGTGTTTTTCTTCTACTTTAAAATGTCACATTTAATTAATTTATGGATTTATATACACTATATATTATAATCAATAAGTTTATGTACTGTTACTGTCTGTTAACGTAAATATCAGTTGTTCTGGAAGCACATCCATTTTTATGACAGTTGTTGCATTGTTTGGTTGCTAAGTCAGAGTTACAAAAGTGTACAGCAATGGATGCACTGCTTCTATGATAAGGATTTCAACAATGTTTTGTCGTGAAATTGACGAGGTATGAATGAGTGTGACCATTTACATTAGCAAGGCTGTGACAGAGTAACAATTAATGCAGGTTTAATTCTTACTTTGCTCTTGATGCTGCTGTGACAGCTCCCTTTTACTGTTACTGTCTAATGGACTAAATGCCCTAAAGCAACTTCAGCAGACATGACGTGTGCACACCTACATGTATTCACAAAGCACTTAGTTGTACTTTCATACAACATTTTTGAATCTACAGTTGCCAAACAATGTGCACTTCAGTTTGCTTCTTCATCTGAATTTCTCTCTTCTGTGCTGTTTCCCTCTTAAAATGATTTACCATGTAAGCATCTTTACTAACTTTACAAGAAGAATCACTAAGGAGTCTATGGCATTAAACCTCTTTCAACAGCTGCTCCTAGAAATTGTGTGTGTTCCTTATGTGCAGTACATCTGTAATCTACAAGGTATGTGTTGGTGGACAGCTCCAGATTGGTATGGTCACCTGGTCTGATGTCAAAACGTCTGTGTGCAGAGTTTAGATCCACATATGTAAAAAGGATGATTTGGCAATAAGTGCATTTAGAAAAATGGATGAATGAATAGACTTTTCTGGGGACTCTTCAGTGAAATTACAGTACTTGAGGCTGCTGTAAAACACTTTCTATCTGTCAGTGTTGTTAACATTTAGCTTTGCTTGAAAAAATGTAAATGATTTACCTTCATCTAAGGCAATCCATGCAGACAGCAACAAGAGAAAGAGGGACAAGATAAAAAGAATGAAGAACAAATTTAACTACAGTGTGTTCACAAAATTAAAAAAATAAAAAAGCAGTAAGAAAATCCTTGAATTGACAAGATTATACACAAATATTGATAAAGACACTCACTAAAAGGAAAAAGACAGCAATATAACATACTGGAATAAAAATAGTCAAGAGGCTATTAAGCTGTGAAAAATGAATTCAATGTAAACTCTTAGTCTGTGAAATAATGGACAATGCCTGTCTGAGAACTGGCTGAGCAGGTTGCTATCACTTGATATTATAGTCAAATGAAAGAACAATGTGGTAATTGTCTGTTATCTTCTTGTCTTTACTAGCAGCAAGCAGCTGGTTAGCAGAAGTTGTCATGCATACAGCTGATTTTATAGCTTTTCTTGGCACCAATGACAGGCTGGGAGCTCTTGAGAATGCTGTTTATAAAGAATTCTACAATAATAATAATTGGTTACATTTATATAGCGATTTTCTAGCTAGTCAACTATCACCAATGTGAGGCATCCACCTAGATGATGCAATGGCAGTCATTCTTGTGCCAGTATGCTTACCACATGTTATCTATCAGGTGGTGAAGGTTTGACAGAGATCACCAAATACAGACAGGGGATAATTAGGGGGCAGAATGGATGAGGCAGTGATGGCCAATTTAGGAACTCTTTTTGAAAGACACCCATCTTTTATGACCACAGAGAGTCGGACCTCAGTTTTACATCTCATCCTAAGGATGACTTCATTCTTTTGCCGAACATTGTCCATGTCATTGCACTGGGGCACTGGGAAACACAGGTTAAGTTCCCCCTGCTCACCACACCAGCTCCTCTTCCAGCAGCAGCCAAAGCTTTCCTGGTTGGTCTCCCATCCAAATAATGACTGAAACCAAATATTCTTATCTTCAGATGGATTGCCTGTTCTGAAGAGCAGGTGGCATGGCTCCTGGTAGAATTTCATGCAATACCACAGTAACTTTGTAAGCAGCTGCCAGACATGGTAATGATGTCACGGTTTTGTAGCGATATTATAAGGTTGTTACAACTGTACAGAAAACCAAAGTTCCAGGATCTACAAACCTTGTAAGAGTCAAAGAATGATTCCAAAGACTTTCTGCCCAAATTTCTGTAAATAATTACTCAGTTTGGCGGTGTCACTCAATTAATTGCTACAACTGGTTTTCAAGGTGTTTGGTCTTTGCTATTGAGTCCGGGCCAAAGGTTTCTGGTCTATTTTACAACCATATAAAAATCATATATATATAATTTATTTGGTTGTGTATACAGTAAATATTATAATATAGTATATTATGCCACACTTCTAACTAGTGCCACCTCAGGATCCTGAAAATTAAAATACAAGACAATACACAACATTAATAAATGACATACAAAATGGTCTTATTAAATTAACTCATTAAAGTTTGGCTTACAAAGCAAAAGACAACAAGTATCAGGCTTCTTCAGACCAGTTTGCCCTGTTAGGACCTTGGAAGGACTGAAGTAACAGAGGTAACAGCTATCCCACATCCCCCTGCCCTCAGTCTCCTCTCTTCATGCCTCTACTTCACATAAATCATCCTGCCTCCTCCACCTGGCTCAAATATGCTTACAGAAATTGGCCATATAACCTCCTCCTGTGGTTGCTTCTATAATGTATGTAAATAGTGAACCCTCAATTCCCAAATGGTGCTGAAGGTAGAGGGTACACCTTGCCCCCTTAGGTCTACTCTAAGTTTACATGTGGTCCAACTAAAGCCAGATACGAGTTGGATTATACCTTTCACTCACCCAAAGCACATTTTCAGTACTTGTATGCCTGTAAACCTTTTCTCTGAATTCTTCTGAATTTTAGTAATGCACCATGAACCAGGAATCCCACATTATAAATACTTAGACAATTTTTTGCAGCCATTGTTAATAGAATGACTTGTAAAAAATAACTCATTTTTCTCTCCTTCTGAATATGCTCTGTGCTAAGGTAATAATTAATAATAATTCTTTACATTTATAGGGCACCTTTGTCACCACTCAAAGTGCTTTACATAGAGAGTGGGGAGCCACTTCAACCAACACCAATGTGTAGCACCCACCTGGATGATGCAACAGCAGCCTTTTAGTGCCAATACACTCACCACACACAAGTAGGTGGTGAAGGGATAAGAGTGAGACCCAGTTAGGGACAAGGTATGGTTAGGGGGCCAGAATAACTAGGAGCTGGTGGGCAATTTAGCCTGGACATCGGGGTACACCCTACTCTTTATGGAGGATACCCTGGGATCTTTTATGACCAGAGAGAGTCAGGACCTTGGTTTTGCATCTCATCCATAGGATGACACCATTTTTACAGAAAAATGTCCCTGTGATAGCACTGGGGCATTGGAATCCACACGCAGACCACAGCGTAAGTACATCGTGCAACACCTCTTCCAGCAGCAACCCAAGCTTTTCCTAGATGGCTTTCCATCCAAGTCCTGGCCAGCTCTGAACATGCTTAGCAGTGGATTACCTGTTCTAAAGTGCATACAATATGGTACAGCTTCTAGATATTAATACAAACGTCTGCGATACAATGCACAATATAATGTACAGTATATTCAATTGGTCAGAAACTGTGTAAAATCTAGACCAAGGAGTTAAACCTTCGCTGATGTGATAATAAATGTTGCATGACTAAATTATTTTTGTTATTATAGCTGGGAACTTGTGAAAGCCTTCTGAGCCTGTCCTCAATTAACAGTGCTATACAAAAAGAAATTAAATGGATAAATGAAGAGAGTTCTTATGGATTCTTAGAAAAAGGCAATAATGTATATGAAAGCTGGTATTATGTAAGAAGATAATACCTTGTCTGTAGGTTTCCTTAAGCTTGCGAGAAATCCACAGCATTGCTTTAGCTGCTATCTTGGTTCCAAAGTTTCTATCAAATGGTGAAGGTGAACCACCCTGTAAAAGTACAAGTTAATTGAAGATTACACTTCAAAGCTTCTAGGAAACATCAGTAGCAAGACTGTAATAAGAACAAGCAAAGAAATAACCAAGTACAGTTTTCTCCAGTAAAACCTTTACAAAGACTTATAAGCTAGTGCTCTGCATCCGTAATCTATATAAACAAAATTATATATAAATAAAATATTGTCTGTTTAGCTTATTCACTAATCACGCAAAAACAACTGATTTTCATTAAATGCTGCATGTACCTTGCTGTTGGTCCAACTTAAAATACAGATTATAAGTCATAATAGGAAAAGGAGTTTTAATGGGAATTGGGAGTCTCAAATAAACAGTGTTGAAAAAGGGACTTCATTTCCCATCAGGCCACAAGAGTGTACTGGTGTTGAGATGAGGGTACAATCACCACCATGTGCAAAGTTTTACAAAGCAGAATCTCTTCTAAGACTACAGGTAAGTAGAGTGTTTTCTTCTTAATTGTTTTGCATAACAATTTTAGTATCTCACAGGATTAAAGCTTTTGTCTAAGAATACATGTTTTTGTCTTATTGTGGTTTGTGTTCAGCCATGTTGAATTTTCTAAAGGCAAATTTTCCCATATTTATTTACACCCAGGTAATGCTGGGCATTTTAGCAAGTAATATATAACAAAAGTGAACAGTTCTCACTCTCAGTTGTAGAAAGCAACAAAGCACTTTGTGATATCACAAATAATTGTCAGCTTTGAAATCTTCTAGTAGTATTTAATTCAAACATAATGAAGTCTGACTCCCTCTAAAAAAACCTCTCAGCTGAAGGTAAAAGTTAGGAAGACGACTGTCAATGAGTTGTCACTTTATTTGGAACATATGACCCATGCATGAAAATTTAATTCACGAGAGTCTGGAGAGTGCCTTACATTAACTGATTTAAGAGGAAGTATTAGTAGTGGTTTCTGTTTCTGTACGAGGTGAAAGAACAATGATATTATCTTGGCTCTACCCCAACATCCCTTCTAGTAAGGAACATAAAATACATCCAAAGCAGGGTCAGTTGACCACCAGCATCTCAGGTCACACAAGTGCTCATGTAAGGCTTTATTTAAAATGTAAGTGGTGTTTTCAAAACTAAACTCTTGCCATGGCTATTAAATGGGACATTTCCTGCTACTGTTTAAAGTAGATAGGCAAGTTATGCAAGTGTGCAATTCAGAGTTAGAGAGTGAGCAGTGTTAAAGATGTATGTGGCTTTGAATGTGGGACAACAATGCATCAAATCACTGCCATTAGCATATCAGTAACACATATAGGGCTTCTTTGTACTTAACACTATGAAATGTAAGTGTAAAGGAAAAGGGACTCAGTCCAAAATCCAGCCAGTCGCACTACAGTGTGCATAAACTAAAATGCTACACTCAGTCAAAAAACAGCTAACTAAAGAAGCAAGAGGTATATAAGAACACACCATTCAGGTACTTTGTCATGGCAGCTGATGACCTCACCAAGTACCAGTCATGTCAGCAAAAAAGCAACAAGTTGCTGTTTCAGTGTGTCAAAAGGTCACAAGCATTAGAACAATGGAGGATTAAAGGACTGTCGAGTTTCTGCAGACTCATGCTCATGAGAGAACTAAGTTATGAAGAAAATGAGTTAGAGTTTGCATCCTCCACCATGTGGTAACAATACAGCTGTAGTGTGTTTATGTGTGGTGTATCACAGCATGTACTATACAAAAGAACAGCAAGATCTGTACACCTTGACTAATTATAGTATGAATATTCTCTTTATGGCAGCAGTGAAACTGGTCTTCATGCTACAAGCCTTAGAAAGTCCTATAATTGTTTTAATAACATGACAGTTAATTCTGCCCACCCAGTTGACAATTTTCTACTGAACTCAATCCAACTTCTGAGGAATGAAAGGAAATGAGCGATTTGTAGTGGAGATATGCCACAAACTAATCTGAACTGAGTATGGGCATACGTGAATCAAAATCATCTAGCTGCACTTCACATTATGGATTTCATGCTGCAAATAGGCTGAGACTATTCAAAGGATAAATAGGAGACTAACTCACTATTCAGTAGATAGCCTATATAGTTAACTGACCACTTGGTGTACTTACCCACAACCCATGAACTTGTTGAGAGTCAACATTAGGTATGTTACCAATACTTTTCAAATTTGTACAGATTTGTACAATCACTGGAATCAACTGCAGTGGTGTAATACAGTATGTGCAATGTTATTCTCCTAAGGTCTCCTTATTAGTGGCACACTTTACAAGTTTTTCAGTGAACCAAATTATATGGATCAGTTCACCGGTAACAGACTAATCATTTCACTCCTTTTGAGTCCATTATTTAGTAGTATAGTTGCCATCTTTTAAATAAACAAAAATAGAGAAGGTCGCCAAATGAAGCCAGAGCAACTATACAGAAAAAACTCCTGTATGTCTGTAAGCGTAAGATGCTGGACCACATATTTCTGTTAATAGAGATAATTCTGCACATTTTTAGTAATTTTGTTTCTTTCACTTTCATTTCATTTCTGCTCTTCAAATATTTTTTGGATCAATTTATGAAGATGTTAGTATTGTTTAGTGTTTTTTTTATGTCTTTTTATTATTATTGAGTGCCTGTCACTATGCAAACCAGCTTGGTAAGTGCAAAGTGTGACCTCACGGACACAAATGCATTAAGGTCAGTCCCTAGGATCGCTGGGATATTCAAGACTGAACTGCAAACAAAATTTTTGGTGGTTTGGTTTGGTGTGTGCTTTGCAGAGTATTCTGGTTAAAACCAACTTTGCAATAGCTAGCTGACTATGATTTTGGGTTTACAATTTTTGGATTGATGAAATATAGGCTATCAAATTAAATTTGACTCTTGGATATGTTTCACCTTCTGGTTATTCTAAGACTACAGCATCGGCAGAACAAGTTCATAAATTGATCATATTTCCATATTCAGCTTTTGAGTAAAAATGTAAGCAATTTGAGAGTGATAAACACTGCTTTGTGAAAATACAAAGATTCACAATACTTAGCATGCAGCACATAACTAATTCATCTTTTCAGAGCACATGGAGTTTTTAAATACCTGTTGCATGTGTCCAAGAACATTCTTTCTGCAATCAAACACCCCCTTTCCCTCCTCGGAGTACAACTGATAGATGAAGTCTGTTGTGTAGTTTTCATTTGAATTTTCATTTCTATAACACAAACAAGAATAGAAATAAAGAATGTTCGAAATTTTACCAAATGTGTTGTGCCAGAATACTTTATTAAGTAGACACCTCAGTTAGGGACCAGTGTGCCATAATACTCAACAAAAAGTTCTCAACCAGATACACAACAGACTGCAAGTCACTAAAGAAAGATGTCCTTAGGACTCACCTCAGCACCAGGCCTCGCTGAATACTTGTTTTCATTTTTTCTGTTAAGTGCTCCACATTGGACTAAAAACAGTAAAACACACAAAGTTACAAAGCAAACAGTGCCACTGGTTTAGTCAAAATAATATGTAACTTTAATCACTTGTCAGTGCTTCAGATAATAAAACTGGAGAAAACCCTTAAATTATGATTTCTAAACAGCTTTGAATAAAGTTTTAAATTAAACAGATAAAGTTAATATTTGCCTTTCTACTTCACTACATTATTTCTAGTCAATGTACTGTATAACAATAATAAAATAATAATAAATATATATACCATTAGAAATACCCAATTTTGGCCTGGTGCATTTAAAACATTTAATATTTGTGTTAGCCATGGGATTAAAGCTAGACAAAAAAAGATGCATAACTTGTTTGTCAAATTAAAAAGCTGCAAAACGCTGGATTCTTCAAGTCTGTTTTCAATGCATTTCTAGTTTTGCCCTCAGCTTTATTTATGCTAATGGCCAGGATTACTGTATTGGCAATTGCGTTCTTTTAAGCTAGTTTTCAAAAATACTCAGATTTTCTGACAATAGAAAATATTTTCAAGTAATCCCCAGTCAAATCAGTAACTCCATCCATCCATCCATCCTCTTCCGCTTATCCGAGATCAGGTCGCAGGGGCAGCAGCTTGAGCAGAGATGCCCAGATTTCCCGCTCCCCAGCCAATTCTACTAGCTCTTCTGGGGGAATCTCAAGGTGTTCCCAGGCCAGCCAAGAGACATAGTCCCCCCAGCATGTTCTGGGTCTTCCCCAGGGCCGCGTCCAGGAGGCATCCTGATCAGATGCCCGAGCCACCTCATCTGACTCCTCTCGATGAGGAGAAGCAGTGGCTCTACTCTGAGCTCCTCCTGGATGACCAAGCTTCTCACCCTATCTTTAAGAGTAAGCTCAGACACCCTGCGGAGGAAACTCATTTCAGCCGCTTGTACTTGCATATCAGTAACTCCATGATTTGAAATTAATAAAAAAAAAAAAAAAAACTGATTACCAAGTTAATGGTGAATGTACATAATTGATGCCACACTTTAAAATTTAAAGACTGGCAGGGCAATTCAAACTTCTAAAGGGATGAACGTTTTCCTGGATACTGAATGTTCTCTTTATCAGTGTCAGTGGACTGACAGTGTCTTGAAACCCAAAAAAATTTCAGTTTAGATATCTACTTTTTAATGAGCATTGTTTCTCGTTTTTTTTATATGGTGGATTCAGAAAGTATTTAAACTCCTTCACTTTTTTACACATTTTGCTATGCTGCAGTCTTGCACTAAAATAATTTAAATTATTTTTTCCTCCACATCAAGTAACAATCAATATCCCAGAATAATAAAGCGAAAAGAGGATTTTAGAAAATTTAGCAAATTGTTTAAAAATGAAAAATATTACACTGATGCAAGAATTCAGACCTTGGGTTTTTGTTTTCTAATTTAATATACAGTACCTTTAATACAAAGTATTTCTGTATAGTTAGTGGGCTTTAAATACACAGTAATATGAATATAAGCAGTAATTTATTAAAGGAATCTCATTTATTGTTACAATTTAAACCAACATAACCTACTGAGAAACTGACTATTCCCTACAAGAAGATGTAAGATGAACCTTTTGAACTATCAAAACTTTAAAATTAAAATCTTGACCGAAAACACCCAATCTTCTTTTCTCCCTTCTTACCTTATTTATTCTTTCTGACTGAACTGTATCTTCAGATACACAATTAAAACTCTCCTTACTATGTAACAGAGTTTAGAATCAAAAAATGTAATAATGTATCTTGCAACTTTGCGTTTTCCAGCCCTCCTCCAAAAGTAGTAAGAATATTTAAAAAGTGTTATACAAACCTGGAGATCTCTGATATCAAAGGGCTCCTCAAAGATGTATGCAGCATCGGCACCTGCTGCTAGACCACCCACGCTAGCCAAGTAGCCACAGTATCCTCCCATCGTCTCAATGATGAACACACGTCTCTTTGTGCCGCTGGCGGACTGCTTAATGCGGTCACAGGTCTAACGCAGAAACATCAAAAGTATAAGAAATAAACAGGGGGAATGATGCATGGGGAAAAAAATCAAATTACACAAGTGCAGCGGCGCTATTTTAAAACTCTATTTTTAAGACATCTTTTAGTACTGTATATTTTTCTTATGTTAGTAAATGTGAAATATCAAATGAATTAATAATGCAGTTAATATCCTTTAAATTCGATACATTCTATTAAATGTTAAAAACGTCAAAGTGCGTATGTAAAGGGGGTTTTCCATGATGCACCTCTTGATCTTTTTGTTCTGTAAACAGAAAATGAACCATAATTATTAAAAAACATTTTTAAAAAAAAATTGAATTGTTTAGGCTATTAAACAACATAGATATATAATGTGTGAGAGTAATATTTAAATTTAGATTTGTTTTTCCCATCGGTTGTGGGGTGGGAAGTATTTCACAATTTCTTTTAAAAAATTGCTGCAACTTGGCTTTTGTGACAAAACATTATGTGCAAGATACAAACAAAAGCGATTAATAAATAAATCAATATATCCTTTTGGTGCTGTAGCCAAAAAAATAAGTTTACAGTATGCTATTATATAGTACTTTATAATTCATTCAATAATTGAAAAAAATGTATCATTTACAATGGCCTGTATTAAATAGTATTCATGTAGTAGCTAATTAATACTAATTATAATTCATAATTTCTGGTAGTTTCTTTTGAATATTAAATATTTAACAACAGCTTAGAGAAATAAGCAGATATCATTGATGCCATTTCATTTTTAAAATAATGTTAGGCAATTCATCATGAAAAAGTCAGTGGTTTTCATACCAACTATTTTAAGCTATTTATTAATGCACTAAGAAACCTAAAGATCATTGAAGTGATATGAGGGATGTGCTTGGGTGAATTGTGTGATTTCTTAAAATGTGTGAATTTTGAGAAACCAATGTGTAGAGAATGGGTGCAACAAAATTCTACAATAATTATTAACATTTTATTGTTCACAGTGAAACATAACATATACCAGAATGCACTACAGCAAAAGATAGGATAGCCATGAAGCATAATACACTATCAGCAATAATTCTGGATATTGTGATGACATATTAGATGTTTAATGAAAATTACTGCCTCAAATTTATTATGAAAAACTGGTTAACAGGTTCATTACTGGGGTTGCCACCTGTCCCGGTTTTCCTGGGATTGTCCTTCATTTTAATTGTCAGTCATGGAAAATATATTCTCTCTCTGTCCCGGTTTTCAGTAGGCTAGTTCAGTTTTAGATTTTGTCTTTATGCCCATCCTCTTAAATTATGCACCAGTTTTCCACTGGTGTGCACTATCATTGGCTCTAGCGTGATTGTGTGACGTGACTAGCCCATCAAGCCTGTGCGGCTACTACTGACGGCACTAGATGTGCAGTGAACCAATAATTGTGCTAAGATGTATGCCGAGATGGAGGATAAAGATGAGATTTTGTCTTCTAAGTCTGACAGAACAGTAAAAAAGAAACTGAAACGTTCAATGTCTTTCAATATGGATGAAAATAAAGATTGCTTACTACTTATCACAGTCTATGACATGGCCACAGCTACATGTCCACTATTTGCAGGAACAAGGTCAGTGCTAAAATATTCAGTAACTCTAATATTGCAACTAAGATGTCCTGTAGCAGAACTAAGAGAGGGGGCTTAGTTGAGAATGTGTTGGCACCATTTAATCAAGAGAGATTTGCAGTGGAGTTGCACAAAGCACAACCTTCTCTAATTCTATGACGCCAGTTCATGGTCAGTATGTCCATGTCCAGGATTTTTGTCAGACATAGGTGGCATCCCTAGTCATTACTATTACAGATATAGAGGACAGTCAAACTGTTCCTTGCATGTACCAATTAACATGCAACACATTACCATCTCTGGCGTCATGTACAATATATATGTATATGTGTGTCTATGTAATGAACCTTTATCTTTATCTTGTTAAGCACACCAAATATGTGAAAGGTGCTTTATAAATAAAATGTTTTATTATGATTATTAAAAAGATATATAAAAATCTAAAATGAACCCACCTATTTTAATATTATCTCTCCATGGGCAGAAACCCTTTTGTGGGTAGATGAAAATTAGGAGTAATTTCTGGGAATATACTGCAGTACTTACTAAAACTACTAGGCTACATTATCTGATAAACACTTCATTCAGGACCCAAAGTCTTTGAATAACTATTCACTGAATTTAAAACATAATTGTTTTTGGAGAGCTACACACTTAGACTATCTTGTACTCATTTCATATAATGTAAGAAGAGAAAAAGAAAACAGTAAAATGCGGGTCAATTCCACTGATATTAAAAAAATAAATCTGAAATATTATCTTACCTCCACGATGGCATTGAGTGAAGTGTCAGCACCGATACTGAAATCAGTGCCAGGCACATTGTTACTAATGGTAGCAGGCAGCATACACATGGGGATACAAAGCTCCTCAAAGTGGAGACGTGCTTCACTTAACTGCAGCAAACTTTCATATGCCTGGAGCAGCATTGTAAATGCATTAGATCTGTACTGTATTGTGCATTATAACATATTTTTAATACTGGTATATACCCTACACGTGACTCTTTCCGTGTGATAGGATACTTGGCTTCCCATTGGCAAACAGGAGATAAAATGCAGGGGGTGTGGCTAAAATTCAGGTGTGTTTTGTTAGATCTGAAGAAAGCCTGGTCCCAGTAAACTAGGGGCACACATTGGCACATTCACATCCCAAGGGAAACACAGAGGTTTAAGAAACATAGTGAGTGATTAGTGTACAGGAAAGCAGACTGAATTTTGGAAGGGGCAAAAGAATAAGTTAAGCCAACATTTATTTGTAATGCAAAGTCACTGACTGATAGATAAGAATTATAACAAAGGATAAGTCTTAATTAGAAGCAAACTAGCTTTTTCAGTTATACTTTAATCTCAATGACTTTATTAAGGTTAACAAATAATTCATATTTTTAGTGATTTTGAAATCTCCTTTACATACTTGATTTGTTTGTTGTAAACATCAAAGGAATGAGATCTGAAGAGTCAATGCAAGGTTAAACTCACTGCTTTATGGTAGTTTCTTCAATGTATGCAACACTGTGGCAACAACTGCCAGCAAAGTATGTGATAATTTAGTTTCTGAGGCAAACAGTGACTGATTATTTAACTGAAGTTATAGAACTGCATTATAGCCAAAAAGAAACTACCGAATTGCACTGCATGCACAAATGATTATTACACTTGCATTGACTGAAATAATATCAATGTTTGAAAGACATGCACAAACTAAATTAAGGTTATACACTTAGTTGCTGCAACATTAGAAGGCATGCAAAGCAAATGTGAAAAATCAGTCAACACCACAGAACTGGTTAAAAGACATATGCCATCCACACAGGTATGAAGAAGCAATTCAGGTGCAGCCAAGACAATAAAAGTGTAATGTCACATGCCACCACACTGCATGCTTCAAGCACTACTCACCTGTAGACTTTGGCAACGGTGTTCTACTGTCCCAGCATCACACACATGAGTGAAGCTCATTTGCCAATTATTGCATTACTTTTCTGACACATGGTCACACTGTGTGTGCGCTGTTTACTGTAGCAGTGCAATTCTCATTAAACATTTATGAATTACACTTCTACAGCAATTCCTTAAACAATTTAATCTATTAAGCTTTATAGTTCTATCAAAGATGAGCACACACATGGCACTGATGGAATGCATAGCCAGTGATGCCAAATACAGTTGAGGCTGTCATTATCCAAGGGAAAAGTGAAGCTGGCAAGTTAAAGCATCTTAATGCAGTGTGGTGATCATGTTATTAGGCACTGGACCCAAGACAGACTTACATCAGTAATAGCGTTCAGAGCTGTATCTGCACCAATGCTGAAATCTGAACCAGGCACATTGTTGGAGACTGTAGCGGGGACCATAACCATGGGGACACAGAACTCGTCATATTTCCCACGTGCGGCTAACAGTTCCAAGAGTCCCAGGTAGGCCTGCAGGGCAGAGCCACGTCAATCACAGATCAAAATATTAAAGGCAAACACATGGCAGGTGCTAACGGGAGAGCCATTTCCACCACAACAGATAGTAAGACACAAGAGAGGTACCAGGTGACATTGAAAACAAAAGTAAAAGAAATGAAGAAAGTGCATTATTCTACCTTCTTCTATAAAGACATCTGCACTAAAATTAATAAGAACATTTAGCTAAACATTAATTTAAGGCTAAAAGCATCCCAACTGAAATCTGACATTTGCAAACAATGCAGGTAGGTTATGCCTTGAAATGAAAAACAAAGTTGCACTCCACATTTCACTGAAGTCTTTAAAAGTTTCCAAACATAACATCTAATTACAAGATGAATTGTTTGACTAAATAAAGAAAAGAATCAGTTTCCAGTGGGTTTAGGTTTTAGCAAAATGAAGAAAACACAAAAATGGAATGACAGAAATGGAAGCAGTGAAATGGCACTTTCCATGTTCAGCATTACTGCCATAAATCACATATTCAAATAACCCAAGTATAGTGCTGATGATTAAAAAGTTGTATGCCAGTGTCAAGATACACAAGTCTTACTTTGTAACAGAAGCAGAAATAATGCAAAATACCAGAAAGCTATTACACCCAGCATCCAGCAGATGGTGATGTTTCATCTGCTGCTAGCATTGGGGTCTCCAATGCAGTTCCCATGCAGTACCCTTGGAAACTAGCATTTAAGGATATTGGGGTCTTTCTCTAGACATATGCACAAAAACTTTAAATAATGTTACAAATTTATTTTTGAAAATGATATTTTCTTATTGTACTAAATATGTGAAAATAACAAATATGAGTATTTTATGTTGCAGTGTATAGTAAAAATATTCTGGGCATTAGTAGAAGGTCTTTTACTTTTATTTCCAATTCAAGACTTAGGCTTATGTTAGTTAGAGCTATTTAGTGTTTATCTTTAATGTATTTTGAGACAGTTTATTGTTGTTACTGTTGTTCTGCACTTATTGTTTATCTTGTTTGGTATTTGAAATTATTATGTTGCTATCAAATGTTGATTCATCTTTCTGCTTTGTACAGAATCATGGCTTTTATGTTTGCTAGTTGAACTTTTTAAAAATTCAGCAGCTTAGTATGTGGATTCTGAATCTTTCTAATGAACTAGTTTATTTGGACTATATTCACTATAAACACAGGCTGCATACAGTTTGTCCAAGTCAAATAAATGGTAGAGTATTTACATCTTATCTTGAGCTCTACATATTGACTTCTCATTAAAAACCATTCAAGCAGTGTTATGTGAAGATCTATTAACCAAAATCTTATTTAAAACCAAGCCATTTAAAAGTAGGCAAACAGATTTAAATGTTCAATGAATTACAAATGTGACTTTTATTGACATTTTATCTATATTAAAAAGTACAGCATTCATGACTTGTTAAGAATTTTAATTCATATTTATTAAAAGAGCTTAAAGAAGACTATAACATGCCCTTTCGTCCTGTAGTCTGCATACCAACATGCCCCTCTTGTGTTAAACTAGTAATATCTGGCATAGTTTGCAAATATTTGTGTATTTTACACAGAAGAATGAGTATGTTTACAATAATTTGCATTTTATAATTCTTTCTCATTGCATATTTTGAAATGTTTGGGATGTCTGTTATTAATCAGATGAGCACAATGACATGTGCATCATCTTGCTCCACCTTTAAAAGATGGCAGAACACATGTCAACATTGTCAGAGTGTCGGATCAAATTCTTGACAGAAACATTTTAAAATCAGTTCTTTAAGATTAAGCTATGGGCAGAAAATCCAAGTTATTGTAGGACCCTGCAACCTTTATTTTTGACAATGAGTTTGTTTCATTTTCATTTTGGTATAAGGTTTAAACAATACTTTTGGTTCTGACCTTTTAGAATGATTACTGACAGTTGACTGTTTCCCCCTTTTATTTAGATCCATGTCTTCCTTGTTAGTCAGCTCTTAATTAAATATTACCAACTCCAGCAACTATCTGGGTGTTCACAGCACTGAGCATCTGGTCCTAAGCTGCTTAATGAGACTATGCTGAAGGTGTTAAGAATATCATACCTTGTGGATTGATGTTCATCATGAAAATTACATGAAATAAAAATTGGGAGTGGTCTTCCCTAGACTTTCTTGTATACTCAGATATGGGGATGGATATTTGAGGAGTAAACTGCCTGTTTTTTATATTATGTTATTATATTATTTTATTATATTATATTTTTATATTATGTACATTAAAGACCAATCAACAACAAACCAAATGAATAACATCTTGAACAATTATTATAAAATTAAAGTTGAATAAATCTGACTCTGCAGCTACATGAATAAAAAACTAACACTACCGGTTAGCGGAAATAACTTAAAAGTTGATAGAAATCTACGTTTTTGAAGTCTACATATTGTGTTTATATATCACACTCACACCCACACACAAACATAATTCCAAAAATTGTATTTTAGGACTCAGGGAGGTCTAAAACATTGAGATTCATCAAAATTGAATTTTTGGACGATTACAATGCTTTCCCTACGAGAAACTAAATCGGACTCAGGGAGGTCTAAAACATCGAAATTCATCAAAATCTCGAGGTCAAATTTTTGGACGATTACAATACTTTCTCTATACTTTGTATACGAGAAAGTAAAAAGTAAAATTACTAAAACTGCTCTGAAATGAATAATTTTCCCACTAATCTATAAAATAAACCAAGTAAATAATTTACAAAACAGAAACTGAATTAATTTTGTGAAGCTAATAATATTAATGCTGTTATAAACTATATTGAATTTTGTTGCAATTAGTATTTTTAAGGTTTACTCTGCATTGATTTAGATACATTTATGGATGTCTCATGGTTATAAGACAAATAAACTGACAGTTATTCCGTTAGTGAATGGCTTACAGTATTTCTATGTTACATGTGACTCTGTCAATGGTTTCTCAGTCTTTGAAAGCATGTGATACTGGTGTTACATAACAATAATTTGTGAACACTGTACCATATACTTTTGACACTGTTACGTGACTTTTTTATCAGCAACACTATACAGTATTGACTAAATGTCAAGCAATATATATATATATATATTGAATCACTTGCAAAAAAACATTTTTAACAAACATTTCATTTTAAATTCAATACAATTTCCAGCCTTACACAATGCAAAAATAAACTTTTACAATATTTACATTTGGTTATAGTTCTGTCAATTATATATTTGAATGCAAATGAAATATCCTAAAAATAATCTGTAATAATAATTCACCAGGCACTTAGTGAAGAATACATACCTCAAATCCACCAATCACTAACAAGGCATTAATGTTATTTATTCGCATTTGTTCAGCGATTTTTTCAATATACTTTGCTGGAAGAGTTCTAAGGAAAGTAATACAATGTGATTATTAAGCACCAGGAAATCTGTTTCATTTTACTTATTCTTATACATTCTAGTATTATGAAATGTACTGCTTAACACAAGCACGTATATAAACATAAAAAAAATAGATTTAAAAAAAATAAAAAGCATCTGCAGTAAGTCTAGTGGACTTGAATTTAGTTCTTATAACCACTGAATCTTGTCATTCATCTCTTTTGGAAATTTTACCATTTAGTAAGTAAACATTAAGTAACAATAATATTTAAATAAAATGTCATTATACACATCAGTGGTACCACCACGTTTTAGTAGTAGTGCAGCTGCCTTAGGTTCCCATCCTAGCCGAGGCACTACCAGAGCCCGAGTCTGCATGTTCTCCCCGTGTCTCTCCTTGTACTCAAGTCTTTCTCCAACATCCTTATGTAGGTTAGACAGGTTGATGATTCTAAATTGGCACAATGTGGGTGTGTGTGAATGCCCTGTGCTGGACTTTTCCCCAGTCCATAGATGATTTCAGTATAAGCTCCAGCTGAAGTACTGTATACAGCAGGCTTTATAGCCAGATGGTTAAGGAATCATAGCAGAAACACTAATGATTAATTCCTCACCACTGACTCACTGTCTGGCCTACAACGAGTCACAATGAGTAAGTTACTTGACCTGACTGTACTCAAGCCCGAAAAGTGTAAACATATGCAAATTTAGACTTTATGTGTATAAAATACTGTAGAATGTTTCTCCCCATGAAAAATCTGTTCATCAATTTTACACAGGAGATGGAATAAGAATGAGAATAGGAGAAGAACCAATCTTGGGTATGTCAACAGACAATGGTACAGCACACTTACTCAGCTCATTTGTATGTTTCAGATTTTGAAAAACTGAGAGCCAGGAGCTGGCCCCGTTGTATTTGGCAGAGATACACAGACTCCCCACAATGACTACAGTTATTATGCTGAAGCTCTAACCACTGTGCCACTGTACAGGCACCATAAATAGTAAAGATATATTTGTAAATTGTGATTCCTTTTGAACTGCATGCTATAAATAAATACATTACCACTGCTCTAATTGAAACTTGAAGGAGGCTGAAGTTATTCACGCATTGGAAACATTACACACAAATATTTTACAGATTGTGTGCTTTCACTGTTACTAAGAGAAACACTGCTTAATCGTGGAAGTATTTTTAATTTACAGTCTTCATAGTTTCACTGTGCATGTAAACCACACATTTTAATAAGTCATGTAAAAGTATCTGTCATATCTAGAACAAATTTCAATTTTTTTCAAGTTGGTAACAACTTTTAAAAGATGCAGATCTAAAGTATTTCTGTAGCAATACAATTCAGTTCAACATAATGAAAATCCACCCATCCATTATCTTAACCAGTTAATATTACTGTAAAGTTCCAGGCAGAAGTGTACCCCTGCAATATATGGCATAAAGCTGAAAAAAACCCATGGACAAGATGTTGAACAATTACAGGGTGAACTTATCGACTTTAACAAATATATTGGCATTTCAGAGTTGCCAACCTGACGTCTTTAGGGTGTTGAATGAACCTGACAATCCAACAAGAAAGTGAAAACCTAACACAAACTTTGTTTAATGCAAGAATTAATATCCGGTTCACATGAACTATAAGGCAGCAACCCTAACCACTGTATAAATATGCCACCATGCAATCAAAAACACTCAACCTTTATGAGAGTTGCTCAATCCAGTCTCACATGGCAGCAGCCAACCCAATCAACATCTGGCATAAAACAGAAACAAATGATAGACAGGGTGCCAGTCTACTGGAGGGCACATAGATGTGAACACCCTCTCATTTATAGAGGACCAACTAAAATCCCCAATCAACCTAACCTGCACATCTTTATGATGAGAGAGAAAATCAGAGTACCCAGAGAAGTCCCTTAAACACATACTCCAAAGGATGAGTTGGCTGGCATTTGAATTCAGTTTCCTGCAGCTATGAGGCAGCTGCACTAACCAATATGCTTTCATACCAACCACAAATAAAAAGGCCACTCAAAAATAATAGTATCTTTAGCCAACATTATGTAAATATATGTATGGGTTATGTAAAAAAAAATATATAATTGTGCCTTTACCGTTTTGTGCCCAGCAGAGATCCACCTTGACCAGTCCAGCCGCCTACATCTCCCCAGTTAATCTCTTTTATCTTTTGCAAAGAAATAAGAAAGGGATTGCATTAATATGCATTGTGTAACTTTTCAACCCTAAGCTCATGTACATAACAGATCTATTTGTGTTAATCCCAACAATTATAAAGTAATGATATTACAGTCTTTATAGTACAGTTCTCTGATACAATGATTTACAACTAATGGTTTTGTCATAAATGGTTTTAATCTGAAGATTAGGCTAAATTCTCTCTTTTTCCAACTTTAGTTTCAATTTTGGGAAAGGGCAGAAGATCTACTTGATGATCTGAGCCCTTTTTGAATTACTACCTTTATTATAGCTGCTATATAGTCATATGAAAAGGTTTTGGAACTCCTCTTAATTCTTTGGATTTTTGTTTATCATTGGCTGAGCTTTCAAAGTAGCAACTTCCTTTTAATATATGACATGCCTTATGGAAACTCCCAGTTCACTCCCAGATAATCAAACAAGGCATGAGCTGGGAGAACTTAGTGA
>JANRMT010062817.1:51405134-51450843 GCA_026402145.1 Polypterus bichir lapradei
ACTCCCAGATAATCAAACAAGGCATGAGCTGGGAGAACTTAGTGAACGTTCTGCGACGGTGGGGCATGGAATAGCAGGCTGCTTGCTCCTTGTCTTAACACTAGAATTACCAGAGTCTACGAAAAAACTCGTAGATCCGGCCCACCTTAAAACCGTTCTCACCTCTCCACCACCATCTTTTGTCTTCTAAATGTGCCGATTAAGACAAGCAGCAAGCAGACAGAAAGTAACACTTTCTCCCCAGCGGGGAATCGAACTCGGGTCTCTGAAGCATGGTAAGCTTGCTGCACTCTGAGAAGCAAAGAAAGCTGTAATATCATTCTTGGACCTTTTGTGAAAGTGTTTATTTGATCTTTGGAAATCAGGCTTCACACATTCTAGTTTATGCCTACATTTTGTAATATTTATTATTAAAATATGAAAAAGTTTACACAGATTACTGTAGAAACGGAACACACATGAAATGCATGTGTTCCAAATAACAATCTATTATTTCCACTCTAAAACTCCAGCAGTTGAGTCACTCCCAGATAATCAAACAAGGCATGAGCTGGGAGAACTTAGTGAACATTCTGCGACGGTAGGAGATGGAATAGCCGGCTGCTTGCTACTTGTCTTAATCGGCACATTTAGAAGACAAAAGACGGTGGCGGAGAGGTGAGAGCGGTTTTAAGGTGAGCCGGATCTACAAGTTTTTTCATAGACTCTGGTAATTCTAGTGTTAATCGGCATATTTACAGGACAAAAGACACTGACGGAGAGGTGCGAACGGATTTAAGGTGGGCCGGATTTACGAGTTTTCTCATAGGCTCTGGTAATTCTAGTGTTAAATACCTTTTCTCATGATTGGACACACCTGTCTCTGAAGTTCAAGGCTTAACGAGCTAATCCAACCAATTTGGTGTTGCAAGTAATCAGCATTGAGCAGTTACATGCATTCAAATCAGCAAAATTACAAGGGTACCCAAATTTTTGCACAGCCAGTTTTTCACATTTGATTTAATTTCATACAACTAAATACTGCTTCATTAAAAATCTTTGTGTTCGGAAAACACCCCAGTACTCAGATGTTCCTAGGAAATGAAAGACATACCACTGTTATCTTTTTTGTTGAAAGTAGAGTAAATTATTATGCAGGCTGAGAGGGGTTCCCAGACTTTTTCATATGACTGTACAAGAAAACAGTGCTTAGTATTTGTGTGCAAAATATAAGTAATCATAATGTTCCTAACAAACCCTAAAAACAACCACTACTTTGGAAAATAAGAAAACAAAAGATATCTTATTCCCAGCTAATCAAACAGGTTACTCAAATGTCCAGTGACTGGGGATATACTCAAGTATATAGTTTTAATTTGTGATTAATGACTACAAAGGCACTGTTTACTACGTTACAAAAACAGCGTGCTTTCCACAGTTTATGTGTACATGATAAAAAAAAAATATTAAGTGATGTAACTTGGAGACTAATGTAGCCAGCTTAACATCTAAAGTTCCCATATTAATCTCACTTGGCATTGCAGAGCCTGTCACCTGAGGCCGCAATGCTTTCCCACATTAAAGAACATTTAATGAAGTACAGTAATTCACTTAACCATTAAAATCATTTAAGAATAAAAAAAAATCCAAACAAGTAAAATTCTTGTAGATAGGGTCAATATTTGAGGGCCTGATTATATTATTTCCTTCACAACTAAACTTCATAAACGTAAAAGATAAAGTGAGTGAAAGCACCTTCCTCTGCTGACTCACTGCATGCCAGCAGGTAATTTATGGAACTAGAAAGCAAAGTTGTACTGTACAATCTTCAAAACCCTCAGAATTAATATCCTCATTGATGTTGTTTTTTTTAAAGGAAACCAATTTTATTAGCAAGGAAATATTTCTTCAAGTTATAAACTGAAAAAAATTTGATCAGTTTATTAAAAGTAGTTATGTTAAACTTTACCATAATATGTTTTACATTAATTTCAAGGAAGGCAAATTTGGAAACAAGTTTATAATTCCTCATTTAAATGTATAAATGTCACCACAGTTTTTGTTTCTGTGTGTACTGGTATTCCTTCTTAAAAACATACATGCAAAAGTTGTTTGTATTATGTTAGTATTCAGGAAAAAAACATTTTACCAAAATGATAAAAAAAAAGTTGTGCAACACTTGTAAGCACATTTAAACATTAAATACATCCTACATAAAATGTGCAAATCTGTGCATGTGAAAGGAAATACCAAATGTGATTTTATGTTGGTGTTAGTATCTTAAAGGTTTGTGTGTGGACGTGTATTTGAAGTGTTTGTGTGATAAGTGGCTTGTGGCATGGAGCAGATTTTAATTAAATAATCATGCTCGAGAACAGGCAGGCTCAGAATGGTCATGGGCCTATCACACATACACATTCATGCCTCGGAGTGGGTGAGGATTCCCACTTGCACCCAATCAAGCACAGCTGGGGGGGTGGATGGTTAGAAAGAACGAACAAAAAATGAGACAAGAAGAACCAGAAGGGAACTGAGGTCAAAGGAAGAAAGATAGTGAGGCAGGATCGGAGAAGAGCCAAGCAAAATTGAATGAAGGCAGGTGATCAGGTGTGAGCCTTGGGGCTAGGAGTGACTCAGTGTGGGGTGCATCCCGCAGACGCTGAGGGACATGCAGCGGGAAACATGATCAGCATGGCATGGCACTCCAGGTATGCCAAAGGCCTGGCAATGGGGACCCCAGCCAGATTTTGAAGGCTCACTGCACCTGTCGAATAGGTGGTTCCTCAGTTGCCAGTTCCCATGAAGGGTAAACAAAGGAGACGTCGGCTTTTAGAAGGCAGCATTGGGGCTCGTGTTTTAGAAGAACTCTCTGGGATTTTAAACTTGCTTTTATGGGTTTATTTGTGATATCTTAACCTCCACATTTTCTCATGGATTACTTATTTGCTGAAGATTAATTTGAAGCACTGCACTGTTTTGGACACTGTTTATGTGGGTTGTTTCAATAAAAGCACTTAAACACTTTTTCCACCTACCCTTTGCTGTAAATGTGTGTCCTCATTTGCCCAGCTCATCTCGGTCTCATCTTGGTCTATGACTATCAACGGTGTCAGGTTCAAGAGGCTCCCAAATGCAAGGGGAGAATGGAGCCAAACCAGATCGCAGTGTGTACTAAGTGAGCCTACCCCTTTATAAATACTGCCCAGAGTGATGAGCATTTTAGCCTGATTGGTGAGTTGATGGTAGCTTCATCATTCCAGTAACTGTACATTGGATAACTTTGGTTTGACAACATATGCATTTTTAAAGCTGGCAGAGAGGACAAATAAAAACTATGTCTTGTCCTGTTGGTGCTTGGCAGCAGTGTGAGTGAGAAAAAGAATATGCTACACTATCATCAGTTCAAGCCAGAGAGGTGAATACCTGCTGTGAAGCCAAGCTGAGCAGCAGGACATTAATAAACATTTCAAATCATCAATATGCATGTTATTTGTTAAAGTCTAAAAACTATAGGCAGATACATTATACAACAAGCTACCCAAACTGTCTGAATGTTTAACTATACCAGGATATGGATTTTTGGTCATACTGCCCCATCTCACCAACAATAATGAACTGGATGTTCTTGCTGGAGAAATAATGACACACTAGTTAGTTGTGACAAAGTACATCATATTGACACCTCTATGATTTTATGCCACAATTCTTATCCATTTGCATCAGAAACTTTGAGGGTTTTACTTAATATAACATCTTCAGCATACTGCTTCATTCTGAAAAGAACATTTGTTTTGTTTTCTTGGTTTTTGGGAAGCACTTAGTTACTATCAGTCTGTTGGGTATTCTGAATGTCATTTTTCATACAAACTGGACTACTATTTATTAGTGAAATGACTTTCTTGCCAGAAAGTGGAATGATTTATGCCACACTGTTGACATTTGTATTGACTATGGGAGCATTTTTATATAATATTTATGTGTATACATCACCAAAGCACAATCTATAGTTAATAGGTTCATGGGGTTAGCATTGTCACACAGAAAAAGCATAGCCAGTATCTGATAGGTATAATGATGTCTTTTGGACATGTCACATTTCTACTGCCCACTTTTGTAAGTTAAAATGACCTCAACCTAACTGTTCACCATGCTGTTTATAGAGTAGATATCACATTACACAACTTCTAGCCGGAGGGTATGACAAAGTTGATAATTGCCGTTGCTGATCTCATTACAGAGTATGTCAATTTATACAAATAGAAACCTCTGAGGATGTCAAATTACCTGACTGTGAAAGCACAGTTTCATGCTTTCAAAGAATCATGTGCTCATCCCTTTATCTTACAGCCAATAACGTGCTTCCTGATGGAGCCAGTGTTGTATAAAGAGATAACAGGAACAGCAAGTTTAGCTGCACTATCTGTCCTTTTTTCTTTTTTCCATTCTGTTGTAGTATGTAAAACACAAGACATCAGAGAGATGAGGCTCTCTTCTGTTTGTGAGGTCCAAAACATCCATATCCCTTATTCCTCATTACTGCATTATATGCATTATACTTCAGGTGGGTGGTCATTTGTTGTCAGCTCTCATGCACACAGTGCCAGTCCCTATGACTTAAGAGAGAATCAAATCTAATTGATTTTGTTGGTGCGAGTTGCAGACTGAGTGAAATGAGTCTCTGGGGATGCTGCAACTGCCCTCAACTCTTAAGATTATGTAAACAAAGTCTACGACTAAAAATCGCTGGAAAAGTGATGCAGTGTCACATGACCTTAAGGTTTTTCAAACATTTTCCTTTATCACATTGTTATCACATTACAGGCATTTTTGTAAGTATACTTTCTTCAACAACATACCTGTCCTCTAGAAAATCCTTCAAAGCCATCATTCACAGCAAACATCTTGTGTCCTTCTGTAATGCCCACTCTTACTGCTGAGCGGACAGCTGCATTCATACCAGCGGCAGGTGCTCCGACATTCAGGACTGCCACATTGAAACTGCTCTGCAGAGACAAATCATGATAAGCAATTAGCAGCAATACTGTTTTCCCCTTGGTAGATATGCAACACTTGATATGAGATCAAATGAAATAACTAATGATGAAATGACACAGGCTGAATAAGTTTAGTACCCGTTATTGACAGAATGACCGGAACCTAGTTTGTCATTCCAAGCCTTAATGTCTATGCCCTTTGGTTTCAAAACCTCATTAAGGAAGATCTGATCCTTGAGTATATACCTAATAGCAAGTGTCAGTTTCCACTGAACCTACAAAAAAAAGCACTTGCTGCTAAAAAAATTGTTTGCTCAGTAACATATGTGACTGCAACTGGTGATGGCAACTTTATTGCAATGTGTGGTATATGTGTTACAGTATACAAAACGCTAAAAATACCAACAGAATGTATCTGAAAAGAAATTTTTTAAATGAAATATACAATGTAAACTGAGAATCATTTTAATAAACACAGCAGATATATTCATGCATTCATAGCAAGGATTCATGATTTCATCAAAATAGTACAACTGTAAAATGTTACATGACAAAATAAATATATTAATAGAAAACATGCTACATGCAGAACAATCAGATCAATTATTGCATATTTCTAATGCAAACACTGTTAACTCTGAGTCTCAGCTCTTCATTACCTAACATAAGCATCTAACTTCTAAGCAATTCTATGTCCTACATGAGCAGCACTGCATTTTGCCAGCACATACAACCCAGGGAAGCAGAGCTTTATTGAATGAATGGCTATTAAATGCAAATTTTCATGCTGGAGGCGCAGAATAACATTGTGGAAAATGGCAGATGACTAATTCTGTGGAGTAGTTTTTTAAACAAAAATGAAAGAACCACACTGTCAATCATTTTCTGTCTTACTGTATTCATCCTTTTCTACCCTTATTTATATCAATTTTTACAGTGACATTTTACATAATACAGGTATGAGTTTATTATCTAAAAGCACAAAGGCATCTCCAGTTAACTATTTCATTGTGCTACTTCCTTTTAAACACTAGAGTCATTCAGTGATAAAGCAAGAGGATTTAGTGTGTCATATTCTCATGTTGCAGCTAGTATGTTAACATTTATACTTTTCTACATTGTGCATTATGGCAAAAGACAATAATAATAATAGCAACATATACAAGGAAAATGGGAATTGGAAACTATAACACAGGAATAGTTCATTGGAAACGAAAGATGACAACAGAGATGAAATCTCCTAACAGAGACTAAAAAGATCTAACTATCATCCACCACACTAACCAACAAATATAAAATATTTTTAAATAAATGCTGAATTGTTTTTTGTATTTATATACTGTGCATTTACAATTTTCTAAAATACAATTAAACAATATCCTGGTAATTTAAAATGTGCAGAAGTGTTCTGTCTTTTGCAGATATTCTCTGCCACAATCAATGATTATGTGTCTGTGAAAGTGCGGAAGCATTTAAAAAGTATCAGTTGAACTGAATTCAAGTATCAAGCACGAACAAACTTGATTAAAGCTGAAAAAAAGTGAAAAACATACGACTACAGTTGAAATTTGAGAAGATGCATCAGTAGGCATACATATTTAAAGCATGGCATCCATTATTTTGTAGGCTAGTTAAATTATCTGCCGTCTACTTGGAAATGGGAGACAAAATAAATGATAAAGTTATGGCGTGTGAGAATAGTGTTTGAAACAGAAAAAATGGGTCTTGAAAGATGACTGCTGTTTCTTTTTACACTTTGTCTCTCTTTACAGGTTTATCCAAGAATATTGTTACTTTTAGTTATATATTCTATCAACATTCCAGTTTGTTTTTAAGGTTGTACCTCCGTGATTATTTGTAATAATCAATCACCAGAGTTTGGTGTTCAGTTTTAAAATAATAAAAAGCTGAACAAGTAAGGTCAGGTTAGAAGGCACAATCCATACATATAAATAAATCAATTCTGAAACACAACAGTTCTAATTTGGTGTCAAATGTGATATGTTTTTTCCATTAGTGGAACATGTTCTGTTTAAAGTGCAGATTATTGGTCAGCCTTCAGAAATGACTGAAAGTCCTTACTTCCAATGCAGAGATACATGTGATAGCTTGCAGTATTCTAGATGACAACACAAACAATATCTTGACTGTCGCTCTTTTTTAAAAATATATACTTGGCAGAAACTCTGGAGGTTTATTCATTGGCAGTCCTTGAGGAAACAAAGGCAGCCTTTTATATGTCATTGCCTTTTTATACACATAAAAGATTTTCAATGTATGCTGTAGGTTTCAGGTTGAGGAGTGTTAATATCACTGATAAAAAAGTAACAGTTGTTGACATGGATTTCTTAGAAGGATAAAGGAAGACAGTAAGCTTGAGAGCATGAGTGTATAAAGTAAGGCTTACAGACAGCATCCAAAGTAATTATTAGGAAATCTACTGCCCTATAAAGTAACTTCTGGAAAGGCTTCATAATATCTTTACTGTGCTCCCATTTCACAACAGACGAAATATGTGCTCTTTAGGCATTTCTTGATCCTTTCTTTTTAACAATTCTACTCGCATTTTAGGGATGATTTATTGTCCTTTTTATTCTGCTTATTCTTTGAAAGACAGACATTTTCACAATATAAAGAAAATGAGCCACTACCTTTCTATCTTGGTTATTAGGAAGTTTGTCCAAGTGTTATGAGGAACTGTATGAAGCGTGGCAGCAGCTAAAGAGTATATGTAAGCCAGGTTAATGTCTAGGGTCATGCAAAAGGGGGTGATAAATTCTTAGAACGTGCTAAAATCTATTTAAGCACCTAAGACTGAACCACCGTGCTATTTATTACGTACTCTACACAGGGCCTCATCCTGTCAGCCAGAAAGAACAGAAACATTAGACGTTTGTTAATGTCACATATTCATTTTAGAAACAGAAAAGGAGAAACACGCATTAAATGAAAAATTTCTTCCAAGTTGTTGTTATTAAAACCATGCTAGTTCACATCAGGCAGGCAAAATAAATTAAATTGCAAACACATCAAGTATCATCAGATAAAAACAATCCAGCAAATTTTAATTGTGCAGAAATGCACCTGAATAGTAATGGATAAAACGTCCCACCTAATAAAGGCAAAGAACATGAACAATACACATTTGTTAATGTCATATAATGATTTTAGAAGCAGACAATAAGAAACAAGCATGCTAATGAAACATTTCCTCAAGCTGTTGCATTAAAGCCTTGATAGTGTGTATCAGGTAGGCAAATTAGTTAACTGCAGTGATGATTATTAAACTTAACAGGCATACAGCATGAAAAAACTAAAACAATCCAACATTTTTTTATTATTTAGAATTGCATTTAAACAGAAATTGACAAAAAAAGTCAAACCCAATAAAAGCAACTAATGAATTCTGAGAAAACTTCATCACCTAGTGCTACTCGTGCTAAAGCTGCCATCCTGTTAAATAACTATCTAATTTCCTAGGTGTGTTTTGCATATAACAGGTTGGCAGTAAAGAAAGTGACAACTTGATAAAGGTATCTGTGTAAATTTCAATAATTCCAAAATATACTGTAAAATGCAAGCACTGGAAAAATGTTCAAGATGTGTTTAAATTCAATACATTAACTATTATAGGCAAACGATGGATATCATTTCAGTATGGTATGTTGTCAATCTCAAGGTCGGTATTGTGTAACATACTGATATCTACGTATGGTTGAATCTGGGTACTGACACAAAACTAAGAACCTTTAAGTTCCAAATGTTTCTGGGTTCCTGTGATAAGAAGCCTCAGATGTAGAACACACAAACCAATTTAGCCATCCAAAGTCACTGTACTCTGAGCCAATTTTAATTTTAATTGATGGAAAGCACGGTTTTACTCTCCGTAATCAATGACTTTTAAAGCATTTTTTAATGCAAGTGGAAGTTAGAGTGGTTTAAAGGCACTTTATGTAGCCAATTAGCAAGACCCCTTTATTTTTATCAGGAATTGGTATATTAAAGGTAATTGTTAACATTGCTGATTTTTAATGACATGTAGACAAAAATGCTGGATATCATGGCTGGTCTGTACACTGGTACTTGAGTGCTGTGCAGAGTGGAGGCAGGACCTCTGCGTTTTTTCCAGTTGATTCTGGGGTTCGTCAGGGGTGTGTTCTTGCTCCTACTCTGTTCAATGCTTGTATGGACTGGGTGTTGGGCAAGGTCGTGGGGTCCAGTGGCTGTGAGGCAACTGTTGGTGAAGAAAGATTCACGGATCTTGACTTTGCTGATGATGCTGTGATCTTCGCGGAGTCAATGGAGGCTCTGATCAGGGAGCTCGAGAGACTGAGTGAGCAGTCTGAGTGTCTGGGCTTGCAAGTGTCCTGGATAAAAACCAAGATCCAGGCCTTTAATGACCTCTTGGGCACGGCCATCAGCAGTGTGTCTGTTTGCAGGCAGAGTATCAACCTTGTTGTGAGGTTTACTTACCTTGGCAGTGACATTCATGTCTCTGGTGACTCTTCCTGTAAAGTCAGTAGACAGATTGGGAGAGCATGAGGGGTCATGAGGTCGCTGGAAAGGGGTGTGTGGCGCTCCCGATATCTATATCTTTAGAGTCCTGGTGCTTCCTGTTTTGCTATATGGTTGTGAGACACGGACGCTATCCAGTAACCTGAGACGAAGACTGGACTCCTTTGGTACTGTGTGTCTCCGGAAAATCCTTGGGTACCGTTGGTTTGACTTTGTGTCGAATGAGCGGTTGCTCATGGAGTCCCGAATGAGGCACATTACCTTCATTGTGAGGGCGCATCAGTTACAGCACTATGGCCATGTGGTGCGTTTCCCCGAGGGTGATCTGGCTTATAAGATCCTCATTGTTGGGGACCCAAGTGGCTGAACCAGGCTAAGGGGTCACCCACGTAACACCTGGCTGCGGCAGATGGAGGGTCACTTCTGGAGGGTAGGACTGGACTGCATGTCTGCCTGGAGGGTCGCCAACTGGGATCCCGAGTTGTTTCGCCGTGTAGTGGGTGCGGCAACGCACTGTACCAGTGCATTCTCCCCAACTTGACTTGACTTGCAGACAAAATCATTTGTCACTACATTTTTAAAATAGTCTTTAGCTTAAAGTAATTCAATCAGTAGGCTGGAATTCTGCACATAGTAACAAGATATTGCAATCTTTCAACTTGAAGAGCCTAAATAAAAGTTTTGTCTCATCTGCACAAAATGAAAGCCTTGTTTTCTTACCACAAACAATACAAAAAGAGTTATCCAGTGGATTGCTATTTTTTAAATAGACTTCTTAATTCACTGCATGTTCAGACATTTTTTTGCAAAATGTTACAGCAATGATCACTAGCTACAACTGGAAAGTCGGACTACTTTTATAACCAACTATGTTAGCATTGTGCACCCTTATTAGAGATGTTTATTAGGCTCTATCAAATACTTAGTCATGGTCCTTAAGAGGATAGATTTTACAGAGCACTGAGTGGGAGGAAGAACTGCACCTAATTTAATATTTCCACTCCTGTTCTCAAGCACAAAGTAATCCTGCCTGATGACCACTGATATCTCTTCCACTTCATACTGACTCATCTATTCTGACTCCTGCATCATATATGAAAACACTAAAAACAATAACAGAAAGTTGGCATCGTTTGACCATCTGTCGCCCAAAGAAGCACAGCTGTGTCATCCTCAGAATTTCAAAGGATTGTTCATTTCTTTTTTTGCATTGTCAAGAAAGAGTTATTTTTCCAAACATTAAAGGGGTATTTCCCAACTAGAACACCAACCTTTCTCATACATATGTTTTGTTTATTTCACAGTTGTTTTAAGATATATTCTTAAATACAAGGGTGTAAGCATCTTTACCAGCATTTACTAATGTAGTCCCATTCTGCTTTTCTTATAGATATCTGGCTCTTATACTTTTTTTCACTGATATTTTCATCAACATGCTACTTCGAGCCAGACTATCAGATGTCAATGTAGATGGTGACAGGCAGAGCACCAGATCATCCTCTTCTGCTATTGTGATGGGCGATGTGCAATATGATAACGTTTGATATTCAGAGGAGGAAAGATGGTCTAGGACAGTCAAGTCTTGACTGTAGATTTTCAGAGGTTTATTGGACCATTCTGGTCTCCACTCTTCCATTGTCAATCATTTAGACCTGTTGTTAGAATGATTTCTATTTAAAGTACCGTATATACAGTACTTGCATATAAGTCGGGTATATAAACCCGAAAAAATCGATCATAAAATCAGACCCTGACACCGTTCAAAAACATGACACATATATATATATATATATATATATTTTTACATCTTCTTGCTTCTCCAATCTCACACCAGTTTCTCAGACACATCGAAATTTATTGCAGCAGTGCAGTTACCAATTTCTTTCGCCACTTCAATGACTTTTAATTTAAAACCAGCTTCATATTTTCTTCTGATTGAACGCTCCATCGTAGATAAGGGATTCTGTTACGATAAAGGTGTATGAGGGTGTGAGACACAAAAAACACTAAACAGTGCAAACGTCGTTTCAGAATAGTTTGGGTATTGCCGTGTGGTCACGTAGGCCCAATACATAGAAAAAAAAGTCATTGTGCTCCGTGGTTACTCTCTCAGGTGGGAGTTAGCATATCATAATCTGCTGGACCAATAACGTGAATTTTCTGCATTAGACTTATACGACTGACATTATAAAATACCGGAAATTATACAGTAAAATCAAACCCCAACTTATCCGAGGGAGAACTTAAACACGATTATATGCAGTACTTTGGTCAAAATTCATAGATATTTCAATTCACTCAAAAATAAGTGTATTTTATATTTAATAATCTGTTATTGTTTTATATGTGTAAACCCTAAGCCTCCCTTCAGTGAACAATGCTGTATCAGAATATCCATCCATCCATTATCCAACCCATTATATCCTAACTACAGGGTCACGGGGGGTCTGCTGGAGCCAATCCCAGCCAACACAGGGCGCAAGGCAGGAAACAAACCCTAGGCAGGGCGCCACCGCAGTGTATCAGAATAAATTAAATTAAATTGAATTGGTCAGATTGCCCACTAATGCTTTGTTGTAAGTCAAATCCTATTATAATAAACAATATCAAGGCAAAATACCTGCACTGCCTTAAGTTTTAGGTAGCCTATAAGATAGAGTAAACTGATTGAACCAGAAGCACTTTCTAATATAATCATGGTTTCTTTTTAGTATTGTCAACATTCAATCCAAAGACACAAAAACACCTCTTTTTGCTCTGGTTGTGATAAGACTTTAAAAAAAAAAAAATGATTAAAAAAACACATAGTGGATAGCAGCAGCTAGCACAAGTGAACCACTTCAAATACCTTGCCTCAGTGTTTGAGGCAAAAGGTGATTGGGAAACAGGAATAAAGGGGAGAGTTAGAGCAGGATTGATAAAATTTAATTAAGTGGGAGAAGTTATAAACAATCAAAGATTCTTAAACAATTAAAGTTTCCAAGAAAACATAAGTATCAGTTTTGTAAGAGAGTAGTCTAACCAGTGTTGCTGCATGACTGTTAAACTTGAGCCATCAGAAAGATAGAAGAGGAACAAAAGAGATATGCATATGCTCCAATGGCTCCTTGTGGTCTCCTTATGAAAAAAATAATGAAAGTCCACACAATGACAGGAGTCAGGTGTATTTTGGAGAGTAGGATGAGATAGATTGGGCATGCTGCATGCAGTAGAGGGGACAATCCTATTGCAAAAGCATTAAGTTGTCAGTGGAAGGAAGAAGATCATGAGGAAGACAGATGCTTAGGTAGAGAGACCTGGTGGCAAGATGTCTGAAGGTACTGGGTCTGAGGGATAATTTTAGATCTGGATGGCCAACCCCTAACAAATAAAGTGAAAAAAGAAGAAGTATCTAATTAGATATTAATAATATTCAAACTTACATGTGGAAGCTCAGACTGGGGTTTCCGGTGTGCAAGTAGTTTGTAAGTATTCAAGTTGTTCTCAAAACTCCTGTAATAAAAATAAGTAGGTTACCCAGGGACTTAAACATAGCTCTGCTCACTTTCAAGTAACACCCTTTACAAAACAACAGGTCTAAATGTGAAACGAGTGCTCCTCTCCTTTATTTGCTGTAGCTTGTAGATATCTTGTGACAGATAAAAAGTTAAACAGAGCACAAGTTAGTGACAGCAAGAAAAAAAAATGACAGCACTTCAGATGGCGGCATATAAATTTAGAACAGGCTTTAGTAGGTCATTTTCAGACATTTCACTGCCTGCAAGAGATACAGCCACAAATAAATACAAAAGACAGGAGACAAACAAATATTGCCAGCAAAAACAAAACAAATATTGCCAGCAGGAATGTTTACTGGTAGACTTGATGCAACATCTGACATTTCAAAAGTTCAAAAGTCATCTTTTAAAAAACAGCACATCACAGACCTTCCGCGTAGACGGACAGCTTCTTCAAACTTCCCTTCATCCATGGCTTTCTGTACTTCTTGAGTCTATATGAAATAAACACATATGCAAATAATTTTTGATATTCTGTTTTACACATGTATCATAAATCAGGAAGCATCACAACGTTAAATGTTCATAACCAGATGTAAATAATTGTAAGTATTGCAATAAGGCCGCTCTTCTATAAGAAACTGAGAATCATTATTTTTCCGAATAAAATTGGGTTCTGAAAAATGAAAAAATTATATTTTCTAAATATTGCCTGATTTATTTTTGCTTCCTCACACCTTCAGGAATCTGGCTTTAATACACAACTCTGTCACTGTCTCTGGGAACGCACATTCTAACCATATCAGCGTGATGCTCTCCAAATTCTCCCCGCTCCCCAAAAATTTGCACGTCAGTTTAACTAGCATCACTTAATTGTACAGCAATCCATGCCTGAATTTTATATCCAGTGTACATCATATATAACATTAACTCTGAATGAAGAATCTATATAAATAAGCCTCATAAGTATCTATTATATAATAAATGCTAAAGTATGTGTGTGTGTGTGTGTATATGTATGTGTGTTTATGTTTCCATTCCATCCAAGCAATGTGCCTGGTCAGTTTGGCTTTGGTGGCACAATTAAAAGAGGAAGTGCGAGTGTGATACACACAAGGAGGTGTAGGAGGTGTAGCAGCCATGCTGAAAGTCATCTACAAAGATGGGAAGTATAAAAGTGGTCAGGAGGCTATCAAAGCATCTCAAAATGACTGGGTCTGAGAAGCAAGCTTTACAGGAGCCCACTCAACTGACGGAGCCCTGGACAAGAGTGGTTCAGACACACAAGGATACAGAGAAATGGTGTAAGAAGGTACATGTAAGGTGTTATGACTAGTCAAAATAAAATAAAAAAAATAAGTAAATAAAAAAGTAAAAATAAAGGTTTGGCCAGCATTTATTGCTGGGCACAAAGGCCTGGCCAGGCATGCCTAACAAAGGTATGCATAATCTAGAGAGGAGCACCATTTGCCACTATCTGCTACAGCAGCGTTACAGAAACAGAGATATCCAAATAATTTTGGAGTAGTCCAAGAGATCATAAAAAAGTCATGAACACTTTGCAGCTTTGCTGTACCAGATATGTGTAGTATGCCAAAGATTAAGCCATGTATATCTAAGTATATGCAGCCAACAAATCACTTATATTAGATTGGTTGACATGGTAATTCTGCAGCTAATACATGTAATGACCACAGTCAGTGCCTTGGGAATGCATATATTTATTAATATAAAAGCCTTGCCCTGCTTTACATATTGGAAGAGATTCTCCTTCTGCTGCTGCTACCAATGTCAAAATGTTATTTATCACAATATACTCCACCTTTACCAGCTTTTTACTTTTAGTAAAGGTTTTTCTGCATCTCATGAAAACTGCACCAATAGTCTTTTTTAGTTAAATAGAAATATTCAACTCTGGGCTTTGTTACAACCAGGCTCCTCATGACATATTTTTTCAGGACAGGCTTGCCACCTTCTTTGTTCACCAACAGTGCATTGGCAAGATAGGAAAAACTGCTCTGCTCTTGCCTGCAAAATATGGCTCGACTTGACAACAATAAAAAAGACTAATGGAAGCACCCACAAACAAGACAAAGAAGAAAATAGTCATGACATAAAGTGGAGTATGATATTTGTATCTAAACTCATAAAACAAGTTGGGTTTTTTTTTGGATCAATAGCAGGCTACTGTGTAATTTGGTGTGGCTATTTCTAACCTTTAATGGAGCTAATAAAGAAGCATAAACAGAATTGGTAGTGAAACAAGAGTTTAGAGTTTCTAGTTACACTAACAAGTCAGTATACTGTATAATATGGCCACAAAGATGCACAGTTCCAGGAATAAACTACTGAAACAGATTTGCATGCCCACCTATGAAGTACACTGCCACTCTATACTCTGTTAAGGTATACTGCTTGAAAAAACTTGATCTCAAACAAACATTTCTGTTTTAGTCTATAATAACACACCAATTCATTTTCCTTTAGTGGTACCGGTATATGCCATTTGGAGTCATGGAATATGTAGATTTCTCTATAACAGGTAGGAACCTAGCACTATGCAGGGAAAAAAACTATGTTACCTTTGTATAAATGAATAAGAAACGAATTAATTTATAGGTTACATTAACATATGCAAATATTATGCAGTCAAAAGCTTAACATCTTTTAGTTTACTTCAGTAGAGAGTTTGCAGTGAAGGGTTTAATATGAAGTAAGGCAATGCACTGAATAGCTGACAAAGCTTTCTTTTAGTTCTGCTCCTCTCAATAAATAATGACTGCTAGAAAAAAAAGCAACTGGCCATTATCTAACACTTACCATCTGCACACACTCCATGAGTGGCAGCCGCACTGACTGGTTTCCACAAAGTGACACAACACAGGCTGGAGTATCTGGTGAAGCTTCTAGCAGTGCAAGGACTGCTTCAACGCCCATTCTACTAGCCTGAAAGACAGCACAGAATAAGCAGATGTTTCCAACATGAACACACATATACTGTACAGTATATGATAAACTACTGTCTGATTATGGCATGAATGTGAATATGAAGTTAAAAAACACCATGTTATGCATGCTTCACTAAAGCAAGAAACACAATACAACTAACACTCCATCAGGCACAGATCAATGTGTGAAAAACACCTTAAGCATTTCATTCACTTTTAATACCTTAATTCCTCACAAATACAACAGTATGATTTTGATCAGTTTCCTGACACTACTACAATGCCACTACTGGAGTATCACATTTCTATAATGAATTTAAATTCAATGCAATTTCTATTATTTTTTGTATGTCTCTCATTTTCATGTGTAGCCCAGCTTAAAATGTGCAATGACTCTTCACAGTAATATATTTAAACCAATATAAATAGTTCATATTTGTTCATAATGAAAGTGCCAGTTGGTTAAAATATGTAAAAAATGTTCAGAAACAACATGTTCACTTATTCCAGTAATTTTACTAGGTTTGCTTTAAAAGTCTGCATGAGATGTACTTGAGTCAGCACGTCTAGCACAATGCCTATCCTTAGTCTTCCAAGCATGTTAGCTGATGTGCTTCCATTTTGTCCACTGGTAAATCAGTACATCCCAAGCCAACCAATCTCTCTGGTCAGGGGTGGACTAAGTACACTAAGGGAACACTGTGGAAGGAAGGGTATAAATGCAGCAGCTACAAGAACCATTTGGGATGAAACACCAGTTTCGTTTCAGCTGTAGAGGATTTGATTGATAACACTGGATGACAAAGAATTTTACCATTTTGTTGCATGAGGAGACAGACTTTAGTGGCAGGTAACATGAAAGTGAATGAGGAAGCCCTCCTGGATCACTACGGAGTGTATGTTTTCTTTATCCTGCCTTATCCTGGTTGATGCAGTTTCAATTTACAGTAGCTACAGGTGATTGCCACAATCTGTGGGAGCTTCACTCAATGCCCAGTTTTCATCCTTTGTTTTTTACCAAAATATCATCTTTTATTAGAATACTTATCATTCTTTGTGCACTGTCTAAGCTGCTCATGTATATTTTGTTTCTGCTGCTTGCATTAGGAAGCATCCAATACAGCTCTATGTCCATACATTCACAAGCTATGATTCAATCCTATGATGGGTTGAGAACAGGCTATAAGAGGGAGTGCTGGTTAGTGCACGTAAATGTGAAGATTTAAATGAGTTTACAAATGGCATGGTGACAACACTTTGGTTGACATTTAATATAGGCATAATAAGCACAGTTAAAGAGGTTATTAAGACAAAGAACTGGATATGAATTTGTAATTTTGCTTAATATTTGTTTAGGTGGAATATTTTTATTAGAAGATTATAGCTATAATCATTCTTTAAATGTATTTTATACAACTAACTGGGTTATTGAGTCATGAGTTTCTTTTATGTTTAACAGTTAAGACTATTCACACATACTTATAGTTCATTCATTTATAGTTCATTTTTTAAACAGTTATAATTGACTTAGTAAAATAAAATATACAGTATGGCTTATTATCCATCCATCCATTATCCAACCCGCTACATTCCAACTACAGGGTCACAGGGGTCTGCTGGAGCCAATCTCAGCCAACACAGGGCACAAGGCAGGAAACATACCCCGGGTAGGGTGCCAGCCCACCACAGGGCACGCACACACACACACACAAACACACCAAGCACACACTAGGGACAATTTAGAATCGTCAATGCACCTAACCTGCATGTCTTTGGACTGTGGGAGGAAACTGTAGTACCTGGAGGAAACCTACACAAACACAAGGAGAACATGCAAACTCCAAGCAGGGAGGACCCAGGAAGCGAACCCGGGTCTCCTTACTGCAAGGCAGCAGCGCTACCTACTGTGCCACCGTGCCAACCTGTAAGATTTATTATGTTTTATTTTAATTATTAATAATTTTTATTATATTCCTGATTAAGTGGAGGCGCCGCAACTTAAGGCCACAAGGGTAAAACAATTAGACTGTTAAATGCAATGATTCATTGTAACATTTGTGTAAAAGAAGATACTTAAAAATCAAACCATAGATACCCTGGGCTCAGCTCATGGTTACTGTAGCACCACAGAAAAAATGTATACAGTACTGTATAAGCAAGGTGTTAAATGTTACTTACATCAGTAAGAAAACAGACAATATTGCCATTCAAGATCCAGCTCAGAAAAGGAGCCTTCTGTGCCCCACATGTGAGTTATCTCTGTCACTAATAAATTCATATAATATGGGCTAATTTCCAAAGATGAGCTACTAAATTCTTTATTTATTGATTGATATTGATTGATTGATTTATTATTTATTGATTGTTGTGTCAGAATTAGCCACAATTCTGTGTAAACGTTGCTATTTCTCATAAAGTTTGTCAGGGGACCTTTTAAAATGTGCATTAAAGTTAAAAAGTTGTTCATCAGATAAAATTGTAATTTACTTTTATTTTATTAACAAAAAAGTGTGATATGCAATTGTATTTTCTGTGAAAGATGGGGGCACCACTGAGCCCAAAACCCCAAACACAAACACACAAAACAGTTCTGGGTTCAAATCAAGGGGGTTTTATTACAAAAAAATGCCTTATTTACAATAATTCCACAGGTGTCTCTTCTTGTTTCTCTCTCTGCACTGCTACTCCTCCAAGGCGAGTGTTGCCTGTCTCTGCCCCTAGCTCCAACTCGCCTGGACAAGGTAATGTAGATGTTTTTATTGTGGACCCTGAAGGTACTTCCTGTGTCCCGGAGATGGGGCTTAGGAATACTTCCAGGTCCATTTGAAGTCGTACAAAGTAGGGCCCTCCAGCCCCTTTGGCACCTCCTGGCACCCACAGGGCACAGCAGGGTTGACCGAAAGAACTACAAATCCCATGATGCCCCGTAGGTATCCGCTGGGGTATTGTGGCCTAGGGATATTGCCACCTACAGTAGTGTATGGGGGCAGACAATAACCTGAATGTATTGCTCTCCACAGTCCTTCCATGTTATTGGCGTCCCTGCCACATAAGATGTCCAAGTCAAGTCCAGATTGGACTCTGCTTCTAATGTGTTGTCCATCATATTCAATAGATTCAGAGCTCACAAACAAAATAAAATGACATACAACTACGCGTCCCCGAAAGTATATCACTTATAGTAATACAGCAAGCTTTCTAAATGCATTTATGTATGAATTTTGTGATGGCAATCATACCTCATTCAAGATAAAATACGTACAATACTGTTCCCTTACATCTGAAGCACTTAATTTTCATAATTATTTGTGGAAAAAGTCTTATTTATAACTGGCTACCCAGCTTATCTCAGTTATATGTGAGAAGGTCCCTGACTGTTTTTAAGAATGACTCTTGTTTTACTGTCTCCTACAGTATTAAAATGCTTATAAACTTACCAAAATCCTGTCAAAAGCAGAAGGGGTTCCTCCTCTTTGCACATGTCCAAGGATTGTCACCCGGGTATCAAAACCCAGACATTTCACAACCAGCTACAAAAGATGAAGGTAACACTTTTTTTACACTTTTTTAAAGAATAATGTATTCAATCCACTCATTTAAAGAAACAGGCAAAGAAATGCTTGATAAATAATTTAATAGAACTGAGATCAGTGGAGTCTTTAGGAACTGTAGCAAACGTGCACATGGATTTTGTTATAAGTGATGCTCAGTCAGTCGATGGCTTTAACCCCTTTACTGTGTCATACTATTAATTTAATAACTCTTAAACAGCCTTTTATCCAATTTCACTATGCATTTACTGTTAAGTGCTTGCACTTTTAACACACACTTTACGGAAACAAATATGTGTCAAGTGCCAATCCAGGATATCCCTTGTTTTTGCTGTTTGGATTTTTTTACAACCATTTTAACCGACATCTGCAATTCTAACATAGGAACATAGCTTTGATTTTCATTTTTGGTTAGAAATTTAAATTTCTTTGGAAAACATGTCTTGTATTTACATTTACTTATTAGCACAATTGTTTCAACTGTCACTGTGCTGATTAGAACTACTAGAAATTTAATTCTGAAAATCATTCTATATGTGCAAAATGGAGGGCGAGCAGTTTAGTTTTGGAGAGACATGGGATGTGTAAAAACTTATAGCAAGTTAAATGCACTTTGTGCTGCCCTGAGATCTATCAGTTTTACAAAATGTATTTGAATGGGGAAAAGTATGAAAGATATAGTGTTTCCCCCTGAACATTTTATTGATTTTGTGACAGGTAGTGGGGCAGAGTTAAATCGAATAAGCAATTAAATAATAGCCAAAATCAAAAAATAATGTAAAGAATGCCATTTTACAGCATTGAATTGGATTACCATAAAAGAATGCCTTCAAAAAAGCAATACATTTTTAATACATTATAATCAAAATAGGCATACTCATAAAAAACATTACGCACACATAACAACAAACTTTCAAGCTTATTATAGTAAGTAGGACATCAGAACACTTGTTTGTTATGCACTTAAGATAAACTATTGAGAAGTGGTGAGAGATTTACATCTCAGAACAACTCGCAAAGAGTTTAGAAAGGAGGCATGTCGCATTTAAGAACTACAGCTGCTAAAATCACTAGAGATGTCACCTTAAATGAATCGAAGTACATTACTCATAACAAGATTGTTCTCAAGTTTTCACACTGTTTCCAAGTTACATGTCGCACTGTATGAGCAGCTCAAGGTTAGGGTTATTTTAGAAGTCAATCAACATATAGAACGCCAGAATAAGAAAAGGGGAACATTGCCAAAGAAAACAAATAAGCACCATATAAAACTTGGTTCCAATGTCCCCCCTTTGAAAACTTAGAGATTTGTTAAATTAATTTAATTGCAAGACTGGATGTAAAAATGCTTTGCCCCTACCCCTGAGTCAGCAGCTATTAACTATTGGATTGGTGACTGCATTTAGTGGGAGGCCCTCCTGCTAATTTAAATGGTAGGAGAAACAGTCTACTATATAATAAAATGCTAATGTCTGTTTGTGTGTGTGTGTGTGTGTGTGTGTGTATGTGTGTGTGTGTACTTGTCTGGTCCATTCAAAGGTTAATTTTGCTTTGGTGATGCGATCAACAAAGGAAGTGCTGAGCAAGAGAGGTTGAATTACACAATCAAAGGTAAAGGTATAGGAGGCACACTGAGAGTCCCCTTCAAAGACAGCACGTAAAAAAGTGTACAGGAGGCGAGAAAATCACCTCAAGATAAGTGTTTGAGTCTGATAAGCTGGCTTTAATGAAGTGAGAATGAGAAGGCGGTTCAGACACAAGTGGATACGAAGGAAGGTCACAACGATTAATGCAGCAAAGTAAACACAGGGCAAGAGATTGCAGATATTTTTATTATTTTATTCTATTATATGTCTTTGACAAGTAATATGGCTAGTAACATAAGAGAGCACTGAGAATTCTTTATATTAATGAATAGTGAAGACACAAGTTGCTCTTTCTATTGTCAGTTAATTTGGATGGAATGACAGACAGTCAATACCAATAGATATGAGAATGGGTGGAAGTTGAAAAGAAAATATTTTCTTACAGTATTTGTATGGAGGTGTAGCTTTCACTATCAGCACAAGAGCTGCTACTGATTAACTGGCCCAAAAGAACTGTATGAACTGTATGCACAGTTAAATTCCATGTTGTGCTCACTGCTGCTATATCACTATGTGATGTCTCCATAAAGCAGGTTTTAAATGTGATGAATGGGCATTTCCAATATCTGCAATTTATTGATTTTTCAATGTAATACAAAAATGTGTGCATTCAAAATAATACTTAATCAGTTCTATACTATCAAAATGAGAAAGGCTATCAAAATATATATGCACAGGAAAGACATCAAATCCAAATTTGTTCCCAGCATGAAACTGCATCGTTGGACACTAATACAGCAAATTAATAACAGTATGTAAATTTAGAAGTGCACATCAGAGTTTGCTACTCATTATTGCTACTTGACTATATTAGTCAAATGCACTGAATGGTAACTGCATTTTGATCACTCTTTGGGACCACTTATTCTTGAATTTATTTTAACCCTGAAAATTAGGTCTTCTTTAGCTGGCAAAAATAAGACATAAAACATCACCAATGGCCACTTATTTAAATAACTAAAGTTTTCATTCTTGCATTAAATTTGGATATAGCAGTGATTAAAGAAGGTGCTGATCATAAAAAACACTGAACAATACAAAGACTTGTGTCTGTAACTGATTAGCAAGCTCTGAAAATGCTTCACTACAATTACTTACTTCATTTGAACATTTGACATTTACACAGATACATGTATGCATTTTTTTTCATAAACACACAGTAAAGAAAACACAGTTGCTTTTATATTCAGAATAACAAAACATTAAATATTAGATCAAGTGGCATGCATACTGCAGGCTACATTAAATGCAACCTTAAAGTGATTTAAAAGTGCTATTTGTGTCACACACTTGTAGACAAAAAAAATGAAAGCTTGAAGACAAGTATGTAGCCTGCGGTATACTGTCTTACACATGCACCTCCACAACCTCTTTCCCTCAGAAACAGTGGGAAGCTTTCCCATGATAAAGACCTTGAAACAGGACAGGAAGAAGCAAGCAGGACCAAGTACTATGCACGTGTATAGTTCAACTCCTGCAGGACCGCATGCAAACTTTAACATGCTTATGACACTTTGAATGGAGAAATGCTACAAATTAGGTGTTATGTTCTAAATTGAATAAAACTGAGTAAAGAAAAAAGTCTGATGATCTGAATTAGAGTTACCTTCTAAAATGTATATATGACATGCTGAGCAAATTTACTGTACTAAATGCAAGCACTAAAGGAGTACAATTTGCTCTACAATATTTTATTAATATGTCAATGCTACTGTTTATAATAAAGAATGAGATAAAGAATGAATGATTGAGAGGAATTTTCATCTACCAAATGGTTTTGTTAAAATATTTTCATTCACGGCAAAAGTCAAACCTTAATGTGTTAATATCTTTCGAAATTAAGATATAGGCAATTCATTAAAGTACAAGTATACTGTTGAGGGTAAACTATAATGAATAATTTCAGAAAAATTAATAATTTAGGCATGAAAGAACAACTACAACAAAACTAACAGCTACTGTACTTCAATTTTAATTCTTACTGATTCTTTTCTTTCTCATTGAACAGTTCATGTGAGCTCTTTGTAACAGTTTTATGTTTAAAATTTTATTTAGAACTACTGTGATACAGGTAGATCGATAGTCAGGGTCATTGTTATCATGTGTACAAACAGAAATCCATACTAGACAGATATACAATTGTTTATTGATCCAAAAGTAGAAATTCACAGTTTAGGGCTAAACCGTGATTAGAAAAGACAAATTTCTGTGCAGTTGAACTCACATCAGTAAAAAGCAAATTACAGAAAAAGCACATAGAAGCAAGCAAATATGAAACGCAAGCTAAAAGCAACAGTGACCAAGCCATTCCTACCACAGCAAGAGCCAATATCCCACAGGCAGTAATGTAGGGAGTGCAGACAAAGTGGTGGTCAGTGCAGGAGCTGTCCTACCAGGTAGTGAATACAGTACTTACGTCCTTAATACGTTCTGAGGTAATAGATTTGTTGTTAGAATCAATCGCTCCTTCTGATACAATAATGATATTCAGCCTTTTCTTTCGCGCACGGTTCTATGAGAATAAAAACAAATAACAATGCAACAAAAATTTTGCATAGGCTTCAAAAGATGGAATTCCATTCTGTTGGAATAGTTTCTGACCCCATACATAATTTAACAACAGTTGTGGTATTTTTCTTTGGTGGTAAAAATGGTCTACTTGATTAATTAAATATCTCATCTTACATAAAACTTAATTCTTTTTAAAATTTAACATGGGATCAAAACTATTCTGCAATCCTGGTCCATACTTTGTGTCACCTGATGCTTTATCACATTCAGGTACTCACATCTTTGACAATATTAGAAGTAATAGCTTTCCCATGTCTGTCAATGGCTCCTTCAGCAACTATGATAATGTTCAACCGTGAACCACGAGAACGGCTCTACATAACAAGGAAAAACAAAACACTGCAAAAATAAAAGGCTTCCTTTTGAAACAAACAGAGGGAAAGCCTCTAGACAAACCCATAATAAAAATAGTCGATTTTCCAATGAAACTAATGCCATGAGCTCCGATGGGTGCTACCAAATGAAAAAAAAAGACTGCAATAATTAGTTATTTAATACATTAATACAAAACACACGCTCAGTTTGCATTGAAAGTTCTTGGTAGCTTTTTTAGCGGTCTTACATAACACTTCTTTTAAAGTAACACTCCACACAAAAATGATATTTTTTATGTGTTATTTGCCTTTTGCAGTTTGTAGTGATGGCCAAGAAACATTTTTAATCTCATGTTTTCAGGCTGAACGGAGATAACAAAATTTCTGATATAATATGTGTCTATGGTTGTCAACGCCAGACCAGAGCAAACTATAACAAAATCATCCATAAACAAATCTTACTTTACTTATGTCACCTAATCCACATGACAAGGCATCCAGTCTTATCCTCACAATGTTCCAAACACATGTAGCTTTATTAAAATATTGTTAAATAAACCACCTCCAGCAAATGCTCTTGTAAATAAATATGGAATGCGAACCAGCATTTGAACTGCACACCTGCCTCCTCTCATTAGATTTACAGTTGCTTGCAAAAGTATTCGGCCCCCTTGAACTTTTCCACATTTTGTCACATTACAGCCACAAACATGAATCAATTTTATTTAAATTCCATGTGAAAGACCAATACAAAGTGGTGTACAAGTGAGAAGTGGAACGAAAATCATACATGATTCCAAACATTTTTTATAAATAAATAACTGAAAAGTGGGGTGTGCGTAATTATTCAGCCCCCTGAGTCAATACTTTGTAGGACCACCTTTTGCTGCAATTACAGCTGCCATTCTTTTAGGGTATGTCTCTACCAGCTTTGCACATCTAGAGACTGAAATCCTTGCCCATTCTTCTTTGCAAAACAGCTCCAGCTCAGTCAGATTAGATGGACAGCGTTTGTGAACAGCAGTTTTCAGATCTTGCCACAGATTCTCGATTGGATTTAGATCTGGACTTTGACTGGGCCATTCTAACACATGGATATGTTTTGTTTTAAACCATTCCATTGTTGCCCTGGCTTTATGTTTAGGGTCGTTGTCCTGCTGGAAGGTGAACCTCCACCCCAGTCTCAAGTCTTTTGCAGACTCCAAGAGGTTTTCTTCCAAGATTGCCCTGTATTTGGCTCCATCCATCTTCCCATCAACTCTGACCAGCTTCCCTGTCCCTGCTGAAGAGAAGCACCCCCAGAGCATGATGCTGCCACCACCATATTTGACAGTGGGGATGGTGTGTTCAGAGTGATGTGCAGTGTTAGTTTTCCGCCACACATAGCGTTTTGCATTTTGGCCAAAAAGTTCCATTTTGGTCTCATCTGACCAGAGCACCTTCTTCCACATGTTTGCTGTGTCCCCCACATGGCTTGTGGCAAACTTCAAACGGGACTTCTTATGGTTTTCTGTTAACAATGGCTTTCTTCTTGCCACTCTTCCATAAAGGCCAACTTTGTGCAGTGCACGACTAATAGTTGTCCTATGGACAGATTCCCCCACCTGAGCTGTAGATCTCTGCAGCTCGTCCAGAGTCACCATGGGCCTCTTGGCTGAATTTCTGATCAGCGCTCTCCTTGTTCGGCCTGTGAGTTTAGGTGGACGGCCTTGTCTTGGTAGAGACACAGTTACAGTTACAGTTGTGCCATACTCCTTCCATTTCTGAATGATCGCTTGAACAGTGCTCCGTGGGATGTTCAAGGCTTTGGAAATCTTTTTGTAAGCCTAAGCCTGCTTTAAATTTCTCAATAACTTTATCCCTGACCTGTCTGGTGTGTTCTTTGGACTTCATGGTGTTGTTGCTCCCAGTATTCTCTTAGACAACCTCTGAGGCCGTCACAGAGCAGCTGTATTTGTACTGACATTAGATTACACACAGGTGCACTCTATTTAGTCATTAGCACTCATCAGGCAATGTCTATGGGCAACTGACTGCACTCAGACCAAAGGGGGCTGAATAATTACGCACACCCCACTTTGCAGTTATTTATTTGTAAAAAATGTTTGGAATCATGTATGATTTTCGTTGCACTTCTCAAGTGTACACCACTTTGTATTGGTCTTTCACGTGGAATTCCAATGAAATTGATTCATGTTTGTGGCTGTAAAGTGACAAAATGTGGAAAAGTTCAAGGGGGCCGAATACTTTTGCAAGCCACTGTATATTGCTATTTACACTGCAGACTTGTCTCCCATCATTTCATTTATATTCATAGCTACAGAAGTGAGGCACAGCTACCTCTGGATTATTCAGCAGCAGTCTGTTTACTTGCATGGCTGAACTGACCTTATGCTTATTTAAGCATCTCAGATATACCCAAGTAAGAGGCATATTCTCTTCCTGATAATGTTTTCACTCACAGTGAAACCCACAGTGTTAACCAGTGAATAAGATGTTTATTGTATGAACTCCTGAGCCAGGGAGGGGGTCTTCAGTTCAAATGGTTGGGTGCATCTAGGCACATTTCATTTTTGTTCTTGGAAGCATTTTCTGGAAGTGGTTTATTTACCAATATTTTAGTAAAAATACATGTGTTTCGGATGTTGTGAGCAACAACTGGATAACATTTTTTCATGGACTATCTAAATATAGTTTGCTGTTGTCCAGCAACTGGCCAGAAACATTGCTATCTCCATTCTGCATTAAAACAAAAGATTAAAACTTTTACTTGGCCATCACCACAAATAACACAGGGTAAATAACATTTTCGGTGGAGCATTTCTCTAACGCTCTATGTTTCATAACAAATGTACTAATTGGAGCTATGTACTGTATTTAATTCAAACATCATTAACATGCACATTTTAATAAATAATAAAACTGGTTTAAAACTGATTAATCTGTATATGTTTTGTTTCAAATTCTTTATTACATAATTTTTAAAAAATTGATTAATTTAGCTCTAATACGGAATTTTAGCAACCTACATAATCTATATACAAAAAATTATTTTTAAATTAAAGTACACCCATCAAATACCTCTGACAGTTTTGTACACATCAGCTCCTCCCATCCGTCTGCTGGTGGCATTTCCGGAATAAAAACCCAATCTGCCCCACAAGCTAATGCACTAACAAGTGCCAAGTACCTGCAAAAAAGTGGCACCAGGTATATTAAGTGGGATTGGTAAAGGCCAGGCATATCTTGGGATGGCATTATTTGCACTCAACTGACAACTTGTCATTACATATTAAGAATTTAAATGTCTATAATTAACCTAATTCTCAGTGGTATAATCAAACAATCCAAAACCATTCTCTAATTCTTTTTTGTATTTCTGAAAATGAGAGTTTGGAAACCAAATTATGTGAACCCAGAATATAGTTTATTTTAACATCATTCTTGCGAAGCCTACATGCATATTAACCTCCATCTCTACAGACAGATGTGTTCTTATCATAACTGTGGGTCTCTCTCTCTCGCTCTTTTGTGAAAGTCTGCAGGAAATCACTCTCATTTAGCGACTATGATACTACTTTTGCCCCCAGTAACCTTTAGATATATATAATCCCCTTTACATCAGTTAAAACGAGAACATTAGGACATTACAAAGGTTTTGCCCTAAAAAGGTCATTCAGCCTATTGCTATCCACCTAATTTCACCACAATAACATCAAAATGATTTTTGAAGGTCCGTAAAGCCATACTCTCTACTACACTACTTGTTTATCTATTTCAAGTAACTCTGTATGCTTGGTGAAACTAGTCGCGTATCAGAAATGAGTTCATAGAATGTAATATTTATCAGTGATTATTATTTACACACACACCACTACACAAGCAGCAAACCCATTGTGGAAATAACTAAACATAAAAAATATGGAAGTGAGTCTGTTCATATTTTTTGGTAGGCTCAAGGTACTGTACTGTACATTGACAATAAAGTAAATGGTATGTATTTGCATTTCTAAAAGACCATAGAAAAATCTTGTCTGAAAAATAACATGCAGGTTCAAATCTAGAGACATTCATCTACACAGTGCAATAATAATCATCAAAGTAGAATATGTGATTTAGAAAGATTCTATAAAAAAGCACACACACAATGGTACATGACCATTTTCCATTTAAGCATAACAAAAGAGAATATTAGAAATATCAGAAATAAAGCCTTACCCACAGTGTCTTCCCATAACTTCCAAAACAAATGTCCTTTGGTGGCTGATTGAAAAATAAATAAATTAGTCAATAAAGGCAAGGCAAACCTTTTTAGTAAGAATTCAAACCTCAGGCAAGCATTCACTGTTCCTTTTCATCATAGATTTTATATAAAATGAGAAAAAAAGAGAAGAAACTCTTTTCTCCCCTAATATACTGTATCTATTGTATTTGGGACAGTTGTCAACTATTGTAAATATGACAGTTATCATACTCATGTCCAACTGAGAAAGGTAATAGTGAATACAGTATAAAGCAAATTTTATCCCAAGATAAGTCAAATATCCAGTATGAACCAGTTACGCACAAGATCAGCTATTAAGTTCAACAGGAAGATAGCATTCAGACGCAGTCAAATTTCATTCACTAGCAACTACAAAATTTGAGATATATTGTGATTACCAGATATATCTGTTTTCTTTTCAGACTTTAGTTAACCTATTATGTTTAAGGTGCCTATAATTTTTCTTGGAAGAAACACATAATGTTAACATATACAGAAAAACAACACATATAATTTGGGTCTTGCATTTTAAAATGCCATATTTCAGAACCAACCTTAACTGCATAAATGAAATAAATATAGCAGTCTTATCACACTCAACACCTTAATTAAGCACAGGGTCATGCCATGAAAAGAATGAATTGCTTGCCTTTACCCTAAATGGTTTGGTTTTGTCAGTTCATTTTAAGCTAATAGCTAGAATGTCTGCTTAACTGGTGTACCATAGTCACCCTCCCCCATTGCCTACTCCCTCTGAGCAGCTCTGTGATATTTCACTTGAGTAAGGTTGCTAATTCTGTTGTCTGGCTGACAGTACCACTACTTTTACTATAGCCTAATCTGTAACACTCTCAAGTACAGTATCTTTCTGCTCTGCCTCTACATTAATTAGTCTTTACTTTAGCAGAATGTCACAGTATCTTTAAAAACTATGATAAAAGTCTCTGATCCTTCCCATGACCAAACTCTTTAAAGACTGCATCAATGAGCTCTTACTCATAGGCAGAATGACTGTGGTAGATTTGTTCATTCACAGTAAATATACAATAAAAGGTTACCAGGCAAGCATTACCCATTACCTGATCTTGCGGATGCTCAAAATTCTCTGTAGTTTGATACACATAGAATTCTAACAAGGGGTATTGTGGTGCAGTGTTTAGCACTGATGCCTAACAGACACACTCTTGCAGGAAGTTTCACATTTACTCAGTTCTGCATTTTTTTCTGTGGGTATTTCTGTTTTGCTATACAACTCAGTTATATGTTTGTTAACTTAATTGTATAAATATAATTTGTCAAAGTATGAGTGACCTATGTGTGCCCTGCTGTAGACTAGTGTCTTGTGCAGGGTTGAGGCTAATGGGATTGACTCCTGACTGTGGATTAAGTGGATTGGATGATGGGTGGAAAGATGGAAGGACAAATTCAATAATGCATAAGCTGTTTAATAAAGTAGTACCTGTACCTCCTGTCTATCTCTGGATTATCAGAAATGATCCTATATAGAAACAGACAACAGGAGTTGCCTTATCTATATTAGCTGTAACTTTGAGAAAACATGTATAAATACTGTAAATGCACAGGCTCTAATAAAATGAGAGCATTATAAGCTATACATTAGTGAAACTAATTAAACTTTAAATTGCCAATTCATTGTTTGTATTTCACCTGGACTCCAATTTACAATTCTGATGAATATCTAGTGAGAAGTCAAGCAAAATGACACCTTTTATTGGCTAATTAAAATTTTTTATGATGATTACATCTTGCCTGAAGAAGAGGCCTGAGTTGCCTCGAAAGTTTGTATATTGTAATATTTTTAGCTAGCCAATAAAAGGTGTCATTTTGCTTGACTTCTCACTACATTCATAATGGCTAACACAGTACAACACCCTAGTACTGATGAATATCTGATAATTTATTTCATTAGTAGTACATTTCTTTACAATATCATTCATAAACCACTGTCAGTCCTTGTTCAAGTCAGGCTTTGACTCTTTAATCAGATATGTGAATCAGAACACAATATGAAACACGTGTAACTCAGCAGAATGCATTCATGATCCATCCATCTACCCACTGCCCACCCAACTAACCCAATTCAGGGTCACATAAAGTTGGTGCTTATCCTAATAACACTGGATACAATTTGGGAAACAACCCTGGATATGGTTCCAGACTACAATAGGTCACACCTATGTTCATTCAAACTGAGCCAGTTTATACTGACTAATTAGCCTCATGTGCATATCGTTGGGATGTGGGTTCAAACTGAACTAACAGGATAATGATCTACAGGGGCAGAGAGAGAACATGCTAAATCCACAAAGGCAGAGACCCAGGGCCAAGACCTGAACCCAGAACCATCCTGCTGTTTGCATTCATGATATGCTTCAGGAAAAACATAATGTGAAAAAATATATTTCTTCATTGTGTAATCCTCCATTAAAAAGGTGACTTTATATAATAGAAATGCATTGGTCAAAATAATATTTTCACTGTAGTTTGTACTCTCCATTATAACACTACATTGAAAGCCAATTTTATTTTTTTCATTTTCCATGATTAGTTATAAACATTATATTTTCCTGATATTTATAAACTGTCACCCAGTTAGCAAGTTCCATTTGTGGTTGTGCTGTAATGTTACTGTGTAATTCAGATTTAGCGGAGGCAGCCACAGCCTAATATTTACATTCCAACTGACATATTCTGGAAAGTGAAAAGTAATATGAGAAGATGCCAAACAGTTAGGAGTTCCTCTTAACAGCAGTAATGAAAGGTGTGAAAAAGAAGCAGCTGCCTGCTGCTATATGATTTATTATTTGTCCAAAGTGAGAATCTCATTATCGTATCCACAACTCACCTCTGTGCAGTTGTCATGATTGCATCTACAACCTCAATGATCCGGTGCAGAGCAGAGTCTGTGCCAATAGTCATGTCTGTTCCACAGAAATCATTATCAATGGATCCTACCATCCCCACAATGTTCAAATGTGAGTACTTCAGAACGGCTTCATTGTCGATTTTTCCTGAATGATTATGAAAATGGGAAAATTGCTATAAGCTTCAATATAACATATACAGTTTGTTTTCACAAACTGACAAAACACATGCTGTGTGTTATTATGAATACTATTAATTCCTGTGTTAGAGTTAAAGCAAAACATACATTTTAATGGTCAAAGCAGAATAATTATTAAACATTCATAACTATAGAAAAATGGAGAAATATATGCATTTTCCAAAGAAAACAGGTCAAACCACAGACAATTATTTAAGGAACTGTAATTCAAGCAAGGTTTGCTAAAAGCTAGTAAAAAGCAACCATTCCTAAAACAGCAATATAGAAAATGTGGCCTTATTGCATAAAATACAATACTAAAAAACATGTTTTTCTATTGCCATGATATACCTTATAATTGTAGTTTCTTCTGACAATTCCTTAGTCTCTTAAATTTATTTTAACATCATTCCCAGGTTTTTGAACACCAAGGAATCGATTGGTTATGTATGTTTTTTTATTTCAATGCATTTTGAAAAATGATGAAAAGTTACATCCTTCCGCTACGCCATGTAGTTTTGCCATTGGGCACTGCCATTTTTTGTTGACAGCTGTCAATAAAAATTGCATATCCTATTACTAGGCCATTGCTATACCCATTACAATGTCATTGCTAGGCAAGATAAACAGGAATGTGTGACATGTGACATCATTATTGCAAAGACATACAGTCAGCATTCACCTGGTCACCAGAGATTGTGGATTCTTCCTACAAAAACAATAGTGTATTTTCATTTTAATATATTCTGGTTATGATGCATCCTTCTGTTCCCTTATTAATTATCTTCTAGTCCATTTGGATCTGGTTATGTGTTCCCAATTTGACTACGATTTTTCCACACTGTTACCCCACTACATTTCTTGGTTCATGTCCTGAGCTTTGTTTACTTTATTCATGTGTTTATGGTTATGAACCTAGCGTTACTTAATTTTCATTTTTGCAGCCTCTCCTGGTTCCACTTCCATTCTAAACTGCTGTCACCCAGTGCAGGTAGTCCAACTGTATGCAGATATGTAGGGAAAAATCACATCACTTTCATTCATTATTTTTTTTTTCTTATATTTTATTGTAAGGGTTATGGAAGAAGATGATCCGCTGTGGCGACCCCTAATGGGAGCAGCCTAAAGAAGAAGAAGAAGATTTTATTGTAAGGGTGATTCTAATCTGTTGAGTGACCCCTTACTTCTCTGGTGCTCCTGAATTTGGAGGAAGCAGGTTTTGATAGGGAACTTCCACTTTCACATTTTATTATAAACATAGTAGTCCTATGCTGTTTTTTTGATGGACTCAACCTTCTCTTGTAATAAGCATTTGCTCAATTGTGTTGTGATGAAAATTACTATACTGTAACTGCAATCTTGTGAGTGCCACTTGTCTGGGACACTGCTAACCTGACGGCCAGTATCCAGTATGCAAACTGTTATAGGCACAAAGGTAAAACCTGCTCTCTCAAAGATTATATTAATACAAAAGAGGATATGTGAGATGATTAGTCAATCATTTCCCTAATTCTTGGAAATACATCCAAGTTGTTGTTCTAGGGCAGTCATTTATGTTCACCCAAGTGGTTATAAAAGTAAAAGTGTTCTAAGTAAATCAAACAATATGAATGGAAGCAGCTGTTAAAACAAATGAGCGGTAAAAAAGGGAGTCATATCACTTTATCTAGCTATGGCTACATGAAACACAGGGTTACTAATTCTGAGCACATTTAACCAATGACCTCTAAAGACAGGTGTGTGCAGTCTTACCCGCCTGGAGAAGTTCATCAAGAAGACCACTCCACTCCTCTCGAAACAAGTTTGCACCTGTCAAGCTTCCATCTCCACCAATCACACACAGGTTAGTAATGCCTCGTTGCACCAGATTATAGGCAGCCTTCAGGCGACCTTCATGGGTACGAAACTCTTTGCAGCGTGCACTGCCAATCACTGTTCCTCCCTGTAGACAAAATAAAAAAATTTGCTTTATTTCGAAATAAAAATAGTTGAATTTAATTTATTATATCTGCTGTTAGTAAAGATTTAACTTTGATAAGCACGTGGATTTTAGAGCAGTACAGTCTTTATCTCTGCTTCTTTATAGATTCATTGCCCTAGATTTAAATCCTGTGCCTAGTCTTTGTCCATGAGGAGTGTGCATGTTGTCTCCAAGTCTGCACATGTTTTTCTCCAATATTCCAGTTTTCCTGCTATACCCTTAAAGACATGCAGGTTAGGTTAACCGGTGACTCTAAATTAGACACAGTACAAGAGTGCAAGCGTAGATATTACTGTGAAGGACTCCTGTGATGGACTGATACCCTCTCCAGGGCTGGTTCATGCCTTGACTGACTGACTTGCTAAACTAAGCACATACTGTGTCCGATCATTCATTTTCTGAGCCTATTGTGCTTAATCCAATTATAGGGTCATGAGATTCATACCCATTTATAGGTGAAAGAGTTATTTTCAAAACAGAAACCTGATAGACACTCATTTTTTCAAACCAATACTTCAGGAAATATAGTCCAGTGTAATAAATGTTTGTTTTTAAAATGTAGTGGCAAACATGCCAAGAGGGAATGATAAAAATAAATCAATATATATGCTTATTATGAAGCAGAGTGAGTATACAAAATCTGTTCATCCATTCATCTATTTTGTAAACAAAGTTTATAATTCAGGGACACAAGGAGCAAAAGCTTCTACTGGAAACAACAAACACAAAGCTGGGACCAACCCTGTACAGGACACCAGTCCATCACAGGATACAATCACTAGCTTACACTCACTCACACTAGACCAATTTAGAAATACCTTCACATCTCGGGGGTGTGTGAGGAAACCAGAGAGCCAAGAGAAAACCCACACAAGCACAGGGAAAATGAGCAAACTTCAACCAGACATCACTCTGCATTTCAGTTTTAAAACTAATTTTAAGCTAAATAAATTAGTTCACTTTCCCATCCTTAGAATAACTGAAAAATTAGCAGCTTTCTTCCATTTACATTTTAGAAAGATCTTTCTGCATCAGCTGCAAATATATGTTGAAGAAATCTAGTTACTCACTTAATCATATACAGTCATATGAAAAAAGTCTAGGAACCCCTCTCAGTATGCATAATAATTTACTCTACTTTCAACAAAAAAAAACAGTGGTATGTCATTTATTTCCTAGGAACATCTGAGTACTGAGGTGTTTTCCGAACAAAGATTTTTAGTGAAGCAGTATTTAGTTGTATGAAAATAAATTAAATGTGAAAAACTGACTGTGCTAAAATTTGGGTACCCTTGTAATTTTGCTGATGTGAATGCATATAGCTGCTTAATACTGATTACTTGCAAAACCAAATTGGTTGGATTAGCTCATTAAGCCTTGAACATCATAGATAGGTGTGTCCAATCATGAGAAAAGGTATTTGAGGTGGTCAATTGCAAGTTGTGCTTCCCTTTGACTCTCCTCTGAAGAGTGACAGCGTGGGATCCTCAAAGCAACTCTCAAAACATCTGAAAACAAAGATTGTTCCGTATCATGGTTTAGGGGAAGGCTACAAAAACCTATCTCAGAGGTTTAAACTGTCATTTTCAACTGTAAGGAATGTAATCAGGAAATTGAAGGCCACAGGCACAGTTGCTGTTAAAACCAGGTCTGGAAGGCCAAGAAAAATAAAGGAGCGGCATATGCGCAGGATTGTGAGAATGGTTACAGACAACCCACAGATCACCTCCAAAGACCTGCAAGAACATCTTGCTGCAGATGGTGTATCTGTACATCATTCTGCAATTCAGCACAATTTGCACAAAGAACCTCTGTATGGCAGGGTGATGAGAAAGAAGCCTTTTCTGACAAATCAGAGTCATTTTGGAACAAAGGGCTTTGGACTGATGAGACAAAAATGGAGTTATTTAGTCATAACAAAAAGCGCTTTGCATGGCGGAAGAAGAACACTGCATTCCAAGAAAAACACCTGCTACCTACTGTCAAATTTGGTGGAGTTTCCATCATGCTGTGGGGCTGTGTGACTAGCTCAGAGACTTGGCTCCTTGTTAAAGTCAAGGGCCGGATGAATTCAACCCAATATCAACAAATTCTTCAGGATAATGTTCAAGCATCAGTCACAAAGTTGAAGTTACGCAGGGGTTGGATATTCTAACAAGACAATGACCCAAAACAGTTTGAAATTTACAAAGGCATTCATGCAGAGGGAGAAGTACAATGTTCTGGAATGGCCATCACAGTCCCCTGACTTGAATGTCATCGAAAATCTATAGAATGATTTGAAGTAGGCTGTCCATGCTGAGCAGCCATCTACTTTAACTGAACTGGAGAGATTTTGTATGGAAGAATGGTCAAAAATACCTTCATCCAGAATCCAGACACTCAAAGGCTATAAGAGGCATCTAGAGGCTGTTCTATTTGCTAAAGGAGGCTCAACTAAGTATTGATGTAATATCTCTGTTGGGGTGCCCAAATTTATGCACCTGTCTAATTTTGTTATGATGCATATTGCATATTTTCTGTTATTTCAATAAACAATGTCACTGCTGAAATACTAATGTTTCCATAAGGCATGTCATATATTAAAAGGAAGCTGCTACTTTGAAAGCTCAGCCAATGATAAACAAAAATCCAAAGAATTAAGAGGGGTTCCCAAACTTTTTCACATGACTGAACACAAGTGAAATCTGGAAATGGAAAATTGCACTGGCAAAAAAAGATTTTAAAAACTGCAAAAAATCAATTTTGGAAGACTGTAGCAAATTAATTATTAATGGTATAAGTTAATCATTGTGGTATATACAGTATATATAATTATATATTTTGTATTCTCCTAAATCACAGCTCTTATGCTTAATGCCAACTTTAAGCTTCCCTAAATTACTATGTACTGGTAACTTTCAACCTTGCAACAACTTTCCTTTTCTCCTGTGGATGGCTAGTGCAACTCAGGTCTGAGTGACTGGCAAGAAATACTACAATATGGTCTATAAACAAAGAGACAGCATCTCATACATGCTGTAATGGTGTAGTGATGGGAAGCATGTTTAAATTTCAATGAAAGTTGGAACATCCTCAGCACGTTTAATTTTTTTTCTTTAATCAAGCCCCCACTGTTTTTGTTATGTCCTAAAGCTGAATTGGGCCATATTGGCTCAGAAGTTATTCATTACAATGTGGGGTTTTATGAACCTGAAAGAAAAATACAAAATATTGCATACAAAGGTGCTTTCCCATACCAGCCACATTTATGTAATGAATGCAACAAATGTAAGGTGTAATAAATATTGTAATATGTAATTTGTAAAAACTGTCTTTCTGCCTTTCCATTTTCTGACCAAGTTAGCACAGGTCAACTGGGCTAGTAATCCTTAATAGTTCACTAGTATTTTCTCCATATTTAGTGCACACAATACATTACTAATACTAAATATATTACTAAATTGATATTTCTGAAACAACTATTATGAAGGGATTCAAAGTAAAAATGATTAGGATAAAAGATTAAGCAAATAATGTTCACATACCCTTCTGCTGCATTTTAAATGTTACATTTATACAATGACATTCTTGTTAAATACATTTCTAAAAGATAAGCTGTACATTCACAGTTGTAATACGATGTTGACACAAATGGATATGTCCAATAGAAAATAAAATATAGAGCAACAAGTACTAGCTAATTTGTAAAACTAAGCAAACCTTTTAATCGGAACAAAATATTTTCCTCATAATGCATTCTTTGGAAGAATCAATTGAATGTTCTAGGCCATTTTCATGCTGAAGAACCCATCTCAAAATCAACTTGAGTTTGAGGACCTAATCTCCAGAAAATGGAGTCTTGGTAGTGATATTTCCCTCAATGACTGGAAGTTACAATTAACAGACAGAAAGGCAGATATAAACCATGAAACTACCACCATCATTCTTGACTGTAAAAATAGGGTTATTTTGGTGTATGCTAGTATTAGATTGTCTACTATGCATTATTTATTCAGAGTAACACTTGCATTTGTGACTCATCCAATTTCTGACAAAAATGTACACAATTATCCAGATGATGTTTTTGCCCTCAATACAAGCAGAAAAGTAATATTTTAAGCAGTTTTTCATCAGGCTATAAATGCTACTGGAATTTGGCTTTCATTGTATGGCTGAGGTTTGAACATGGATATCGGCTGCTGCAAAAGAATCATGCAGATCCTCAGATGCAATCCTGGGTTTGCTTGAATATCTAGTATGAATCTTCTAGTTGTTCTGTGGAGGATAATTCTGAAACAAATGCCGCTCGCGTTGTGAAGAGGGGGGCTGTACGCACCCCAAGGAGGCGCGGTCGCTCCTCCAAAACCCCCTCTTAAATCGTGATACAATGGGAAACAAATACAGTTTTTTTACTTCCTCTTTGCTCGATAGGCTGCTGGAATGCTGCTGCTGCCGTGCCATGTGATCTGCATCTTGCGGGGCGCTTCAAACATTTAAAAGCTTGTACAGTAGCTGTCCTACTCTTTGTCTTTTATTTCTGGCCCCAGGCGTGGTTAAATCTTTTGGCACAAAGTCCCGTCTTGCGAGACGTGAGTTGTTGATATTTTTTACTTTATAATTTAAAAATGGAATAAGAATCTGAAAATCTAACAACATCACATTAAAGTTCGATAAATACTAAAAAGAATGATACCAAACATATATATGTAGGTTTTAAAATAAGCCTGATTTAAAGCATGACATAAAAAGTCACCTAAAATCCTTGCACAAAATTGTTGCACTTTTAGGCTTAGGATTTTATATATATAGCGTATATTAGGAGGTCTTGTGCTCTGTGTTTTCATGATTCACTCTTCAACTTAAACTATCTAAGCACACCTGCATTGATCATTTACTTTTACAATTGTCACTTGTTTTTACCCACTACTTTTTTGTTGTATTCAATGATTTCTCTAAAACAGTGTTTCTTTAAACAATGTATTATGCTTAGAAATGGGTCACCACACGATTGTCATCAGTCATAGTTAACCATTAACAACTGGTCAGTGTCTCGATGTATGTTTGTTGTTACAGAATTAGTAAAATCAAAATCTGTAACAGAGGTGCAAAGAAAAATGCATTAAATTCAGCATGAAAAAATTGCTTCTTGTAACATTACTTTAAAGTGGTTTGAATAATTTCAATCTACTGGGAGTGCAAAGGATGTGTTTGTTGGACGTTTCAGATCTGCATAAAGACTGGAAAATATTTAAAGGGGTGAGAGTGACTGAAGAGCTGCACCCTCAACATTCAGCACGATGTCAGACAGTAGCAATAAACATTTCAAGTTGTTTATCAAGATTTATAACATCATCTGTATAAAATACAAATAGAGCATACATTGTTTTAGTATAATTGTACTATGAAACTCAAGTGTTTTAGTCAGTTTATTGAATTTTTAAATGAAAATCAGGATGTTGAATTATTTGTGAACTCATTTAGAAAAATGTTAACATTAGAGCCGATTTAAAAAAAACCATTATTAAAAAAAAGGATAATGTTATTTAAGCCAAGGTAAATAAATCACATTGTTTGTTTTTGACTATACTTTCCCTTATCTTCAACATGAGTCAAGTGACTAAATAAAGTGACCATTCATACCGTCCTTTCAAAATCATCACATCCTCACACCACACCTTTTATAAAGAATTTATTTCTTTTACGTTTACTAAAGGTTATACTAAGCATTGACATTGGCAGTGAAGTACCTCAGGAATCCATTCCTTGTTTTAAATAATTATTCCATTACTAACAATATGTTTGCTTTCAATTTTTTCTCTTAAGTAATATTCATGTGAGAAATATGCTTGTATGGAAACAAAAACATTTACTGTGTTTTATTACATGGCCATTGTTGTTTGCTTATGTATGGGTCTGCTGTAATTATGGAAATAATCTTCGTATTGGGTCTCAGTATTGTATTGGTTTTCTTGTTTGGGTCCTTAGATTTGATAGTTCAAAAGCCCCTATTCTAAGAGTAAACAACATACAAAATCGTTGGGAATAGTCTATATCTTTTAAGGAATTGCGGATTAGTTTTAATTACACAAACACTTCAACACAGAATTTAATACTTAATGAAGTACAATAGAATTCAAAAACTCTCTTGTAAAGGTAATTAAACCTGTGCAAACGTGATACAAATTGTCAGGCATTAACCACTGAGCCACCATGCCATATTTTACCTTATTATTATTTAAATATATGCACACATAATTATATATACAAATAGGAAAACTGGACTTTATTTCCGATAAATAACATTTTTCCAGCAAAATTAGGAACATTGAAATGACTACATACATACATGAAATATTGTTACTTACCACTTGTAACATACTAGAAACACTTTCCCATGTTGCTTCTTCAATATTATCACCTCCATCCACCATACCTTGATAACCCTATAAAAAATAAACACAGACTTAAGAAAACTAATTGTATGAAAAATCTGTCAAGAAGTAGCACTGAGGAAAAGTGCATTCTACATCATTAAAATGAAATATTCTACATGAACTAGACACAGCATAGTTTTTCAGGGAATCACTCTACTATATATTACTCCATAGGCTATAATCTATAGTTTTCTGTGAAACAATATTTGTAAACAGATACACAGTATGGATATACAGTATTTTCTAAGAAATAATACTTCCTAAGAAGCTTTTAACTATTCTTTCGTAATTTTACCTAAGAATTAATTTCTAACTACCTGGGATCAACTGGACTTTCCCTTTCATAACTTGAAATATTTTATTATATATTCTAATTGCTTGCAGATTGTTGTGGAAACAGGTCTATGTTTGAGCAAATCAAAGCAGAAATCCTATATTTTTATGGTTAAAAATAAAACACACGAAAAATCAAAAAAGCTCCTCCCGTCTCTTACTCATTGTTATATATGCTATATAATGCCTTCCAAAAGTATGGAAACCTTTGAAAAGATTTCAAGTTTTACTGAATTATAAATGATACTTACACATCCGTTTCCCTTTCATTTGAATTGCAGGCTCATATGCTCAATTTAAAGACAAAATTAGACATTCTTTAGCAGATATCATAAAAACAGTGACTACTGTCACATGGCTGAGAAATACTGCTTTACTCTTGAAATTACCTGCTTAAATTTGCAGTGCCAGAAAATGGTTCACAACACTTGATTACTTTGATTTTCATGATGAAATAGACATTTGACCTTGGCACACATAATGTCTAAGAGCGTATGTGCCATGAAAAGTGACTATTCTGCATGATTCTGGTCAGACGTACAAGTTGGTGGTGCTACGTCTGCATGTTTATGTATGATGTGTTACATCTACTTAAGTTATGCTAATCCAGAGTTCAGTGTTTAGCCAACACTGAAGCAAAGCAGACTACCATGTAGTATCTCACACACTGGATGTAAGTTTAGATAACACCTTATTTGTTTTAACCACAGCTGAGTATTGTACATTCAACAGTGTGTCTTCAAACTTATAATAACTCTGGGATATACATTAGGAAAAATATTTGGTAATAACGCACTAAATTCTCTGACCTTGCTGTTCACTTGTTGTTACCAACTAGATTATCTTTCTCACAGTATCTTTTTTTTTGCTTAACTAGCTGTGCTAACCGTCTAAGACGGGCTGAAATCTAAGTAACCCACGTAGTCTTTGCATTAATGTTTGTACTGCACCATTTGGTTATGCCATTTGGTACTGAATTCATAAAATCATTGCTAACGTTTGAAATGTGCCATCTTTTAGAATGAGACAGACAGAACAACTGGATGAATACATGCATTTATTAAGGTGGATAGTTCTTTCTCATCCACTTAATAAATCTCTAAAAGACTGAGCTTGTGTTAATTGGTAACTATTCAGTAATTTTGTAACCTATTTAAATAATGCTGCTGATGATTCAACAGCAATATTTTTAAGAACATCTGTCCATGGTTTTAACAATGTCTTATAAAATGTTAAGGGTATGTCAGAGCTCAAAATGTCCAAAGCTACAGTAGATATGAAAGGCAGCGCTTAACCAAAATATATTCTAAGCAAGTTAATTACTGGCAGCAGCTACTGCACCATATTTTATGTGTTCATATTTCAGACATCAGAAAAATACCTTAGTATTAAGTTTTGTTTTCTAGATACTCTATTGCACCCAGAATTCCTGCTGTATAGTTTAATTATTTGTCCTGTTAGGGCTGGTTTATACACATCATGGCTGCCACACGTTCCCAGTGTTCATTTGACGCGTCCTCTGAGCACGTCCTCAGAAATGCAACATGTGTGCGAGTTGTAGTACCAGCAAAAAGTCGGGGGGAGCAGTGTGATAAAGTCGTAACATGACGTCAGTCTCTGTTTACTATCTACATGTGACAGAAAGCCGATTTGGGGATCCTATAGGATCGATATGCGTGCTTCAATGTTTGATGAATGGTTCAATGTGGTAAAGCAAAATACCAACATGCAAATGCATTCGTAGTGCTTTTATATTCAAGCATTCAAACATTTTAAAGATCTCTTTTTTTTTGCACCTTCACAACAACATCAGAATGTACAGCAGCGTATTTAAGTCACAGAGAAATAAAAGTTAGGGATACAGTGAAAAGGTGTATTTTGTGATTAAAGTTGAAATTTAATCTCGAAATATCTACTTTAATCCTGTAGTTTATATTTTCACTGAAGTAGACCGTTGTAAACATCATTTTAAAACTGATCCAGTTGTTAATCGCTATGAGCTTCCTCCTGACCTGACAGCAGTAGAAAGCAGCAATTGCCAAACAGAGCACATTAAATTTATAATATTCCAGCTCTCTGCACATTTAAAATCCTTAGATTTATACTTGATATCACTTTCATGATGTAACACATAAAACTACAGTATGTATATTACAAATTACAGATAAATTGTTAGCTTCATTTAAATAATGACTACTGTTAATAATTATACATATTGGGGCAGCACGGTGGCAGAGCAGTAGTGCTGCTCTCTTGCAAGGAGTCATGTCCCTGGAGTTCCCTGCCTGGAGTTTGCATGTTTTCCTGGTGGGTTTCCACAGTGTGCTCCGCTTTCCTTCCAAAGATATGAAGGTTTGGGGATTTGGTGATGTTAAAATGACGCTACTGTATGTGAGAGCTTGTATTCACCTTGCAATGAGCTGATGCTCCGTCAAGGGACTGCTTCTGCCTCATGCCTAGTGCTAGCTGGAATTGGCGCATCCCTGGATTGATGGATGTAATCATTAAACATCCATCCTTTTCAGAGATATTGTGGCAAGGTGTCCTCGGAATTTAATGGATGTTTCAGGTAATTCACAACACAGTGAAGTCAAACGTTTTCTAACCTTGATGATATCTTCTTGCACTGCCACCTGGTAGGAATCTTCCAGATTTATGTAAAATATGCATGCAAGTATAAACAGTACAACGTTTGCATAGCAGAAGCGTCCACTGGAGCACGCATCACTTTGCATGAAGTATAAACCCAGCCTAACAGGGTTCCTTACCAAAAACTTTATAAGTTAACTTGCCATATGCTGCACTGCTGTCAAACATGTACATTTTAAATAACGTAGCATATTAGCAAAAAGGGTTCAAGAAAAATAATTCCATTTTATAGCTATAAACCCCAAATTCCGAAACCCACTTAATCCAATAGACCCTAATTGCTAATCTTCAGAGCTCCACTCCTTTGAGAAGGTTGTCGGTTTATATTATACATCAATGATAACACATTCTTACACTTTGGTTAAGATTACTGTGAGGGTAGGGTTCTCTGACTCAAGTATGCCAAATGACCAAAACCTGCAATCCAATTGGCTGTCCAGCACAGCTACTGAATCACATTGTTGAGAGCCGTAACCTATCCTTCCATCATCAGACACAACTCAGTAATACTGGATGGACTAAAACTCTATTACAAGGCCCACTTATGCCAGTTTAGAAATATCAATTAATCTAACATGAATGTTTTTTGAACGTGAGAGAAAAATTCAAGTACATGAAAAAACATATACACAAAAACTGGGGGGAGTATTCAAACTCCAGATAAACAAAACTCAGGAATCCAGGGCCATGAGGCAGGCAACGCTAACCATCTCACCAGCACCTCCCAATCCCCACTTCATAATCACTTTAATATATACACAATATAAAAAATTAACAGGTCTGTAATAACCATGATCAGTTAATATGATGGTAATTATATTAATTACTTACCATCTATAGAAACTTTCCAATTTTTGTATTGACCATTAAATATTAGACATTAGGAGTTTGCTATATATTTTATATTTAAGGTTTAGAATGCAGTTAAGCATTGCATATATTATTTTCTGTGCTCAAGGCCCCGTCCTGGGTATGACGTTAATCTGCACCCAGCCCTGTAGGTAGGCCCTCCAACCTGCAGGGAAAAACCTGGGGGTTGATGGCAGAATTGGCACTCTAGCCACCATAAAAATCCTCACACTGGTCCCATTCCATCTGAACTAGTGTGGTGCTGAGATGTCACCCGTTGCATGGCTGCACTCAGGTCCTAACCTGGGTTCCTGAGTTGGTTTGTCATGGGGTGAGTGTGGCAATGCGCTGTATCAGCGCATGCTCCTAACCTCCTCCTCCTCCTCTCACAATTCATTAAAAAAGACATAAATATTCCCTACAGTCCCTGGTATATGTTACTTACTTCGCCACAGACACCAAGTTTTCAGTGTATATGCCATTTTCTTTTCACTAAAAGCCATTCTAGTTTAGCTGTTCTTAATATAGTTCACCTCCTTCTTGGCTACTTTCTTACACCTGTTGCACTTTGGCATTTCTAACTTTCCTTATTACAGTTAGTTTCATTTACTCATACAGTATACAATAAGGCAGCTTTTCCAATGTTTTAACACTGATTTCTCCTTAGTACTTTAATTGCCTTACTTGTCTTTAGTACACATCTGTTATGAATGTACAGCTTCTAGTTATTCAAAGAGAATCGTGTTGCATTTTATGATGTAATCTTCTAAATCCACTTTCTGGGTGGGTCCCAAGGGTAAAAATGAATCTTTAAAACCTAAGGATTATTAGCTTACTGTTTTTCTTTAGCCTGGAAACACACAACAATCTGGATGTGGCTTGACTTTCAACTTAATTATGAATCTACAGCAGAAACAGTCCTTTGATGTGTTATTGAAACTTAATTTCCTCTGTAAAACACTTTGGTAATTGTGAATTCTGTTAATGAAGCTATTTAAAATTATGACTGATTGTAACATTTTGTAAACCTAACAGCTTTCAACTAATAGATGAAAAAGTGATTTGAAACCTACACTTGACTCTTTGCTGTCAAGTCAAAAAACAAAGTGATTTCATGTAAGTAATTATAATTCAAATTCCAGGAATTAATCGCTTGATAAGTGCTGAAGGTTACTGGAGAGAAAGCAGCAATTTGTGGAGGTTATAATGACAACATAGTATGCAGAACCTGTTTGGGATCTAGGCAGTCTTACCCAGTGTGAATCTGAAGTTCTAGACAATGCCTATGTGTTTATCTTTAGACTAATCTGCAGGTTAAAAAAAGTTCTCCATCAGATACAAGATCTACAGCAGGTGAAAAATCTGTTATATCTTTGAGAGGACTTCAGCAACTGCTACATAGCCAGTGAAAGGGTAGACAGACACAGAAAATGTAATGTCGTCCAGGGCAAGCTATGCAAACACAACAGAAGATGCAGCATACTAATTTCATTTTTTATATGATGCCACCCATTGTCTGTTTTGTAGTAAACAGAGAAACTTAATTTGATTTCAATTGTTTTGGCAATTTGGTTTATTTTACACCAAGGCCTAACAATCTTTGGTGGAGTTGCCATTTACAGATATTAACTTTAACTACAACCTTTCATAGACATTGGAAATACTGGTGTGTGACAGTGTTATTCTTTCCTTTGTAATGTTTAGCACATGCAAATGAGAATTTCAATGTACTCTGCATACGTAACAGTAAAGGCCCTATAAATCTATAACAGGGGTCCTTGCTGCTGTGCATTATTTTCTAGTATTTTACGTGACAGCATAGTATTTAGTTTTCTCAGTTTAGAAAATTCTTTTTAAGGAGTTATGAATATCTGATGCTGTAAATACATGAAGTGGGATTGAATATGTACTCAAACAGCCAAACTGGACTGCTTTCCTCTGGTAGTGGCAGGAATTATCTTGTATAGCTATTGGCAGCTTTTTTGTTTCCACTAAACTGATGGCAAACAAAAATGCAGAGGTCAAATGCCTGTCCCCAATTCCCAGATGAAAGAGAGACTGAATATTGTACAACTTAACAGGGCTGAGACGAGTTCTCAAAGTTGGAAAAAATTAAGACCCTACAAATTCAATCAAGA
>JANRMT010062817.1:51450853-51464100 GCA_026402145.1 Polypterus bichir lapradei
ATTCATACAAATATTTTTGCCAGTTGCTAAAAGAAGCATTAATCAAAAAAAAACAATTAACAGCATATCTCTCTATTACATAAGAAAATCCTGGGACGAGACAAGACTTTTTCAGAAAGATAATTTCAAGTCCCGCGAGACAAGACTTTGTGTCAAGAGAGTTAACCATGCCCACGGTCCACTCACCTCTGACTCATGTGAATGCTATTGTCAGACACAGTTCCTGTGCTCTCAGCTCTTAGAAATTTTTACGTTTTCCTCATTTTAATACAAGACATACAATCTATTCGTTTCCTTCGATATAGTCCTTTACTGGCCAATAATGTTATACGTTTTAGAAGAAACGTCAACAACTAAGTGAAGAAGGGCAGCGTGTCAAAAAGAGGCCCAAATGCATTGGAGAGAAAAGAATTTAAAAAAGAACAATAATAATCTAAGTGCAAATTCGGAAAATAAGGTAAGTTATAATCAGCCCAGACCAAGTGGAATTGAAAACCTAACAAGTCCAAGCAGGGGAGGAAATAAAAGACAAAGAGTAGACGACAAAGTAGAACATCGTAAGGCAGTTCAAAAACGTTGGCGCAATACACATGCAGAGCAGGTTAGAGATTATGAAAGTACTAAAATTCGAAAGTCTCAAAAAACTGATAGTAAAGATCTCATTAGCGCTAACAAACGGAACTTATTACTTGGTGAAATAACAGAACAGCAAAAACAGATCGAATATATGGACATAGGTGATATGACAGAAGTATGTAAATATTGTTCATCTTTAAAATTTAAGTCGGAGACTTGTAGATTGTCTAATTCGTGTTGCTATCAGGGAAAAGTAGTTTTTCTTCCCAATGAAGAGGTGTATTCACGAGAAATAAAAGATTTGTAATTCGGTGAAAGTGAAATCCACAAACACTACAGGCAAAATATCTGAATCTACAATAATCTGTTCGCGTTCGCATCATTCAATGCTCAAAATGTAGATTTACACGATTCAGGACCATACGCTATGAGAATCTGTGGTCCCGCAACAATTTAAGCCACTACAAGTTTAATTTAGAAAAAACCACAATTCGGTCAGGTTTATATTTATAATCACAGAGAAGCGATGCAACATAGAATTGAAAGAGATTAAACAATCGGATGTATTAGAAATTCTACAGCCAATAATGGATACAAATCCATACATCCAAAAGTAACGCACTTTACTCGAAATTTATCTGAAAAACATGGACAAAGAAGTTTTCTTGGATTTTTATATGAATCCAAAAGATCATGCTCACATATATAATAAACCAACATGTGACGAATTGTCAACGCTAATAGTTTCGAAAGACGGAGATATCAAAGACAGAGTTGATATTCATATTCATTCAAAAGCACAGCACAATTCATCACAAGCGGCAGATCAGGAAATGACTAGCACATACAGCTCGCACAGGGATTGGCAAGCAAAGCTTGCAAGGGGCAGAGCCCCCCAGTACTACATTAAAATCAGTACCCTATTAAAGGAATACTCCACTCAAAAATTAATGTTACTTGCTCTGTTATAGTGATGGCTAAAGAAACATTTTTAATCTCATATTTTCTCAGTAAAAATACATAACAGAGATTCTCATAAACAGGACTGATAGGTGAACAATGCTGAACACTGGCAAACGTTGTGAAAAATGTCCATGTAAAAAAGAATAAAAATCTCACATTACTCATGTAGTGTAATCCACATGTCATTTATACAGTCACTATCTCAAAATGTGCAAAACAAATAAAGGTATTTTGGCTAAAATGTTGTTAAACAAATACTTCATGAATTATCAGCTTGGATATCAACAAACATCCACGGGAAAGACTTTTTGAACTAAAGACAGGACACTTGACCAATGAATGACAGAAGGTGGGTCTTCAAGCCAAAAAGTCCTTCCTGTGTGTCTTGGTGAGGTTACTGGTTACACAGCCCCTGATAATTCAGGAAGTAATTATTTAATGACATTTTTGCTAAAATGTATTTATTTTACATATGAACTAGCGACTGTATAAAGGAAATGTGGATAATGCAACACAAGTAACATGAAATTTATCTTTTCATTTTTACATGTATGATTTTCGTGTTTGCCACTATCTACCGTTGTTCTCATCCCATTTATGAGAATCTCTTTTATGTACTTTCTTCAAGGAAAACTTAAGATTCAATTTTTTTTCGGCCACCACTACAAAGTACACAGAGTAAGTACCATATAAAAAAATCATTTTAGTTTTCCCTTAAATAGTAAAATGTTTTTATTTTTTATTTGTCTGAGTAAAATAAAGTTCAAGATTAAGCTAATTTGATTTGAGAAACTTGAACTGAATGTTAAAAGGTTATTTGCAGAATATCATGTTTTCTGGCTGAAGCAATCTAAAATGATATTTAAAATAATACAATAAGAGCGTGTAAAATATGGCAGTAAGAAAATAAAAAAATGTAATTTTAACAATTTTCATGATTCAAGTATTATGATCAAGTCTGGATGAATTCCAGTCAATTTTAAGGCAATTTTCTTTAAATTCCTATTGCTGATGATGTTTGCTCTTAGTTGAGGTGGGGTGAGAGAAGGCCAACAAATTGCTCACACAATTATTCTACCACCCCAAATGCCTGTCATGAACAAATCCCTTCTTTACATCAAACTCTGGATTTCATAGTATTATGGTGTAAGATACTCTAAAACCAATTTTGCCATTTATTTATCCATTATTTAACACACTCATCCAGTACAGAGACACAGTGAGCCGCAGACTAACTTGGCAGTGAGAACAAAAACTAGATGTGGTGCTTAACTCTGAACTGTGCACTAGACAATAAGCTCCTTTAATTCTTTGTTCCTCCCCTTTCATTTATCGTATACTAAGTTAACCTGTTCAGCTTATCCAGGTTTCACCCTTGTTGTTTAGAAACTTAAATCATTAAATCAATACATTGCCTAAATGAGATCTATGTAGTTTAAAGTCCTGGCATACATGTTTCTAATTGTGTTTTTACAACATGTATTTTATGAGGCTTACCTGCATTATTGCAAATGTCACTTCAAGTAAATAACAGAAATGTTTAGTAATGATAACTGTAGCTAAATCACATGTAAATATATTACAGTAAATTCTGTATGTTACAAAGTGGAAGGTGTATGTGCTTCAGAAGCATACCCTGCTTGCCTCTTGTTCATACTGGCAATAAATAAAATTTGTCTGTACACTAAGACATCTACATTTGTTTTTAACTGAAAAGTTCATATAGAGTGAAATTACTGTGAAATCTCTTTCTGGTACTTAAGAAACAGTCTGCTGAGAAAGTCCTGTAAATGTGCCAATAAAGACAAGCCGCAAGCAGCCTGGTATCCCATCCCCCCACCGCCGCAGAACGTTCACAATGTTTTCTCAGCTCATGCTTTGATAGATTATCTGGGAGTGAAGTGCTGGAGTTTTAGAGTGAAAATAATAGATCATTATTTGGAACACATGCATTTCATGTGTGTTCCGTTTCTACAATAATCTGTGTAAACACATTGCTAAAACAAAAACTTTTTTCATATTTTAGTAGTAAATGACAAAATGTTGGCATAAATATATAATGTGTGAAGCCTGAAGTCCAAAGATTAAATAAACACTTTCACAAAAGGTTCAAAGATACTACAACAGCTTACGTGACATAGAGGTAAGATTTGCTGACTTGTAATCAAGAGTCCCCGGTTCGATCCCGACTGCCTCCTTTATTTGCCATTTTCGGTAGTGACCTGCTTTTATTGTTAATATTATACAGTACACACATACATTTGGTTTGCGTCTGTAACAGATGGTGTACATTTATAGGACTTGTAAAAGTTAACTTTTTTTTTTCACTTTTATTCTCTCAGTCTGTCATGTACGGAAGCTGTTGTACCGTCCTTAAACTTTTTGTGAAAGTGTTTATTTGATCTTTTGACTTCAGGCTTCACACATTATATAGTTTATGCCAACATTTTGTCATTTACTACTAAAATATAAAAAACATTTCTGTTTTAACAATGTGTTTACACAGATTATTGAAGAAACGGAACACACATGAAATGCATGTGTTCCAAATAACGATCTATTATTTCCACTCTAAAACTCCAGCACTTCACTTCCAGATAATCAATCAAGGCATGAGCTGAGAGAACTTTGTGGCCGTTCTGCAGTGGTGGGGGGATGGGATACTAGGCTGCTTGCAGCTTGTCTTTATCAGCACATTTACAGGACAAAAGACGCTGACGGAGAGGTGCGATGGGATTTAAGGTTGGCCGGATCTACGAGTTTTTTCGTTGGTTCTGGTAATTCTAGTGTTAACTGTTTGAAAATTGGAGCACTTTCCATTTTTGTTAATTTACTTAATCAAAGACAGATATGACACATTTTTGGTTATTAAATATTTTTGTAACAATGAGTCACACCACAAATAATGACATAATATTATTAAGGATATTAGTTAAGTACATAAATGCTTTAATGGCGTTTTATAAGATTATTTATTTAACACCAAGTTGAAATGGGCCTGTAGTGGCTGAAGTATCTTTTACACATACCAGATTTCCAAATCAAGTGATGTACTATTGTTAGTTGTTGGCTGGATAGGACTATGGCTAACTGTAGTTGATATATCTTAAACATAAAAGAAAGAAGTGCCTATGGAAAATTAATATCTACAATATGTTGAAGTCTGAAGTTAAAATTGTTAGCTGCAACAGTGCTAATGGATGGATAGCTGGCCTTTATGGCATTTTGGCAGTAAATTATAATGTATGTGAAATAGTGAATCATAGAAGATGATGCAGTCGTCATGTTGTTTTTAGTGTTAAGATAAATACTGGTTCCATGTTTACTCACCATATGCATAATTTTAGTGTTAACATAAATACTGGGTACATGATTATTCACTTTATGCATAATAGCTTACTCAATTATGCTTAGGGAGCTCCATTCCTCTTCCATTTGTTTCTAGGTAAATGAAAAAACTTTACATATTTCTTGTCGACATTTTTTACTTGTATGGTGTTGAAAATCATTTAACTTATGTGGCCTTTCTAACTTTTATTAGAGATCTATTTTGCTATCAGGTGCAGCTTTCGAACATGTAGAGGAGAAAATATTTAAGCTGAATATGAGTATGCATATGTATTGGAGTTGCAGAGAATGTTTTACTATTTAGGATAGACTATTTTGAAAATAATCTGGTTCTTTTGAAATGGGAGTTTTCAAATTTCAGAAATATATATAGCATGCTCTATTCGAGATATCTCAATTAAAACTGAATTTCTGATTAAACTGTCTTGAAATAAAGGTGTAACAAATTTCAACCAAATACGTTAACTGTAAGCTAAGTTGTTTCATGCAGACAGACAAATGGTTGGACAAACATGACAAAAAACAGTAGGTACTTTTCACATTTTATGCAAATGTTCTGTGCTGAAAACCTTTGCTATGATGGTAAGTGCAATAGCTGGTCAAATCAGCCCCATGTGGGTGTGTGCCTTAATATGCTCTGCATGGTACTAGTGTCCCATGCAGACCTGGCTCATGGTGGGTACCCAATGTTGCTCTGAAACCTGAAATCCATAGCTGTATGAAGTGACTTCCAAAACAGAAAGGCAGACAGTAAATTGAACTTGGATTTTGTCTGCTGCTCCAATTTCTGCTATCTCATTTCTTAAAACAAAGTTGGCTGTTTACGTACAAATTAAATTAATGCTTAATGGTGTATAACTTTTGGAAGCAATTTAATCTCACTTATTTTTAACTTTGCAATTATGAAGTACTAAACTTAAAATTTGCTGAAATTTTTTTTATCTACTGTATGGTTTATAAATAATGTATTATTTCTTAAAGAATTATTAGTAAAATTCTATCAAGGACTGCATTTGTTTAAGCATTCATCACATTTGCCACCTAAAGGACAATTAAACATTTCGTTTTATACATATTTTTAAGTCAGCATTAATGCAAACTGAGAAAATCTCTCTATTATGAAAAAAATCTTGGAAGGAGACAAGACGTGATTTTCTCCTAGGGACACTTGTACGTCTTGCGAGACGAGTCCACGCCCAGGGCCGCAAATAAAGGTCTAAGAGTAGTTGACAAAGTAGAACGTCATAAACAATTAAAAAACGTTGGCACAATACACATGCAGAGCAGGTTAGAGATAATGGAAGTACAAAAATCTGAAAGTCTCAAAAAAAGGATAGGAAAGATCACATTAGCGCAAACAAATGAAAATTATTACTCAGTGAAATAACGGAAAAGCGAAAAGAGATCGAATATATTGTTCGGATTTAAACTTTAAGTCTGAGACTTGTAAATGGTCTAATTCATGTTGCCAGCAAGAATTAAAAGATTCCAAAAACACTGGTGTGGTATGAACTTTTAACATGAGATTCTTTCAAGTCATGCCCTACTTACAACTATTTTCAAACAAGACCACGGTCATCTATCCTCAGCCATGTGAATTCTTTTAGCAGACACATTTCCTGTGCTCTCAGCTCTTATAAATTTTATCAGGACAATAATTTTATATGTTCTAAATGACATGTTAACGACGAAGCGAGGAAGAAAGAGTATGGACAAACATTCAAAAAAGTCGTTTTATTTATTAGAGAGAAAGAAACAATATTCACTCACAGGAAGTTATACATTGCGTTGTCACAATGTAAGTCCAAACACGGAATCAAAATTCAATGCGATCTTGAAGAAAAGTTCATTCCAAATATTGTTTTTAATAAAGTTTTAAAGTAAATGTGAAAATAATGCAAATGTAACAATTCCTATGAAAATAACAATCTCTTAAAATTGTATATCTGGTTAACCAAACCCGGGGGTGGGCGAGAAAAGCAAACAGGAGGCGGAAAACCAAAATCAACAAAGTAAGTGCCATGGCTTGTTCCATCTCCTCAGGTGGAACATCTAGGGGCAAACAGAAGTCCAATAAAAGGGGATTTGGAACTTATGAGTTTGTCCTCTTCTCTCAACTGGTAAGTACTGGTAGCAGAGAGCTAGAAGCAACCCATCAAAGGCAACTAGAAGCAGAGGGACTGTAACCTCATCCAGAAATCTCCAAAAAGAGAAAACAGATCCACCCTTTCCTATTTTTTCAAATGAGACAGCTAAACAGCAGAGTTAACTTGCTACATTCTTTAAGCTCTTCTTGTTAACTTCTCCATCTCTTCAATAAGCTACTGCAGTGCTGAAGAGGTAACATACAAAGCATTAATCTATACTAATAAAAGGCAAAGCCCTCACTGACTGACTGACTGACTGACTGACTCACTGACTCACTCACTCACTCACTCATCACTAATTCTCCAACTTCCCATGTAGGTAGAAGGCTGAAATTTGGCAGGCTCATTCCTTACAGCTCACTTACAAAAGTTAAGCAGGTTTCATTTCGAAATTCTACGCGTAATGGTCATAACTGGAAGCTGTTTTTCTCCATTTACTGTAATGGAGATGAGCGCGAAAGCCGTGGGGGTGGAGTTTCGTGTGACATCATCACGCCTCCCACGTAATCACGCAGTACGTAGAAAACCAGGAAGACCTCCAAAAAGCGCTGAAGAAAACATGCATTATATAATTGAGAAGGCAGCGAAACAATAAGAAGTGAGCAAGTGACATACAACCATATTCATGAGTGATGCTACTATGGAAACAAAGCACGGTGTAAACCTAAACTTTAAATTAAGTTCATAGACAGGCTGCCGCTGGCGTTTGTAATTTAGTGCCTGCCCATATAAGGCCGTCCATCAGCGGCAATCCAATAGAAACACTGCCACTAAATATTCACAGGTGAAGGACTGTGCTTATGCAGAGGAAGATGAGATGGTCAGGGTGGTGTTTGGCACAAACTCAGCGAAACTGCGAGAGAAAGTTTTAAGTGCCGGGACTTCGGTAACATTAAATACAGCCATGGACATAGCACGACATGGCACCAGCACAGCTGGGAAACTTCGATGCATGTACACCGAGCGGCTCACATGAACTGATGCAGTGCACAGACAAAAAGCAACAGTTCCAAAGAGCGCTGAACAAAAACCGAATTACACAATTGAAAAGGCAGCAAAAAAATATGAAGCGTCTGATACATACAAGCATATTCATAAGTGCAGCTACTGCGGAAACAAAGCACACGGTGGAAAAAGTCAATGTCCCGCTAAAGGAAGACAGTGTAAAAAAAAAAAAACCCGTGCATGCAGTGTGTCAGATCTCAGATAAAGAAGAAGACGAGCTGTTTATTGATGCAGTAAGAAACAAATCGATGAATGAAACCTGTTATCTTTACAACGATTGACAAACACGGAATGTAACTTGAACACAACACATCCTACAAGTACGAACCTGATTGAAAGAAATAATGATAATCAAGTCCTTGATGACAGCAACACTCAATAACACTCACAAAACAATTACTGTATATTGACAGTCCATCTTGAGAATCTCCACAACACAGAACCTCACACCAAACATAAACGAACTTGTTGCCAAAAAAAGATACCAGGCGTCCAGCTCTAAAATGACATATGAGCAAAGACAACTGAATGATTTGATTTGTTATTGCTGAAAAGAACACATTTTATTTATATTTCCAGGTTTTGTTATGGAGCATGTTCATATTTGAATTTGTATAATTTTGACAGGATATATTTTTATGGAGAGCAAAATCTTTTGGGATATTTAAAATCTAAGTTTATTTTTTATATAAAACTAGCAAAATACCCGCGCTTCGCAGCGGCAAAGTACTGCCTTAAAATTTTTATTAAGAAGACAATTAAACCTTTTTAAACTGAGGGAAAATATACCAATAATTATTTGTTAAGGATCTCTTTGTATGCCACGTTGTCAGTTCGGCCCTTCAGTTGTAATATGACTAAGCTGTAGCTGTGCGCTGAGCTTACTCTTGAGCATACAACGTACAGTTGGCCATGTGAACAGTAATCTTGTCTCAAATCTCACAGCTTGGATTGCTGCTGTCATAATGGGTTTGAGTTTCATGGTTTGTTTCAATTACGACAGTATTTGTAGGACTTGTGTTGAAGAGACATTCGGCATCTGTCAAGCGTTGTAAGCATACAACCAGTTTGATTGATAACTTCACATCCAGCTTTTGAGAGTTTAAACATTTCTAAACATCAAAGTGTCCACTACTGAAATCGTCACCTGTGAATCTAAGATGTTTAAGAGGCATTGGCGGTTGTCCAAAGGTTTAAAATATTTGGCCATTTCGGTACACTTAAGCATTTCACTCTTATAGTGCTCCTGTGTGGTATAATTATCTCCTGTACCGTCATCAGTCCACACCTTGAACCTGTCCCAGTCATTCAATACATAAGACACAATGTTCCTCCGGATATCAAGAGTGAGCCTGATATGGCCGTGCAATATGTAACAAAGAGAATGGAAAAGGCAGGTGACATCTCCGGGCATGGAAACCACTTGGTAAGTGACAGTTCTTTGATCGATGGTGATCACCTCGATAGATATGTTAATGGGGGCACGGTTGGAATGATAAAGGAAATGGGTACCTGAACAATGTAAAGTAAGTCTAAAATACCTACACAATAACTATAATCGTAATAAATGAACAATAAAACAGCGGAGAAGCCGTGGATTAAATAAAAAGGCTTTAGTTATCAGCAGGGAGACGTGAATACCGTGGCGAAGCAAGGAAGGGAATGTAGAGACTGGAGCGACAGATGGCCTTATATAGGCAGGCAGCCAACAACGTGGGAGGCGTTGGGATGGGGGACCCAACGCCGCCTCACACGGTGACCGAGCTGCAGGCTATGGACATATATATGTACTTAAGTAGGATTCAGTTAGCGTTGGGAACCCGTGTACCAAATTTCTTGAAGATGGGCCCATAAGTAACAAAGACCGTTGAAAAGTTCAATATGACGGCCGACAGTGGCATCATATCACTGAAATAAGTACCAAATTTCAGCCTTCTACCTACACGGGAAGTTGGAGAATTAGTGACGTTGGAAAGTTCAATATGGCAGCTGACAATGGCGTCACACCACCGAAATAAGTACGTACATTGGTTTCGGTTAACGCAGGGAAGCCACCTACCAAATTTCGTTAAGATGGGGCCATGAATAAGAAAGTTCAAGATGGCGGACGCTGTTGATTGTTATGACCGTTACGCGTAGAATTCCGAAATGAAACCTGCTTAACTTTTGTAAGTAAGCTGGAAGGAATGACCCTGCCAAATTTCAGCCTTCTACCTACACGGGAAGTTGGAGAATTAGTGATGTTTGGAAAATTCAATATGGCGGCCGACAGTGGCGTCATACCACCGAAATAAGTACGTACATCGGTTTTGGTTAGCGCAGGGAAGCCGCCTACCAAATTTCGTGAAGATGGGGCCATAAATATGAAAGTTTAACATGGCGGACGTTGTTGACCGTTATCGACCGTTATGACCGTTATGTGTAGAATTTCAAAATGAAATCTGCTTAACTTTTGTAAGTAAGCTGTAAGGAATGAGCCTGCCAAATTTCAGCGTTCTACCTACACGGGAAGTTGGAGAATTAGTGATGTTTGGAAAATTCAATATGGCGGCCGACAGTGGCGTCATACCACCGAAATAAGTACGTACATCGCTTTTGGTTAGTGCAGGGAAGCCACCTACCAAATTTCGTGAAGATGGGGTCAGCCTTCTACCTACACGGGAAGTTGGAAAATTAGTGACATTGGAAAGTTCAATATGGCGGCCGACAGTGGCGTCATACCATCGAAATAAGTACATACATCGGTTTCGGTTAGCGCAGGGAAGCCGCCTACCAAATTTCGTGAAGATGGTGCCATAAATAAGAAAGTTCAACATGGCGGACTTTGTCGAACGTTATCGACCGTTATGACCGTTACGTGTAGAATTTCGAAATGAAACCTGCTTAACTTTTGTAAGTGAGCTGTAAGGAATAAGCCTGCCAAATTTCAGCCTTCTATCTACACGGGAAGTTGGAGAATTAGTGATGAGTCAGTCAGTCAGTCAGTCAGTCAGTGAGTGAGTGAGTGAGTGAGTGAGTGAGTGAGTGAGTGAGTGAGTGAGTGAGTGAGTGAGTGAGGGCTTTGCCTTTTATTAGTATAGATTACATAAGAGTAAAGAAATTTGAATGTTTGTTCTTTTAACGTTTACTTTATTTCTAACTTGTATAATTTAGACAGGATATATTTTTATGGAGAGCAAAATATTATAAGTTATTTAAGGTTTGAGTTGATTTATTCAGGAATAATATTCCTGTCTGTTTTTACCATTCCTACCAAAGATATTTCTGTCGACTAAATAAAAATTCCTTCTATTTAAAATTTAAATAGAACTTGAACAGATACGATAGTTCATAATATCCACGCAGACTTGCACGTAAGAGCGGGAGTCATCCGTTGTAACAAACAGCGTATTGCACTGATACGAAATAGCCTGCCCATTTAATTATTTAGGAATAGATAAGTAAATAAAGATTTTGTACAAATAATGTTTTTCATTTTTCTTCCTTGATGGATTCTGCCACCCCCAGCAACAGTTGAAAGAGTGTATGTATATATATATATGTGTGTGTGTGTATATATGTAGATATGTATGTATACGTTTATATATGTGTGTGTGTATGTATATATATATATGTATTTGTGTGTATATATGTGTGTGTGTGTATGTATGTGTGTATGTATATGTATGTGTATATATGTAGATATATATATGTATGTATATATGTGTGTGTGTATATATACAGTATGTATATGTGTATATGTATAGATATGTATATACAGTGGTGTGAAAAACTATTTGCCCCCTTCCTGATTTCTTATTCTTTTGCATGTTTGTCACACAAAATGTTTCTGATCATCAAACACATGTAACCATTAGTCAAATATAACACAAGTAAACACAAAATGCAGTTTTTAAATGATGGTTTTTATTAATAAGGGAGAAAAAAAATCCGAACCTACATGGCCCTGTGTGAAAAAGTAATTGCCCCCTTGTTAAAAAATAACCTAACTGTGGTGTATCACACCTGAGTTCAATTTCCGTAGCCACCCCCAGGCCTGATTACTGCCACACCTGTTTCAATCAAGAAATCACTTAAATAGGAGCTGCCTGACACAGAGAAGTAGACCAAAAGCACCTCAAAAGCTAGACATCATGCCAAGATCCAAAGAAATTCAGGAACAAATGAGAACAGAAGTAATTGAGATCTATCAGTCTGGTAAAGGTTATAAAGCCATTTCTAAAGCTTTGGGACTCCAGCGAACCACAGTGAGAGCCATTATCCACAAATGGCAAAAACATGAACAGTGGTGAACCTTCCCAGGAGTGGCCGGCCGACCAAAATTACCCCAAGAGTGCAGAGAAGACTCATCCGAGAGGTCACAACAGACCCCACGACAACGTCTAAAGAACTGCAGGCCTCACTTGCCTCAATTAAGGTCAGTGTTCACGACTCCACCATAAGAAAGAGACTGGGCAAAAATGGCCTGCATGGCAGATTTCCAAGACGCAAACCACTGTTAAGCAAAAAGAACATTAGGGCTCGTCTCAATTTTGCTAAGAAACATCTCAATGATTGCCAAGACTTTTGGGAAAATACCTTGTGGACTGGTGAGACAAAAGTTGAACTTTTTGGAAGGCAAATGTCCCGTTACATCTGGCGTAAAAGGAACACAGCATTTCAGAAAAAGAACATCATACCAACAGTAAAATATGGTGGTGGTAGTGTGATGGTCTGGGGTTGTTTTGCTGCTTCAGGACCTGGAAGGCTTGCTGTGATAGATGGAACCATGAATTCTACTGTCTACCAAAAAATCCTGAAGGAGAATGTCCGGCCATCTGTTCGTCAACTCAAGCTGAAGCGATCTTGGGTGCTGCAACAGGACAATGACCCAAAACACACCAGCAAATCCACCTCTGAATGGCTGAAGAAAAACAAAATGAAGACTTTGGAGTGGCCTAGTCAAAGTCCTGACCTGAATCCAATTGAGATGCTATGGCATGACCTTAAAAAGGCGGTTCATGCTAGAAAACCCTCAAATAAAGCTGAATTACAACAATTCTGCAAAGATGAGTGGGCCAAAATTCCTCCAGAGCGCTGTAAAAGACTCATTGCAAGTTATCGCAAACGCTTGATTGCAGTTATTGCTGCTAAGGGTGGCCCAACCAGTTATTAGGTTCAGGGGGCAATTACTTTTTCACACAGGGCCATGTAGGTTTGGATTTTTTT
>JANRMT010062817.1:51474100-51496515 GCA_026402145.1 Polypterus bichir lapradei
TAAGGGCTATTTGACCAAGAAGGAGAGTGATGGAGTGCTGTAAATGGTCATGAAAATAAAGAAAACACATTGAATGAGGAGGTGTGTCCAAACTTTTGGCCTGTACTGTATTTATTTATGAATTTCCTTTATTAATTTATGAAATGTGGTATATAAATAAGTGGAGTTGTGTTTAACATGCAGCTGCTAAACTGTATGCAGCATTACGCAATAATAAGTAGAATACTAAATTGTAGAATAATAAAGTAATACTTATATTAATGTTAATTAGAAACCATCATAAGCAGTATTTACATTTTTTACTTTGCATTAATTATCACCATTATTACATAGTCAAGAAATATTAACATTTCATCAATCAATAATGCAAGTCATAAAATAAAAAAATCACACACAATTTGAAGATACTGGATTTTGAAGACATTTAAAATAAAGACTATAATGCAAGTGAAAATACATAAAAGGACAATGGGAAAATAACACAGTAGCCACCTCCCTCCTGGGAAAGGGACACCAACATGACTTTGTTCAGCTGCCTAATGCTGTCCATGCTCTACATAAAGACTAGAACACGACAAGTACTGAGTTAAACCCTAACCTAAAAAGCCACCTTAAAATAAGCTGCTTTACAGAAAGCTGCCCATTTCCTTCTGCTTGTTCATTTACAATATTTGGAGGTCCAGAGGTCAAAGCCTGTGCATAGTCACCAATCTCTTAAGAGCTTTGTCTATTCTAATATTTAAAAAGACCAGATGAAAATGTAAATTTTCATTTTCACAACTGAATGTGACTGTGCAATTTCCATACTAAAGCAAGGTGGGCAAGTATGAGTTAAATGCTTCAACCGCCAGATGACAATGGTGTGTTCCACATGATATGATCGTATCATGTTTAGATTACCTCCCTTGCTATTTGCGCTACTTACATGCTGTGTAATAGTTTAGTATGCATCTTTAAATTCAATGTATCACTTAAACAGATTATCAGGTATGTTGTTTAGTTAAAGCAGAAGACAACAATTACTAATGAACACACAATTTTCAATATATACTCGTATGTGTGTAACAGTGTAAGGATGACTATAGCACAGTCATCTTTTAAGAGTGCTGTTAAAATACAGGGCTGTAAAACAAGAGAGTGGGACTGAAAAATAACTGAGCTCATTATCTTAGCATTAATTGTCCAGCTAATTTAAAGACTGCAGCTCTATCCACTTTAAAGAGGTTAATACAAATGGAGCAAGATTTCGGATGAATGACCCTGCTCTTGTCACAACTGTTCTAAAGTTCTAAATAGAGATGCACCAATATGGGAATTTTCGGCCGATGCCAATATCCGATAATGTCTATGTGCTTATCTACCGATGCCGATACCGATGCCGATATATATATTTATAAGATACAGAGAAAAATTAGACTTGATCTGCCTGGACAAGAATTACAGACAAAGTGAAAATTTATTTGTATAACAATTTTGCACACCACATTCAATCATTAAAAACAAATGATATCTGCTGAATTTGGCTGACTACCTGTTGGTTATATGGGAATCAGTTTTGCAGGTTGTTGCTTTAAATAACACTTTTCTCTTTCTTTTTGATGGAACAAATACAACAAATTCAACAATAACAGAAAAAATGAAAACTGAAAAAAATGGTAAAATGTACAATGACAATGAAATAAGCAATACCACTTAAGAATAACATCTTTTGCAGATTATTTACAATCATTAAAATGGCTTCTGCTCAACCACATTTGGCTGGCTATGTGATCCTTTGTTTTACAGTCCGCGGTATTAAATATCACATAACTTTTTTTCTTTCTTTTTGATGGAATAAGTCTAACCAATCTATAATTTTAAAAAACAGAAAAGCGTACAACAGTAAAGAAACAAATAACTTTTTTTCTGGAGGCTTATTCTTTTCTATTTTTTAAGCATGATGGGGAGGCTTTTCTTAACGAACAAGAGCATCTCTGCCTTGTCGCAGAAAATTCTGTTTCTCTTTTCATTGATCACATTAGAAGCCAAACTGAATAATCTCTCGCTGTCCACTCTAGTACATGGGGCTGACAGGAACTTGCGTGCTATTTTGGCAATGGTAGGAAACCGACTCCAGTTGTTGTTCCAGTATTTCAGTGGATTTTCATTCTTTGGGATTGGTGCTTCAGAAAGAAATCCCTGCACCTGCTGAGTAGCATGCATACATAAACAGTATTATATTCTGCGTCATCTTTCATATCTAAAAAGATAGATCTACATTTTGGCTTTTACCAGGGCTGTCAGATTAAGATTAGAATCCTTAAAATAAAAATAAGTATATGGCATTTGAATTGAATGCATGTCTGTATTGTATTTGCTGTTTTTTTTAAATATTTTATTATTAATATTTTGCTTTTCACTGTAGATCATGATCTGCTTACAAGTTGCTCATTATTGCTTAAGAGACTCAGTGAAAACAGTGGCTTCCATGAATGTGATTGGCTGTTGCACAAAAAGCAACATAAGACACACACCGCACTGACACTTTCTAAAGACAATGTTCAAAAGAAAAACAAACAAAATTGTCAGTGATTGCTTAAACAAAGTAAATGCAGTCATTTTTTTCTTTTTTTCCTAGAGGCCTGAGGACCTTATATCCCTGTGTCTAATTTTTTACAGTAAATAAACTGAAGCATTGTGACCCTTTAAGTGTTTTACAAATGAAACAAGTGTATTAAATGTTACTTTGTTGAGGTCTTTTAAGTATTTTGTGTATTATAATCAATTATTAGAAGACAGCATTTTTCAAAGTAACAAAAAAATGTAAAACGAGTTTGTGTTTATTTATGAAACTATTTAGTTAACACGCATCGAACAAAAATATGAAGCAAAGAAGCATAGGCTATAGTTGGCTCAGTCGCTTGATGAAAACTAGCTATCTTTAAAATGGGTGCGTTTAACACAGAAGATGCCGACCATTTAACTAATGGCTAATAACAATATGGGTTAACAATTTAGAAACACGTATAGGCTGATCCTAAAAAGTTACGTGCAAAAAACAGATCTGCAAATTCCCACAGTAGTGTCCAGCACGTCTTAAGTAACATGAAGCCAGAGTTTGTGCGAGGTAAAACCAATGTACCGCTCTTTTACATTCGATTGCCGTTTTTCTTTCATGCCTTCTAAGATTTTTTATACATTCGAATTATTAGAATAGTGATATTCGATCCGACAGCCCTAGTTATTTACTTAAAACAATGTTGTAAAGAGCTCCACAGAGCTGCTTTTTTTTTTTTTTTTTAATTCACCTCTGTTGTCATCTGGCTGTTTTCCCGGGGCATCGATGTGTTCTCTTCAAGAATTTCGTTGTACATTTTAAAGAGCATGCATGCCACCTCGTCATTTATCTTGGCCTTTTCTGTTGTGGACCATCTATCTGTGATTCACTCGTTTGCATTTCGTTCGATGCAAGTTCCATCTGAGCTTGCAACATTTTGAGTGCCAGTGATTTTACATCTGCATCGAAATAGAGGTCTTTGTATCTTGGGTCTACAATAGTGGCAACACAGTACATGGATTCTGTGTAAATATCAATGAAACGATTGTTTACAACATCCAAGAGACCGCTTTTACTGGTTTTGACTCCGAAGTCAGTACGAGCGCTTTTAATCAGCAGTTGTTTTAAAGCATTAACTGAGGGAATAACGTTAGAAGCCAAGGCTTCAGAATGGAAAATTTTTTTTGTCAGTTGTTCAAATGGAGCAAGGAGTGTGATTATGTTCTCAATCAAACCCCACTGATTAGGCGTTAGAGTTGCAGGTAACTCAAAATCGGAGGCATAAGCCCCAAGGGCTCTTTTCTGCTCCAGCAAGCTTTGCAGCATATAGAATGTGTTGTTCCATCTAGTCGAAACGTCTTGTTGAAGCATTGTTGGCTGCATACCAAGTTCAGTTTGTATAATTTTGAGACGCGGGTTGGTTAATTGTGAATTCTTAAAGTGACTATTTTTCTGCCGATCGCTATTGTACTGCGCTGGGATAGTACGCTGTCATTCACGACAAGCTGTAAAGTATGAGCCATACATGGCAAACTTGGGATCCCGCATTCCTCCATAGCCTTTGCAACGTTGCATGCATTATCTCATAATACTACATGAACATTCTGTTTGGGTATTTTCCATGTTTCAAACATTCTTTTAAACGCCATGTATGATCCAGAGCATTCTTGGGCATGCAAGATTGCTTTCTGCAATTCAAACTTGCGGTCGATCCACTGAGCAGTTAAACTAAGCATATTAATAGCACTCGTATCAGATGTCCATATATCAGTGGTAAAGCTTATGGCTGTGACATCTTTATCAAGGAGTTTGTGCACATGACTTTCCACAATCTTACGTAACTCTGGAAGCGCTATGTCAGAAAAATAATGGCGACTGGGTATCTGGTAATGGGGCTCAAGATGCTCAAGCAGCCTTAGAAATCCTGTATCTTCTACAACAGAAAACAGCTGATCGTCCAGAGCAATAAATTCCATTAACTTTGCAGTAATTGTTTGAGCTTTAGGGTTATCTTTATCACATTTCTTTGATTTCTCAAGTAACTGATCAATGCGTTGAGCTACTGTAGTTTTTGATTTTGTGCACGGTGGCGCAGGATTCTCCTCTTTTGCTCTGAGGAATTCTGTATATTTGTCAGGATGGCGTGTCTTCAAGTGTGTAGTTAAGTTGGTGGTATTGAAATTTCGTAATTTGGTCCCTCCGCACAAAACATTAGTCGAACAAGTGTTGCAAATGGCATATTTTATGTTGCTCTCACTCACTTTGAAAAATTTCCACACTGCAGACATTTTCGCACAGTAGCCCAGCGTCACCTAAAAGTCTGGCACATCCGGAACACAGTGAATGCGTCATCAATATCGGTTCGAATTATCGGTCCAATTTAGTCATCGGTCCGATGCCGATAAAATTATTTTAACCCATTATCTGCCGATACAGATATAAATCCGATATTATTGTGCATCCCTAGTTCTAAAAGAATTAATAAAGCAGGAGAAAAACTGATACAATAACAAAACCTTACTTCTTGCTCAGCTATCTGTAAAAATAAAACCTATTGTCAACAAATACATATTCTAGGCAACTAAAAGAATGCATACTTATATAAAATCACATTTATCACAATAAAAACTTGTGCTGTATCAGCTGACCTTGCATTTTCTATGCAGTAAATTCAAAAAATAAGTTTTTTGATTTCATTACATTGTTATTTGGGACAACAATATTTCTAAGAAATTCATAAATAATTATATTATTTGCCATAGCTTTATGTTTCTTTTAGCATTTACTGCAGAGTTTGCTGCCTTAACTGTATCCAAATGCTGATGATTAGCAGACATACATGTAAAGAATTAAGGTGAGCAAATACTTCATTGATATTTTTATATTTCTTGCACATGAGCAGACAAGTGAATATGCCACTGACAAGTGAATATGCCACTGTGGTACTTGCTCCATTTTAACATTCAGTGTTGTCAGCATTTGGATACAATTAAGGGAGTAGCAAAGGGTGAACAGGAATTTAAAGTTTAGGCAAAAATGCAAATATTTCTGAGATTGATAAAATAACTAAACAATTAGATCAATTAAAAAGAGGAATGAGGCACTGATTGTAAAATTGGTTGGAATAAAAACCTGCAGCAACAGAGGGCCCCAGGATGGAACCTGGAAACTACTGTTCTGTACCACCAGCCCCAAAATAAAAATTGGTTACTTTGAAATGGAAAATTTAAACCTCCTTAAAAAGTGTATAGTTAAACATAGAGTATTGTCTTCATCGAGCGCTAATAGTAGATAAAGTGATCTCATATTAACAAATAACCTACACATATTCTATTTTGTCATTGCTTATAAAAACAAGGCCTGAATTGGAATCCTGGCCTTTGTTTCGTCACGGATATCCTCTATGTACTTTGTACCAAGGAAGTGCTTAATCTTAACTGGTACTGTAAATTCCCAGGTATGGAGGAGTAGTGGTGTGTGTGCCTGTGCCCCACAATGGACTCATGCAACAATGCTGTTAGGACAACCTATTGCATTCTGGAACACTACAAAAGGATTATGCAAGCTCAAGAAGTGAATGGTAGCAAAACTAATAATAAAGGGTAATTTTTACAGATTAATTTTGCTAGTTTTTAACTGGATAAAAATGTAATGCCATAATGAATGTATTATTAAATGCATTTTAAATGAGTATTTATTAAAAACAAATTCATATGAAACTGCACAAAAAATCATAAGACAATTTAAATATAATCTTATTCAGCTTTGGATATGAATATAGTAACTCTGCTAAGGGAGAAAACATCATTACACACATTCAAAGGGTATCTAAACTGATAAAGGACACGGCATACCTAGTCAGTTTAACTCTTAAGTGTAAGATTTCCTAGAAGCCAAAGAACACGAAAAACTGGAAAAACATTTACTGTACTTATCTGTAACACTAGAGGAGATGGACGGAGCATTACAGTAAACATAAAACTGCTGAGCACAACAAAACCAGTAATTAGTGTTAAGAAATACAGTACACTTGTATGAAGGAATAAACAAAGTGTAGCCCTAAGCAGTGCTAAAGCTTCTTACAGCTCTTTTGGTCGATTGTTAAACCAGAATCTTGCTATGCTTTATTCTGAATTACCACCAATTTCTGCAGTGTATATAAAAATTAAAACAAAAAAAGTTTTAACATAATGTCTGCCTTGAAAAGAAGAAAATGACAAGTGTTAAGAAGTAAGTTTTTAATGTGGCCTGATCAAAGCTGAGTCCTTACAGATGTTAAACTAAGGTTGCTGCAATTATTACACAATTGCTTGATTGCTATTATTTTATCTGATCGCGATAATTTCACATAGTCATTTGAATTCACAATTTTACAGTCAAGTCTCACAAGTCACTTTACATCTGCTTTCATGTCTACAGCTACTGCTTCTTTTAGCAGATCACCACAGATACAATAGGCAAAAATGGAAGTATGAGAAAGACATCTTAAGCATGAGAACGTATTCTTGAAACCACACTACCCAAAGTTTAAACATCAACCAGCTATTTCTTTCAATATAATGTATTCTACTCAAGCACTTCACTTGTCATACCAATCACCCACAAAGCTGCTTGTCTTACGAGCCATAATTTGAGTTGGAGAATCTTCATCCTGTTGAGTTTGCGACTTGTCCATACTAAACAAATCTATGACCTTGGCCGATCTTTCAACATTTTCTAACGCAGTTTTCATGGATCTTTAAGAACACTTGGTAGTAGTTTTATTAGTGTTTGCTGTTTTTTACTTGCCGTTGGGATGATACTAAAGTTTTCAGTGTCAACATCAGATTCTAGAACATTTTAAAATTTGTTTTTTTTTTACCTGGCATTCTCACCTTGTGATGTTCTCAGCTGCAGGAGACTAACATGAGGAGCATTCTGCTTAAGGAGGACCCTGGGGTGAATGACAAGAGATGTATGCAGGTGTCAAAGTAGCTGAGATGGAAGGACTCAGGAGCTCTGAAGATTTACATACAGGGCAGAAGATTGTGAAACATTGGACACAGTTTGGCTGAAGTTTGAGAGAGAACAGGCCAAGATGATCTCCAGTGTGGATTTATGCTCCAAAATATTTATCTATTTATATTCTGAAGTTTGGTGTCAATAAATATTCTCTTCTTCATCAGGTGCATGTAACTTACTATAACATCACAAGAGTTGTACTATTCAAGTTACAGTAGAATATTCAAGTTACAGTAGTCGAAATACATATAATGATTAAATTTTTAATCTCAATCATTTTTATAACAATTAATTGTCTACAATATTTTCATGATTGGCACAGGTAGCTAAAGCTTCCTACAGCTCCCTCTCGGTTCACTGTTAACCAGCACTTTGCTACAACTTAATTTCTAATAACGTAAACAGTCAATGTTAAACTTTTGAAAATCTACCATCTTAAAATGCTTATTGAGAAGAGCAGCATGTAAAAAATAATTTTCAAAACGTGTTTTATTACAGTATTAGGCTAGAATGATAACACTATGTGTTTATTGTTCACCATTTGCAAAGCAGTCTGTTAACCAGATGACATCTGTAAATGTACAGTAATTATTTCCAGATGCTATTTCTAAATATATCATGTAGTTCACATGAAGTTCCCTATAAATTAAGCTTTTTTATAAAAGCAGGAAGGGCATTCTCTGTTGGCGGTGGGCCAGAAGTACCAGAAATTAAAATGTATTCATCTTAAGGGTGGAAGGCTATGGGAAATGAAATGCACAACTTTCTTGATCCATGTATTATGGTAACAAAAATATTATAACAGACAAAAAAGACTTTTAAAAGAAATACTCCAGACAAAATTGATAATTTACTGAAGATCTGCCGCTCCCTGTCATTCATTGATCAAGAATCCTGTCTTCAATTTAAAAGCACAGTATTATGGAAATATGCCTTTCCTGTTTATATTATAAGCTGCACCTTCCAGAAGTATTAGTAATATTTTAGCAAAAACTGCATACATTTTGCACGTTTTCAGGATATACTGTAAGTGAATAAGAGAGACATGTACGTAGATTATGAAACACAAACTACATTAGAATTTTTGTCTTTTTTTCTATGCATATTTTCACATTGCTTTCCGTTGTCCAGCCGTGGTGATTCCTGGGTCCTCTTCAGTAAGAAGTTTGCTATTTACTGTCTCCCCACAAAAATGTGAAATTAAAAATATTTCTCTGCCACAACTTCAAGCTACATGAGGTACATAACATATAAAAAGTATTCCTTTAAATACAATATTCAGTATCATTTTCTGAAGTGTCTGCATTTTTTATTTTTACTTTTCATGTAAAAGTATAAAATATATAAATAAAATAAATGTTCTAAATAACTTTTCATAAATAAATGACAAGTGATCCTTAGCAAAGCACTGCAGTGTAGACATACACAACTTAATGATCTGAATTAAATAATACATTCTTTAGTGTATTCAAAACTCAAACCTTATTATTGTTATTTGGAGGTAAAGTATTGGTAACAGGCTGTCAGGCTGGAACACCATTACAGCATATAGTGTATAATACTGTGAAATACTGTTTTTTTTAAACAGTTAGACTGGCTCTGATTATTAAGGTGCTAAACACAGCCTAAATATAATATCATAGCAAAGGCTACCAATGAAATTGTCTCACTTCATAATAACACAGGATAAAAGTTTGCTTTGCTGCACAAAATTATTTTGTCAAAAGAATTTTTGGTGAAACTTGCCCAGTACCAGTCCAACTGTATAACAATTATCATAATATATAAATTATTTTTTGCATTACAGAGTTATATAGGGTAGACTCCCACTCTTGCAGCACCAGGTACAATGCAGAAAACAATCTGTTATTGAGCACATGTATGCACATACCATGTGGGGCCACAAATTTGTGTTATCATGCCCCTGCGTGGGATGTGGGAGGTAACAAAGTACAAGGTAAAAACCCACATGGGCATGGGAAGAATGGATAATCAACATTTAAACACATCACCAGGCAGTGAAGTCTGAAACTGAATCACATCCTTGGAGGTATGAAATATGTCACTCACTAATGGGGTAGTAGTGTGAAAATTCAAGCTAAACTAGTGATTTGGCTCTCCACAGGAAGTACACACAAACAAAATTTGCAGAAAATGTCTGTTTTTGTGGCACACACCTTGTAAATGCTGAGAGAGCTTGCAAGATTCACTAATCAGACCTACCAGCCTTACACTTAAAATGAAACAAGCACTGGGAATATTAGCCTCTAAAAAATATATTAAAAAAATATTAAGAATTCTAGTACCATCTTGTACCGATTGCTGTTGTCAAACAATACTAAATGTCTGAGAAGAAACATGTCTTTATAGAATTAAATCAGTGAAATTGTTCAAATTATTCTTAATTAAATGTTGTTGCTGTACACCTACAAACTTGTGGGTTGTTTTATATTCTGTTAAAAAACTGGTCCTATAATTAAAAAGTCAGAGGAAAACTGACACAAATTAGACTACAGAATAGCTGAGTATCATATTAGAAAGAAGAAAATTGTTCATAATATCAGAAACATCTGCTACTATTAATTGGAATCCGGCAAAACTCTACTGCTGTACTCTATATTCTGTGCATACAACTCCAGCCAACACTTGGGAAAAAAAGCGTCTATTAAAAGCTTTTTCCCCCCATGACTCTTGGTTGTTGTGCTGCAACAGAAAATGATTACAATTATTTTAGGAGACTGCTGCTGATGATAAAGAATATCAGCAGAAATCAGTGCTCTTTAGTTTTTCTGGTAAGCTTCATATTGTGCTGGGATAAATTAATCCAGTAGGCACAGGGAAATATGAGCCATTTTAGCAAGCAGTATGGAAAAAAGGGAATTATAATTTACTAATATAAAGCAAAAATGTAGTGAATATTGTAGAAGTAAATACTGCAATGTGGTGAGCTTAATTTCCTCTAGTACTCTAGCCAACACTGAGCAAACTCATGGCATGTTATACCACACCCTGAACAGTAAACAATGCTGAGGCAGAACATAAGTGACCACATCACAACACTTAATGACATAAATGCGCTTTGCTGCCCATGACCACGAATGAGATTAAGTGATTTCATTATGAATGGATCAACGTGTACATGAAAGGTATGTACCATGCTACACAAACAAGTGAAATACTTCATCAATACATTTTCATTATCTGATTTACTCTATTATTCATTACAGGATAGCTGGAGCAAGTACCAATGAACATGGTACATGAACTCATAGTGAACAGTCTACCTACCTATCCTTTACAGGTCACATATACAGTTCAATATTAACCATATAAACCTACAGTATATAAAAACATCTACTCATTATCTATCTTATGTGACAACTATATTGATAAAAGGACAAAAAATGAAGACAGGATGCAAGCACCTACATTAACCTATTCCAAACTGTCTCCAATCCACATAAAATCATGTTTTTGGATCACGGCAAAAATCAGGATTCCTCAGACTAAACTCACATGAATAAGGGAAAATATGCAAACTCTGCAGCAAGTAACCCACTTGTGTACTGAACTGTACTCAAGTGATATGAGCTGACAATGGGACACCCTGTGTCACCACAGAAAAATGACATTAATTTTCTAATTTACACCCTCTTTAAAAAAGTAAAACTTACAAAATCGCAAACAATTAGTGCTATACATATTGAGAAACTGATAAAATCTGAATATGTTTAACCAAACAATGGAATGATCTGTATCAGATTATGTATACAATAAGCATTTCACCTTTATACTTTTAAGTGACATTGCTAAATGACCTAATGATGATCTAGTTCTGTCATCTTTCTGAAGTATAAAATACGTATATTTTCACTTCCTTACATGTAAATATGTTCTGAATAAGCTGTATACATATTAATTTTTGAAAGCTGCTAATTTGTTGGGAGGTGCCAGACCTTATCTTGGCAAATACCAGCCCAAGTCCTTCACGTGGCACAAAAAAAAGAAAATTGCTACTCAAGCACAGACTCGTGTCACTTGCTTTGTAATTAACTTTAATTAAATTTAATTTAACTTTGGCTTCCATTACGAATATATGTGTCTAGCCTGTTCCTGGTTTTCATCATGAATGTACATTCTCTAATTTCTACCAGTGACACAAAGAAGTGGTTAGGTACTTGTAAGATGACTGGATAAATCAACTGACCCTGTTACGGAGTGTGTTTTTGTGTGTGGTCATTCATATCCAGGGTGACCCAGATATGCTACTTGTTCATATGATATGTAGTTACTGAGCAATGCATTTCTGAAAGTGTTGACTTTCTTTTTTAATCACCCTATATACTTTTTGACATGCAGCTGCTGCTACCAGATTGGGCTCTGATCCCTTTGATTCTCATTCAAATGTTATAATAAAAAAAGGAAGATATGTAGGTTAGCTTTTAATGCTAATATTGGATAATTCAAGAAACGGACAAGGAAGGGAAACTCCAGAGAGTGCTTGCCACATGTCGGAGTAAGAGTGATGCAGTAAATCATTGGAATTACCATAAAGCCATCTTTTGTATTTGTGACATACTGTAGTTTTTTTATAAATATATCATTCTCAAACCCACTTAAGTCAATCTAGGGACATAGTGGACCAGAGTCTACCCTGGTAGCTTTAGGTACAAGGCTAGGCCCAATCATGGAAAGGGCACTGATCATAGCAGGACCAACTCTTTCATATACTGTACATTACCCTCACTGACACAGAACTAAATCAGAATCATCAATTGACATGTATGTGTTTTGGATTTGAGAGGAAACCTCCAAAGGCTCCAATGGCTATTATAAAGGGTTTGTTGATAATGCTTCCTTGATTTATTGTAGTGCTTTTGAGAGTGTTCTGGTAAAAAGCAGTATATTCTACCTAGAGGTTAACAAACTCAGATCCTGTTGCAAACTAGCACAGACAAAACAATCTACATCATCAGCAGTTCATAATTTTTTTTGCAAAGTAACCAATAAATGCATGTGAGGTAAACTCCGTTTTTGAAATTCTCTTAACTTAAACTTCAAAGCCTTACAATATTTACATACTTCTGACATATCACCTATGTCCATATATTTGATATCTATTCGCCTTTTCATTATTTCTCAGAGTAATAATTTCTCTTTGTTTGCGATAATGCGATCTTTACTTTCTTTGTTATGACAGTGTCATTTTTTTCTGCTTTCATATTCTGTATCTTGCTCTGCATGTGTTTTGCGCCTACGTATTTTTTTTTGAGTCTTTTGAATTTTAGTTTTCATTATATCTAACCTGCTTTGCATGTGTTTGGCCACCTTGTTTTTTAACCTCTTTATGACGTTTTACTTTGTCTTCTACTCTGTCTTTAATTTCTGACCTCACTTTATCCTGCTTTTTTTTCAATGCCACCTGGTCCGTGGTGATTATTTTCCCTTTTTCGAGTAATAATTTCCGTTTGTTTGCGCTACTGTGATCTTTAATTTCTTTTTTTTATACTTTCTAATTTTCCTACTTTAATATTCTTAACTTTCTCCACATGTGTATTGCGCCAAAGTTTTTTTTTGGGCATTTCGAATTCCACTACTTTCATAATCTCTAATCTGCTCTGCATGTGTATAGCGCCCCAGATTGGACGTGCTTTGTTTTCAATTCCACTTGTTCCAGGCTGATAAATACTTATCATTACTTTCATAATCTCTAACCTACTCTGCATGTGTATAGCGCCAACGTAGAGACTGGACGTGCTTTTTTTCAATTCTACTTGTTCCGGGCTGATAATTACTTATCATTACTTTCATAATCTCTAACCTGCTCTGCATGTGTATTGCGCCAACGTCCGGATTGGACATGCTTTTTTTTCAATTCCACTTGTTCCGGGCTAATAATTACTTTCCTTATTTTCTGAATTTGCACCTAAATTATTCTTTTTCTTTTTTGTCTCTCCAACGCTTTTGAGTCTCTTTTCTCCACGCTGCTTTCTTCTTCGCTTAGTCGTCTACGTTTCATTTATAACGTATTGTCCTTATACGCTTTATATGCGCTGAGAGCCCTGGATCTGTGTGTCCTCAAAACCAAAACACAATTGAGTGTGTTGCTGCCCGTGCTCTTATTTGGTTGTAAGTAGGGCGTGTCTTGTAAGAATCTCATGTTCTACGTCATTGTGAGACGGTCCTGGGTCAGTCTCTTGGCACAAAGTCTCATGTTTAAGGTCCCCGCAAGACGCCCCGTGGCCGATCTCTTTAGTCTTATGGGTCTTTTAAGTGTCTTCCGTGATCTAAACATGAAGATCAAATCTCGTCGCCCTACTGTTTCTCTACAGGATTTTTTTTATAATAGAGAGATATCTTTGTTAGACATGGTTTTTCTGTAGCAAACCCCATGTATAAACAAAACATTTTTCATAAATGTACAATGTATTTTAGAAACTTGAAGGTAAATGATTAAAAATGATATGGACACTTGTGTACAGAGATGTAAATAGTTGGCTTAGCAAACAAGGACATTCACAGGACAGATCAAGACAATTAATGGTGTCCTGGAAGCCCCTAAAGCATGTCTCCTCTCATGCTGTGCTTCATGAACATCCCCAAGAAGGATGTGCAGCCTGAATAGACTTTTTCTGGGGCAAACCTGCAAGTTAAGATGTCAAGTCAAGTTAAAGATCTCATTCAATGAAACACCAGCAGTAAGAGCATAGGATCCAACTGAGAGGCCAAGAAAACAGCTGTTGCAGCTTTGGCAAAAGCTTTACATTTGAGAGTAGCTTGTGGAGAATGGTGTTTGGACAGCATCAAAGAGATCTGGGTAAATTATTCAATTCTTCAAGATTGAAAAGTAGCACATCACATAGGCAGTTTACAAAATGGATGTTAAATATTCACCTTTACAGGGAACACTGTTAGAGAAATCTGAGGAATTCCTAAGGCTTACAGACAAGCCATGTTTACAAGAATCAATGCCAGAAGACCCTACTAAGACTGACTCCATTTCTGTGGCTAAACGGCAGTAATAAAGAAGTTCTGGATGAGAGATTTCCACTTTACAATGGACTTGTGCTGTGTGTAAAATGGAAACATGTCTTTCATGTTCTGCCCGTGTCTGCGTGGGTTTGCTCTTGGTGCTCTGGTTTCCTCCTCCATTTCAAAGACATGCAGGTTAGTTGGACTAGTGATACTAAATTGACCACAGTGTATGACTGGGGTGTGGGTGTGTGTGTGTATCTTTTCCAAACATTGTAGTTGACTTTTTGATTTTGTTCTCTGTGCCTGCTTGCATGTTGAATAATTTTTGATGACATTGTTGATTTTTTAGCTATCCTACTTATCTTTGGAAATTACATTATTTTGACCTTCACGTTTCCTTTCTTGTCTATTTGAAATGTTATTATTATAAAGCTGATATGCTGTAAATGCAAATTATTAATGAAGGTTTACTTCAAAGTGATAGGTAATGTTATTGTCTATTGGAACAGTACTTGTCTAAATAGATCAAGCTAATTTAATTAGTGGAAAAAATGCAAATATCTGGACTATCTAAAAAAATGTCAAAACATGCTGTAATCGAGCACTAGAGCTCCATACTATTTGGACTGCTATCAAAAGCCATACATTACAGTGCTTGACATTAGCATGCCATGATCATTAAATGCTTGCTAATTTACAGTGACATTGTGGCAATAGCCATAGAATCCTAAATGACATCACCTCTGACCTGTGTCTATACGAATTGCTCATGCTGTATGTCCATCTGATTCTTCTCTGGAGACTCTGGTTTAACCCACTGACTAAAGAGTCAGGAATAGCCATAAATCAAATAGCCCAAATGTCTGTCCAGAATGCACAGAGCAATGTAAAGTAAAATTAGTGTGAAACTTATTTAGTACCACTGACTTCCAGCTCAGATTTGTACCCTAGACATGCTGTTTTCTCAAAATGAGCTTTCACTTGAATGCCCTGTAATCCTCTCACTCTCTCTCTCTTTAGGCCCATAAAAGGGACAGAGAAAAGATGAAAGCAAATTCTGGCCTGTTAATGCTGCATACAGTATATACACACACAACCCTTAAAATGTCAAAAATATGTACTGTGGTGTTGTTTTTCTGGGACAGCAACAGTTCACAGACTCAGGTTTATATGTTTGAAAGAATTCAAACCTTTCCTTTATCCAAAATTACCAAATTTTATATTATAAATTCAGGAATTTAATAGATAGTACTACTATCTGCTATAAAGTAAATTTTAGTCTTCAGCAAAAGTTCTAAATGGTTACTATTAAATAAAAAAATGGAAATCAGAATAAAGAAACACATGCTTGGGAAGTCAATTTGGTTCTTGCGGGCTTGTATACCATTCTTCATAATGCCTAGGACAAGTTTAAAGCAATATATATATTTTTTTGTTTTTGGTTTTTTCTCACCATGTAAAAAAATAAGGTAATCAAATCAACAACTCCAGGGAAGAAATGATAAATATTAGAAATTAATGACTGAATTTCCAATAAAAAACACTAATCATTAAGGTCAGGTATAAAAAATAAATTAGCTGCCACATGACCTTTGTTAGTGGCTTTTCAGAAAGGTCAGTAGCCACAGGACAGTAGAAGAAGACAGCTGTAGAAACTCTAAATATATAAACTTAAAAGGTAACGTCAAGAAGAACGAAACACAACAGGTGCGTGCTTAAAGACAAACCTTGTAAAATAGCCTACAAATTCATAGAAAATACTGATTTTTTTTTTGTTAATGGTGTTTTTTTTTAATTTAGAAAACAAAATTCAAGTTGGTGGAATGCCAGACATCACTATCTTCTTTTTACCATCACCTTAATCACCGGGACTCTAGTCACATAATGGTTGCAGGTTTGAGGATCCTCAGTTAAAGTCAATGTTACATTACGAGGAACCACACCTGATGACTGCCTTTGTTGATTTTGTTGCCTGAGTATGTCAAATTAGCTGACTATGTAACGACCTTACAGTATAGTTTCAGATTTCAAAAGTATTGCAAAAATACTGCACACCAATAACATGCTACCTGATTGAGCCAGCGCCCACATAAAGGTTCTGCAGGTAAGGCAAGTTCAACCCCAATCTCTGCTTTTCTTTCTTTTTTTCCATTCTGTCATGATAAGTAAAACACGTAACATCAAATTGATGAATCTCTCTTCTGTTTGCCAGGTCCAATAACCTGTGTTCCTTATTCCTTGTAGCTAAACTATATCCATTACAGCCTACTTCCGGGTGAGTGCTCCTTGGATGTCAGATGTTGCACTCACACAAGTCAGTTCCATACGACTAACCCTGTTTCATTTAAGTCAAGGCAAGTTACAAACTGAATGGACTGAGTTGCTGGGTATGTCAAACCACACTACTGGCAATCATGAGAGAGTGCCACAACTGCCTCTGACTCGCTAAGATTTCATAAATGAAGTCTACAACTGAAAAACACTGGAAAAATTGTGTAACATAACAGAGCCTTAAGATTCTGTTCTTAATACAACAAACGATCCTACCAGCTATCCTGCTTTTGCAGAAACATGCAAGACGCCTGTTATGTATTTCTTGATAAAAATCTCTTACTGCATAAAATCTGCTATGTCTTCACATAGATAAACTAGGCTAAGCCCTTTTGGAGTGACTGTATGAGGAAGTGTTACTGGTGTCTGCTTTCTGATGGAGTAATTTCTTATTCAGCAGGTCATCTATGTACGTGTATCTAGATAGATAAATAGGTATCTATCTATCTATTCAAACTTTAATGTTGCCATTTTGTTTTTAATATTGTGTGATATTTAATTACAAAACAAATTCAAACCGAAAGACAACTTAAAATTGATAGTAGGGAACCATCTACTCCTGCAAAATTATATGAGAAAACAAGGACAGAAAAGTACAGCTAAGAAATCAATACCAACATTTTTGTTAACATCATTGTATGTGACTTTCGAACAGAAATATACTGTACTGGCAATAGTATGGTCAAAGGCTTAGCCATTCAGGTAAAAGTAATATGCTGTAGGTTTACATTTATCAATATCACTTAGGTTCCTGTAAGTCTTCTACTGGTTCTACTTGTCTTATCCCAACTCTGACTAACTGGGATCATGGAATATAGTGGATTTAAGTAGTGTGATGGGAACCAACTAAGACAGCCCTGATTTCACTGTTCTTTTGAACAGTGCCACCATCTTTGCATACTCAGAAACATTTTAAACCCTCTCATTCTCTATTTCATTTATCTGTAAAATCTGGAGGTGAATCAATTTAGGCTTTTAAGGCCATTTTCTCTTCTGGTAGATCAATATGAATAATTCAAACCAAGACAGCATTGTTAAAATATAATTTTAAAGCTTTGCCTCCTCCTTAATCAACCATTAAATTTGTTCTTTCCGAAAATTGCTGTGGGTGAGCATGTTCGCTTCTTTATGTTCTTTATTCTTTTATGTTAACAGACTATGTTCATTTCATTGGGCTATAAATTTTCAGAACACACTTTTATCCAGTACAGGATTAGAGTGTTTCCTTTCCTGAATTCACTTCTGTCTCATCTTTCTGTGAACAGCTCCTGTAATGTAATGTAATTTTCTACAAAAATATATGAGCCACAGAGTATGTAAAACCAGATTGGAAATTCTTCAATGATATGAATTTTACTGGTGATCTATTACTTTACATAAACCAGAAAATAAAAACAACAAACTGGTTAAACATGACGAATGCTCTTTTTTTTCAATAGATATGAATTTCTGCACATGAAAGGTCTTGCATCCCTGCTTTGGATTCACAGGAGATGAATCCTCTCACTGCTACAGAAAATAATATCAGCCCATTTTAGCATCACTCAACACGCTGCCAGTGAGGCAATGAGAAGATCCAGGAATTTGCAAGGATGAGGTATAAGAACAACTAGTAAATGTGTTTTCAACCTGTGTCCATTTTTTCTATGGCAAGATTTAGGCTGACACAAACTTTAATAGCAGGAAATGAGAACTGAAAGATCGATGGACAAAAACTTTTCTGTAAGGCAATTGCTCACTTAAAAATAACATAAAATGATATCCAAATATCAAAACGTATTATTAAAATCCTATTCATATAAGCAAGTCTTTTGAAACATTGTAAGATTGAGGCCTTTTAAAATCTACAGAAAACAGTTTTCTGATCTTACTGATGTTTGTTTCTTTTATTGCATTTGAATCTTTCAGTCCATATTATGACTAAATAGGGCATTTGTACAATACATTACTGTTTTTAACTAATCAATGTTATTATTGGCAAAGAGCACTTACTCTGACAATTGCTGAAATGCTTGTGCATTCTCTCAAAGTCTATTTTTTTCTTTATTTAGCAGCCAACTGATTGACTACGCCTACTTAGCTGAAATCTGATCTCCTTAAACAGTGCAGTGTGAGACATGTCTGCCTTGCTTCCTGAATATAAAATAAAACTTCACCCTGCCTTTCCAGAGTATTATACAACTTCCTAGTAAAGAACAATTCTCAGAAATTACACTTCATTTAAATGTGTTATATTTTGGCAAGGACATTAAAAGCACTAAAACGTTACCTATTCACTGATTAAGTGCTTTAATAAAACTGGAGCATAAAACAAACAATAGACACACTATTTGCATTTATTCATTCTCAGAACCCACTTCTTTCCTTATAGGGTTTCCAGGGGACAGAATCTTTCCTAGCAGCACCCAGTGCAAGACACAGATTAAGCTAGAGGACTTGGAACTCAATCAGTTCCACTTAAACATATTAGCTTTTAAAGTTGTTCGGCATAAAAATGTACACTGGAGATGGCATGTAAATAATTACCCTGTACAGTCTTCTGTATTGTTTTATAGAAAGTTTCCAGTTTTCTTAAAAAGTCGGTTACATAACTATTAAGTATATAAGCACTATGTATAAGGACAACACAACACTAGGATGAACCTCACAACAAACTACATCAACATAAATTACATAATAAATTCTGTATTTCTCCATAAGCAATTAAATGAACCAAAGTCTATGCAATTAAAACAGATGAGCTAAGGGATAACTGGACGTTTGTCAATAATTAACCAAATCAATCAATAGTTAGACATCTATAGCACCTGGCTTCAATCAATACAAGACATACACGATCACAGAAATAGTGGATCTTTTTGACCAATAGCTAAAGGATGAATAGTCTTGTTTTCTATACACCAAATCTATCAATATTCAAGCTGCTATAGCGTCAAGCTGCAATCAAAATGCATCATATTGAAGATACTGGTATTCCATGGGAATTGCCTAAGCAACAGCATTTTGTCTTTTTTTCTATTTGTCTCTTGTCAATTATGCCAGATGGCTAAGCATCCAGTGGGATGAGAACTGACCTCATTTCCTTCTTCTGCAAAAGACTACTGTCATTTAAAAAAAAAAACCCTACACATAAATCTATATAAACGGAATAGCTTAAGAAACAAAGTTTGAAATGATCCTGTCAGGAAGGAATGATTGAATGATTCTTATTCTTTTAGCAGCATTAAATCAATTTAAAGCAGCAGTAAGTGTGTTCAACAGTATGAATTCACGATATCATCACAGTCTCTTATGAAACAAATACTAACTGGTCTCTATAGGTTGCTTTATTAATGATTTAACAGTAATTGTCCCTCAAATTCATCGCACATGTATAAAGTTACGCACAACTTGATCCAACAACTAAGCGTGACAGTTCACCTTTTGAATAGAGACACACATTTGAAGAGAGTCACTGCACAGTGCATCGTCTTATGGCTTATCCTTGAATTAACCTTGCCGTGATGCAACTGGAAGCAAGTATGCAGTGAGAAAAATACATTATAGGCCATCTCTCTAGACCAATTCCTGTACGACCGTGTAAAGCTTGTATTTCCCCTAAACGGTGACGCACATCTTTCGAATCCGCAACGACTTGCGTCTCATCACGTACACACATTCCGCTATACGATGCAGGGGATAGCCCCTCCACCCAGAAATGAAATGGATCTCCCGCTTTCATCTTACTAGAAAGGGAAGTCACGAAGATTTGTGTGCTTTCACAAAACAATTGATGAACAGATTTTAATTCAAAAGTTTGCATGTACATGTACATGCATTCTACAATTCTGACACACTGATGATTCTGCAGTGACTCATCCAATAAAGCCTGGGGGTGCTTTGAGGAAATCCTCTTAACAGCGATTTTTTTTTCCTGAACGTGAAAAAATTATTTTTTTAACATTAACTCTTTTCAGCACTCCTAATGATATTGTGTACGCTGTCATTTTACAAGCAAAAATAAGCTGCCTGATTTCCGGCTATATTTCGCAAACTGCACTGTACAAAAACGGAAATTATGTTGCTCATACCACATGAGAAAAATCGATGCTTGCGGAACAGAACCCTGGGACTCCGCAATGCAGTATGATGCCTTTCAGTGGATACGGGCCAATTACAGACCGCCAGAAAAGCATTAAGAAATATCCCTGCAACAAGTACGCAAGAGATGATAGCGGAGTACATCAAGTCATTACTCGCCTTCGATATTTCGTACCCATCTACATACTTGTAGCAGCCGTTATCTGCGTACCCCCCTCAAGTCTGTGTAAAGAGTACCGTTACGTCCACGGTCGTAGAAACCAGCCTTCCAAATAAAGGGGGCTTCGCTTTCTGATCTACGACTACTGACTGCATTAGCCCCGGTTTTAGTAAGGATTCAGAAAATGTTAATTTCCTTGTGTTACCTTGGGCATCTCCTCCGCTTGTCAGAACACCGATAGCCTTTCCCGCACCGGAGAGGTTCTCAAAAAATTTCTTGTGGTCCGACTGCGCCATTTCCGTGTCTTCGTGCACCTTTATAAAAATAAATTATTTAAATATATATTTTCATATATGTATATATAATCTGTATATCTCTAAATAGTATACTTCTTTATTTTAATATGAGGGCAGGAAAGCTCTTCCAACCTTCACCAGCCCCCTTCCTGTATCTCTCGCTCTATACGTTGCATCTCCTTGGCAGCTAATGCGGCAAGTTGAGCCACTTTGGTGCCACCCATTGCTTAATTGACAGCTAGTGTAGCGAATAGAAGCTAAAATATGACAAGCTCTGGCGAATGGACAGCCAGTTATTTGCAAATGTGGGCGTGTGCTTGGAATGTAAGGTGACTTAGAGGTTGTGATGATAGGTGTGTGCGTGTGCGTGTCACATCGCATCTGTTAAAGAGGAAAAAGGCGGATACTTCACACAAACGATTTGCATAAGGAAATATGTCAAAAATCGTGTTTTTAGTTTTAAACGAAAGATTTGAGGTGACCGTTTTATTTGTATTTATTTGTAATTTCGAAAACTTGCGTAGAAGATAAAGGAAGCTCATTACTCTTGGATAGTTTCCACTTCCTTCTGTCCATATACTGAATCCTTAGATCCTCAGAGACTTAATTAAATTAACGTACACAGCCACATTCACATATAAAAAGAACACATTTTAAAGTCGTCAATTCAGGATGGGGAGAAAGTTCTGACCACCCAGTAAAAAAATATACACACAAAGACAATGTAAACATTTCACAAACTGAGCTCAGACAGCTTGCCTGAGACATTGCAGAACTATCCTAGCCTATAAAATTATCCATGTAACAACGACGATTTAAGTTTCATTTGAACAACACAGAAAACATCCACAGTCATGCATTCACGTGCGTTACTTTTTGACATTTTACTACTTTCCAAACTACAGTGTTGGAGTGTCTTTGCTGTGGCATACTTTTTTAAAAATATTATTGTAGTACTAGGGTGTTGTATCGTGTTAGCCATTATGAATGTAGAGAAAAGCAAAGCAAAATGACACCTTTTATTGGCTAACTAAAA
>JANRMT010062817.1:51501515-51522877 GCA_026402145.1 Polypterus bichir lapradei
TAAGGGCTATTTGACCAAGAAGGAGAGTGATGGAGTGCTGTAAATGGCCATGAAAATGAAGAAAACACATTGAATGAAGAGGTGTGTCCAAACTTTTGGCCTGTACTGTACTTCTCCATCAACACCCTAAGAGCAAACATCACTCTGTAGTGTTCTTTCCCGGCATGAAAACATACTGCTGCTCACTAATCATCACCTTCCTTCTTAACCTAGCTTTCACTACTCTTTCCCATAACTTTATGCTGTGGCTCATCAACATTATCCCTCTTTAATTACTACAGTTCTGCACATAACCCTCATTCTTAAAAATAGGTACCAGTACAGTTCTTCTCCACCCCTCAGGCATCCTCTCAGTTTCCTAGATTGTATTAAACAGTCTGGTTAGAAATTCCGCTGCCATCTCTCCTAAACACCTCCATGCTTCCACAGGTACTGTATGTCATCTAGACTAACAACCTTTCCATTCTTCATCCTCCTCATAGATGTCCTTACTTCCTCCTTGCTAATCCATTGCACTTCCTGATTCACTATCTCTCCAAACTTCTGTCTCTCTTTTTCTCTTCTCAACACACTCTCCTCAATTATGAGTACATTTACATCTTTATCCTTTAGCACCCTAACCTGCTGCATATCTTTCCCAGCTTGATCCCTCTGTTCAGCCTATCGATACAGGTCCTTTTCTCCCTGCTTTGTGTCCAGCCTCTCGTTTAGCTCATCATAAGCCTTTTCTTTAGCCTTCGCCATCTCTCTCTTCACCTTATTCCTTATCTTCTTGTATTCCTGTCTACTTTCTGCATCTCTCTGAATATCCCACTTCTACCTTGACAGCATCTTCCTCTGTATACTCTGTTGTACTTCTGTATTCCACCACCAGGTTTCCTTTTCCTCCTTACTCCGTCCAGATGTCACACCAAGCACCCTTTTAGCTGTCACCCGTACTACTTTTGCTGTTGTTGCCCGGCTATATCGTAACTCTTCACTGCTACTCAGTGCCTGTCTTACCTCCTCCCTGAAATCAACCTTACATTCTTCCCTTTTCAACTTCCACCATTTGGTCCTTGGCTCTGTCCTCACTTTCCTTATCTTCTTGATATCCAATATCATCCTACAGACCACCATCCTATGCTGTCTAACTACGCTTTGCCCTGCCACCAGTCTCCAATCTTCTTAAAACTGACCCTAGTACACAGGATATACTCTTATCAGTGTGCATCTTCCTCCACTCTTGTATGTGACCCTGTGTTCGTCCCTCTTCTTAAAATATGTATCATAGCCATATCAATCATTTTCACAAATTCCACCGCAATCTGACCTTCTGCATTCCCCTCCTTGACACCATACCTACCCATCACCTCCTAATCGCTGTTCTCTTCACCAACATGTTCGTTGAAATCTGATCCAATCACCACTCTCTCTCCTATGAGTACACTCTCCACCACTTCATCCAACTCATTCCACTCACTCAATTTTTCATCCATCGCACACCCAACTTACAGGGCATATGCACTAACAACATTCATCATCACACCTTCAGTTTCCAGCTTCATAATCATCACTCTGTCTGACACTCTTTTCACCACTAAAACACCCTTGACATACTGTTCCTTCAGGATAACCCCTACCCGATTTCTTCTCCCATCCACAATATGGTAGAACAATTTGAACCCGCCTCCACCTGACCTTACTCCCCTTCCATTTGGTCTCTTGAACACACAATATATTAATCTTCTTTCTCTCCATTGCATTAGCTAACTCTTTTCCCTTACCAGTCATACTGCCAGCATTCAAAGTTCCTACCCTCACTTCCACTCTCTTTACCTTCCTCTACTCCCCCTGCCACTGGACAGGCCTTCCCCCTCTTCTTCTCCTTCTTCAGCAAACAGTTTCCGCCAGCACCCCGTTGGCTAATAGTACTGGTGGCAGCTGTTGTTAACCCAGGCCTTGACCAATCCGATATGGAAATCTGTATTGTTGTCCACATAATGATCTGGCAAAATTTTACACTGGATGCCCTTCCTGACATAACCCTCCCCATTTACACAGGCACAAAGAAACACAGTAGTTTGTGCATCCTCTGTGGCTGTGTGCTTTTTAAAATTATTTAAATATTTTTATTAGTTCAGGAGATATTTCATATCCCGCAAAAGGCAGGCAGGCTATCTCTCCCAGCTTCACCACTCCTGTGCCTTCTGCTGGACGGTTACAGGTTAAATATGTATTTATGTATGTCCAGAATTGAATCCTGTGTTTGTTTAGGAGTTGGTTACATAGTTGATTACGTTGATTACTCAAAAGTTGGTGAGATTTAGGATAAGGGGGTGTGGTTAACTGGGTGTTGAGAAAAGAAAGAAAAAAGTAAAGGAAGAACGTTTGGAGCTTATAAGTGTCTAACGAGTATTTTTTCGGATACAACATTTTGTCAGATGAGGATGTGTGAATTCACGTTACCACCTCTGAGCCCATTCCTGACTGTCCCAGGAGAGCCACCAGTGTCCTGATAGAGATGGATTGAGTCGTTCAAATTATATTGATGGCCTTTGATGTCCAGGAAATGGCAGGTGCTAAGAAGAGGGCTCTGCTGTTGCACTGCTTGGGAAGAGAGGGCAAGCATATCTTCTCCAAATTGCAACCGGAGACACATATACAGCAGCAAAGGCAGCATTAGCAGCATATTCAGTTCAGGTCACAGTGTACATATGTACTGTTTTCATTTTCGTTAAAGAGCTCAGCAGCCTGGTGAGTTGATTATTTAGTACATTTCTGCTTTACACAAACTGGCACAGCATTCTAAATTTGGAGCCTTGCAAATGAAATGACCTATAACCAAATCATAGAGAAAACCAACTGCCATCAGCTGCCTGCAAAAAAACAGTGCCACTAGGGAAGCACACAGAAAACACTTTTGTGGATGCACAAAAGTTACAAGGGGTGCACACAGAGACTTCAAATCCAATTCCTGTGCACAAAGTCACAGCTCCAACCGCATTGCAACGCTGCTTAAACTGTGGGTCAAATCAGCATAATACGAGGTCAGCCACATGCCTTGCAAAAGGCCTGCGATGCCGCCACTGTAACAAGCTTAAATCATTTTGCACGCTGATGCCAGTCATCTCCTGTGCCTATAACTGCACGCAAACCTGCATGTGGGTATCAGCGTGGTCACAAACCAGAACCTATTAATTGGGTTCAGCGGGACACACTCTTCTTAAAGCACTATATCTGCATGGTGGTTGGTGTGGACATCCCACTCCTACTGGATACTGGGGCTAGGTTGTCACTTTTAAAAATATCACCTTCAATAGACTTTTTCTCATTTGCCTGCAAAACCTGCAGCTGTTCGTCTCACTGGATATGGTCAGGCTCCTATAAATTTTCTGGGCATAGTTTGTTTTTCTATGAGTTACAAAAATCATACCCCTTCAGCAGTGTCTTTCCACGTCACATAGCATCATGAGGCTTGATCTGTTCCATGCTTTATGCTTTACAGTCTCAGACTTTGAGGGTTGCCAAATTTTGCAAGTTGCAGACCCCTGGTTACAAAGATTTCCAGCCTTATTCACATGCCTTGGTTGCATTACTGGTTTTGTCCACAAGCCGTCGATAAACTCTGACATTGCCCCATTGAATCAGACCCTCCTATCACCCTGGATATCAAACCTTGTTATCACATGGAGAAAGAATGCCAAAATTTGTCTTTGTGTAGATTTGATGGAAGTAAATCATGTCATAATCCCTGATAAATATCCATTGCCTACGACAGAGTAGCTTGCGATGCATTTCCAGGGAGCAGCCATTTTCACCAAACTGGACCTTGCACAGGGTTATTTACAAGTGCCATTACATGCCATTAGCCATGACCATTCTGCTTTCGTCTCTCACTTGGGGGTTTTCAGGATCATGTGAATGGCTTTTGGAGCTCTACTCCAAGCTGTTTTTCAAAAGATCATGTCAATATTACTGGCAAATATTCTTGGCGTATCAGTATATCTATATGACATTGTAGTTCATGGCCCCATTCAAGAACAACATGATATTCACTTGCATCAGGTATTGCACCGGCTGAAACAAAGCCAGGTCACCATAAATGCAGAAAAGTATATTTTTTGTACTCCAGAAATTGACTTTGTTGGCCACAAACTTACATGCAGAGCCTTTGATGTAATATGTGGATGCTATACTAGCCTTGTCAGAGATTAAATCAACTACTGAGTTGGCTTCATTTTTGGGAATGGCAAATTATTACCTTTGTTTTCTACCACATTATGCTGACATGACAGCTCCACTGAGGGTCCATTTGTAAAAGAATGGTACATGGGCTTGGAATGCCACTTGTACACAGGTAATTAATGACACCAAACAACAGCTCGCAAGGCTACTGACACTAGCTCATTTCAACCCTGCTGCCATTACTCTGGTCACATGTGATGTCTCATTTGTGGCACTGGGTGCCTCTCTCTCCCAGACAGGATGCTCCCAGTTGCTTTTGCCTCCTTTGCCCTCACAGAAGCTGAGCAAAGGTACTCAGTGGGGGAGAGAGAAGCATTGGCTTGCCTGTAGGCCTGTGAACGTTGGCATATTTATCTTTATGGGCAGCATATTACCTTGCACACTGACCATCAGATATTAACTACCCTTCTGGGCAAAGAAGGTTCAGGTCACATGCCATTCAGACTCCTCTGATGGGTAGATCAGTTAAACCAATTTCAAACTGCAGTTCACACCCTGCTCTGAAAATGCAATTGCCAGTTTACTATCTAGGGCTGTTTCCATATCCCTAACTGTGTGTTTGGTCTCAGAAGAGGAGAGTGCCTAGATTCATATTCTACAGGAACCACTTCAGGGCTTAGTTACAATGAAAGAATTACGTCAAGCCCCCAGTGATGATGAACTGCTCTGTCTGGTATGAAAATATATTGTGGAGGAATGGTCGAAAGCTGTGTGGCCAGTGCTTCTTCCCTTTTACCGGTTACAAGATGAACTCTCCTATTGGGAGGAGGTATGTGTAGCAATGGGCCACTGAACCCTAATCTCTGAATCTCCTCATGCAAGAATACTTCACATGGCCCATGTGGGCCATCTGGGGATTGTGAAGGTAAAACACTGGTAGGACACTGTCTTGTGGAATAGCGGGTCCGTGGCTTATCAGTTAAGAACCTTTTTAAATAAGTAAATAAGTAGCCAGATCGATCTCCATGGGTGTGCGTGGTTGTGCAGCTGCGGGTGATTGGTGAGGTAATTAGGGTGAGATCCACCTGCATATGAGAGTGCAGTCTGTCTCAGTTGCTTCATTGGCTTTCTGCGGTGCACAACTGAGGCGCTGTGCCCATTGAGGCATATAAGGAAGAGGCAGTATGACAAGAGGGAGTAAAATGAAAAAGAGAAAAAAAGGAGAAAAAAGAATGGAGGTTAAAGAGGGAACAGTGAGAAACCAGCAGTAGTGAGGGATGGCCAGTACAAGACAGGATGAAGCAGGTGCACAAGAAGGTGAGCCCCAGGAAGGAACGTGTGGCTGGTGTTTAGGAGTTGGCTGAGGGGGTTTGCTACTGTTGAGCGACAATGTAGCAGGTGCCACTATTATGCTCAGGGAGGAATCAGTAATTGGCAGCGGTGGGAGGACAGCACGCTGTCACCGGGAGAAGAAAGGTATCAGCAGCAGTGCAAGCAGAGCAGGGCTCGGCGACTCCCCTTAGAATGCTGTGGGATTGGTGCCGGAGACAAGAGGCTGCCTAGAGCAACAGGGAGTGTGGAGCTGAACCACACTGTCGTAGATCTGGTGGCCAAATGTTGACCATGATATGGAACTTCTCATGGCAAGTCACTGAGACACACAGCAGCTCCTTTGATACCTCTGGCATGGCTGGAATCACCTTGGAAATGCTTAGAAATTAGTATTTGTGCGGAACTCAGTGAGGCGTCAGTTCGTGCAAGGTATCTTCTGGTTGTGCATGACTTGTATCCAAAATGGCCTGAGGCCATCTGCTATGCTCCACCGCAACACAATCTATCATATGCTGTCCAAGCCACCTGTTCAGCCAGTGTTATTACAACAGACGATGGACTCCAGTTTTCATCAGTGTTGTTCACTTCTCAAATAGAAGGGTGTTATATATATCAGAACAGCAATGTACCACCCAGAAGCAAATGGGGGAGTGGGACGTCTGAACTGAACACTGAAAAAGAGCATCAAAGCATACTTAATGGAAGGAAGGAGTTTTGATGATGCTGTCCACCTAACCCTGCTGCATACACAAGCTTCCCTGCATACTACTACAGGCATCTCCCCCTATAGGCCTGTGAACGCTGGCATATTTATCTTTATGGGCAGCATTTTACCTTGCGCACTGACCACCAGACATTAACCACCCTTCTGGTGGTCACATGCCACTCAGACTCCTCTGGTGGGTAGATCAGTTAAACCAAATTCAAACTACAGTTCACACCCTGCTCTGAAAATACAATTGCTGATTTACTGTCTAGGGCTGTTTCCTTATCCCTGCCTGTGTGTTCGGTCTCATAGGAGGAGAGTGCCTAGATTTATATTCTGCAGGAACCACTTCAGGGCTTAGTTACAATTGAGGAATTACATCAAGCCCCCTGTGATGATGAACTGCTCTGTCTGGTACGAAAATATATTGTGGAGGGATGGTTGAAAGCTGTGGGGCCAGTGCTTCTTCCCTTTTCCCGGTTGCAAGATGAACTTTCTTATTGGGAGGAGGTATGTGTAGCACAGTCCACCAAACCCTAATCTCTGAATCTCCTCCTTGTGCAAGAATGCTTCACATGGCCCATGTGGGCCATCTCGGGATTGTGATGGTAAAAATGCTGCCGGGACACAGTCTTTTGGAATAGCATGATAGACTGGGATTTAATATTGCCTTTAACTCAACTAGCACTGAAGTCTAAACCTGGGTAAGGGACCCATACATCCACAAAAGCAGCTAAAAAAGCAATACAGGCACAGAACTGAATGAAATGTAATTACTGTATGACAGGGAGAAGCATGCAAAGTCACTTAGGCTGGCTGTGTCTGAGTGAGTAAGAGTAAAGCATGCAAACTGCAAGAACAAGCTACAGTCTTACTGGTCAAATCCCATTCAAATTCTAAGGCAACTGGGCCCTGCCACCTTCCATCTTACAGATGGATCCCACTGGTATGCTAACCGTCTGTGTGCAGTCCCACCACCTTTATCAGCCACTACACATCTGGAGACTTCTGTCCTCATCTGACAGTCCCCTCCAATAGAAGCGACCTCTTTGGGGTTATCTTCCCAGACTCCTCCTGCTTCTTCACAGAGTTATCATCAACCCCAAAGAGCTCGGGTTCCCCTGGGTCAGCTGAGTGACTATGTAACAGAAGATTAAGGGGGAAGGTAGGGGGGATGTTATATCCAAAACTGAATCCTGTGTCTGTTTAAGAGTTGTGTACTTAGTTGATTACGTAAAAGACACACTGTTGGGATTGGGGATAAGGGGGTGTGTTTAACAGGGGGTTGAAAAATGAAAGGAAGAACGTTTGTAGCCGAAAAATGTCTTAATGAGTATTTTTTTTTTTTGGATACAACAATTACTTTTTCATGCTGTTTCAAAAATGTATAGTTAGTTCTGCTTAAAGTCTTCCATAGGAAAGAGAGCAACGTACTTGCAGTACATGAGACCATTGTAGATCCTATAAGGTTAAGTCAGGACTTTATTGTAGAAAAGAGTAGAAATCTGGGTGGTGATGTTTTTTATTATTTTGTTCTTTGTGTTTCACCCTTTTGTATTTGCATCTTGTGTGTTGTGTAAAATAAAGCTATTTTTTCTAGATGTGACCTTAAAGACATTACTCTCAGTGGTGGGTTATTCTGAGGTTACCTATTCATGTTACAGTCAATACAAAAGGGCTGTTAAAGGTATTAAGTGAAAGAAACACAACAAAGCAGTTGCTTGTGGCACCCCACATCCATTAAGATCACACAGCAAAAGTATAAAACAAAACAGAAGCAGATGGGCTAGAATAAGAAATTAACAGTAAACAAAGAGAAGCAGCTTGCCCAAGCAGGATTTGAGTGGTATTTTCTAATAATGGCTTTTGTGCAGTGTGGATCAGATGAACGTACCAAATATAAGCTGAAGTTGTTTTGGGTTCAGCTAAAAAAGTTTGAATGCCAAAGTACTACATTCTACAACCCTGACAGAAAATATTTTTAAATCTTTAATTTCCAGAAACTATCAGCATCAATCCACTGTCAGATGTCAGAGAGTTTGTAAATGAGAAGCCAACTACAATGAACTTTTTATTGAGTCCGAACCAAATGTGAAGTATGTCATCTAACAGTGCACAGATGGTAGTAAACATTGGAGGATGATATATAACAAGTTTAATGTAAACTTCAATGTAAACACATTTCAGGTTTACGTTGTAGACCTATCACCCCTTAGAATAGTGACAGTTTTGGAGACTTTTAAACAATTGACTTCAGCAGTGCATTCAAAGCCTAGAGTGAGTCATGTGGTTGTGTTGGCCTTTAACTTTATTTTGCTGTGTCTGTGTCTATAGAACACTATTTGGAGAATTTTAATTTTATTTTTATAATTATGACAAGCACTCCGGAGTAGCCTATAGCACCTTTCAACAATTCAAAACCTCTGCCAAAGGAAGATGCTCTCCTCAAACGCATCAGACTTTTTAAAAATATAAACATTACTGGGGTCCAGCACTGCTGAATGTTTCAATTTCAATGACAAATATTTGAACAGAAGCAAGAACGTTGTTGTCTAGGATAGGCTGTTAAATGCAGCTGTATTGAATTATATTATTCTGTATTTGGAGCCCATAATACTATTGCCGATGTTTATGACAAGTCAGCACTCATGTTTGACAATAATGAAAAGAGGCATTTACCCCATTTCTATATGACTGCAGTGAAAATAGATGCGGCTGATCTTCACCGACCAGCTGTGACATCTGCCTGAAGCAGGGAGCCTTTTTCCTTGTTGTGCTCCAGTCTGATAAGCTCCATGGACAAAACAAATTAAAAAAAAAGCGACTGGCTGAATGAACATAGGAAACATTGGATTAGCATTTAGCACAGTGGCTGTGGAAGCCAAATTCTTTCATTCCAAGGGTTTCCCCCAAATAGAGAGTTGATCCCTTCTAAACCATTATGAAATTGTTGTCCATTAATGCCAGTTATAAGGTGTACAATACCACACAATCATGTTTTCTCTGTTTCCAACATGTAAAATACTTTCTTTGTACCAAACACTGGACTTATGCTTATATACAGTTGCTTCAAAACTGTCTGCTTTCTTCTTTCAACAACAACTGGATAACCATGTAGGTTGAAGTTGGACATGTTTTACCTTAAATCACAAAAAAAAGATTAACGAAAGCAAAACAGCAGTCATGAACAGATGTACACATTTTAAATGTTTAAGCACCATTGCGTTTATATTATTTAAATTAATCAATTTTGAGTTTTTAAGTTATGTTTGGGTCAAGATGTGTAGAGTGGTAGCTCTGAGGCTAGGGGTCTGCACTGGTAAGTGGAAGGTTGCCAGTTCAAATCTTGTAAACGCCAAAAGGGACTCTACTTCGTTGGGCCCTTGAGCAAGGCCCTTAACCTGCAGTTGTTCCGTCCTGGGTATGATGTTAATCTGTATTCATCCCTACATGTAGGCCCTCCAACCTGCAGGTAAAAACTTGCACTTAGAATTGGCAGCCACCATAAAAAACTTCCCACTGTTCCATTCTATCTGAACTAGTGTGGTGCTGAGGTGTCACCCATTGCATGGCTGCACTTGGGTCCTAATCTGGATCCTGAGTTGGTTTGTCGTGTGGTGGGCTGTATCAGTGTGTGCTCCTAACCAAAAAAATAATCTGACCATTTAGGTTTTCCATACTTAAGGGAATCACACATTTGTGTTGGGTACTTGACCAGCTCAGGCACATTTGTTTAAAGGAGTAGGCTGAATGCTTTGGATACAAATTGTCCACGTTTTCATTACAATATTCTATTTAAATTTTTTTATTAATTGCTTTAATTTCTTGATTGAGTCTACAGCACATATCAAAGACTTTGATGTCTTCTGTTGAACAAACAAGAACTCCTTTTGACCCATTAACTCTAAACAGATGATGATGTTGATGATTTACTCAGTTTCATTGGCTAAATGTTTACATAATTCTCATTTTTAATCTTTCCATAGTTAGAATCAGTATTTTCCCACACTATTAAGTAATTTTTCATTTTTTTCTTTTATTAATTAGATAAATACTGACCTTGAAACTGTAATATTTACACTACCAATTGCCTTAAAATTGGTGATAAATTCTTCCACACAACTGTTACTGCAAAATTCTTGATGTGAATTATTTTGCGCTTTTACTGATAACTTGTTGGCATTCATAATTTAAAAATGTCATTTTTTTTTTCAATACAATACTCTACCCATTGATCCATTATCTCAACCCACTTATCCAGGGCAGAGTTGCAGGGAAGCTGGAGCCTGTGCCAGCAAACACCGAGTACAAGGCAGGAGTAGTCCCTGCACAGGGTGTAAGTGCACTCTTAAAAATACTGGTTCTTCAATAATACTCTACTGGGTTGTGTGGTTCTTCATAGATCCATTGCTTGACAAAGAACTATTTCATTTCACAAGGAGTGCTTTTGAAATTGATTCTTTAGATTTTGAAAAGGTTCCTTAAATGCAGACAAATCAGAAATCATTAATGTATTGCAGACTACCAGGCAGGAGACAACAGATCAAGAAAAACTGAAATTAGTCTGCGTTGTTACATGTAGCGAGAGACTATTTAAAATCATCAAAACAGTCCAAACCCAAAAATCTGTGTTCATCTATTTATGGTTATTTATTAAGCTCGTGACAGACCTAAATAAAGGGATATTTTTAGATCCTTCATGCAAATGGTTCTTTTAGGAATCAAAAATGGGATGTTATGGCATTGTTCTTAAGAACCACTTTTGTATCTTTATTTTTAAGAGTGTCATTTACAAACTGTCTTACAAACCCACACAAACTATGGCCAAATTAAAAACAACAATTTACCTAATCTGGGGTGTATTTCCAGAAAACAATCAATCTTAGTGTATCACAAAGAAGACATTGAACAATATAGGTAAAGAACAAATGAGTTTTGCGATTGTTTCCTGAAGTCGTTTGTTATCTGACATTTAATGAATGAGTTTAAAGTACAGTACATCTTTGTTGGCTCCTCCCCAGTGTCCCCATCAGAAAAGCACAGACTGTCTATAACAGGACTATTGATCCCTCATATTCAGTTCTCAAATATATGCTATATTGTCACAACAGACATGTAAATGTAAAAAAAATTGAAAACATTTTAAAACATGTTATAGAGCACAAAATAAACAAGAAATTAATTTAACCTACCGTATATACTAGCGGATAAGTCGGGGCTTACTTTTACAGTATAATTTCTGGTATTTTATAATGTCGGTCGTATAAGTCGAATGCGGAAAACTCACGCTATTGGTCCAAGAGATTATGATATGCTAACACCCACCTAAGAGAGTAACCACGGAGCACACTGCCTTTTTTCTCAATGTGGGCACGGCAATGTGCTGTATCAGCGCATGCTCCTAACCTCTCTCTCTGTCTCTCTCTCTCTATTGTGCCTACATGACCACATGATAATACATATTCCGAAGCAATGTTTACACGCACTGATTTGTGTTTCTTGCATCTCACACCCTCATTCACCTTTATCGTAAGAACATCCCTTATCTACAATGGAGCGTTCAATCAGAAGAAAATATGAAGCTGATTTTAAATTAAACGCCATTCAAGTAGTGAAAGAAATTGGTAACTGCGCTGCTGCAACAGAATTCAATGCGTCTGTGAAACTGATGCGAGATTGGAGGAGGCAAGAAGATGTAAAAAAAAAAAAAATTAAGTGTCACATTTTTGAATGGGTATATAAGTCGGTGCCTGATTTTATGATAGATTTTTTGGGTTTCAAGACCCGACTTATACGTGAGTATATTCGGTAATAGATGACAATCTGTAAATGGGCTCAAAGCGTGCAAAAGAGAACAATGGCAAGCAATGATAGGAAATGGAAGTAACACTTCATAAAAGATAATTTATAACAACTAATGGAGGAGGTGGAAAAAAATAAAGAGGTTTTGTTTCCAAATCTCGTGGAAGTCCCTGAGGACTTGTGCAGGCATTGGAGTTGCATTATCCATATGATCAGAGTATGTTATGCAACAGTGCCTGCACGCTATTTGGGGGTTCAACACTGGAGTCAGCAGGTGTTCGTGAGGAGGATATGCACAGCCTCCCAGTAACCAGTAATAAGTAAACACACAATCCCTTGCCATCTGGCACACTCCACAGTTAGAACAAATACTGTGACCGCTGCTGCCGCGGAATACAACAGCCCTTCAGAAATGCCCTCTTTAACAGTTTTTCAATGGGAAAGAAACACACTCTCACAGCTCCTCTTTGCTGGTTCAGCAACCAGCTTGCTGGCTTGCCATGCAACATGCTTCTTGTGCGGGGCTTCAATCATTTAAATACCCAGCCATCCTGTGCTCTCCCACTCTCCTGTCTCTCTTCTCCCAGACTCTATCTGCTTCTACCGGCCTGCTGGATCCCCTTGATGAAGAAGATTTTTTGTTCTTTTGAGCAGGAGTCAGAGGCTGTTCCTTGTGAGGCCGGATCGCCTCTGTAAGAGACTTGTGTTTGTATCTGGCAGAACAGCAATAAAGTTTCTACTCATTGGAAAACCTGCTGAACTCTCCTGTGGAACTTTGTGACCCAAGCTTGACGATATATGCATCATGTGTACTCCCAGGCCACTTGGCCTCAATGTTTGTAAAAAGTCATTAGTGGTAAAATATCACCTAGCACCAAGAATCCTTTTCAACTTTTGCAAATGGTATTTAATAGGCAGGGAGTGTGAGTGGGGATTAGCATTCCATTCACTGCACCTACAATGCTAGGTATGCCTACAACGGAATGAAGAACAATACTAGTGTTGTGCAAGGCCCCCCTCCTGTTGGAAATTGTATGTAGTTGCATGCTTGAAGCAATAATAATCTGGTCACTGCATACAGAGACTTGGACATAGCAGCATTGCAGAGGCCATGTGCATCACTGACGGTCTTCAGGAGTCCACCGGTGGCACAGAAATGGGGCGAAGCTGCACAGTAAGACTAAGGCAAAATTTTGTGTGTTCCTCTTTCTAATTTGTCCAACACCAGGCCACAGGGGGCTGTTATTTCACCCTTCAGCCCAGATTTCCCTATTAATTATGACTGAGATGATCCAAGGGGTTCATGACTGCACAGAAAACAAATTTAGACCAGCAACTTGGTTTCTCAGATGGTGCTGCCGCAAATGGAGTCTCAGGATAAGATGCACAATTTCTGGGATAGCTGCCATTGTCGTTGCTGGATCTAAGAGGTGATTTACCGTACTAGTTTAAAAGATGTGAGTAATGACGTAGCAAGTTTGACTGGAAGAGCAGTAACAAAGAGCCCCTTTTGCGCTAATTTATAGCATACTTTATAATTTTAGTTTTAAATTTCAACATTGACCAACTATTATAATTATTATTGAACATAAGAACATACAAACTCCACACAGGGGGCACCCAGACTGTGAACCCCGGTCTCCTCATTGCAAGGCATCAGTGCTACCACTGCAATATGACACTTTGTATTGACAAACACTTTTAACAAAATATCTGTCAAAAATGAATATTTCACAATGACTGAACTATTAACACACAGTCCCTTGAGTCAGTTTCAGTTCCAAATGTCTGTGTGGAATTTGCCCATTCTCCACATGTCTCTATGTTGTTTCACTCTAAGGTACTTTGGCTTTCCTCCAACATGTGAAAGGCTTGCAGGTTAGGCTGATTAATGACTTCTCCTAATAATGTGGGTTTGTGCATGAATTCACCCTGTAATGGCCTGCATCCCATCCATGGCTGCTTTATCTGAAATGTTTCTATGACTCTGAATTGATTGAGCATGCAGAAAACTAATGGAGGAGTGCAAGCATATTTTATTAACAGTAATGCTCCGTAAGGGAAAATGCTTGGCACGTCCCACAAAAATGTTTAATATACAAATGTAATTTCTTTCATTTTCCTGGATTATGTTGTTCACATAAGGAATCATACTTATTGACATTGTCTAATGTGCATCACATTTAGTTAGTTCATATTTAACTTTATTTAACTGTACCTTTGTTCGAATGTGGATATTTTCGTAACTAGGTTAAAAAACTATATTTAAATAATATCAAGAAAATGCATTTTTTTGTCAAAAATGCCAAAACACTGTGCAGTTTCTATTTTGAGAAATATTATTTTGCAATTTGGGCGGCACAGTGGTGCAGTGGTAGCGCTGCTGCCTCGTAGTAAAGAGACCTGGGTTTGTTTCCCGGGCCCTCCCTGTGTGGAGTTTGCATGTTCTACTCGTGTCTGCGTGGGTGTGCTCTGGTTTCCTCCCACATTCCAAAGTCATGCAACTTAGGTGCATTGGTGATCCTAAATTGTCTCTAGTGTGTGCTTGGTGTGTGCCCTACGGTGGGTTGGCACCCTGCATGGCGTTTGTTCCTGCCTTGCCCCCTGTGCTGGCTGGGATTGGCTCCAGCAGACCAAGGTGACCCTATGTTAGGATATAGCGGGTTGGATGATGGATGGATGGATTTTGCAATTTAAGGAGTGTTGGACTAATAATTACATGACTCACACTAATTGATGTTTTCATAATTTTGACATCAGACATGCTAATTTACATCTGTTTTGAAATACATCAATACACAAGTGTATAACTTGCCTTATTGTTCTAAAAATCCTGTGTTGCATTTTCTTTACTATAATTGTTTTGAACACATATAAAAAACATTCTATCTTAATGTGGAATCAATCGATAAAGCTTGTTTACTATTAATCAGGTCACAGTCTTATCTACTTTAATCGATATAAAATCAGGTCAGATCAGATCTAATATTTTACTAATTCAATATATTAAATATTACAATTGAATTATGGAAAATAAAAACTTTTTTGATACATGTCAGCAATGTATCAATAAAATATCACAATGAAAAATACCACATCCAGTGTTTAGATTTTTGTCTTTAACTCTGTAAAGTGCTTTTATATAATGCTGCTTTTATTTTATAATGCTGCAGACTTCTGAACTGCTTGCACGACTTTTTTAATTTGAAATAATTCTAATACAAAATGATGTCCTGTGTCTTTTGTCTTGATTCTTTATGAACATTGGCCATATGATGCACACCGTGAGATATCATTATGTGACATTTGTTCCTTGCATAAAGCACATTACCTACAGTATGCTGGAGTAAACTGTGAGCAAATCAATTTGTTTGCCTTAAATCTGAATACATATTGCTCATGCCGGTATATATACAGCATAATTCTGTATTTCAAGGGTCTTATAACTTAAGAGTTTTCTTTATAGTAGTATCACTTTGAATTTGGGTACAGTTAGGATCAACAATGGTAAATATACAATAAACAAAACAAGTTGTCATTTTTCTTTTTTGGCCTGTCATTAGTAATAGTAGCAGTTGTAGTACACAGAGAGCACCGAGTAAAATGAAATTCTTATGCATGTCCAACCAACATTCTCTTGTCCCATGATCATCAAGAATGTTTTATTTGTGCAGCTGTGGTCTGTATTAATATTCTCTGTATTTATTTACTGCATTTATTTGGCTCAAGCAGCAGAACATTTCACTTCTATGAACTGATTATTAAACAATGCAAAAACAGACAATATCATGCCTACTTATTAACAGAATAAGATCTGAAGTGATCTGTACCAAGTAGACATTCCTATACACTAGTCTTTTTATAAATGGATAGTTTAAAAGATGCCTTTGAACAGAGGACTAGCCATCATTTTTTGCAGAACAGCTGGTTATGTTCATGACAGCTAAATCAGGCCACACAAGGAACTGGCAAGTTATTTCAAGAATGCCCTTTGAAGTTAATGCTGTATAGGTCACTGGTCACTAGTTAAGAAAAGGGTTACAATGAAAACCTGCAGCCACAGTAATGCTCCAGGACAGGAGTTGGAGACCCCTACTGTTGACAGTAACTAAAAACATTGAAAGCTTCCTCTTCACAATAATGATCCCAGGAGCACCTTTTTGTTTCAGAAACTACTCCCCAGGTTTCCAAAATGACTTAGGCTGAAATGCTAAAGCACTGAGTCAGTTCGCATTTGTATATTTCAAGGGAAGAGCAGATACAGTAATTTTAAAATAACATAAAATAACATAAGATAGGAAAATTTCTCAGGCCCACTTAATCCAATTCATTGTCTTGGGGCCAAAGCCCATCCCTGCAGCACAATATATAGGGTGGTCCAGTTCTAATTATGCAATTTTCATTACGCTATAACTTATTAAGTTTATTACATAGGAAATCCCCCAAAAAACCCCGGACCATCAAGAAGTGTGCGAACTGACGACATGAAGAATCGTCTTCGCCGAACTGGAATCGTCCCCACATAAATCAAACTCATCCAGACGATCTGGATTTGCATAATTAGATCTGGACCACCCTGTATGAAACATCCCAGGACAGAGTGCTAGTTCATCACAGGGTCCACTTACACACACACAGAAAACATTATTATTATTATTATTTCAGAAAACAAGAAGCACCCCCCGTTACAGCCTTTGCAACATATAAGAAATCCATAGTTGAGTAGACACTAGTCCAGATCATACAGTGCCAGGCAATTCACATTGACTTGGGTTGAAGTTTAATGGACAATTGTAATTTGTTGAATGACACACTTCAAGAAAGAGTTTGTCAAGGGGAAAAAAAGTTTTTTAAAATATGACACTCCCAACAGGCAACCTTCACAGAAAACATAACTCACAATGGCAGATACAGAGATTCTCAGCACAGCTTTGAATATTCCCACAAAGTGAATTCTGTAATAGACCCAGAATCTGACAGAGAGCCAGAAGATCTTTTAGGAAGCCATTACAACCTCTCTAGGCTGACACCACTTGACACATACGTAGAACCCTGCTGCCCAAAACAGACAGCACACAGCCTGGAAGGAGCTGTAAGCCTGACCATTGCAAAGTTCGCTCAGGGCTCCTTCAAAAGCTTTGACATTCCATTGTGAGCTATCAGACCTGGAGCTGAGCAGGGCATCCCAGATGCCAAATGTTTCCAGTTATAGGTAGTACTTTTGCTTGTCATGCCAGTTTCTAAAGCATTGTCAGCAATCATCTTATTTTTTATATGTTAGGCACTTAAGTATTTTACATCTATTGCACCCCACCTGTTTTGCTGCAGCTCTTCTTCAATGGCTAGTTGGCACAATTAATTCATTGCCAAGAACACAATGACCAAAGATAGCTTTGCAATCCTATTTAAAGCCATGGAAGGAATAAGAAAACAATATGATTGAGTGCTCGTCTACAATATTGTATCTCTCTAGTGTCAATGAACTGTAGAAATAAAGGAATTTAACTACTAAAGAAAAGCATGAGCTTGACTGCCAAATATTTTATTTACCAGCACACACTACATCAAGAAAAATATTAATCCGCTTAATCTGTGATGGCATTAACAACAAAAACATTTATTTATATAGCACATTTTCATACGCAAGGTGTCGCTCAAAGGCCTTTACAAAATATCAAAGCAATAGTTACAAGAAAAGTAAAACAAATTAAATTAGTTAAGAGTAATAATGAATAAGCAACAATCAACCAATATGGGATTTCATAACATAGATATATAATTAGTAGAAAAGTAGAGTATATATTGTATTGTATCCTATGTCTCTAAAGATAAGTACGATGATAAAGTCAGATGAACGGAAGAACAGAAAAAACAGAAAATCAAAATCTCTAACTGTTCCAAGGTCATTGGGCATTCTACCTAACATAAATGTACTTAGGTCATTCTTCAATGCTTCCAGGCTTCGTCCCAGAGAATTCGATGCAGTGGGTCTCATGGACAGCTGGAGTACCACCTTTATTTGAGCATCACAGGTTGCTACACAGTGCCTCAGTTAGGGGATCGTGTGCAAAACGTCACCACAGAAAACCAGAAAATAAAGCACAGAAGTAGAGATTAGTAAAGACTGAAAATCCATCAAGAAAATAATCATTCTAGGCATGTATAGTATATTAGGAGTACAACTAAAATGTACCTATGAAAATGATTAGAATTGTTTTTAAGGTGTTTCTTAAAATGATCCATCATGTTAGCCTGTCATAGATAGATAGATAGATAGATAGATAGATAGATAGATAGATAGATAGATAGATAGATAGATCGATAGATAGATATATTTGTTTATTGATTTAAGGAACTTTATTTGTCCCCAGGGGGAAATTTGGCTTTTTTACAGAAGCTCTTTAAATAAATAAATACATAAATAGATAGCTAAGTAAATAAAGTAAATAGATAAATAAATACATATATACAAACACTTTGGTCTAAACACACACTGGAATAAATATAAAGCAAGAAAATTCAAAAGAATGACTGGTGAGGCATTATGCAGAAGTATTGATGTTGGTATAATGGAGCCCAAGTAGTGTTTTTGGACACACTTTTGCTGAATAATTTGTTGGCTGAAAGTCCTCAGTGCTAGTGATAGAATTCTATTTGATAGCTGACTTCCCTGTGATATACAGTATAACCAATGGCACAAACCTTACTTCAGCTATTAGGTCATATCATATAGAGTATGAAAGCATAAGCTGCTGAGCATTAGGTATCTTTTTGAAAAAATCATCCATGGAGTGACAATTACACTATTCTTCATGTTGTTGTCATGAACCAGTCAGGTTTCAATGACTTTAAATGTTACCCATACAACTTACATTTATGGAATGCATGACCGCCTTGTAGAACACACAGTACATAGCATGCAGATGGCTGACAATGAAAACCTTGTAATGCCCTTAAATCCATTACTTCATTGCTGAAACAGAGAAGTATTTAAATAGAAATTACCTTTTCTCACAACCTTTTCTCTGCTTTTTTCGTAGCTCAGCATTAGAGTGTACCAATTGGACTGGTGAAGTGATTGTTTTAAAAGTGGCAGAGGTAAGCAAGCATCTTTCTTTAAGGAATAAAACTAAACAGTGGACAGTAGACTTAATAGATATGTTACTCCAGTTTCTTTTGAGATCATTACCAAAACAAAATGTTAGCCAAATATTGAATCAAAACCAAACTAGAATTCAAAACCAAATATTTAGACTGTCTGGCGAGTCTTTGCAAGCTTGCCTAATGTAACTAGCCATTTCATATTGTGAATTATATCAATCACAATGTTATGGGTCACATAGCACAGGTGTCATCTACCTACTATAGCAACCATGGAGCAAAAAAGAGACAAAGATATAAAAAAGGCCCTGCAAATAAAATTTAGAAACAAGCAATGGTGACACCACATGAAATAACAAATGTAAAAAATTAAAAGAAAAATAACAGTATTATTGTAAAAAAAATTAAAATGAAACCAAAATGATTTCAATAAATTTGTAACAAATATAATTTGTTTTCAATGCAAGAACTGTGTATGTTTTTGCAAATCTGATAAAATGAAATTTCAAGTCAGCTGTTGAATAAAAAGTAGTTTTGCTGTAAAACATCGCCTTACTGCGGTGGGCTGGTGCCCTGCCCAGGGATTTGTTCCTGCCTTGCACATTGTGCTGGTTGGGATTGGCTCCAGCAGACCCCCGTGACCCTGTGTTAGGATATAGCGGGTTGGACAATGACTGACTGACTGACATCCACCTTAATAAAAGGGTAAGTGTCTATGTGTCTGTCTATCTGTCCAGTTGGTCTGTGTCTGTCATTCCAAAAGATGGAGCATCACAAACATTTGTAGTAATAAAAGGCATTGCATTACTCATTCCAATTGATGGTGCATTTCAAACATTAACCCTGGTTTTAGGAATCCCATACCAAATGGTATGTAACAGAGATATATACATTGCAAGGTGCACTGCAAACATTAATACTAAGGTCTACATTGATTTCAACTTGTCCTAGATGGGTAGCACAGCTAATTTTTCTTTAACAGCATTGTAATAAGATACATAAACATTGTACTGAATTATAAAAAGAAGAATCCGAAAGAAACATAATACAGAAAAAATCTCAACATTGCCACCTTGTGACACAAACAAAGAACAGAACAGTGAACATCCAATACATTAGTCTTGAACACTGGTTAGGCTTACCAGTTAGTTGTATCATCTCTTAGCAAAATGTCTTTCACATTTATTTTTTTTTTTACTTTTAATTATTATTGTATTAGCTCCTTCTCTGAGAACAATTAGAAAAAGTATACAATCTTTTAATTGCTGTTCATTTAAATAAATAAGTGGTTTAGATATGTAAATGTCACACGAATGTGCCCTTTTCTTTATTATATTGAATCTGTAAATAAGTGCATGCATATTGAGCCTCTTTTTGGTTAAGACATCTATAAAAGAATAAACTAAATCATATGAAGGCGGCACGGTGGGTTTGCTTTCCGGGTCCTCCCTGCATGGAGTTTGCATGTTCTCCCCGTGTCTGTGTGAGTTTCCTCCGGGTACTCTGGTTTCCTCCCACAGTCTAAAGACATGCAGGTTAGGTGCATTGGCGATTCTAAATTTTCCCTAGTGTGTGCTTGGTGTGTGTGTGTGTGTGTGTGTGCAGCCTATGGTGGGCTGGCACCCTGCCCGGAGTTTGTTTCCTGCCTTGCGCCCTGTGTTGGCTGGGATTGGCTCCAGCAGACCCCCATGACCCTATTATTAGGATATAGCGGGTTGGATAATGGATGGATGGATGGATAAATCATATGGAATTTAATTGATATGCATATGAGAAAAAAGACAAACAGTAGTGTAAAACTGTGTTAATTAATAGACTAGGAAATGACAGGCTTTCCTGGGGCAAAATATGTAAAAAGTTGAACTTTTGATTTATACTTGTAAAGTGCTTTGCAAATAAGAAAAGAGTTCTGTAAATGTAATGTATTAGTAGTATTATTATTACTGCTATTATATTGTCATTATTATTGTCACAAACAGTCATTTTTCCATCCATCCACTCATTTTCTGCACACACTAATTCCAATATAGAGTTAATTCAGGAATGAATGACTCATGAACACATTATATTATATTATATTATATTATATTATATTATATTATATTATATTATATTATATTATATTATATTATCCATCCATCCATTATCCAACCCGCTATATATCCTAACTACATGGTCACGGGGGTCTGCTGGAGCCAATACATTATATTATATTATATTATATTATATTATATTATATTATATTATATTATAT
>JANRMT010062817.1:51522887-51560150 GCA_026402145.1 Polypterus bichir lapradei
ATTATATTATATTATATTATATTATATTATATTATATTATATTATATACTATTGCAGTGGGTAGTGCTGCTTTAAATTCTAGCCTAGTCACTTTAGGTGGTGGGACTTTCACTTTCTTTTCAGTCTGCATGGATTTTTCTTCAGGCACACAACTTTTCTTCACATACACCAAGGTAATTTTTGTTAGGTTAATAGGATACTTCAAATTATCCCTGTATGTATGAGTGTGCAAGTGTAGTTACCCTATAATATACTGGTTCTTTATCCAGTGGCTGTCACTGTTTTGCTCCTGATGCTACTGGACAAGGCCTATGAGGTTCTGACAAGCAAGAATTAGATAATAATTTAATAGTTGGATGGATGGATAAATGGATCGATAGATTTTACATTAAACAAAGGCACAACTACATTAAACCACAGAACAGATTTAAGAAATGTGAAGTTTCTGTTTAGCTAATATAAACAAAGGGTATGATTTTTCAATAGGCCGTTTTGGAAAATGACTGACTGACATGACTGACCGTTTTATATAGTATAGAAATTGAAAGAAAATAAGGTTTTTGAACATTCAGATTAGGTTTAGCCTTGAACAGTGTGTATGTTCTTCTCATACAAGACTTTTATTAAATTACTTAATTCGTTTTTCTCATTTTATTTAAGTAAGTTAGAGACCTACAATAGTCAAAGATTTTTAAGATCATTGAACACTTGTTACAATTTATAAAAAGAATGAATTTTAGAGACACCCAGTGGAAAGATTTAGGTTGACACATACTACTTGCACAATAGAGATCCGCAGACACTCAAAACAACATTCTTGAACATTGAAAAACATGAAATCTTTATATTACATCACTTTCTTCAATTGAACACAATCTGATTTTTGCAATATTCATTTTGTGATGGAGCCTTTATAACAACATTTGTGCAGTAAATTGCACCATTTAAATTAGGAAAATCAGCAATCAGTACAAATTGCCTTTTAATCTTGGCTTGCTCACACTTAAGGATAGAGGTATTGTACTGTATATATCTGAGTGGGATTTTAAGTTTACCATCCTATACGGATGGCATGATGCAGCTCAGGGATGACTGCAAGATTTCTGACCAGTCAGCGAGTTAATGCTGAAAAGTGCTTGTTGCCAAATACATTAAGGTTGTTAAAACCTGTCACCAAACAGAGATCATGCGGTTTCTGTGAGACTGTCTCTGTAATGTAGGCTCAAAATCAGCACACAACTCCAAAAAGGCAGTTCTAGGACTTTTAAATCAGCCTATGAGCCAGTCACCTTTATGAGCCAAAAAATCATCATAGTCCCCGAAAACTTACTTTACCCTGTCATTGATAATGTCCTCCAAAAGAGCTAATACTGCCATTGCAAGTTACATTTTACAATACAAAGCACACCCTTTTATAGATTACACAATCAAAGCAATTGATATTAAGCATATGCTTTATGCTTTATTACCAACACTGAAGACCGTTGCATTGAGAGAACATGTCAATTGCCTGTGTTATTAGTTCAAGAACACTGAAATTTGACTGACACATCACTCAATTAAATTATATTTTCTGTTCACTTCATTGTGCCACCCGGAGCTGCTAAAATGTCAACACCAAAAAAGTCTACAGAGGACTTAGAGACCATAGAAACTTGCTATAACTTTAGGTGAATTTCCAACCCTGCTTTACAGCATTAATAGGGTTCACCTCTGGCCAGTCAGGCCTACTTGTTGAAACCGTTCCTGGTTTTAATAAATTCAGGATTAAGAATAGAGTTTTACTGAAAGAGTGTTTACTTGACATGCAGATGCTACTAACATTAAATGGAACTGAGTGAAAGATAGGACATGTCAAATTACATAAGACCACTGTTGATGACACCTACTGTGGTGGCATTATATCTGAAATGATTTTCATAAGCCTCTGTCAGAATATATCAAATCTCTGGGTCCACGGTTCTTGAGGCTGATCTTCCAATTAGCTGTGAACCACCCAATCTCACTGAGATTGCACAGGTGGTGAACCAGCTGATGTGGGGAAAGGCTGCAGGGATTTGTGGTATCTGGGGTGAACTTCTCCAGGCTGTTGGTAAGGCTATCCTCCTGGCATTGCAAGCAATCTTTGCTTCCATTTGGGAGACTGGCATCATCCCAACTGACTGGAAAATGGGACTTGTCATCCCTATCTGGAAAGGGAAGGGTGATCACCTGGATTGCAGCAACTACAGGGGGATAACACTGCTCTCAGTGCCGGGTAAGGTCCTTGCTAGGGTCGTCCTCAATAGGATCCATGATCACTTGCTCACCTACCAGCGACCGGAACAGTCTGGTTTTATGCCTAAGAAGTCTACCATTGATCGCATCCTGGCACTGAGGGTTCTCATGGAGTGCAAACGCGAATATCGGAACAGTTTCTTTGCAGCCTTTGTTGAGCTTTGCAAAGCGCTCGACTCAGTTGCTCGAGCTGCCCTGTGAGACATCCTGAGGGTTCGTAGGATCCCCTCGAGGTTGCTGGATATCATGGCCGGCCTGTACACTGGTACTGTGAGTGCTGTGCAGAGTGGAGGCAGGACCTCTGCCTTTTTCCCAGTTGATTCTGGGGTTCGTCAGGGGTGTGTTCTTGCTCCTACTCTGTTCAATGCTTGTATGGACTAGGTGTTGGGTAAGGTTGTGGGCTTCAGCAGCTGTGGGGCATCTGTTGGTGAAGAAAGGTTCACTGGTCACGATGCTGTGATCTTTGTGGAGTCAATGGAGGCTCTGATCAGGGCACTAGAGAGACTGAGTGAGGAGTCTGAGTGTCTGGGCTTGCGAGTGTCCTGGATAAAAACCAAGATCCATGCCTCTAGTGACCTCATGGGCACAGCCATCAGCAGTGTGTTGTGGTAATGTGCCTCACTGGCATTACCAGCAATTAAATAAAATTAGTTTAGTGTCCTCTGCAGTGATATGATAGAGGCTTTTGTTTGGGGGAAAAAAAGTATAAAGAAATTAAACTTGCCTTTTTCTTTTCTTTTAGATAATGCAGAGAGACGTCTTTGCTGACGATATGAGCGATTTTTGGGGAGTGTTGCGGCGGGTCTCGTGTAGAGTGGAAAGGTGGCCCGGGATGGCATTGTCTGTTTTCCACTCGTGCACATGTCTCCCGCGACCTCATAACACTAGAAGAGCAAAAGAAAGTGCGAAAAACCTTAATATTAGTTTACCACGGTTTAGAAAGGGGATCCCGTATGGGCAGTTGTCTGGGCAGTAGCTCGGAGAAGAAAAGGAAAATAAAAATGCTTACTTTCACTTTTTGGGAGAAGCGCAATTCGCCCTTGTTGAGAGGTTTACTTACCTTGGCAGTGACATTCATGTCTCTGGTGACTCTCCCTATGAAATCAGTAGATGGATCGGGAGAGCATGGGGGGTAATGAGGTCGCTGGAAAGGAGTGTGTGGCTCTCCCGATATCTATGCAAAAGGACGAAGGTCCAAGTCTTTAGAGTCCTGGAGCTTCCTGTCTTGCGAGACATGGACGCTATCCAGTGACCTGAGACGAAGACTGGACTCCTTTGGTACTGTGTCTCTCCGGAAAATCCTTGGGTACTGTTGGTTTGACTTTGTGTCCAATGAGCAGTTGCTCATGCATTACCTGCATTGTGAGGGAGCATCAGTTAAGGCACTACGGCCATGTGACATGTTTCCCCGAGGGTGATCCTGCTCATAAGATCCTCATTGTTGGGGAGTCGAGTGGCTGGACCAGGCCAAGGGGTCACCCACGTAACACCTGGCTGCAGCAGATAGAGGGTAATTTCTGGAGGGTGGGACTGGACCGAGTGTCTGCCTGGGGGGTTGCAAACCGGGATCCCACGTTGTTTTGTTGTGTAGTGGGTGCGGCAACACACTGTACCAGTGAATGTTCCTCAACTTGACTTGACTTCTGTCTGAATGAATTTGTCTGAATTATCAGCCTCATTAATAAAACAAGACAGATGTAGCATAGGATCATGCACGTGAGAAAATATTATGAAGGACTAGATTTACCTCAAGGCCCCATTTTTAAAAGTTTTGGGTCAGTGGCCTTTGTCACTATATGAACAGCAGTGCGAAAGTAGCAGAGTGTTTATAAGAGTTACAGCCTTGGCATGAAGAATACGTTAATTACATCCTCTAGTAATTAAACTGCAACACCCTTAAATATATGAACAGATACACCCATAATTTGTACCAAAAAGTATGACTGACTTTTATCTGTCACGCTCAAATACCTGTCCTTTTATCCACATCACCAGGAATGGCATTTGCTCAGTGTTCGTTGAAAATAACATATATAAATATGTTTATATTTGTGGTATGGATAGTGAATTTAAATTCTTTATCATGAAACAGACTTAAGGAGTGGGTGACATTACATAAACTGTCTTTGGACTTTGATTAGGAGCACAACTGATAGTCTTCTGATGTCTCAATGTATAAAGACAAACCAGTCTTTTATAATCTTTTTGTCTGTTTCATTATTCTTTACACTGTAAATTTAATTTTCCTTCGTTTTTGTCTATATATTATTGTCTAAACATTTCACAACTTATAAAGTTTTCTCTTAGCAGAATACAGTAGTATTCGGTATACACTGAAAAAAGTATAATATTGATGTTGTTCATTCAACGTAAATTTTCTCTTTCAAGCAATTTAAGATTAGTCATTTAGTGTCGTAGCTTGAAATATTTGGTTTCAGATCTCAATCAAAGTAAAAAAATGTGTTTGTACCAAAGTAAGTTATGGTGGAGGGAATAAACGTAAAAATCCTATTTCAGTTAACCTAATATTTTAGGTTGTTCGTGTGCTGTGTTTGAGGGGCCGTTTGTATATTCTTCTGGTTGAACTTTCCAGCATGATGACTTTCCAACTGCCGAAAATGACAAACAACTTAAAAAATAGATTAACTTCAGTATAAAACAATTGAATTGCACCCAATCTCTCTTAATGTTTGCCTCAACTTAAAAATTGTGGGACCAATATGCTAAAAAGAATTATATTGGTTCAGATTGAAAATATTAAGTGTGCATCATTACAAAACTTTTTTCAGTGTACCTGGCAATCAATATACAGTAAATTTCTCCTGAAAAAGCATTGCCTTCAAGAAAGCAATCTCCAGACAATAAGCTCTTCTTCTTTGGAGTGGCATGAGTACTTTTCCAGTGTAAAACTTCTAAACCATTTCTGCATAGCAACAAAACAGGAATGAATGAGTAATATAAAATTCTAAAATGTCCATTGTTTTCCTATTCAAAATCAAAGTTTTTCAAAATCAAAATTATTCATCTAGCATTCAGTCATAAATGCTATTTAGTGAGTAGTTTTCCTATCAGACAAAGATTGGAGTGGAGGATGCAATATTATCTGTCTGCTTCACAAGGCTTATTCTCACTTGGACAAAGCTGGCAGGACTGTGAAGATTAGGCTTTTTTTATTTCTTCAGTGACATCAATGCCATCCAGCCATCCCTGTTAAGGCATAAACTCAGTGATATGCAGGTGGATGAGCCTATGGTGTCCTGGATAATGGAATATCTGTCAGGCAGACTGAAGTTTGTGAGACTTAAGGACTGTGTTTCTGATATAGATGTGAACAACACTGGAGCACCACAAGGAACAGTCCTGTCTCTTTTTCTCTTCACTCTGCACATCTCAGACTTTAAATGTAACACCAGGTCATGTCACTTGCAGAAATTCTCAGATGATTCTACACTTATGGAGTGTATTTATAAAGGGAATGAGACAGAATATAGGAGTCAGGTGGAGAACTTTGTTTCCTGGTGCAAAGATAATTGTCAGCATCTAACATCAGCAAAACCAAGAAACTGGTCATTGACTTTCCCCATACCAAAGTGCCTCCATGTCCAGTCACTATTCCGGGAGCAAATGTAGAAGTGATGCAGTCCTGCAAGCACTTGGGGGTCAGTATCAATGACAGGTTGGCCTGTCTCAGAAAACTATATAAGAAAGGGCAGAACAGGCTCTTTTTCCTTCAGAGACTATGTTCCTTTAATGTGGGAATTGACATCCTTCACATCTTCTACAACCCTGTGATGGCCAGTGCAGTCTTCATTGTGCTATGCTAGGCTGGTAACAGCTAATTGAAAGGGCAGGCTCAGTTATGGGATGCACTCTTGACACCGTAGTGGTAGAAGTGAAGGAGAGAATAAAACAAAACTGAATGCCATTATGAATAATGCTGCACATCCTCTCTCTGACACACTAACACTGAGAAATTTTCTCTTTTTTAAATTTTCTTCCTGTTTAGTCATTCTAGTGTGTGTTCAGACCAAAGTGTGTGTATAAATATTATATAAATATTGTCACAAACTCAACAAAGAGCCATAGCAAGGTTTAGGGCAGCTATCCGTATGTTGTTTCCTGGCTGCAAAATTGAATAAAGTGATAGCACTGATGTGCACAAATCGGAGTCCAAAACAGAACCGAGGGGATAGTGGAAAGGTGGCGGCTTCTAAAGGACAGTATAGGAAATGACATCAGAGGGGCCGGAACCGGAAGGGTCTTCATCCATAGGCTCTGACCCAGAAGTGACATCAAAGGGGCCGGTACCAGAATTGACATCATCAGGGCCTGACGGAATTTCCCATGAACGATCTGCTGAAAAGTGAGAAAAAGAGTCAGTGTACTCTGCCCCATGCTAGTCTGTCTTGGAATTACCCTCATTCAAGCCCTTTAGCTTCCTCCAATGCTCACATGTGTGACAATATATATTGTAACAAAGGTGCTATACAGTATAAGTGCTGACCTCACACAGAGTGATAAAGTGATGGATGCACGTATAAACACCAAGTAAACTTTTATTTTTCTTCACCTTTGGGGCACATCTTTCCCGTGTCCCACAGGTAGTACACAGTCCCAAAAGCACCACAAAGCAAAACACACACTACTCTTTACACCACCACTCCTCCCGGCAAGCGTTGTCCTCCTCCTCCTGACTCAGGCTCCATAGTGGTGGCTGCTGGCTCCTTTTATAAGGCATCCGGAAGTGCTCCAGGTGCTTGATTGCCATTTCCGGCTGCACTTCCGGGTGTGGTGAAAACACTGCCCATACTCCAACTCCCATGAAGCCCATGATATATATAAAACTATTTTTGTATTTATTTAAAGAGCTTCTGTAAAAGCAAAAATTTCCTCCTGGGAAAAAATAAGTTTCTGTCAAGTGCATAATGTTTGCTTTCAAGCGCCTTCTTTCATGTTAAATTTAGTATTAAATCGTTGCTGTGTTTTTGAAGCCATTCAGAGAATTTCAAGTCCATGTTAATTTGTTACCTTCAATTGTACATTTATTTCTGGAAAGGTTATTTTTCATTATTATTTTTTGTTAGAATGTGTTACATAAGAAATTTGACAAACAAGAGGAGACCATTCAGTCCTATGACGGTCCAGCTTGGCGCCACATTCTTTGGCAAGTTGAACCCAGAACGGTTGACAGTCTCAGGAACACACACAGTCAGCAAAAGGTGGTGCAAGCTGTTTCAGTGCTTTTATTTAAAGCATTGTCCAAAAGTGCAGTCTACTCAATAAGTAAATAACCCCTAGAAAATGTGCAAAGTGGAAGTTAAAATGTCAAATAAATAAATCCAATAAATACAAAGATAAAAATCACAGCAGGAAACAAACACGAAGCCCAGAAAAGTTTTCTAAAACACAACCTCTCCGCTGTTTATCCCAAATGGAATCATGCACCCCAAGCAGACGTCCTTACGACAAGCACAGCCAATCATTTAACTGGGCTTGGGTCTTCATCGGCAGTCTGTTGGGGTCCATAAGGCACCACACCTGGCCTTGCTCCCTTTTCTCCTGCTGACGTTCCTTGGCCTTTAGCGGGAGCCCTCTTGGAGTTTTCGGCCACTACTGCTCCCCAAACCCCTCAGTCCCCTCTTGAGCGGTGGCTACATGCTCCACTCCTGGGACTTTCTTCCCAGCTGCCTGCCTCCACTCCTCTTCACACTGGCTCTTCTCCTGACCCTGACTTCTCTCAAACACCCCTTTATCCCTTTTATCCTTCTTTTCCTGTTCTACCTGTTAGCACAGGCACTCTGCCTAATGAGACGCTGATAGTCAATGGGAAACAGCTGAGCCAACTGCTCAGGCGTTCAGCAGAGAAACAACTTGCTGTCCCTACTGAACTCCCTGCAACCGTGCAGCAGAGTGCCAGATGCACAAGCCAGAGTCTAGCTGCATCACTTATGCTTACTTATTTATTTAAAATGGCATAGTTGCCACGGACATCACTTTACCCAAAGCCAATTAAGCTTGTTTGTGTAATAACTAAGTTGTTCCTGTGTTCCCACTGCCAAAACAGCAAATTGCAACCCTTTTATAAACTGTAAGGACTTAAAGACAAGACATACTGTAAATAAAGGAGACTGGCATGCTTGTTGGGCTGAATGGCCCGTTCCCAATTTCTCCAACATTCTAATGAAATACAGGACATACTGAGACTCAGAACCTAAACAAGACAAACAAAAAGTACAAATTGTACAAATAAACATTAAGTCACTATTACTTTCAATGTTTATGTCGCAATGTATTTCAGATTACTATCTTTCTCTTTGTAAATTGGTAGGGAATAAACAGTAGCTTCCTTCTCTGAGCTCTATACCACATTGTGTGCAGGCACAAAGACCATTTTGATGAAACATTTTATAAAGAAGTGCTTTAAGGTTTCATAGAAAATTTGTCTAACATCTTAATCTGCCTTACATAGTTGTTCTTTAACATACTACGAAAACTAAAAGTTCTGCCCACATTCAGCTGCAAAGGTCTTCACTTGTGACCGCCAAATTAACTTATTTGTTTAAATGACTTGCCAGCTAAGAAGCAATTCGCGGGTCATTATTTTTTCTATATAAGATAAGTTCTCTCAAATCAGTTTCTATTACTCTCATTTCTGTCTGTTTTATCCTGTCTATATCCTTAAATTTCTTGTATCTATATGTAACATTTCTTTTCAATGATGTCCTTTAAGCCTCTATGTGCCATACCATGCCCTCAGATGAGCACATTGTTAGACCCTTCATAATATCTATTTCATGCTGTTGTCTGGCCAGTTGTCTTTTTGTTGTTACATAATGTTGGTAGTCATTCTACTTATTCATTCTGTATCTTTTCCTATTTTCATGAGGGGTTGAAACCCTTTTTCTTCAAATCATCTTTTACTTCATCCATTTTCCTCTTCTTTCTCCTGTACTTCCATTCCCATTGCGCACATATTTCCTATTTCTTATCGTCTCATTTCCTATTCTGTCCTTTATTGTAACTTCACACATCCATCTTGACATTTTAATTTCTGCCACATCTAATTTATTCTCCTACACTCCCTATACTACCCATTTCTCAGTTTTTTTTCTTTTGTTTTTTCTGTCCTCCTGGCCATTTGACCTTACCTTTTTCTTTATTACATAATGTATAATACTATTGCCTAATCTTGTTTGTTTATGTTTTTTATTAACTTCTGTTTATTTCATTTAGTAAAGCACCTTGAGCTACATTGTTTGTAAGAAAACATGCTATATAAATAAATGTTTTTGTTGTTCACACATTATTGTTAGTCATACCACTGTCTTAAAAACCTTTAACTTTCACCTGAATTCTTCCATTACGCAATACTCTTGGGACCTTCTTCCAACTGTTCTATTGACACTGTACTCTGCGTTACCTCTGCATGTAATTTTCCTTCATGGGCTACTACTAACCCTAGATATTTAAACTTATCCACTCTTTACAATAGCTCTCCTTACAAGCTAACTTCTGAATTCTGATCATCATTAAACCTCAAATATTCTGTCCTTTTCCTATTTATCTTCAATTCTCTATCTTTCAAAGTCCTTCTGTATTCTTTCAACTTTCTCTCCACTTCCTCCTTTCTAATGCTACATAACACAATATATTCAGCAAAAAGCCTGGAATAGGGGGATCAGTCTTTTATCCCATGAGTTAACACATCTACAACCAGATCAAGGAGGCATGAACTTAAAGAAGATCCCTGGTGTAGAACTGCTCTAACTTGGATTTTTTTTGTTACCCCTATAGTAGCCCAAATCCCTACTCCCTCATACATATCCTGGACAATGCTTACATACTCATAAGGTACTCCTTTCTTTATCTCTCATGCACCTCCAGAACTTATGATGTGGCAGTCATCATTAGCCTTCTCCAAACCAATAAACACAATATAAAAACCTTTCTGCCTTTCTCAAGGCTTCTTTATGAGCTATCTCAATGCAAATACTGCATTAGTTGTTTCTCTCTGTGGCATAAAACCAACCTGCTTCTTCCACATGGTGGTCTTTTCTCTAAGCATTCTCTCTATAACACTTCCTAAGCTTTCATTGTGTGTATCTTCAACTTTATCCATTTATAGTTTTTACAGTTCTGAATATCACCCTTCTCCTTATAAGTGAATGCAATCACACTGTTCCTCCACTCCTCTGATATTCTCTCCTGTTTATAGATCCTCTGGTAGTCATTCTACTGTCACCTGAAAATTGATATCAATTGTGGTGGTTAATAGGCATTTGGGGCTTTTTTTAAATGTCATAGTTTGTTTCTGTTTAGACCCCTTCCTTAGCTTCAATACCTCGTTGTTTTCTCTCTGTCTTGTTCTCACACTAGTGTTACACTTAAGCGACAAATAGGAGTGAGCAGGGTTAAACATACAATGCCCAGGCAATATGATTGATCATTCTTCTTTCAATATGCATTCATCCATCCACTTTCTGAATATGTTTTTTTCACCATTATGAACCAGAGCCTATACTGGTTGTTTTGGAGTAATTCAACCCTGAATTAGATACCAGTCTATTGCAGAGTACATTTAACCTGAGATGAAAACTTTTCAGAAGTATGAGGGTATCAATGCACCTGTAGAAAAGTAATTTGAGTACAGGAAGAGTATGTAAGTTCCACACTGGAAGACAGTGATCACACACAACTGAACGCAACACCCTAGAGTGATGAGAGAATAGTTGATTCATTGAAATTGGCATCATTTTGTATGGATGTTCTAATGACAGAACACAATAATGATGACTTAATGCACATCAAATTTCTGATTGGGTGTCTTCACACATCCAACAATTAAGCACTAGGAAAAATTAATTTTTTTGTTGGTCCTCCACGATTATATGTATTATCTACGTAAATGCATAATTTTTTTAGGCCTTTTATTTGTCTTAACAGTGCAGAGAACTCCAAAATGTACTTCTCAATCAAGCATCTGTCATGTACATTACAAGTCGAAAACCTCCTTTTAATCTGAGATAAACACTTTTGCATGATTTTGTCATACAAAATTTCACACAGACCCAACTGTATAATGTCTAAAGTTACTAAACATCGCTGGCTTCTTTTATGTGTTATCTGCATTGTTGAGGTGTTGACCAAATTCTGTCTGTAAGGCTACTGTTGTCCACTCATAACAGACTAGTGTACAAAAGAAAAGACTAATATGGTGATCAAATTTGCATTATTGTAGTATGTCAAGTAACGTTTACTCATTTTTTGGAAGTGATATCTGAGGTTGAAACTCAACAAATGAACAACACATATTTTTCTTCCAAAAATTTATTTAAAAAATAGGCAAAAATATAAATATACATTTTTCTTCTGTGTTCATCTTTGCATTACAGCACCACAAACTTTGCTACATTTGCAACATGACATGTTATGATAAGCTTATAAAATGGCTTTATCAAGTGCATAGAACATTTTCATTATCGTCTTCTAACACTGAGCCGTTCAAGTCTTTGCAGCGTCTCTCTAGTGAGGTCATTTACAATAGCCCAGGAGCAGAAAGAGAAGTTCTGAAAATTAAAAAGAACAAAACATAATTTCAGGATACCATAAAGGAAATCTAAAACAGATTATTTTAAAGCAGAGATGAATAGCTACTGTAAAGTTATAATATTATGTCAAAACAGAAACATTATTTGACGAAGAAATAAAATTAGTACTACATTAGTAACATTATCTTCAATAAAGGAAACTGTTGATACATTTATATTTTATTTAGTACTTACCTTATTTATTAGAAAGGCTTCAGTTTTTTCAAAGCATTCAGAAATTTTCTTGTTTGTGGCATAATTAGGATGCTAAAAATTCAAACAAAGAAAAATTGCATTGAAATTTCATTTGGCTATTACAGGATTCATCTATTGTTATATGAAAAACATTCAAGCACTTTGTTAACATGTCTAGGAAATTATAGAAAACAGTATGTGCCTTTATTAACAACCTGACATTCTCCAGCCCACTTTATCCAGCTCATCAGAAAACTGCCCTGCATACGATGCCAGTGCACTGCAGAGCCCACTCACCCAGAGACACAGACATCTGGAGAGCATAGCTGGGCATGTAACTCAAACTTATCTGTGAGGTAGCAGCACCACCATACTTCTCTGTTTAGAAGAATATTACGAGAATAACACAAGAGTATTATCGACTCAAAATGACACCTATTTTGACAGAAAATGATTGGAATAAATAGATGGCAGGAGGACGGCACTGTGGTTAGTGCTTTTGTCTACTGCTCTAAGACCTGGAAGAGTTTCAATGTGCTAAGTCTAAATGTTTTCCTGTGGATTATCTCTTAGCAATCCAGTTTCCTTCATCTCAGAAAGGACAAGCTATTTAGCATTTCCTAACTGTCTCAGTAACAACGACTATGAATGTGTGTGTGAGTGTGCCATGCGATAGCCTTTTGCAGAGTTGGTTTTTGCCGTGTGCTAGCAAATATAATAAAATTAAATTTGACTTGACTTTCACAGATTCTGTTTTTATTGAAGTTTTTTTTTTTTTGCCCCTGGTTTCACCTTACTTAAACCAACAAAAACTTTTTAAAACATTACATATTGAATATATTATAAAATTAAATATAACATTTTTTTAGTAATTGCATAATTAAAATATTTAAAACATTCATATTAAAGATTTGACATGTCTATTTTTTCTTTTTGACAAAACATAACACCACTTGAATGGAAAACATACTTACACAAGTTTCAAGCTCCATTTTAGCGCTGAGCACAGCATTTAAAAATTCAGCATGCTCCTTATAATCTTTCTCATAAATTGAATATGTTTTCTTTACAATATCTATAAGGGATTCACTGTTCTGGTCAGTCTGTTTGGTCAGAGAAAAAAAAACATATTACTGCATCAGTTATAAATTTTCTTCATATTTGACTTTGCTTTTGAGGTGCTGTATGTGAATGATTAGTCCACAGCAGACCATTTAGTTAACTGCTATGAACAGGTAACAGTTATAGGAGTTGAAGATTTCAACTCAAACCCATGCAATCATTTGAAATACAATACACAGCCTGGTTGGTACTAAAGGAGAAAATCTTTTTGTAACTTGTATAATCTTTTTAAAGTGACTTCAGATGATATTCACCTTAAAACAGCATTATATAAAAATCATATTGTAGTACACTAACCATTTCCACTAAAGTGAAAATATTCAATAAACTAAATTACACAGAGGGAGATACAGTGTGCCCAGGTTAAAATAAAATGAACTAAATATATTGTGGTTTTAATTACCTGGCACATAAACACAATGTAATTTGGCATATGCTGTTGGTATGCAACATTTTAGAGAGGACAAACAACAACTCACCATTCTAACCAGAGCTTTAGGATCACACAAATTTCTTTCGTCATATTCTTTAACACACTCCAGGGAAAACTTGGCTTTCTGTAAGTAATACAGCATTAAAAAGACCTTTAGAGTTATGAAAGTGATTAAAAGGCCACTCTTTATCACTATCTTTATTTTATACGGCACCCTTCACAGAGCACAAACCGTTCCAAACTTCTTTGCAAAGCAAGGAACGTAACAATTTATATAAGATAACTACTTTAATGCCTATGCAAACTACATATTTTTTTAAAGATTTTTCATTAACAAAAGATTACCAGTTTTTCCAAATCTTTTAAAAGGTCTTTCCAGTAAATTCTTTTCATGCAGTTTCTGTGTGCATTGATGACCAGAGCTTCAGAACAGAGCAAAGTGATGGCCAGAAGAATTCCAATGCTGTTCATTGTCAGTCTGCTGAAAACAAAGTAAGAAAAAACTGAACCTCATTTATTAAAGAACCCACATAATCTTTAAAGCATTAAATAGAGTTTAAAAATGTGATACACGTGACAATTTATATAATATAGGGCATCAAATTGATTATATTATATGGAAACACAGTAGTTATTCTACAGTACACATTCAAACTTTTAATAACAAAAATATGTTTATTTTGTAAATGCATAACTATGATCAAGAACAGGATTACAACTTATTTACAATGTTTTTCATTTTAATTTAGATTTAGAATTTATTAATGGAATGGGGGATGGTATGGATTGCACTGCAGTCTCACAAATCCAGAATTCAATGTTTGTATCCTGTGTTTGCTTGTTGTCCGTGTAGAGTTTGCACTTGTTTGAGTGTGTTTTTCCTCCCACCTTCCCAAAGACATGCTGGTTCAGTTGACTGGCAATTTCAAATTGGCCCTGTGATGGACTGGTGCCCTGTCTAGGGATAGTGCTGTTAGGATAGGTGTCTAAAGCCCTAAATGGGATTGAGAATGATATGCTAATGCACATTTTATTGTTTTTACTTTATACTTAAGTTTTTAAAATAGGCTCCCTTTTTGTCAAATATTCAGTGTTGAAGAATTTATGATACAAAATTACCCAGTATCATTCATTCTTTTATGTAATAAGAAAAAAGGTTTGCTGTTAAATCTCTTAAGGATCAATTCATCTTTATCTCTAGTTTGCCTGTACATAATGCGGTATATCTGGATGTAAATACCAAGCACTATATCTCCACCAAATTTCAAAGTTAACATCCTTTTGCAAATACCATAATAAAAATTAATACATACTGTATTAATAAATGTTAATTAAACCAAGTTCATGCAGCCTCAAGAATGGAAATGAGAACAGATGCATATTTACTAATGGATGTCATTTACAGTACATACAATTTAAACGTCTATTGCAAATTAACTTCAGCCATTAAGCCATACTTTTAAGTATACCTCACATGTTTACCTTTTAGTATCTGAAAATGATACGTTAATTGTCACTTATAAAATAACTTAAATTAGTTGCAGCTGCCACCCATCTGTCTTCTTATTCTGCCCGTCTTTGATATCTAACTTTGAAACAGCTGTCCTGCTACTAGGCTTAAGTTTACTGAATATATTATATATATTTGTCTCCAAAGTCCTTAGTTTCTAATAAATTATCACAAAAACACACTGTTCTTTCCTTGAATGTACAAAGTCAAAATTCAAACAGAACTTACAGTACTGGCCTTCTTTGATGTTTGGCCAATTTTTTGAAGGTTATTACAATCTGAATATCAGACAGTGATTCAAGTGAACAAGCTGTTTAGAAATATTCACATTAAAATAATGTATCCAGCAAATTGCTTTCCCTACATAAAGCTATGAATGTAACATTAGAAAATGGGTGGCCAAGGTGAACAAAAAATGCAAAAATCATTGCTTCTGTTCTAGTTCTACAAGAGTGATACACAGGCTTCTAGCATTTTACAATACAAATAACATTCCCAAGCCTGATTTAAATTATTGTCATTTCCACACATTTACATTTACATACATACACACACACACAGATAAAGGGCAAATCATGTTCAAAAACGTCAAAGATTGACAGAAAAACTAGGCAAAATGGACAGGCTTTTACAGTTCTAATAATTGTGCCATGTTTTATTCAGACTGAGTGATTCCTTTTTAAGATATTACACTACCCACAGCCATCACTCCCAAATTTGGTTATATTTTGTTCAGAAAAGAAAAAAAGTGTAAATCAGTGCCATTTTCCTACCATCCACATTGACCTCTGTTGCAGCAAAATCTATTAGAACACTTTTAGCATTTTTGTTCAAAATCAAAAGGCTTCCTGGCATTTTACATTTATAACAAATGTGCCATGTTCGATTTGGATTGAGTGATCACTTTCTGAGTTATTGTGGCTATAGGCTCACATGCTGAGACACACATAAATGGGTGCCATAATGCTGAATGTTTAGAAAAATCATTTGTAGAGATGTCCAAGGTTTATCAGTCTGCAGAAAAGCTAAAAGTTTTGTAGTTTTCACAATACTTTCACTCACTACTTATATTTCCAACCATCCATTATCCCACCCGCTATATCCTAACTACAGGGTCATGGGGGTCTGCTGGAGCCAATCCCAGCCAACACAGGGTGCAAGGCAGGAAACAAACCCCGAGCAGGGCATCAGCCCACCGCAGACTACATATATTTATGAATGGTATTTGTATTGTTTGTAGGGAAAGCAATAAACTATGCAAAAAGTTGTTAAATATACTTGTAAATGGTTTATGTATATACATGTACAGTATATTCAAAGAAACACACATGCACTATATATGTATACGTATACAATAAAAACTAAACACATTTTAATACTTTATTTCAAACCAGGCGTAAAGTTACAATTATATACCCAACACTTCCTACAGACCATATTAAATATTAGTTCCTCCATAAGTACATGATAAGATATTCTTTATAAAGTGCACATTTTTCAGAGATCCTATTAACATTAACCCCTTTTACAGAAGTAATAAGAGATAGATTGAACAAACCTGTTGGAAAGCTCTTGTGGATCCTTGGGATTTGTTTCTTCAAAGGCTGCTTCACAGTCTGTTCTACTGATGCCATTCTTAGAGCTCCCTGCATACCTATATATATATGTCTATCACCTGACCCCACCTGTTAGGTTTACACAAAATGAAACACATGCATTTGCTTATTTCTCTGTTATTGGGCTTCTTCACTATACACTGTACAGGTACATTTATTTCCAGGATGCAACACCACATAGGAAAAGTGTGGGCGGGTATGTAGGAACTGACTCGTCTAAAACTTTCATTTGCAGTCATCTTGGCTAGCTGAGTGACACTGCATAAGAATGATAATTATGGTCTTCATTTTTCCATGGCATCTAGACCTAATGTGACAGTAATCACCGCTGCATTTGTTTATAGAAATGTATTTACATAGTGACAGAAGTATACATTATTTAAAAATCTACAAAAGTAATAATGCCCTTCTATAAAATTATCCATTTCAGTTTGGTATGAATAAATAACAAATGTTGCACGTATAGGTTAGACATATTCTTATCCTACTGCATATTTTTATAAATAAATACAATTTTTTGTACATAAGTTCTGAAATTGAAAAGAACTTTGTGTGTTCATTATTTACTATTAAAAGTTTAGTATAAGGAAAAAGTTATTTTGACTAATTAAGCACTTTACATACCCAACTGTTATAAAAGTTACTCATGTAAAAAAGCTTTGCTCAGGTGAACATTTATTTGCTTGTATTTTATAAATTCAGCATTCTAATTCATGAAGTAATTTAATTAAATAATACATATTCAGTTGTCAATAAACTGGTAGCAGAAAACCCAGTTTCAGTTCAGTGGATATTGGTTCTGTCTCAGGATTTAGTATCCTGGGTTCAAATCCCTCACTCAGACGTGGTCCATGGGTACCATATATGTTTTTCCTGTGTCTCTCTTGGGTTTTTCAACCACATCCTCAAATGTATGAAGGTTAGGTTATTTAACAATTTGAAACTGACCCCAGTGTATTGGAATAGACCCTATACTGGATTAGTTACCTATCCAGGGCTCTTTGCTGCCCTGCACCCAATGCTGCTGAGATGTACTCCTGCCCTTTATAGCCTTGAATTTGATAAAGCAGGTTTGAGAATATCATGTTGTGTATAAAAGCACAAAGAACTTACATAATGTTCAGTGATCAACCCAGGTATAAACCTTTCTAAATGAACATAAGGTTAGAGGTTCAGAGGTTCAACTTGCTGCAAATATACAGTAATATATGCTGAAGAAATATTAAGTACTGCATTTAAAGAAAAAGTACAGTATGATTCCCCAAAAAAACTGTAAATGAATAAACTGAAGCAGAAGGAGAAGGCAAAGTTAGATACATACATAGCTAAACTGTGTACAGTGTCTACAGCTTGTGAAAGTTCAGCATCTACGTTTTTTGTCTTTCACTTAATAAGTGGCTAATTTTGTACACAGAAGTACAATATATATTATATCTGCAGCAAAAAAAAAACATCTATTACAAGGTATCATCTTCTTTTAAAATGTATATAGTGTCAACAAGTGCCACCTAGTGGCAATCTGAATTAAATCTCAAAAATGTGAAAACTCAATACACTTTGTTAGATCTATCAAACAAAACAAGTAGGAGAGCAGAGATCATCACTGGTTCTGTTGATATACTGGTGTAAGCACATGTTGTATGGTTTCCATCAAAGGTGGAAGACCAAGTGTTGTTAAAAAAAGTGATTGTAAGCACTTAATAATAAAAATGTGTATTTGTTTTTGGGCAGCTTATGAAAACTAAAAGCACTTCCTTCAGTTCTGTATCAAACATAAGAGTAAATTAAAGTGATTACAAAAAAACCCTGATATTAAAAATTGTTTGAGATAGTGGGAAATACATGACAGACTGAAAAATAATACAATAAGCACTGATTAACACATTGAGCAAACTGTGAAAGGGCTCATTTTTAAAAAGACTCCTAGAAAGTTGTGCCTGATTTACACTATACTATACATATTCAAAATCATCCAATCTATTCCTTCTTTGCTTAGTGACTCTTGTAATTAGCAGTATCCATGATCTATTTGGTCCTTAAATTCATTATAAATACTTCATTTTAATTTAAAGATGTGGTGAAATGAATTAATGCATACCACAAGGTAATTAAAGTGCATTGTGACAATATATTTTCAAAGGTATTGCACCATGAAAAGAGAAGCCAAAATACCACTTCATAAGAATGAAAAAATGACATTTCCAAGAGTAAAGGAACAGAGATAAGTCACCAGTCTAAGTTTAGATAGGGAAGCTAAATTAGTTTAATTTTGAAACATCTATATGTTCATTTTTCAAAGAGTATGAATTTTCGGCTTAAGAATGGTCAGAGGAGTAACCTGCCTGTCTGACTGACACTCTTGATGTTAAAACACCTGAGTTTGCTCTCACTCAATACACTGCTGATAAGTCATATCCTAAACCTTTTAGTAATTTCTAATTACTGGTCACTTTCTCTGGGGCAGATGAACATTGATGATGCCTAGTTTATAGAAAGGCAACAAGCCTAGGAGGAAAGTGAATTTAAGTAAATCTCACAACATAGATGTATGAGGAAAAACCAAGAAATAACTAAATAGAAAATAACAATATGCGCAAATCTTTATTTGTGTGAATTAAATTATAGCTATCTTTTATAAATATTTTAAATAACAGTAATTTTGGCTGCAAGCTTTTGCACTGACACTTTGTCTCTGTTTAAAGTCCATTAATTTCTGCTCATATTCCCATTTGTCACTGAACACCATAACTGCCGCTTATTATCATCATGCTCATCATTCTACTCATCATTACTGCTTTTATAGCTGATTCTTTGCCGACTACAATGTTCAAGACTGTCATGAAAAAGCCTTGTCCTAAACGATTTTAGGAATCTAGCATGTTGAATTCCATTTTGTTTTGTGCTTTGCTGAAATAGCAGTAAATTAATACATGATACATTGCAATATTCCAAGAAAGTACCTTTTTTTTTAAGTTTACCCAAAAGTCCCTGAATTGTGAACAGTACAACCTGCTTCCTAATGAATAGGGTTCAATTGCCCCTACTACAAAAATGTGTAAAATTAGTCTAATGCAAGTGCATGAGTGTCAAAGCAGTCTTAGAAGAATCTGCTCCAACATGCTCCTGCTCCTCATAAGGATTTCCTGAGCATGACGTAAAAATTTAAAAAGCTGAAACCCATTCAATTATTTCAGTGCCACAGGGTGTGACAGGTAGGTTCCTCTAAATGACACGATGTAAGCCAAGTTTTAGGAACATTCTACTTTACGACAAGAATCTCTTTCACTTTCATTTTCCAATTCTAAGGGCTGCTCTTCTTCCATCCAGGAAGAGTGTTTCATAATGAGAAAGAAACCTACTGTAGCACCAGCAGTTCTGCAGCTTTGAGAACTTTCTGTAAGGGTCCTAGGGTCAGAAAAGTTTATAATAATTAAAAAATGCTTAACAGGTTTTAATAAATAATCAAGGAGAATTTGAGGAAAAGTCACTGTTTCTGAAAATATGTACTATATCATGTAAAATGTGAGTAGCAATACTACAAATTTAAACCTTTCATTTCTCCCTGAAAATATTGAACATAATTTAATGCCTTTATATCACTGTAAATATATTAATGACATAGGTTTTATTGGAACATGAACATGTCTTTTAATTCAGTCAATTACATTCAATGATTTTAAATTTCATGAACTTTAAATCTTGAAACGTGTTGCACCCTTGATGTAGAAATTTAAATAAACAGATTTGGAGGGGAGGACAGCCATTGTCAATCAGTTATATTAATCTCTTTTATATTAAATGGTAATTTAACCGATCAATCCTCTAACTTTCTTTACCAACACATCTAGCAACAATCTGTTTGAATGTAGGTTTTAGTGTTTCTCATTAAATATTTTGCTGAACATGCTTATTTTATATTACCTTAATTATTTCTGTACTTAGGACTGAATTTACTGCATTTAGGCAATGAATTCATTTAATGACATTAACAAATCATCAGTGCATAGTCCAGTTGTCATTTTATTTTTTATAATTGGAGTCCTAGCAAGTTTACTTGACTAACATTGACTATGTTCATATTACCAGACTGAAGTGACTCAAGTCTAATTTATTCTCTTAATGTGACACAAATCTGATGTTTTTAGGGCTGTGTGGACACAGAAATCTGACTTTTTCAAATCTGATTTGAGTCACTTTCAGATGTGGTCCTAGAGCTCGTATGTACCCAATTTGTGGGCATGAGATATGAGTGAGAATGGTTAGAATAAAATTCATCTTTTTTTTCGCCTATACATATTGGCTAAACACTGTTGTCATCAGCCAGCATAGCAAAACAACAATACTGGTGAGCTATAGCTGTGACAACAGTCATGGTCCCACCATTGTTGGCTCCTTTCTTGTTCTAACACAACTCTAACTGTTTGGCTTTTTTTCACCTTCTCGACCTAATCATGTACAGCTACGAACTGTTTGTGATGCTCCAGAGCAAAATGCAATGCATACACTAGTCCTACAACCATATCTCACAACCATGTCTCACAACCATATAGCAAGACAGGAAGCACCAGTACTCTAAAGACTTTTGCATAGGTTTCTGGGAGCGCCACACATCCCTTTCCGCCGGCCTCATGACCCCCCATGCTCTCCCAATCCATCTACTGACACATAAACACACAGATTTATTTAAATAGTATGTCCATTTTAAATAGTATGTCCATTTTGTCAGCTTTAATACTACGAGTCATCTCACAAAAATGACATTTTTTGTTGTTGGTGATGCAGATGACTCATGTAAAAACATATCAGTGTGCACATACGTTCTGTTTGGGAGCATGTTCACATTTCAATTAGGTATAGGTCACGTACTTATAAATGTGACCCATCAAGATAGGCAAATCTGATATAAGTAAAAAATTGGAATTAAGCAATGAGCATTGTATTGTGAACTTAGCATTACACTTGGATCTCATATTTCTTTGTTCAACATAATGTGCGGAGATCACACTGAGACTATAAACTAAAATAGATGGGTTTAATGTGTTTCTTTAGTTATAATATGGTTTCAGAAGCACTCGTAAATTAATAATTGATCTTAAGACGGAGTTTAGGATGTTATTAATACCTTTTGGGAAACACAGCCCTATTACTTTACTATGTCTGTGTAAGCACAAGATCAATCATATAAGAATAAATTTAATTTGGATTGATAGTAAGCCAATGGTAAGTAATGGCAATGTTTGTTTTTGGCTACAGAACAGTTTCATAATCCACTAGGCCATGGTGATTGAAAACCTATTTTGTAAATCCGTTAAATAATTTAAATGCAGTATACCATAAAAAGAAATCACAGAACGTAATTCTATCACATATTTTAAATTCAATTCAACATAGTTTATTTTTGTATACTGCTCTCCACTGAGTGCTGCCATATAGCACTGTGACAAGTTATCAAGTAAACTGTAAATTACTAATTATACAAGTACACATTAAGTCAAGTCAAATCAAGTTGGTGAGCATGCACTGGTACAGTGCGTTGCCGCACCCACTACACGACGAAACAACTAGGGATCCCGGTTGCCAACCCCCCAGGCAGACACGTGGTCCAGTTCCACCCTCCGGAAATGATCCTCTATCTGCCGCAGCCAGGTGTTATGTGGGCGACCCTCTAGGAAACGTGCCACATGGTTATAGTGCCGTAACTGACACTCCCTCACAATGCAGGTAATGTGCCTCATTTGGGACTCCATGAGCAACCTCTCATTCGACACAAAGTCAAACCAACGGTACCCAAGGATTTTCTGGAGAGACACAGTACCAAAGGAATACAGTCTTCATCTCAGGTCACTGGAAAGCGTCCATGTCTCACAACCATATAGCAAGACAGGAAGCACCAGGACTCTAAAGATTTGAACTTTTGTCCTTTTGCATAGGTTTCCGGGAGCACCACACATCCCTTTCCAGCGACCTCATGACCCCCCATGCTCTCCCAATCCATCTACTGACACATAAACACACAGATTTATTTAAATATACAGGAAAACATAAATGTAATATCACAAATAAATAAACAAACCACTTCTGACAAAAAAAGGATGTGATAATAAAGTGGTACTTAGTGCTGCTGTTTCACAGATACAGCATGCCGCGGCAGGTTCAAATATATGAATGGGAATGGGTACTCCAGATTCCTCTTACATCCCCAAAAGCTGGGTGGGTTTGGTTAACTGAAAAAAATAAACTAGATCAAGTGAGCAGTGGCGTCACTAGGGTTGGCGTTAACCGTTACAGTAAACAAGGCCAGATTAAGACCCCCACAGACCTCTGGATGACTTGATAAATAGAGCTCCTTATGCTACTCATACTTTAAACGATGCAGCACACCAGCACTCAGCTGTTTAATGAAGAGTGGTAATTCCCATCATTAATGGCGCTTGGACGCTCAATTATTTCATCGACCGGGTAAAGTGGGAGTCCTCCATGGTGATTTCAGCCTGAAATACCCATCTAACGGTGTCAGCTGTTGCAGTCCACACCCCTCACACCTCTCTGGTGATTACCACTGAAAGTAAGGGACCTGCAAGGGATGGGTGCACTGTCTGGGCCTGGTTTGTGCTTTGCACTCAGCATTCCCAGGATAGGCTTCAGCCCCTCCAACATAATTCAAAACTTAATTAAACAGGTTTTAGTATTTTGGTCTTAAAAAAAAGATTTAGCATGTGTAACCAGTGTAACCTAACTACAACTGTTTCTTTTTCTTTTTTTTTGCATTATGATTTCATGTTTATTTCCTCTCATTATCAACACTCATGATTACATGAGCCTCCTGACTAATATGTTTTCATATTTCTCCAAATCAAGTGTGAATACTAAGCAAAATAAACAATAGTAAAGTAATTTACTTATAATGTAAAATATTATGAAAAAAAGAACTTCAGCACAAACAAATATAAAAAACAAATACCTGACTGATTGACGCAGTGGTTAACAGTAGTGCCACATTGCTACACTGATATGGATTCAGTATTCAACCCTAGACACAGTCTGTGCGGCATCTGCATATTCTACCTTCATTTTTTGGGGGTTTTACTCCAGACAGCTTATTTTCTTTCAATCCTAAAGACATTCAGAAAGAGTTAAATATTCTAGCAGCTCTAAACTTAACATGAGTGACTGTTGAATGACTGATTCGTTACTCAAACTCAGTGTTGCCCTGTATAAAAAAGGGACAGATTAGATATTCTCAAATCAGTAAATCCAATTCAAAATTACTTTGGGCTTTTTCTTATTGTAGTAACAGTGGACACAAGAAAGCAGGCCTGGCAAATAGACCAGTGCATCACAGTTGATGTACAAAGATTTGTATTTTTGCTTTCATGACTTACTTGAAAAGTGAGTCAGAACACAAACACTGTTTTTTTCCCATTATCAAACTTTGACCTTTTACATACTGAACAGGTACACTTACTGTACATAGTTTTACAGTACACATCAAAGGGATTCTTTTGTCCACTGATTTTTCATCCATTGATCTATCCATTATCCAACCTGCTATATCCTAACTACAGGGGGTCTGCTGGAGCCAATCCCAGCCAACACAGGGCGCAAGGCAGGAAACAAACCCTGGACAGGGAGCCAGCCCACCGCAGGGCGCACACACACACCCACACACCAAGCACACACTAGGGACAATTTAGGATCACCAATGTACCTAACCTGCATGTCTTTGGACTGTGGGGGGAAACCAGAGCACCCGGCGGAAACCCATGCAGACACGGGGAGAACATGCAAACCGGTAAGCGAACCTAGGTCTCCTAACTGCGAGGCAGCAGCGCTACCACTGCGCCACTGTGCCGCCCCTGATTTTTCATTTTATGGATTATATCTGAATCATGTCATGTTAAAAAATGCATCTTCTTGGACTCATCTGGGTATGTTAGCACTTGAAATGTAGTTTACAGAATTGTGTTTTCTTCTCTAGGATTCAAATGTATAGTTCAAATAATAATTATAACAGTTGTGCAGGAATGACAGGTTGAATACCTGTCTGATACCCTATATTCCAAATTGTAACCTTAGATCCTCAAATGAGTGTCTCCTTAGAATTCCAAAAGCAAAACTTAAAAGAAGTGGTGAGGCGGCCTTCTGCTGTTATGCACCTAAAATCTGGAATAGCCTGCCAATAGTAATTCGCCAGGCCAATACAGTGGAGCACTTTAAAAGACTGCTGAAAATACATTACTTTAACATGGCCTTCTTATAACCTTACTCTAATTTAATCCTGATACTCTGTATGTTCAATTCATTATAATAACTATTCATGGTGGCTCTAAAATCCGTACTAACCCCTACTCTCCCTTCTGTTTCTTTTTCCGGTTTCTTTGTTGTGGAGGCCTGCGCCACCACCACCTACTCAAAGCTTCATGATGCTCCAACATTGATGGACTAAAAGCTAGAAGTCTACATGACCATCATCAAGTCCTTCCGTGAGAACCCAAAATACAAAGAGGACTATTTCATTTATGTGAGGTAGAATGCCCAGAGGGGACTGAGCAGTCTCATGGTCTGGAATCCCTGCAGATTTTATTTTTTTCTCCAGCCGTCTGGAGTTTTTTTTTGTTTTTTCTGTCCTCCCTGGCCATCAGACCTTATTCTTATTCTATGTTAATTAATGTTGACTTATTTTTTTCTTACTGTGTCTTTTATTTTTCTGTTCTTCATTATGTAAAGCACTTTGAGCTACGTTTTTGTATGAAAATGTGCTATATAAATAAATGTTGTTGTTGTTGTTGAATAAAAATGAAAGTTTGGACACCAACCTGGTCATCCTGTTTAGTCACAAAAAAAAAATCCAGCAAAAGAAACAACTCTTGGAGGTATTATGTTTCCATCCCTTAGGTGAAATATAAAGAAAACAGATTTGGCTCTCAGCCGCATAATTAGGGGTTATTCATAGGAGCTCTATCTGGTGAGTTGCTCTGGTCGTAAAAGACACCTCCTTCAGTTCAGTTGTGTTTCTTATTGAGGATAAAACTGAAGGTGCAGTGCTAAGTGCCCTCCATGGGCGATTACTCTGTGCTGCCAGGAGAGAAGTGGAAGAGCATGTAAGTGACAGTGCCCCTTCTTAACCTAGCAGATTATTTTATTCTTTGATTGAGACCATAAGGAGATCCCCTGACACACGTTTGACACAGTATAAATAGCAAAACTGTCTAAATAAACCTTTAAAATCTTTAAGTGTTGCTGTTTTTATTTAATTTAGCTTAAACAGATCTGATCTGAGACAGATTTTTGCTGAATGTGCTCATAAAGACTTGCAACTAGTTCAGGTGTTTAAAATTCTCAAAGGTATTGATAAAGTTGATCTGTCTGAATTCTGTTTAACAGTGAAATATGTAGTCAAGCACATCCGTGGAAATCAGGGGGAGGTGCATTTAATTCTAAAGCTAGAAGGCATCTCTTGACACAACATTGTAGCAGTCTTCTAGAAATTACAAAGTTACGTGTACTTTCCGAGTCGGAAAGTCTTTTTTAAAGCGACTGGATGGGACGTTGAGAGAACTTAGCGAATAACTAATCAATTGAGCATGATCCACTGAATAGTGTACTCTCTTTCTGTCCCATAGTTGAGATTTATAGTTATTTAGTTTTTAGTGAAGTGCTTTCTCCGTCTCCACATTTCATTGTTACTTGATTGTGTTTAGCTGAAATTGCACACACATCAGACTAGAGGAAGCAGAACATCATGACTACTGTGTTTCTCTTAATGAAAACAATTGACACAGCAAGACGTCTTATCTATCTGTGTTTTGATATATGTATGTGCTGTATATTGTGCTACTAGATTATAATAAAAAATTCTGAGATTTTTCAGGTACTGGAGACTTAATAATCAATGCGCCATGGTCATATAGTCACCACCTAAGTCAAAAAGTGTTCCACTGATTACATTTCAGAACTCCTCGATTACAACTACACATAATACACAATTAATCCACATATAATAGTATATTTTGATGGTCCCTTGTCTTAAAATCCATGCAAGGAATGGTTTATCACTCTGGTTAAATTTGGTTTACAAGCTGGTCATTAAGATACATTCCTTTCGATTTATATAAAAATCTTGTTTTCTGTGGTGCAGGTGTATTAACTGAAAATGATTAATATTAAATTTTAATATTAATTTCTTTGCCTGGTGACAAATCATTTGCAGTATCCAGCTGGCAACGATTATTTCCTAACTTTCCATGAAATTGTCAAGCATTTTGTTTTAATTAAATTTTGTTTTCTTAGATCTACTGTCCTTTAAATTATTTATTTAAGCGAGGTATAGTAGTTGGTGTAATGCAAATTCATGTTTCCAGGATTTTTTCCCCTTAAATTCATTAATTTTCTGCCATTCTTCTTTTTAGCAAGCTATCTTTCATATTTTGGCAGTCTCCATCTCTTAGAGGTAAACCAACTTAATGTCTCCAATATGGCACAGTGCCAGGCATTATCAATAAATTAAATAATATTGTAGGCTCATCTTGACTTTATCAATATAAAAGTTATTGTATTTCATCAAAAGAGTTAAGGGTTGACCCTATTAGATTAATTTTACCTAAAATATTGTTGCTGTGCAAGAATACTGCACTATATTAGTAATCTATACACTTGGCCATTGATTATCATTTTCCTTCTTACTCAACAGTGATTTTAAAGATAAAATGTGATAGCTGTTACACCATTTTATACCTTAGGGTATAATGTCCTATTTTTCTACCACTTAGGATTTTACTTATCTTCATTCTGCTACTAACTACTTGTCCCTTAAGGCTACCTCTGTCTTTCTTAGTATATTTGTGGATGTTCTCAAAAGTGCGTTAACAATTCCTGCTGCCAATACAAAATAATATAATTTTTAGCTTTCGGTGTTTGTAGGTTTTAGGGCCTTTCTTTTGGTATCTGCTGTTAGCCATCCTTGTCTGGAAATCATCGTACGGGCTCTGAGGAGGTAAGCAGTTTCACCCTGGGAAGAGAGGGGGCACTGACTTTAACAGTATCTTCTCCTTTATCTTCAGCAATGAGCCTCCGCCCAAGCTACATGTTGAAGCACCAAGAAATCTTCACAACGGCTTCAAGAAGGTCCATTACTATAAAAAGAAACAACTCTCAGAAGTTGGCATCTCATATTGACCCGTCACTAATGACAAAGTACCCTGTTATTAACGTTGATTCTCAAGGCAAATAAGCTGCTTCAGAGGGGACTGGGCGGTCTCATGGTCTGGAATCCCTACAGATTTTATTTTTTCTCCAGCCGTCTGGAGTTTTTTTGTTTTTTCTGTCCCCCCGGCCATTGGACCTTACTCTTATTCGATGTTAATTAATGTTGATTTATTTTGTTTTCTTATTGTGTCTTTTATTTTTCTATTCTTTATTATGTAAAGCACTTTGAGCTACTGTTTGTATAAAAATGTGCTATACAAATAAATGTTGTTGTTGTGTTGTTGTTGAGAGCAGCCAAGAGCATCACAGGACTAAAGAACATGTCCTACTCTGGCAGACTCAGGGAATTAAACCTGTTTAGCCTTGAGCAAAAAAGACTGTGCAGGACCCTAATCCAGGTATTTAAAATCCCCAACAGCATTGATAAAGTAGACCAAGCAACATTCTTTCTGCTTAAAGGTGAATCTTGTACTTGATGACATCAATGGAAATTAAGGGGAAGTGTATTTAAGACTGAAGCCAGGAAGCACTTCTTTACACAAAGAGTTTTGAGGCTCTGGAACAAACTACCAAGACATACAGTTGAAGTAAGACCCTTGTGCACCTTAAAGAAGAATCTGGATGAGATATTGGGACAGTTTAGCTTTTAAACAAACAGGCTTGATGGACTGAATACTCTTCTCTTGGTTGTCAAATTTTTTATGTTTTCCTTATAAAACTTTTAGATAAGAAGAGAAACATTTCGGGATGAAATTCTGGATGATTTATCTATACTAATAAACGGCAAAGCCCTCACTCACTCACTGACTGACTAACTGACTGACTGACTGACTGACTGACTCATCACTAATTCTCCAACTTCCCGTGTAGGTAGAAGGCTGAAATTTGGCAGGCTTATTCCTTACAGCTTCCTTACAAAAGTTGGGCAGGTTTCATTTCGAAATTCTACGCGTAATGGTCATAACTGGAAGCTGTTTTTCTCCATTTACTGTAATGGAGATGAGCTTGAAACCCGTGGGGGCGGAGTTTCGTCTGACATCATCACGCCTCCCACGTAATCACGCAGTACGTAGAAAACCAGGAAGAGGCCCAAAAAGCGCTGAAGAAAACATGCATTATATAATTGAGAAGGCAGCGAAACAATAAGAAGCGAGCGAGTGATATATACAACCATATTCATGAGTTCTGCTACTTCAGAAACAAAGCACGATGTAAACCTAAACTTTAAATTAAGTTCATAGACAGGCTGCCGCTGGCATTTGTAATTTAGTGCCTGCCCATATAAGGCCGTCCGTCAGCGGCAATCCAATAGCAAACTGCCACGGGTAAATATTCACGGGTGAAGGACTGTGCTTATGCAGAGGAAGATGAGATGGTCAGGGTGGTGTTTGGCACAAACTCTGCGAAACTGCGAGAGAAAGTTTTAAGTACCGGGACTTCGGTAGCATTAGATACAGCCATGGACATAGCACGACATGGCAACAGCACAGCTGGGAACCTTCGATGCATGTACACCGAGCGGCTCACGTGAACTGACGCAGTGCACAGACAAAAAGCAACAGTTCCAAAGAGCGCTGAACAAAAACCGAATTACACAATTGAAAAGGCAGCAAAAAAATATGAAGCGTCTGATATATACAAACATATTATTCATAACTGCAGCTACTGCAGAAACAAAGCACACGGTGGAAAAAGTGAATGTCTCGCTAAAGGAAGACAGTGTTAAAAAAAAAAAACCCGTGCATGCAGTGTGTCAGGTCTCAGATAAAGAAGAAGACGAGCTGTTTATTGATGCAGTAAGAAACGTGTATATATATACCCCGATCTACATACTCGAATAATGAATACTTTATTCGCAATCAATGATTGTTTTGGTAAAGCCATACTCAGTGTATTCATTAGATGAACGGTAAAAAAGTAAGAGCGAGGGGAGGGTCACTTATTGAGGCATGCAGGCAAAACCACATTAGCACGCGGGCTCGATGTACGAAAAAATATATCTTTTCAAGTTCTATTTAGTCCATATGTGTCAAACTCAAGGGCCACGGGCCACATCCGCCCCGGCGTGTAATTATATCCAGCCCGCGAGATCATTTTATATACTGTATTATTGTTATTAATGGCCCGGGTATATGAAGCGCTGGTAACACAATAAACTACAGATCCCATAATGCAGCGCTTCAGCTGCCTTGCCGAACACTTACCGCGTTAATCAAGTCCAGCTTGCAAGTTATTGCGAAGCTAGCCCACACGATGCTTAAGAGAAAAGTTGATTCTGAAAATAGAGCCTTTAAAAACCGATGGGAGGCTGAGTATATGTTTACTGACATTGCCGTTAAACCCGTGTGTCTCATTTGTGGAGCTAATGTGGCTGTAATTACAGAATTTAATCTAAGACGGCACTATCAGACAAAACATCAGGGTAACCTGAAAGACCTGAATGCAATGCAGAAGATACAGAAAGCAGAAGAATTAAATAAGAATCTGACACTTCAGCGGACGTTTTTACCCGTGCACAATCACAAAGTGATTTCAAGTGAAGCTGCTTTTATGGGAGACAGAAATGCACCACTGCAACTTGCCCCACTTTCCCTGTTGCCAAGTAATGTTGAACCAAGTCGTCACTACGGTGTTCCCAAATACGCACTTTGCTGATAAACTGAGCGCACGGCGCTTTGGTGACTTTGAAGAACAAAAAAAGTCCGTCTACATGCGGCTCGAACCTTGTGCATGTTTGGTAGCACATATCTGTGTGAGAAGCTCTTCTCAGTGATAAAGACTAACAAAACAGCACACAGGAGTCGCCTCACTAATGAGCACCTGCAGTCCATCCTGAGAATCTCCACAACACAGAACCTCACACCAAACATAAACGAACTTGTTGCCAAAAAAAGATGCCAGGCGTCCAGCTCTAAAATGACATATGAGCAAAGACAACTGAATGATTTGATTTGTTATTGCTGAAAGGAACACATTTTATTTATATTTCCAGGTTTTGTTATGCAGCATGTTCATATTTGAATTTGTATAATTTTGACAGGATATATTTTTATGGAGAGCAAAATCTTTTGGGATATTTAAAATCTAAGTTTATTTTTTATATAAAATTACATAAGAGTAAAGAAATTTGAATGTTTGTTCTTTTAACGTTTACTTTATTTCTAACTTGTATAATTTAGACAGGATATATTTTTATGGAGAGCAAAATATTATAAGTTGTTTAAGGTTTGAGTTGATTTATTCAGGAATAATATTCCTGTCTGTTTTTAACATTCCTACCAAAGATATTTCTGTCGACTAAATAAAAATTCCTTCTATTTAAAATTTAAATAGAACTTGAACAAATACGATAGTTCATAATATCCACGCAGACTTGCACGTAAGAGCAGGAGTTATCCATTTTAACAAGCAGCGTCTTGCACTGATACGAAATAGCTGTGTGTGTATATATGTAGATATGTATGTATATGTATATATATGTTTATATGTGTGTGTGTGTATGTATATATATATGTATTTGTGTGTATATGTGTGTGTGTATGTATGTATGTGTGTATGTATATGTATGTGTATATATGTAGATATATATATATGTATGTATATATGTGTGTGTGTATATATATGTGTATATGTATAGATATGTATATATATATGTTTATGTGTGTGTGTGTAAATATATATATATATATATATATGTATATATATATGACAGCAACACTCATCACTCACAACAGTGACAAAACAATTACATTGACAATCATGTTACGTTATTTTCAAAATGTTTCCTTTTCTTTTTCATTGCTTCTTTAACACACTACTTCTCCGCTGCGAAGCGCGGGTATTTTGCTATATATATATATATAGATATAGATATAGATATAGATATAGATATAGATATAGTGTAAGATATGGCCGGCTATGTATCCCGGCCAATACCCCCAAGCCGCCAGGTGGAGCCCTCCTTGCAGCATGGAGGTCCCCAGAAGACCAGCAGGGCATCATGGACAATGGAGTTTTTATGCACCGCCCTGCTGGATGCCATGGGGGCCACGAGAGGGAGCTGCAGGGAGGACCGAAGAGTTCTTCGTGCCCTATGACCCGGAAGTTCGTCATAGGAAGAGCGATGGGCTTCCGGGGTGAGAAAAAACATTGTTTACCCTGATCCGGAAGGAATAAGGATTTGTGGACTGTTGGGCAGAAACACTTCCGGGTCAGGAGATATAAAAGGACTGTGGGAGCTCCCAGACGCGTTGCCACCCTTCCACCCAGCTCAGCTCGCCGTCTGGGAGCTGGAGGATTGTATTATTGTTGGTTTATTTATGAGTATAGTGGTGGAGAGTGTGCTTTGTGCACTTTATTATTATAATAAATAATTATTTGGACTTTTATCTGGTGTCTGACGTGTGGTCCGAGGGTACAAGGGGCGAGCGAACCCTAATTCTGTCACAATTGGCGTAGCCGGCAGGATTCTCTGGCCGTCAGTTTGGCGGAGGACCTGAATTTAAAAATTTTATTGTGGACAGAATACCCAAGAAGACAGCGTCAAGACGCAGAAAAATCGCCAGAAACCTCACCTTTATCAAGTCCGTCATGGGGAAGAAGAAGACAAAGTAGAGTGCCAGCAACAGCGGAGGTCTAGCGCTCGACATTGCCTGCACTCAAGACGAGCCATGGAGCAGCTACGCGTTTCGGGAGAGATTTCCGGAGGAGGACGTCTCCGACGAGGTATGTGCAGGGAATGTACTTTGCAATCTTTTTAATTTAAAACCTGTTGTCCCGTGTACATACCTCCCAGATGTCCATCCGAAGGCTCTGCGGGAGGCAGAAGACAAACCCGAAGGCGATGGCGCGCTCTTGTGCAGGCAAACGAGTAACCCGAAGGACTTCCGCATTACGGGTGCCGGCGAGGGACACGTGACCTTCCACGAGGGATTCCAGGAAGGTGACGTTCCGTGTCCAGCTGTTTGTGGCTTCGCCCAAGAAAAGACGGACTTGATTTTTCCGAAGGGGAAAGGGGAGGCGAGCGGAGCACCGCTCACAAATCAAAAAGGTAAGGAGGGTCGGGAAATGGCTGTTCGGGATGTCGTAAAAATAATTAAGACAGACTTCAGTCCGCTGAAAGAAGCGACCCGATCCTCGACCGCTGCCTTAGAGAACTCCAAGTCCCAGAAGCCTCCGCGAGACCCGTCAGAGCACGTGCCTGAAGCGGGCGTGCTCATTGGCTCCCGGCCGGCAGAGAAGAAAGACAAGGAAGTAAGTCTTTTGCCGGTCGAAATAAATATTGACTTGCGGGAACTCGAGCGTTTGATCGAGCCCGTAAAGAGTTGTTTACAGGTCCTGACGACCATTGAGAAGATCGTCGGGGAATTGGGAGCGGTAGCCAAAGCGCCGTTGGAGAAGCTGAGGGACTACGTGCGGCGATTTGGTGGGGAGCCTCCCGTATATCATAATGTGGCGGTACAGGTATGTGAAACCCGTACCGTATATAAAACAAGAGGGACGCAGTGTAATCCGGGCCCGCTTTTCATAAATAGCGGGTGCCAATACACGGCGTGCCCTACAAGAGAGGCCGGTACGATAACCGAGTGGCCGGCGGAAGGGCTAATCGATCCGGGGCAGCTACACAGTGCTGACTCCCGGAGCGAGACAGCCCTAAAGACGCCGCCACCGGTAATTTACAAATCAAAGGGCGTGCAGACAGTAAAAGGGCTCTCTTTCACTAATAGAGAGACCCAAACTGTGGACAAGCCCCAGAGTAAACCGGAGATCCCAAGAATAAAGAGGGGGTCTCCTGACAAAGTTGAGCAGCAAGCTGAGAGCTCAGGGGCGGCCGTGGAACCCTCCTCACTGGACAAAGGGGCGGAGCGAAAGTTTCCAGACTGTTTCCAGACTCGCAGAGGGATATACACTGGAGGAAGGCGGCTGTGCTATGAATGCCGCCGACCGGGACATGGATGGCGAAGTTGTCCTGGGAGGACATGGAATACAAATCCTTTTTTATTTAATATTCCCCCAAGGTTCTCTCGGAAATATTCTGGACTTCGCCAGGACCCGAATAACTCCTCCTGGAGGAAGACATCCCTCGCGGGGCTGGCCGCTCCGAATCATGATTCGTCACTGGGGGGGGAGTACTGTAAGATATGGCCGGCTATGTATCCCGGCCAATACCCCCAAGCCGCCAGGTGGAGCCCTCCTTGCAGCATGGAGGTCCCCAGAAGACCAGCATGGCATCATGGACAATGGAGTTTTTATGCACCGCCCTGCTGGATGCCATGGGGGCCACGAGAGGGAGCTGCAGGGAGGACCGAAGAGTTCTTCGTGCCCTATGACCCGGAAGTTCATCATAGGAAGAGCGACGGGCTTCCGGGGTGAGAAAAAACATGGTTTACCCTGACCCGGAAGGAATAAGGATTTGTGGACTGTTGGGCAGAAACACTTCCGGGTCAGGAGATATAAAAGGACTGTGGGAGCTCCCAGACGGCGAGCTGAGCTGGGTGGAAGGGTGGCAACGTGTCTGGGAGCTGGAGGATTGTTTATTGTATTTTTGTGATTTAGTATTGGAGTATTTGGGAGTGGAGTGTGCTTTGTGCACGCTATTATTATAATAAATATCATTATTGGACTTTTACCTGGTGTCTGACGTGTAGTCTGAGGGTACAAGGGTGCGAGGAAACCCTAAAACTGTCACAATAGATATATAGATATATATAAATATGACAACAACACTCATATCAATGACAAAACAATTACATTAACAATCATGTTACGTTATTTTTAACATTTTTCCTTTTCTTTTTCATTAACTTCTTTTATACGCTACTTCTCCGCTGCGAAGCGCGGGTATTCTGCTAGTTATTAATATATTTATTAAGCTGTAGGATAATGCCCCTCAAACTGTGATGAATGAAACAAGAACTGATAAACATTGATCTCCTTTCGGCCATAAACATTCTGATTATGTACTGACAAAAAAAAAATCAACAGTATTACAAGTGTGTTAATTAATTAATTAATGTGTTTTATTAACAAGAAGAATTTCCTTGTAGTTAAAAATTTTATGCAAACCTGTACCCCCACCAGAAACTAATTTTGAGACCCCTGCTGCAATGCTTACATGCTTTCTCACATTTATTATTAGGTTGCAAAAGATAAATAAGAAAGCCGGAAATACAATACAAAATACAAACTCTACATCAGCATGCAGATATTTCATCCATTTATAAGTATAGGCTCTACTTATAATAATAGACGTTAGTAAAATTAGTTTAGAAATATTAAAGATTTTTAGCATGTATTAAATAAATGTGAATAAAAGTACTATTCGATTTACAGCATGTAAGGCTGGTCTAAATGCTTCAATGAGAAGTTTGTTTAAGGTGTGAATTTCTTCATTTATTACAAATAACAGCAAATCTTTTCTTACAATAATAATTAATATATTACCTGATTCAATTGTTTTAAGAAAAAAATATTCTCTAACTTGAATGATACGGATATATACAGTAACTTCAAAGCTGAATTGGGAATTAAATCAATTGTAGATAAACATTTAAACTAATCAGAAGAATAATGTTTTTGAAATGTTTGTTTTTTGAAATAAAATCTATCATTCAGACATTATTGTCCCATGGAAAGGGACATATAGGCAGATGCTTAGGGTATTTTTCTGAGTATATTTATTCTGGACTGCAAAGGCTGCAAGCTAGTTGAAGAATGAAAATTGATTCTGTCAGATGGACTAGGCCGTATGAATATATGCTGCAAAGAAAGATGGCAGGGAGAGCGTCCAGATGTCTTTCCATAGAACTGTTGTGGAATCCAGATTGGATCTTAATCACATCTACTGAAAGTTAATATTTTTATGCCAATTTCTGAGACTAAACAGGCAAATAATGTTTGCAGAGTTTTCAAAGAAGTCTAACCATTAACTTCAAACATATAGTCTACGTCTATGGTACAGATTTACAGAAGAACATTTAAGTAGTGAGATCATCAGTGAGTACACGCAATACAAGCTGAACATGCTCTGTTCAGCTACTATGACTTGGAATGACATTCTCACATTATTCATATCTATAATAAAAGGCAAAGCCCTCACTGACTGACTGACTCACTCACTCACTCACTCACTGACTCATCACTAATTCTCCAACTTCCCGTGTAGGTAGAAGGCTGAAATTTGGCAGGCTCATTCCTTACAGCTTGCTTACAAAAGTTAGGCAGGTTTCATTTCAAAATTCTATGCGTAACGGTCATAACTGGAACCTACTTATGTACATATATACCGGCCATAGCCTGCAGCTCGGTCGCCGTGTGAGGCAGAGTTGCGTCCCTCATCGTCATGTCTCCCACGTAATTGAGTGCCTGCCCATATAAGGCCGTCCATCAGCGGCAATCCAATAGAAACACTCTGCCGCTAAATATTTGCGGGTGAAGGACTGTGCTTATGCAAACGAAGATGAGATGGTCAGGGTGGTGTTTGGCACAAACTCAGCGAAACTGGGAGAGAAACTTTTAAGTGCCGGGTCTTAGCTAACATTAAATAAAGCCGTGGACATCGCACGAGATAGCACAAGCACAGCTGAGAACCTTCGATGCATGTACTCCAAGCAGCTCATGTGAACTGACTGTGAACGCAGTACGCAGACAAAAAACAACAGCTCCAAAGAGCGCTGAACAAAAAACGCATTACACAATTGAGAAGGCAGCAAAAGAATATGAATTGAGTGACGCATACAAACATATTCATAAGTGCAGCTACTGCAGAAACAAAGCACACGGTGGAAAAAGTCAATGTCCAGCTAAAGGAAGACAGTGTAAAAAAAAAAAACCCATGCATGCAGTGTGTGATGTCTCAAATAAAGAGGAAGACGAGCTGTTTATTGATGCAGTAAGAAAGGAATTGAAACACGTGTCGCATACTCTTTGCATTATTTGACAGTAAAACTGTTTCAACCATTCTATGATCTGCTTCTTGCAACTGCAAGAGGGCACCATGGCGGATGTTAGCCGACTTGCTGACCAACCACAAGCATTACCTGGTAGGTAACCACCCATACAGTCAGATTGTGATTCAGACTACAAATGCCTTGAATGTAATTACCTCGATCTACATACTGTCAAATAAATGAACCACATGCCGTGGTGCAACGCAAGAGGCTTCACCTCTAGCGCTGACGTCCGAGGTTCAGTTCCCGAGAGGGGGTGCAGTGAGTGTGTACGCCTGATGAGCCCAGAATTAGGGCGAAACACGTGTCGTGTACTCTTTGCATTATTTGACAGTATGTAGATCGAGGTAATTACATTCAAGGCATTTGT
>JANRMT010062817.1:51560250-51591447 GCA_026402145.1 Polypterus bichir lapradei
ATATATATATATATATATATATATATACACACACACACGCACATATACATATATATATATTGTGAAAAAGCGCTATGTAGCGCCTGACCCGGCACAGACTACGCAGAGGCACGTGTTCACACTCAAAGGCCTTTATTTTTAGTTCTTCAGCTGTGGGCACACGCCTTCCCCGTGTCCCACAGGCCCAACACAGTCCCAAAGCACAAAACACACAAACCATTTGCTTCCTGGCACCACCACTCCTCCCAGGCAACCTCGTCCTCTTCCTCCCGATTCTGGCCCTGATTGCTGGGAGGCACGCCCTTTTATACCCCACCCGGAAATGTTCCAGGTGCCTGACCAGCTGGTCTTAATTGCACCTCCGGGTGGGGCTGATAAACCGTCCAGCGTGGTGGCTGGTCGTCCGCAGCACCCCCTAGCGGCCACCCCATCTCCCAACCGGGCTGCTGTGGTGGAGTCCACCATGTCCCTTGGAGCCACGGGGGAGATTGAGGAGGGATCTACGGCCAGGGAGGCTGCCCCCAAGAGCCCCGGGGAAGGTACTGCAATGTCCATGATGGCTCCCCCGGGACGTATGCAGCAGAGGCATCCCGGCCGGGCATGGGACCCGGCTGTCCGTCACAATATATACACACATATATATATACACACACACACATATATATGTATGTGTGTATATATGTATATATGTATTTGTATATGTATATATATATGTTTATATATGTGTGTGTGTATGGATATATATGTATGTGTGTGTATATATATATATATGTGTGTGTATGTATGTATGTGTGTATATATATGTATGTGTATGTATATGTATGTGTGTATATATGTAGATATGTATATATATATATGTATATATATGTGGATGTATGTGTATATATGTATATATGTATGTGTATATATATATGTGTATATGTATATATGTAGATATGTATGTATATGTATATGTGTTTATGTATATATATATATGTTTATATGTGTGTGTGTGTGTGTGTATATATATATATATATATATATATATATATATATATGACAGCAACACTCATAACAGTGACAAAACAATTACATTGACAATCATGTTACATTATTTTTAAAATATTTCCTTTTCTTTTTCATTACTTCTTTAACACACTACTTCTCCGCTGCAAAGCGCGGGTATTTTGCTAGTCTTAAATAAATATGGCATCCTAATAGAAGCAAAGGCCAGTGGTACGATTTGCATACAGTATGTGTATCTAGAAATCCACAAAGCTAAATGATGAGTCAGGTATCTTAATTTTTTTTTTATTCTTACGCTTTCAACCCATACCAGGAATCCTCATCAGAGGAAAATGATTAGACATACTGGAATCAAAGACAATATATAGAAAATGAGAAAGGGGGGTAGGTGGTGTAAGAGGGGGTGGAATAATAAGGTGGGGCTAGGAAGTGGTTGGTCATGAAGTCTTATTTAATATGTGAATGTTCTTCTTTATAAGTCTGCATATGCTGGGTTCAAGTCCAAGTGTTTGTTGATGCCGTTTTTGTTAGATAGCCATGATTCAGCCAGCTCTCTGGAACTTTTACTATTAACCTTGAATTTTTCTTGTAGCATGACCCAGTTAAACATGTGTCCAGTTGAACTTGCACATAACATATATCAAAAACCATGAGTTCCTCCTTCTGACAGCATTGCGATTTTCTTGTATACGTGTTTTGAGTGTTTTAAACTTTTGTCCATGTACACAGCTGAGCATGAACTGCATGGTATACTGCATACTGCTTTTGTTGTCTCTGCCACTGATTTCCTGCTTTTAGCATTAAAAAGGACTGATTGCAGAGTGTTTGCCAGTTTATGTGCCATCATATAGCATCATTTACCAAAAGCAGCAGGGATCTCTTTTATAAAACTTTGCATGGTTTTGTTCATGAAAATATGCTTCTGCCACAAAACAAAGTCAAAAAAATGTTGATTTCCATTATGTATGCAATTTCCCTTTATAAATCACAATCAATGTGTAAATGTGCATTCATAAAGGTGTGTCGAACCTTACCTGGTCTCCATCCTCAAACACCCATATATGGACTATGCTAATGAGTCTGGTACATGTGATATCACAATTCTGTAAACATTCATTGGCTGTTGGAGCATCCACACACTACCACCTGCATTTTATAAGAGGAGGCCTTTAGTGCATTCAGCATTACATTGAAGCACCTCCCCTCTGTGCTCTGGTGTCAGCGAAAGGTGTAAGGCCACTATCACCCGGAACTTGTTATGACATGACTACTGTTACAATTAATAGTACCGGCCATATGAAGCACTGAGGATTCAACCAGTTACCTCACCATCAAGCCTGCCATCACATACAGCACCATCAGCAAGTTGTCTGTTCAACGCTTATTTGCGTCAAAGTACATTAATCATGAGTTGACCCAGGACATCGAGCCACGATGTTTGTCAGTCTCAGCTTGGCATCACAGATGACTTGTGCATTATGGAATGCAACTGCTCACGACTAACATAAACAGCGTCATTCTCGATGGGTGCCCTTATAGCAATATGAGTGTAGTTAATTGCCTCACTTATGTTAGGATAACTGGACACTGGTACGCATTGTCTTTTCATGTTGGCATGTACATCCACATCAGTGACACCTCATCAGTCGTTAATGGCTTCCAGCACAGCATGCATGATGGAGCTGAAGCTTGGCAGAGATATTTCTAACATGTCAACCAGTTCTCTCTGGTAGGTGTCTGTTGCCAGAAAAGCACCTGTTGTTAAAGCCTGGCTATAAACAGGGATAGTCTGCCCTTTTAGTGCCAGGTCCTGCTCAGCAAATAGTTTAAAGGGAATGGCTGTTAACAGTAAACAATTGGTTTATAAGCCAGTTATCATTATGGGCAAAAAAATCCGCAAATCCCTAAAAGTTTGTTCCCTTCATATATAGCTTTTTGCATAGCCTTCAAGCAGTGCCCAACAAGCCATGTTGTGTAAAACCATTAGGCTATAAATAGGCTATAGGGCATGACATGTATAGAGTTCTGTACAGAGGATATGAATCACGCCTGTGTTTTTACTGCACTCTGGTTTCTAACCCTGAGAAGTAACATCAGTTAACTGATATAAACTGGCGAAAATCAATAAAGATCTTCAGTGCAAATACACAGCATTGACTCTCTTTAAAATAGTCCGTACATCACATTTATCACTTTTGACGTTTAATATGTTTGTCACATCAACACACATTATAATACAGGCATGGTGATATGAATTATTATATGCATGAATCATCATTTATGATTTGGCTGCAACTTCCCAACTTAAAAAGAGTGTAATTGTTTGCCAGTTTTTCCAAATTGTTGTGTATGAATAGATCCGAGCTGCTGTAAATGTATACAAGCTTTTCCATAAAGTTTTCTTGGCGACTTTTTGCAAGGAAAGCTATTTATGCAGATTTCACTGATCTACAAAAAAAACATTTTTAGTTTGCTTCTGGGAACTTCAGAGCATCCCTTTATTAAGTGTTTTACACTGATTTCACATATGAAATCAGAATTAAGCTAGCACATCATGTTTTTGAAATACACATCATTGACGTTTTGACCCTTTTGAATATCAATATAATATATGAACATGGTATCTGGAGTTTGACCTACAGTATGTCCCACCAAAATTGTTTTGATGTGTTGATTCTGAAAACAAACCAGAAGACGATACCAGACACACGTTAAAGCATATTTATGTCAATTTTCCTAAATATAAAAGTGAGGTCAGCATGCTCCAAAATGTCTGAGACACTCGCTTTTGCGCTTGTACTGCACATCCATCTCTCTTTGCAAGAACCAACAGTAGTCACCCATCATGCTCGTAATGAATTTTTCCCGATATCAGTTTTCCATCACCTTTATATCTTGATGAAATCTTTCCCTATGCTCATCTCTGACATCGCTTTGATTTGGTGGAAAAAAGTCGAGATGAGAATGTAAAAAATGTGTCTTCAGTGACATTCTGGCTCCCGTAAGCTAACATACCTTCAGGATATTCTCCACAAGCTCAGTATAATTCTCTGCTCTGTGACTGTTAAGAAAATTCTGGACAACCTGCACAAATGAGGGTGCTGATTCAGCTGGCTTCAGTTTCCTTTTGAACTCATCATCAAGATGGATGAATAGTAACTTTCTCAAGTTAAATAAAGAGAAAACTGAAATCTTAGTGATTGGCAATAATGGATACAATGAGGCTATTAGAAATAAACTGGATACATTAGGATTAAAAGTCAAGACGGAGGTAAAAAGCTTAGGGGTAATTGTTGACTGTAATCTGAACTTTAAATCGCATATTAAGTAGATCACTAGGACAGCATTTTTTCACTTAAGAAACATAAGTAAAGTTAGACCTCTTATATCACTGAAAGATGCTGAGAAATTAGTTCACGCGTTTGTTTTTAGTCGACTAGATTACTGTAACGCACTCCTCTCAGGACTACCCAAGAAAGACATAAATCGTTTGCAACTAGTGCAGAATGCAGCTGCTAGAATCCTAACTAGGAAAAGAAAATCCGAACACATTTCTCCAGTTCTGATGTCACTACACTGGTTACCTGTGTCATTCAGGATTGACTTTAAAATTCTGCTTATGGTTTATAAAGCCTTAAATAATCTCGCCCCTTCTTATATATCGGAGTGTCTGACACCTTATATTCCAAATCGTAACCTCAGATCCTCAAATGAGTGTCTCCTTAGAATTCCAAGAACAAAACTTAAAAGAAGTTTTGAGGCGGCCTTCTGCTGCTATGCAACTAAAATCTGGAATAGCCTGCCAATAGGAATTCGCCATGCAAATACAGTAGAGCACTTTAAAAGACTGCTGAAAACATATTACTTTAACATGGCCTTTCTATAACTTCAATTTAACTTAATTTAACCTAATCCTGATACTCTGTATGCTCAATTTCCTCATAATAACTATTCAGGGTAGCTCTAAAATCCGTACTGACCCCTACTCTCTTTTCTGTTTCTTTTTCCGGTTTCTTTGTGGTGGTGGCCTGCGCCACCTCCACCTACTCAAAGCTTCATGATGCTCCAACAATGATGGATGGACTAAAAGGCAGAATTCTACGTGACCATCATCATCAAGCCTTTCCGTGAGAACCCTAAATCCAAAGAGGACTGTTTCATTTATGTTAGGTAGAATACCCAGAGGGGACTGGGCGGTCTCATGGTCTGGAATCCCTACAGATTTTATTTTTTTTTCTCCAGCCGTCTGGAGTTTTTTTTTTTTTGTTTTTTCTGTCCCCCCTGGCCATTGGACCTTACTCTTATTCGATGTTAATTAATGCTGATTTATTTTGTTTTCTTATTGTGTTTTTTATTTTTTGTATTCTTTATTATGTAAAGCACTTTGAGCTACTGTTTGTATGAATATGTGCTATATAAATAAATGTTGTTGTTGTTTTTGTTGTATCAAGCATCAGTTCATGGATTTCAGGGCCAACAAAAATACCTTTCTTAATTTTGGTTTCACTTTTCTCGAGACCAAACTTATTTCATACATGCTGAAATGCATCGCCTTTACTTTCCAGTCACCCTAGTTGTCCAAGATCTGAAACATCATAACTAAAAAATGGGACGTGCTGGATGAAAAGGATTTTCAGATTTGGAGTCAGCAAGTGAAATTTGTTAAAGAATCCCAGCAGCAAAATGCTTGTTGATCAGTTATCAGGCCTCTTTCTGTGCGTACTCAAGTGTTATAAAGCTTACCCAAGAAGAACACATTTATTATGTTGACAATTTTGCCAGATATTAAAAAAAATCACTGAAACAAGTGATAGCCTAATATATGTTTTTGTTGGCCCAAAATGACAATCCAGAGGTGATGAAGGAATATCCAAACACTAGAAAAACAGAAAGGGACCAGAACATTAAATGCATAGTCTCATGTTAAATCACTATCAGCACATTGCCAGCAGTTAAATTGTGAGAACACAACAAATGACTAAACTTAAACAGTCCTAAAAAGTGAACGTTAGCAAATTAAAATAACTATAAGTACATTCTTCATGTTGGCATGCTGTAATTTGTTGGCAATGGGAGCAATATGAGTAATAATGCTTAGTTTGCTAACTTACTGAGTTTGACTGTAACAGAAAAAAATCAGTTTTACAGATGAAACTTCACAGATTGCCAGAGCATTGCAACAGAGCTCAGCAGAAAGCAAGCAGTAAGAGATTGCTTAATGAAGGGTGCTTGCTAAATTACTTTTTTCTTTTCTTCTGTAGTAACCATGATACATAATAAAACAGCATTCATTATCAAAGACAAATAAAGATTTAATAATGATGCACTGAAATGAACCGTTCAGATAATTCCATTCATAGTCAATTATTATTTTAATTTAAAGGTTTATTTTGAAACAAAAAAGCTGACACAGCACAGAAAAAAATGTTAGGAAGCATATCAAATTTTAGTTTGAATGCTGTAATAAACATATATTTATTAGGGTATAATTAAAGTTGTTAAATGGTGAAATTAACAAGATGTGATTTAAAATGTAACGTGACTAATGCAATAGAGACTGTTTTAAATTTAGATATTTGTTTTATTAAAGAAAAATGTAAAAAAAATATTCAGTATTATAATCATGAAGGTAACTTTACTCATTGATTGAAAAATGCAGCATGGCATTAAAATATAAACCTGAAGTACAATATGCCAAACTCCTTCAGTCAGTATAAATTAAACTGTGAGAGCCATCTTAGTTGTGTTTTAGATAAGTACATTATCAAATAAAGAGTTCCTTATTTATAATTAAGCAGTAAAAGCAAGAATCACATCTTTCAGTAAAGAAGTAGAGAAGGTGACCTAAGATAGTTTCTGTTACTTGACACTTTCTCTGATCTTTCCTGAGCAATTACCATAAGGCATTAATGTTGGCCTATATAAAAAAAAAATATACGTAAGAAAAAAATAATATCTGGTGTAACAAACATAAAGATTCTGACAAAAATTAAGCTTTACAAAAAAAAATTAATTTTCACCAAAAAATGAAAATATGCTGCTTAGATGGCATTCCAAATGTTTTAATTCCGTCAGCTCAGCCACTTTTAGAAACAAACAATATATTAACCCCTTTCTCTGTTTTTTCTAACAGTTTTATAGCTCTATAGCTGTAAAGGTAATGCATAAAAAATAGTAAACTAATAAAGGCAACATAATTAAGGTAATGGACAAAAGGTAACCTCAACAGGACACATCTTAGGTCATTGAAGCATTCAATTTTTGTAAGCTATTTGTTGCCATTATTGGCCCTGAAATGCCCGCCAGATAACTTTTTGTTTTAGTTCTAATGTTGTGTTATGTATATGAAGGAGGAACAAAGCTCTGTTTCATAAATGCTGATTGCTGCAGAAGTCCCATTGCATGAACCCTAGTCAGTATTCTGCAAAATCCTACAAGCACTGCATGATTTCAGTTGGATTTCCTTTAAAATGATGAAATACTACGTAGAATGCTGCTTACACTCTTCACAATCTAAGCTAATGAGCTTTTGCACAAGCGATGTTCAAAACGTTTCCACACTTTTTTTAACTCTATTTTTTAAGAATTTCAAAAACAAATTACATCACTTTTCTACATAGCCACCTTCATTTGCAATGCAATTTTCCCAGCATTGTACCAACTTTTTAATGCCCAATTAGTACTCCTCCTGCTTTTATCGTTTCCAAAGAAAATATAAAAGTGCGGAAACTTGTTGAACGTCCCACAAACAATATTCAAGACTTTTCTGTGTCACTTGGCTGAATGCCACCTGTTAGTATAATCTTAACCTGCCAAATATTTAACAGAGTTGTATTTTGTCTCATGCCAGCTAAACATTTGATAACAATCACTTTGTTTGGTTTAGTGGAGAAAAATCCCTTTTTTATACAGAAGTGCAATTCATCACTAACTTAGTAGCAAGTTGAGGCATGGCAAAGATAAACACAGTATGTTCCTTCCTTGTGCTGCTTTTTTCTTTAACAATTCTGCTTTTTAGGCTTCTTGTAGCGACACAGCTGTGAGCATTTGACCTGTGTTTAAATGCCTCATCTGAACATGCAATGGCAATATCGGAAAAAAACGTAAGAATGATTACTTGCCTAAATGCCCACTAAGTAAATAGACAAAGATTTGGAATTATTTTAATTCCAGTAGCTAGATCAATATAATGGTACTTTTTATTACAACTGCATTTGAGATTTAAAAACAAACTATACATAAAAATGCTAAATAAATAATAATTGATATGCAGCACTTCTAAACTTAGCAATTTTTATTAAATGGCATTTATAATACTCACCACATGGTGTTTGTACCTTAAATACAGTATGTGTTGCTTGCTCAAATATATATATACCTTAATATGATTACCATAATCTGTACAAGTGACAATAATGACCCTATAAACCTATAAATTTGACATCCATAGAGCCCCATCATTGTGTCTCTTTTGACTAGGGAATGAGAGGGAGAGACAGCTTTTCAGTTCAAAAGTTTGATCCCTTTTGAACATAATTTTAGCTGGCCTCTTTTTGGCAATCTTTTTTTAGTTTTTTTTTTTCTTCTTCCTTTTTGTTTAAATATTTTTGATAACAAATATTTCAGTTGTTAATAAAATTGTTTTGTGTCATTTGGGCCAGGGCTTTCGTGGTTCCCTCTCCCTTTTGAGAATGATAAACTTCACCCTTTTGTCTGTGCAGTTACCAAATTTACTGACTCAGAAAAATTGAGTATTTAAAGAAGGAAAACTTATGAACACACTTATGTTCAAAGATGATGTTTATTAATGAAAAAAACTAGGATTAGCACAGAAGTATAATAATAAACCATTTCTTAGATAGATAGATAGATAGATAGATAGATAGATAGATAGATAGATAGATAGATAGATAGATAGATAGATAGATAGATACTTTATTAATCCCAAGGGGAAATTCACATAATCCAGCAGTATACTGATACACAGATTAGGTAGACTAGTCCTCCCAATCACACCTTTCCAGGTTTTACTGTCATTTTCTATATGACCGTTAATGTCCCCCTGCAGAACGATAGACTTCACAGTAGGAACAGCTTTCAGCACTCCCCCCAAGGTCTTCAAGAAAGCCGAATTCTCTAACCTAGTTGCATAAACAAGAGTTGATGCTTTTCCCCTGACTCAAAGTAGCAAAGTGGTGACCCTCTCGTCCACTAGGGAAAATTCCAACATACATGCTCTGAGCTGGGGGGCTATAAGTAGGCCCACACATGCCTGACACCTCTCATTCCGGACAACTCCAGAGTGGAATACATTCCAGCCCTTCCCCAGGAGTTTGGTTCCAGAGCCCATGCTGTGCATTGAGGTGAGCCTTACTTTATCTAGATGGTACATCTCTACCTCCCGCACTACCTTGGGATCCTTCCCGACCAGAGAGACCACCTTCCATGTCTCTAGTGTCAGCTTTGCTCAGTTTTGGGATCGGTCCACCAAGGCACTCACTTTTCGACTTCCACCCAACTCACATGCCCTAGACCATTATGGCTCCTCCTGCATGTGGAGGGCCCACTGGCAGAATCAGCATAGCTTAAATCTCCCTAGCCTATTTTTTCTTTTTCAGCAAATTCCTATTTTTATTAACAAATCATTTAAAAAAAATGCTTGATTCTGTTTTTAGCTGATTTATATGGAATACAAAAAGACCACCTATTAAAACGATGCACACTGTAAAGATTGCAACCTGAAGGTGGCTCTGTACTACCTCGCTTCCACCTTCCAACAATTATAGCTTAAAACTTCAGTGTTGTTTAACCCCAGGCTGAGGTTCAAATGTCTTTTTTATGTCTGTTTTTTTTTTTAATTTTTTATGTTAACTTTGATAATCATATACTTTTTTAACTCTGTGTAACTTTTTCCATGTGCCATGTGTTTTGTGAATGGTCCCTCTAGAAGTGGATATTGTAATAATTAATATAATTATTATTATAGTAATTATTATATTAACTACTACTATGAACAAGAATTACATATTTTTACAGTATTTACATTTTCCATAATGTTTATTATGTCAGTCCGATATACCTCATTAGTCCACCAGTTTTGTCAAGGATGTTTGCAGTTGGAAAAGATGGAAGTTATGCCACGAATTGATACCAACAATTGTCTAGAGAATTACAAACATACTAGAACAATTTACAAGCAGTTGTTTTTGTCTTGCTTGTGATTATTTGGTTTTGAATCTTCCCTGGAAAAACCTTCCACACTTTACAAGACACCAGAATCTTGGTGTAACAGAAACCAAATAAGTGCAAATTATCAACACAGCATAACAATGTTTCCGATTCCAAAGAAAAAAGATTTGTCTAAATTAATATAAAACATACTGTATGCAGATTATGAACAGATTTATGAAAATTACATTGCAAAAATATAATGATGTTAAACATCCTTAAGTGTAAGTTTTAAGCCTGTCTTTGTAGTTTGACAAGAAGATGTTCCATCTTTTATTCTCTGTTGAGTGTGAACTGAGGTAAACCTGTCTCTCTGTTTTACTTTAATGTTATACTGTATAGGGACTAATGTGTGGCAAAGGGAAAAAGAGATTTAAACAAGATGGATATGCAAGTCCAAATTAAGGTTACGTGGCAGTGATCACTTGAATTTGTGTAAACTACTCTAATTTACTTACTCTATTACCATATGTTGCAAAGACAACTTAATTCTTTTTTCAGTCTGATTATGACTGATACAGAACCATTGTTTCATTTTAAATTTGCACAATTCTAATAACATCTTCAAGATAATGATATAGTATGAATTCCATGGTAACTTCCACAAATTACGCAAATAAAAAAGTGGTAAAAATATTGAATAATCATCACAAATTAAAATTTTTTTTAAAAATGTGTATTGTTTTTGCAATCAAAATACTCCTGACAAAAGGGGTGTTCCTATCTTTGCATTTACTTGCATTATTCAAACTTTACTTTTAACTGATTTTTTTAGGCTGATTAAGGAATATTATTATTATTATTAATATTAATAATAAAATACATTTTATTTATATAGCACCTTGCCCATGCTTTAGGTGCTTCACAGAGTCTCAGAAAGAAACAGCAGGTATATGTAACATTTGATACAAATGTTTCCTGAATATAACACTAAAACAGATACAGTAGATATGGGATATACAAAGCATTAAATAGAATAAAAGACAATAAACCAGAGTACAATACTAAATTCAATACTTAAAGAAAAACCTAGCAAATGACAAAATTTGTGATATAACACTAATACAAATTATACTGAGCATTTAGACAGAGAGGAAATCTGAAAAGAGTGGGCAGAATGTCAGGTTCAGTTAAAAGCCTTCCAGAACAGTTGAGTTCTAAGTTGTTTTTTAAAAGAATAAATGGAGTCAGCTGATTGAATTAATTTCGGGAGGTCATTTCAGAGCCTGGGCGCTATACAGCTGAAGGCCCTGTCACCCATAGAGTGCAGGTTTATGTGGGGCAACAAGATTGCCAGAATCAGTGCATCTTAGTGGGCGAACAGGAACATAGCAATGGAGAAGGTCACTGATGTAGTCCAGTGCGAAGCCATTTAAAGCTTTGTATGTTTTAACAGAATTTAATATTCAATCCTGTAAGACCTGCGGTGGGCTGGCGCCCTGCCCGGGGTTTATTCCTGCCTTGCGCCCTGTGTTGGCTGGGATTGGCTCCAGCAGACCCCCGTGACCCTGTATTAGGATATAACGGGTTGGATAATGGATGGATGGATGGATCCTGTAAGACACAAGGAGCCAGTGAAGGCAAAGCAGAATGGGTGTGATGTGCTCACTGTTGCTGGTTTGCGTTAGGAGTCTTGCAACAGAGTTTTGAATCAATTGAAGCTGTGATATAAGATTATAAGTGACAGCTGCCAGGAGAGAATTACAATAATCGATGCAGAATATGATAAAAGCATGGACAAGTTTCTCGCCTTTAGAAAAGGAGAGGAATGAGCAAACACAAGATAACGGAGGTAAAAGTAAAAAAAATGTCTTAATGTGGTTTAAGTGGGAGGAATTGGAAATGACATCAAGATTCCTTGCATCATAAAAAGGTCTGATAAGATCGCCGTCAGGAGTGATTGAAAAAGAGCTAATTTTCTTAAGTTGCGTTTTAGTGCCAATTTGTAAGAGTTCAGTTTTGTTGCAATTTAATTTTAAAGAGTTTTGTTCCATCCAGGTTTTAATTTCACTGAAGAAAGTTTTGAGCTGAGAAAGTCATGATAAAGTTTCACTTTTAACATTAAAAACTGAGTTGAGTATCATCTGCATAAACATTATAACCCAGTCTAAAGCTATAAATAATATGGCCAAGGGGAAGCACATAGATACAGAAGAGCAGAGGGCCGAGAACAGAGCCCTGAGGAGCTCCTTGGCACTGAGCTGGATTTGCTGTTGCCAAGACTAACACACTCTTGTCTATCAGTCAGACAGGACTTAAACCACTAGAGGGCAGTGCCAGAGAAACCCAGCATGTTCTCCATTATTGACAGTAGAATGTCATGTCTGACAGTGCAGAATGCTGCACTGAGGTCTAACAGAATTAATATGCTGGTTTGTCCAGAGTCTGCTGCCATAAGCAAATCATTTGTTGCCCGAAGCAGGACATTTTCACAGCTGTGCTGCACCCTGAAACCAGATTGGAAGAGTTCCATTAAATTATAGAAGTTAAGTAGTTGTTGAGTTGAAAGGCTACAACACGCTCAAGAACTTTTGACAGAAAAGGTAAATGAGAAATAGGCTGAAAATTGTTAAAATTGTTAGCATCAACAGCAGACTTTTTTAACATTGGTGTTACAGAAGCGATTTTAAAAGTGGCAGGCAAAGGGAAACAAAGGGCTGTAATTTACCTAACTATTTATCCCTCTGACAACATTACAATGTGAAGACAAAATACAGTTTTTCAACTGAACATCTACTGTACAAATTTGTATTTAATTTATGTGTCTAACTTTTTCTTTTTTTGTTCCATTTTCCTTTTAATTTCTTCTGGTTGAGTTCTGGTTGTTCCACTCACTCCAAAAATGCAATGAGGTTACATAATATTTTGAAACTTGGTAACTGAAATCACCACACCTTTTAATCAATGAATTAAATTACCGTATAAACAATTATGTATGCATGTAAACCATGCATGTAAAGTATTCTTTGCTTAAACATGTACTGGTGTAAAAATAAATAAAAGACTAAAGGAAGATTGCCCAGAAATTCTAAAATGATCCACACCCCTTCCTTTTACTTTCCATTACTTCATTGTACAGCACTTTTAATTTAGCTTAAAGGTTTTTTAGATTCCTTCTGTGTTAGTGAAGTGCACATCAGGTTTATTTAGGTCAATTTTCAGTAATTAAATTTTATTAAATAAAATAACCCATTTATCAAAAGTGCATAGAAACGCATCTATTACAAACATTATGAAAGCTCCATTGTAAAAGAAAGGTTTACATTATCAAACAAACTTACAATGTTTATACATATTTTGTAATAAATAATAGTTTATTAAGTAACAGAAAAGCTGAAATTATCAACCAACCTTACAGTGTTAATGTATACTTTGTAATAAATAATAGTTCATTAACAGCAGCAACCTTTTAGACAAAATGCTCAATACGAGACCATGGGGAGAAGCTATTTTCTTGCCATTTATGTCTCAAAGTAATCTTTACTGTATTTTCTGAGAAATATGAAATAAAGTGGTGGCCCTTAATTACACTCAATATGAGTTTCTGGGGGCTGAATTTTAAAATATTTTATTTTTCTTTTCTGTGCAGTGGTGTAACAACATGAAGCAAAGCTGCCACCTGCCAATATGTTCTGTTGAGCTGATCCTGCTTTCTCCTGGATTGCTGGGACACATGACCTCCCTTGCTGAGCCAAGCACTGACACGTACCTGCCTACTTTATCATACATAGAGGTACTAAATAATCTAACAAAGAAATCAGATGCAGTGAACTGAAGCTAGGCTCCTAGGGCTATGACACTGAAACTCTAACACTTCAATAACATGGAACTCCACAAATAAGGCCAAAAAGTATCATTCATGCAGTGCAAATTACATTACATAAATTATTATAGAGGGCTGAGAAAATGACCAAACACACACTATGGATCTCTATTTCCATAAGCACAATTTCTGTTCGTTTGTTCTTTACATATGACTTTGTTTTTCAGTCATGCAGAAAAAATATTTGGCACCCAGGTTTTTGACAAATAACGTCTGGCCTTGTCACCTGAGGAGATGGTGAGGGCAGCATGAGGTCAACGCAAAAGTCATGAGATACTACAGAGTGATTTAACAACAGAAAAATAGCACCATACAGGTTGTGATGAATAGCATACTGGCTTTTCAATTGATTCCTACCCATTACATTTAACCTTTTCTTAAATAGAACATTTACCTCACGATTTTTGTCATGGCAGATTCTGTTATTTATTGATATTTAGGGCAGTTTGCACCAAAAGGAAAAAAAGAAGGCTGTTTACAAACAAGCTTTCCAGGACTAACAACAGTTATGCACTTCATACAAGGTAATTAAAGGTAATACATTTTGGTAAAATAACTTGTAATTGCTTTTTTATGTTTTCACCCAGGAAATGTCGGTAATTCAGCTAGTAATTACAAAAGTCATAGGAGAAAGGAATTAACAAAAACTCACATTTCTTCTACAAAGAGAACATCATTCATACTTATTATTCCTGTCTGACCTTTTCCTGCCAATTTTTTTAGAAATGCTTTAGTGCATACTTCATTAAGTAGCTCTCTTTTCTTTTTTAGGAGGATGATTGGCAAGACCCCAACAGTCTGGTTTATGTACACTTTCAATTCTGCTCCACTTTCAGCAGCAATACCTCTTGGCTCTACTACCACTGCTTATCACCCCTCTGTTCCTATCCTTGAAACAGTTAGCCACACCCTGATGCTCCATCCATAAACCTGGTATCATAGGATCTGTGATTGATCAGAACATATTTTTATTAATTGGTTCTTGTCGTAATTGGCTGTCCTAAGAAAACTCTCCACAATTGTGCCTCACTTATTAGAAACTACTTATATTGCTTAACATCTTGTTCAAGGACTTACTCATTCTAAGATGGATCACAAATGCTGCTACTTGACTTGTGTATTTTACCCCTCCATACACCCACACTAGGTCCCTGCTTCTCTCACTGTGTTGAATTCTTTTTGGTGCCACGATCCAGCTCAAAACGGTTCACTACCTCAATTCTTTTCTCTGTCGATATAATCCTCTAAGACATCTTACTTTTGATTTTATATGCCTACTAACTGCTGCTTTCCACTTAAGAAGGACTAGCTTTCATTCACGTCATATAAATTTCATACATTTATTTTATGATTACCATGAAACATTCTTCCTGCCATTTCTAAACTATTCATGCATGTAATTCATTAAGAAGCTCTCTTTTTTCTCTTTTTTTGGAACTTTTCCCCATCTTTGCATGACCATGTAAACATCTCACAGTCTATTGATGTCCTTGATAACGCTCTTATGAAGAAATTACTGTGGGACCGACTTTCTTCCCTTTTCTTCACATGTGGACATCTACATGTTTTTAAATGTCAAGTAAATATAAAACTGTATATTGCTGGTTTAAAATCTAGTCCTGGGATTAGAGGTTTTCTATTCATTCTGTGCCCTTGACTTGCCATTTGGCACTCAGCAAGTCATTTAATCTTTTTTGTACTGTACAAAATATGCAAATAATCTTAAAATGGTAGTCAATTTAGAAATGTGGGATCTGAATAAAAATAGATATTTCTCTAATGTCTGTTAACATTGTACTTTATTGCTGAACTTTTCATTGCATTGCAAGTATAATGTTTTTTGTAAGTTTGTTCTGGTAGAGCATTTACAAAATAAAACAAGTTACAAAACGTATGCATGTCGTAATATTCAGGAGCATTCGGCAACTAAGTTAACTGATACGAAAGTTCCAGTATTTCATATTTTTATTTACTTCATCCAAGAGTTAGTTATTACACTCTTGTTTATTAAATAGTTTATGTTTAATGCTGCTTGAGATTCAGATTTGGAGAATCTAAAGTATAATCCTTAAGCCATTCATCAATATAAGGAAACAGACAGAAAAAAAAGGAATGGACAAAACAAAGTTCAAAAGAAGATAGCTTCTATTTAGATTCTAATCAGATTACTACAAAAGCATTTTTTCACTTAAGAAATATAGCAAAAGTTAGACCTCTTATATCATTGAAAGATGCTGAAAAATTAGTTCACGCTTTTGTTTTCAGTCGGCTAGATTTCTGCAACGCACTTCTCTCAGGACTACCCAAAAAAGACATAAATTGATTGCAACTAGTGCAGAATGCAGCTGCTAGAATCTTAACTCGGGAAAAAAAAATCCGAGCACATCACCCCAATTTTGATGTCACTACTTTGGTTACCTGTGCCATTTAGAATTGACTTTAAGATACTGCTTATGGTTTACAAAGCCTTAAATAATCTCGCTCCATCTTATATTTCGGAATGTCTTACACCTTACACTCCAGATTGTAAGACCTAGATCTTCAAATAGATAGATAGATAGATAGATAGAATAAGTGTCTACTTAGAATTCAAAGAGCTAAACTTAAAAGAAGTGGTGAGACGGCCTTCTGCTGTTATGCACCTAAAATATGGAATAGCCTGCCAATAGGAATTCACCAGGCTAATACAGTGGAGCACTTTAAAACACTGCTGAAAACACATTACTTTAACATGGCTTTCTATAGCTTCATCGTAGGTAAATCCTGATGCTCTGTATATTCAATTTATTATCATTATTATTCATGGTGGCTCCAAAATACGTACTTACCCCTACTTTCTCTTCCGTTCTTTTTCCGGTTTTCTGTGGTGGTGATCTGCGCCACCACCACCTAATCAAAGCACTGTGATGTCCCTACATTGACGGATTAAAGGCCAGAAGACCATATGACCATCATCATCAAATTCTTCCATGTGAACCCTGAATACCATGAGGACTGATTGAGGTAATTTATGTTAGGTAGAATGCTCAGAAGGGGCTTGGCAGTTTCGTGGCCTGGAACCCCTGCAGATTTTCTTTTTTTTTTTCTCCAGCCATCTGAAGTTTTTTTTTTTGTTTTTTCTGTCCTCCCTGGCCATATGACCTTACTTTTATTCTATGTTAATTAGTGTTCTCTAATTTTAATTATTTATTTTGTCTTTTTTCTCTTTCTTCATCATGTAAAGCACTTTGAGCTACATTGTTTGTATGAAAATGTGCTATAGAAATAAATGCTGTTGTTGTTGTTCTAGAACAAGGATGTTGCTATGCCTGGCCCAGTGACTGTGTGACCGACAGCAGAAACTGACCCCTGCAAAGTCCCTGCTACCAAGCAGCAGATCAGAGCAGTTAGAAACAACACATGTGAGAGAAGATATTTAGGCTATAAATCAATGACAATATTCAAACTGTGCATCCTCGGTTATAGTATTTCACCCATAATATTGGAAACATTATGTGTAGTAGCACTTATTATTTCAAGATATGAAATGGGCAAATGAATAAATGCCAGCAAAGTTGAAGAACTTCATTGTTGACTTGGCAGCTTTGGAGATTATTAGCAGATTTAGTTTTCTCAGCACTCATACAACTTGCCTCACACAACCACATTAAAAAGACACATTAGTTAAAGACAGTGTTGACTTCATGAATAGCTATCAATTTCAAATTATGTATATTCAAAAATTTGCAGATGTCAGTACAGTTACTGCAGTTCTGATCTTCTACCATTACACAAGTTATTGGAACAGATTTTACAAAAATTCTGAATATTCATAACATACTCTATGCTGCCTCGGGAATGTGGGCAGTGAAAGGACTTTTGTGAAGCAGTTTGAAAGTATAACAGCCGTGCTTCCAGACCTTCTGTTTTACACACAGTTTTAAGACTCTTTAAAGCATCTTCTGATACTTCAGCCTGGTTGGTGATGTACTTTGTATTGTATTTATACATTCTGTCAGTATTGTAGGTCTGTTGAACGTTAAACAAAAATATTTTATGATTTTCTGACTGTAAGGTTGCATCCTATTGGAATAGGAGAATACATTTAAAAACAATGAATCAACAAATGAAATGCATATATTTTGTTCTTAACTTGCTTTAAAAAATGTAGTGTTTTTTGGTGATAGGTCACAGGAACCCATTATAATCAAAGACAGAACTACCCAACATGACTAGGCCTTCATTTAGCATACTTGTCAGTATTGTCTACAAAAGCATTAACTTCTGTCATGTGGGAGTTTACTTTTTACAGTAAGGACCTATCTTTGATTTCAGTCTACTGCTCATAACAGTATCACTCTTAACATAAAAGAATTTTCATTCATTTTTAAACTGGCTTTTTTCTAGTCTTGAGCACTGTAATTGCATATTATGTTTTTTACCTTGTCTTGTGAACTAAAACATTTGCCTGTAGGGCTCTGCACCAACAAACATGCTGCACGTATCTTTTGATAAACGTCCATCTTCTGGCTTGATGTGGCCTGCAGGTTCTTTTTACTGGAAAAGCTTGTTTTTTGTTTTTAGAAAATGAAACTTAAGTTCTGCACATTTTCCATTTTCAATACTTCTGTACATACAGTTTAACAATATAATACTGTTTGCATTCCCAATTAAAAGTAATGATGATACTGTAGTATGTTATAAATAGTATACAGTGTATTTTTTTGTATTTTAAATAATATATTTAATGTCTAAATTTAATTGTATTATGAAGTAACATTTGTTAGAACTGGTACCTGTCTCTACAGAACTATTACATTATCCCAGGATTTCTCAGCATTTTATCATTTACTTCCATTGTCAAAGCTGTGCATATTGGAATAACTTCTTCTTCCTCTTCATCTTTTCCCACTTCTATGTGGCGTTGAGGCACTTTATCAACCTTCTTTAAACAGCTTCATCCTGCATCTCCTCAGCAGTCCTTTTCTTTCAGATCTTCTTTTACTTTATCCATCCACCTCCACTTTGGCCTAAATCACTTTCTCCTTCCCTGTATTTGCATTCATTTCACTCTTTTGCCCACATATGTCCATAACACTTCAGTCTACTTTCTTGTACTTTCTTAGATATTTCTCCCACTTTTGTTGTATCTCTGATTGTCTCATTTCTTATTCTATTTTTTTTACTCCACACATCCATCTCAGCATTCCCTTTACTTCCCATGTCTCAGCTTCTTACATAATTGCTGGTCTTACCACTGTCTTAAAAACCTTACCTTTAACCTTCACCTTAATTAATTTATGTTAGAAAAATGGATGACTCTAACCTGACTTTGTATGCAGGAGTGTGTATGTGTGCATAAGACTGCCATGTGATGGATTGGCATCCCAAGCAGGATTGGTCCCATCCTTGCATCCAATGCTACTCAGGTAGGCTTCAGAACTCTGGACACCTTTATATAGGAAAAGGTGGGTTTAGATGGATGAAAGAATGGATTGCTAAACTTGCTAAATATGGAAAGAACAGATTATTAAAATATGATATGAATGTAATTGATTCTTTACATTCTGAAAAATAGGGAAATAATAGGGACAGCAGTTCTTCTGATATATAACATACAGTACATATGGATGATTCACTGCTCCAGGGATCTTCACTAGCTGTGTTCTCTCTATGTCCATGGGTAATATTCTGACTTCTTCTGTTTCCTTCCATATCTAAAAGACAGTCGATAATTCTGAATTTATCTATTAGAGACAAGCATTTAATCTAGATGTGAATTCGCCCTTGTCCCCCGTGCTTCTGGGATATACCTTAATTCCCTACAATCCCACAATGGAGAGAGTGGATTGAAAATAATTGGTAGGATGGCAGCTGTGTGGCAGTAATATCCCATCCCAACTTCAAGTTGTATAGCCAGCTCCTTCATTTTGCTAACATTAAAGGAGAGATTGTTGTCCAGGCATCACTGTGTCAGAAGGCAACTCTCTTCTTTGTAAGCTGCACAAGACATCAGCAAGCAAAAGGAAGATCACATTCTCATCTACATTAGAAGGTATACTGTGGAGAGAGTCAGCAGTTTTACATTTCTTTGGAGTCACCATCACTGAATCCCTGATGTGGGCACAATACATCTTGACTATTTTCAAGAATTCTCACCAAATAAGGACAAGCCCTGTTGTCTCTATCTAAGCTTACCATCATCTATAGGAACACATTGTAATCCATTTTCAGTGGCAGGATAAAATTCTAGTACAGCACCTGGTCAACTCAGACCTGCAAAGCACAATAAGGGCAGCAATATCAGATCAGAATATTTTTTTAAATGCACCTTCATTCTATTCAGGACACATATATTAGTTAGTTATGTAAACAGTATTATTTGAAGACTTCAGCCATCCTGCAATCACTTTTCTCCCTTCTCTGTTCTTGCAAAATGTATAAAACCATTATAGGTTTACAGATTTATAGGGCCATTATTGTCACGTGTACAAAACAGTGAAATTCTAACTTGTATGTGCTATCAACATGCAATATGTCACCATTCCAGGGCTCAATTAATGCCAACTGATGCCCTAAATGCAGCCGAACAATGGCTCTCCTAAGGCCTTTCTATTGCTTAACTGACAAGACATTAAGACTAAATAATTGATAAAGGTGAAATAAAAGATTAAATTCTACCTTGGTTATGTAAAAAATCAGTAAGAGAAATAATAAAATAAAGAACTTAAGTGTCTGTCACACAAATCATGTGATAAGTAAAATGCTAGACAAACACAGCCAGCTGTGTTTACATTTGACGGAAGCAACACTTATGCCATGTGTAGGAGGATAATTGGCAACCCAGACAGGAAGGAAGATGATTTATTACCCAGACGGAAGGCAAGAGTAGATCGGCAAACAAATTGGCTGGTGGGACAGAGAAATAACTTTGTGCCCAGGCGATATGATATAAATAATGGACCAACAAAAGCTGAGAATCAGGAGTTGTTCCATGCCCCATATGCCAGGTGGAAGTAGTCCTTGTATGACAACCCAGTTGGGACTCCTGCAGGGGTGCTTGTGAGATTGAGAAGTGCAGCCTGTCGGGGACCCTACATACTGATAGAGGGAGTTTTTGGGAGGTGACCACTCTGTTTTCTTTATGACCCAGAAGTGTTTCCCGAAAGACATGGCATAGCAACGGAAGCATTCCCAAGTCCGGGTTAAAAGGATCCCACTGCCTCGTATTGTGGAGTCAGAGTCGGAAGGCAGCTTGCAGCACTCAGCACAGGTAGTAAGGAGAAAGTTATTTTGGATTTATTGTATAATTGTGTCTGGTTTCTGGAGAGGTCTTTGTGAAAGATGCTTTGTGTAAATAAATACCCTTTAGTTTATCACTACAACATGTTGGAGATCACCTTGTCTTGTGTTTGGGGCTCAGTGGCACCCCTTGTGGTCACACATGATATAGAAACAAATGTAATATCTGATGGCAACTTCAAACCAATCTTTTAAACTTTAGTCACTCATTGTGCCAAAGAAAACATTTTTTAACAATGCAGATTAAACACTGAATTTAGCAGATACGGACCATACAATAAATTCAACAAGTTCATGTGTGGCACTGGAAGAGTTAAGAGCATGAAAACAAGTGAAAAAAAGCTCTGTGTTGCCCCCCATCGCTTGGTGCTTAATAGCTTCTTCAAGGCTGCACCATTACTTCCAGCACCATGATTAATGAGTATACTGTAACTACCTGTAAACATCTGTCTTCCTCACCCTCCCATACCTGAAAAATTGCAGAACACATTTGTTATAAACTAGAAGCAACAAATTATATACCAAACGTAGAAATGCAATAGCACTTACAATTTTTATTTTCAAGGATAGTTTTTATTCTCAGGTCAAAAGGCTACTCACCAGGGGCCTCATGCATAACGCCATGCATAGAATTAGCACTATAACATGACGTAAACACAAAAGTGGAAATGTACTTACGCACAAAAAAATCCAGATGCATAAATCTGTGCATTCGGCAACTTCCATGTTCTTCCGCTACATAAATCCCGGTCAGCGTGGAAATTAACGCACGCGCCTGCTGTCCCGCCCTGTCTCCTCCCAGAATTACGCCTCTTTGAATATGTAAATCAATATAAATAACCCCCAATTCCTGTCCTTCCTTTTCTTTCTCCAAGTAACCAATCGCCACACAATCAGCTCTGTAATAGACGTTAAGCCATCTGTAATCTTATAATGCAGATTCTTCAAAACTTTTAAGGAACATTGAAATATCTTCGTAGTACATGTTTAATTATTCTATCCTTCATGCCAGTCCCAGTGAAGCATACAGTGCGAGGCAGGAACAATCTGTAAACAGAGCGCCAGATCCTTGCTAGCGTAGCGACACCGTGTCCTTTAATTATTAACAATATAGATTATTTAAATGAAGTTAAAGTTTTATCTGTATAATATAATAAACATATTTTGCTGCACTTCATGTTAAAAATGATATCGTCATCATATGTAAACAAGTGCTTTATAAAGTGGCTCAGGTTTTGCAATATTATAACTGTAGTGCAAGTTTACAGTGAGGTGATTGTACAAATAAGTACAAAAAGTTCTACAAGGAGCACTTGATGGAATGATTGATTGCGTTTAGAGCTCTTGGGATGAAACTCTGTCTGAACCGTGAGATCCGCACAGGAAAGGTTTTGAAGTGTTTGCCGTGTGAGAAGCAGTTCAAATAGGAAGCGTGGCTGAGGCAGCATGTGCTTGATGCTGTATACCAATAATTCCCGTTTCCGATCAGCTGCTCCGAGTGGTGCAGTGAGAGTAATATGGAAAAAGATGATCCGCTGTGGCAACCCCTAACAGGAGCAGCTGAAAGAAGTAGAAGAAGGTGCAGTGAGAGTAACAACGTTAAAGCAGTTATGGTATTTGGAATAGTTTGACCATTCTGTGGACCATTATGTTGTTATAGGTTAATTACAATCAGATGCATTAAACTATAATAATCAATTAATCAATTGATAGTAATCAATATCAATAATAAATAATATGCGGTTATTTTCAGTGTATTTATAAAGCTTTGTCAGTAATGTGGATCTGAAAAAGAAAGGGTAACCACACGGGAACAGTAGCACTGCTTTGACGCTGGGTGTCGCCAGTCTGCAAAACCAAGTGGAGAACTTGCGTACGACAGGGTATGAGGTACCGTAGAAATGTGCGTGGCTTTACGCCAAGTTTAGGTTTTATACATCACAATTTGAACGTGGAAACGTTCTTATACAACATTTCTGTGCATACGCACCATTTATACATGAGGCCCTAGGTGCTCATAGTGATAATGCATGAACCCTTACTAAGTGCATTTCATATCTATATATATTCACTAGCCACAGAACCTTTTGAAAAGGTAATAGAATAATTACAAAATATTTGCTATGTCTTGTCCTACATGTACTTTCAGTGCATTTCCTCTGTATTTGAGTGTGTGAACATCTATATAGGTTTGCATTTTAGATTGGGTAAGAGGTGGTAGTCAGGTCTGGAGAACAGGGTGGGTATGGCATCTCTTCAAATCCATGGCTTCACATAATAGCTTTTTCTACTCTTGTCCCCATGATACTGAACTGGAAAACACAAATACAATAAGGGGTGGATGGACAAATATTTCTATTAAGTTGCTTTTGAAATATTCAAAGTACTTGTTCTTGAAAAATCAAATCAAAAATGTCAAAAATATGAGAGCATGATAATTTAGACCTATATATCTCATAAACAGATCACTTTGAAAATGTTTGCTCAACCATGTGGACTGAAACACTGTGTAAAAAGAAGAAATTTGAAGATTGCTAGTCCATAAATAGTATTCCACTATATTATGTTTTTGGAGAAAGTTAAATTGTATCAGAATTAAGAGAGTAAATCTATACAATGTAACAGGACTCGAAAATGAAATATGTTTTATTAAAAAAATTCAAACTATCTCAGTGTGTAAGGAAACAGGCAAAAAAATAATGCGAAAAGATATTAATAGAATGAGAACTAAAACTGTACTGACTAAAAGAGTGAGACTATTTACACTCAACATAAAATTATTTGTCTCTCTGCACATTTTAACACATTATCATGTTATTAAGTTATTTTATTTTTTTATACATTTGGTCATTCTTATAGCTGTATATGACTTTTGACAAAAATGTTTCAGTTTCATGTTCCAGGCATTTTTTTCCCATCTTTTACAAAAAGGAACTTTGTTTCCCTTGTGTGGGTGGAGAGCTGTCCATTATTATTAGTTTACAGTAAAAAAAACAAAAAAAAAACTCCTTGTTCTAAAAGTTGTTTAGGATGTGTGGGAGTTTTATTTCATTATGTCTAGCACATTATAATTGTTTTAATACCTTCAGATCAAGAATATTATAGATGACTGCACTTTTACATGTCATATTAAAACATATTTGATGCAGATCAAATATAATATAGGTGACTATTATAGGTGACTATTGTGAGTTACGGTTTCTTTAAACAGAGCTATTTATACAGTAGTATCTATGATCTAAAAGAACATGTTCAGAGTAGTGTTTTATTACCAGAATGATATATCCATTTCTGAAAAGGAGATTACACAGCACAAAGGTTTGCCCTAAGTTTCAGATCAGCCATCTTTCTGGATCCCAGTGCTTTCCAGTAGTTTGGTATAACCTGCTATATAACCTTATCTGCCCTGCTGCTGCCTCATTATGATTTGATAACCACCTAATTTGTTAGTTGTTCATTTTGTTCATCATTGTTCACCTGCCCGGGCCTCAGAAAAGACCTGAGTTAAGCGGCTTTTCCAGCCGATAAGTCGTCTGGCTACTACACCCCTAGTCATTTACTTCATCACTAGACCACTAATATTCATTTTCTTTCCAGGTTCCTCAGGGCAGGAGGTGGTTTACTCAAGTTCACTTTGGTCCTATACACTAAAGATTCCACATGATGTGCTTTGCTTCTTTCTTCCTCTGTAGCTTGAAAATTGTTAATATTTTCACTTCATCTTCAGACTTACTAATGGTAATGTCAATTTGCATTCTGACATGATTCTTCTTCCTGTTTCTAATTTCTTTATGCTCTTTGGTTTCTCCAACTGGTAGCTCATTCCAACCACCCAAATTTCAGTGTTTCCATTATATTCTTATACCAAAATTTTCTATATTTCAGGATTCTCAAAATGTTTGTCTATATGACTCTTCCTTATTTAACTACTTATATCTCCCAACCAATTTGTTACCCACTGAAGTTTTGCAATGTATTTAATCCCAATTGCATTTTATTATTAATAACACATACAGGAAACGAGTCATGAAAGGCAGAAACTCTGATTGTAGGTCCAGGCCACAATTAAAATGATCAGATCTTTACACCTGTAATGCAAATGACATATCACTTTACTGCATGTTTAAGCTGTCTCCGAGAGTGAGGCCAGCTGTAAATGTTGAAGAATCAATTTTGCTTAAAAGGATGAAAGCTGGCAAAAATATTACATGAAGAATTCAAATTAATTATAATGACTTCTGGAGATGAACAGACATGGTTAGAAATGAAAATTGGTAGGCATTTGGTAATGATAATAATAATAATAATACATTTTATTTATATAGCACCTTTCTCATGCTCAAGGCGCTTCACAGAGTCTTAGAAAAAAAAAACAGCATGGTATATGTAACATTGGATACAAGTGTTTTCCTGAATAGAGCAATGAAACAGATAACAAATCATTAAATAGAATAAAGGACAATAAACCAGAGTAAAATACTAAATTCAATATTAAAAGAAAAACCTAACAAATAACCTAATTTGTGATATAACAGACACACAAATTATCCTGAGCACCTGGACAGAGAGGTAAACTGAAAAAAAGGGTAGAATGTTAAGTTAAGTTAAAAGCCTTCCTAAATAGATGAGTTTTAAGTTGTTTTTTAAAAGAATGAATGGAGTCGGCTGATCTAATTAATTTCGGGATGTCATTCCAAAGTCTGGGTGCTATGGAGCTGAAGGCCCTGTCACCCATAGAGTGCAGGTTAGTGTGGGGTACAACAAGATTACCAGAATCAGAGGACCTTAGTAGGCGAACAGGAGCATAGTGATATAGAAGCTCACTGATGTAGTTTGGTGCAAGGCCATTTAAAGCTTTGTAGGTTATTAATAGAATTTTATATTCAATACTGTAAGACACAGGGAGCGAGTGAAGGTGAAGCAGGATGGGTGTGATGTGCTCACTGTTGCTGGTTCGTGTAAGGACTCTTGCATCAGAGTTTTGAATCAACTGGAGCTGTGATATACGATTAGAAGGGGCACCTTCCAGCAGTGAGTTACAATAATCTATGCGGGATGTGATAAAAGCATGGACAAGTTTCTCAGCATTAGAAAAGGAGAGGAATGAGCGAACACGGGATATGTTATGGAGGTGAAAGTAAGAAAGTTTCTTAATGTGGTTTATATGGGCGGAATAAGAAAGGGAGGAATAAAAAATGACACCAAGATTTCTTGCATCAGAAGAAGGTCTGATGAGATCACCGTCAAGAGTGACTGAAAAGGAGCTCATTTTCTTAAGCAGCGCTTTAGTGCCAATTTCCTGAAGTTCAGTTTTGCTGCAATTTATTTTTAAAGAGTTCTGCTTCATCCAGATTTTAATTTCACTGAGGCAAGTTGTGAGCTGGGAAAACTCTGATGAAGTTGCACTTTTGACATTGAAATAGAGTTGAGTGTCATCTGCATAAAAATGATAACCCAGTCCATAGCTATGAATAATATGGCCAAGGGGAAGCATACAGAAGAGAAGTGGGCCGAGGACAGAGCCCTGAGGAACTACTTGTGTGACTGGCGCCGAGCTGGATCTGCTGTTGCCAAGACTAACAAACTCTTGCCTATCAGTCAGATAGGACTTGAACCACAGGAGGACAGTGCCAGAGATACCCAGCATGCTCTCTATTCTGGACAGTAAAATGTCATATCTGACAGTGTCAAATGCTGCACTGAGGTCTAACAGAATTAATATGCTGGTTTGTCCAGAGTCTGCTGCCATAAACAAATCATTGGTTACCCGTAGCAGAGCAGTTTCAAAGCTGTGCTGTGCCCTGAAACCAGACTAAAAGGGTTCTATCAGATTATTAGAGGGTAAGTAATTGGTGAGCGGGAGGCTACAACACGCTCAAGAACTTCTGACAGAAAAGGTAAGTGGGAAATAGGACGAAAATTGTTAAGATCGTCACCATCAAGACCAGACTTTTTTAACATGAGGGTTACAGAAGCAATATTAAAAGTTGTTGGCACAAACCCAGTGTTGAGGGAAGTATTGATTATTGTCGTAACAGTCAGGATTATGGCATGAAGGCAGGATATAAGAAGTGTGGTGGGGATGGGGTCTAGTACACAAGTAGTTGACCTCATCTTACAAAGCAGGTCATTAACAAATGCTGATGTGACCGGTGAAAATTTAGAAAAGGAGCTGGATAGAGTGTTAAGACAGGGAAGGATATAAATGCATGATGGATTTATGTTAGTTGAATTATTTAGATCTTTATTTTTATTGCGGAATAAGTTGAGGAATTTTTCACAGACTTCAGTAGAGGAGGTAATTGGACCAGATGCAGGTTGAAGTCATTTATTAAGTACAGAGAACAAAACCCTTGGGTTATCATGGCCACTTTCTACTATTCTGCCATGATGTGTGTTCTTGGCTGCAGTTAGTGCATCCCTGTAAGCTCGTTGATGGTCAGAGAAAGCCTGGATGTGAACAGTGAGGCCAGTCTTAAGTGACATTCTCTCAAGGCATCGGCCATCTGCTTTCATAGATCGCAATTCTGAATTATACCAAGGAGCTGAACGTTTAAAGGAAACCTCCTTATGTTTTAAAGGAGCTGTTTTATCGAGTGCTGAAGTGCTGAGGGCTGAGTTATAATGGTCAGCAAGACTATCTAGTATTGATGGAATAGGTGAAAACAGAAAAAGATCAGAAATGGATCCAGCAAGAACAGAGGGACAGATATTTTTAAGGTTTCGGAAATAAATTAGATGTTTACAGGTAAGAGGAGGCAGAGGTAGTGAGACAGTGAAAAGTACTGCTTTATGGTCATATGTCCCAAATCACTGCTTTTAAGTGTCGCCGACAGATAATCCAGATGTGCAGATCAGGTCAAGTATAAGACCACCAGAGTGGGTGGGAAAATCAACCTGCTGCACCAAGTCGAAACAGTCCAGTAAAGGATAGGAATTCATTTCTCAGTTTACATGTAGTAATGTCAATATGGATGTTGAAATCGCCAAGAAGAATGACTCCCTGGGAAAGTGAACTTAAGTGGGTTAATAATTCAGTCAGATCAGATAAAAAAGATGTATTTTATTTCTGTGCACGATAGACGATAAGTGAGACAGGACCAGATTTTGTTATTAGCTTAAGAGCCAGACACATAAAAAAAAACAATGGACCATCAATGGGGATTCTTTTGATGCTTAACTTCAATCTAGCAATTACTGTGACTCCTCTGCCTTGTCTTGAGCTGTGAGGCTCCGTGAAGTGAATGTATCCGGGTGGGGTCACCTCTGTGAAAGATGTAAAATCATTTGGTTTTTGACAAGTTTCTGTTAAGCTTAGAAAGTCAAGGTTTAAGTCTGTAATGATTTCTGTTAGCACCAGTGCTTTGCCATTAAGAGATCTTGAGTTAAACAATGCAATATTAGCCGATGTGAGTTTGTTGTGCACAGATCCACAACCAGAGTTTATTTTAACAGTGGTGGTGACCTGACCCGTGATGTAAATATTTTGGGCACCGCACAATACCATTGTCTTTTAGGACATTCCAGTCTGACCATTTGCTCTGGGCAAACTGTTTAATATAAAGGAGTTTGTCACAAGAGTATTTTAGCATAGTAGAGAGCAATATTTATCTGATAGTAGCAGAGAAGCAGCACAGCACAGCGGAGAAGGTGAGACGGGAGGATGGGGTAGCACAGATGAGCGGCAAGCTGCAGAAAAAGCATAGTAGGAGATATTACAAAATGCACATGAAGATATCAAAATTTGGAGGTTCCAACATACAGCCACATACATATACAGTAACGCTGGGTATTACAGGCAGGATTGCCCAGAGCCGAATCCAGCTGGGTGTAAACCTCAGATCATTTCTTAGTCATTAAGCACATACAGAAGGAATCGAGAGCAATCCAGTGTATAAATTATAATCAAGAAGACAGACCATCCCCGGCTCACGGTGCAAAGAAATGTCCATAGGGCTCGTCCAGTGTGCCACAGAAAGATTTGGTAGTCTCTGAGGCTGCAAACCCAGTCAAGGCAAAGTCCATAAACGTAAATCCAAATTAATAAAGTTCAAGTCAATTGCATCCGTGAACTATATATACAATAAAAAGAAAGTGAACAATTGCAAAAAGTTTAGGTTTAACGCAAATTTTAACAAAACGTGTTGATAACAGGGAGGAGCGGCAGCAACATGATAAATAAATAAAAGGGCAAAATAGAAAAATATACAGTAAGCACCAAAACAAAAATTTATACAAGTTAAAAAAAATTAATATTGGGTTAGTCTTTAGTTTAGATGTCTGTTATAGTTAGCTATTAACAGGCTACATGTTATAAAATATATGGTAACACTTTAGTTTAGGTACTGCAAAAATGCATCTTTTACTCATTTACTCACTTTGGGACAAGTAAAGTATGTATAATACTAGCCATGTACGCCCAACTACGTTGCACGTGTTAAAGTTGTCTGTGAAGGGCTCCCTGTTTAAATGCGGCTGCCAGTCGTGAACTGGGCCCTTCGTCACACAGCATTATGATTTTTTATAAGGGAAACAAAATTACAAAAGAAAACCCTTGGACATTGATTCGATAGGAACGGCCTACTCGGAATCACTGTCCGAACAGTAATTATGTGGTAGAGTGGGAGCATTTCTGCTTCTGTCCGTTCACGTTTCCTCTCACGATGTCTTCTCAACCTTCCTCCAGTCTCACAGGTTGCTTTGTGGCAATCCAAAGAGTAAGCCAATATACACGGAGCAATGGTTATAAAAGGGGGACACATAGGTATCCAGGCTCTTTAAAGCATAAATAGGGATCACTTCACTGACATGTGAGCAAGGAACGGTACAACTGTGAGACGCGCAGCACTCGCCGGCTACAACGTAACAATAATAATTTCTGGAACATGCTGTTACGTTGTCATTCATTTTACCCACTGTCTTTCTTTCATTCATATGTTACGTAGGCACGTACCTTTTATCTTCGGCAATCTCATTCTCTAACCAGGCCTCAGGAGCTAACCAGCGTAACACTGTCCACCACCCCTTTCGTTATTCCGCCACATTGTTGACATCCGTGAGTAACAACAACGTACTAAACTGGAAGGAGGTCTACACATGCGTGGAATTCGCGAACAAACAAAGATCAAGATCTAAATGAAGATCTCTTTAGTTAATTTAAAGCACAACAATTTGTTTAGTTTGAATGTCTGTGTTTTGAGGTGTGACTGGCGTACTACAGTCTTCAGTAGTATAAGACTGGAGGAGATTCTTAATGCAATGCCTATGTTTTAGCTGTCTCTACTGCCATCTAGTGCTTCTTCTTCTAATTCATTCATGGACAAACAAAGATCAAGATCCAAATGAAGATTATATATAGAGACAACAGAATACCCGCGCTTCGCAGCGGAGAAGTAGTGTGTTAAAGAAGGTATGAAAAAGAAAAGGAAAAATTTTAAAAATAACGTAACATGATTGTTAATGTAATTGTTTTGTCATTGATATGAGTGTTGTTCTCACATATATATATATATATATATATAGATATATATATATATATAGATATATATATATATAGATATACTAGCAAAATACCCGCGCTTCGCAGCGGTGAAGTACTGCCTTAAAATTTTTATTAAGAAGAAAATTAAACCTTTTTAAACTCAGGGAAAATATACCAATAATTATTTGTTAAGGATCTCTTTGTATGCCACGTTGTCAGTTCGGCCCTCCAGTTGTAATATGACCAAGCTGTAGCTGTGCGCTGAGCTTACTCTTGAGCATGCAGCATACAGTTGGCCATGTGAACAGTAATCTTGTTTCAAATCTCACAGCTTGGATTGCTGCTGTCATAATCGGTTTGAGTTTCATGGTTTGTTTCA
>JANRMT010062817.1:51596447-51612267 GCA_026402145.1 Polypterus bichir lapradei
ATTGTCATGAGTGTTGCTGTCATATATATGCCTGCCTAAATAAGTCACCCTCGCTTCGCTCTTACTTTTTTACCGTTCATTTAATCATGGCTAGTGGCGGAAAAATTATAAAATGGAAGGAGGATTACACTGAGTATGGCTTTACCAAAACAATTACTGATGGCGAATCGATTATTCATAAAGCTTGAATTGGTGATCTGTTTTTGTGTGTTAACCTCATATTTTTTCATACTTCTTCTCAAACCAAGGTGGTGCGAGGCTAAAATGAATTGGGATGCGCTGATCAATGTAATCGGTGTACCAGGAAATCATGCATTGACAAAAGTTCCCCTTTGATTGTAATGCAAAGTGTGATTAAATGCATTATTTTTTAACGCGTTATGGAGCACATGCATCGAAGCTTCTCAGCTGTGCTTGTGCTAAGAAAATTAAACATTTTAAAAATAACGTAACACGATTGTCAATGTAACCTTTTGTAAGTAGTGCCTGGAGGATTCAGTGTGGAGAAAGTCTAGAGACAGCGTGTGTATTAACTTGTGGATTTCTCTGTGAGCATTTGGTCGCAGTGTGACGAAGTTGCTTCGGAAGACAGCGTTAGCCGCGGAGCTCAGCTCAGAGCGAAATGAGGTAAATGGGAGGGGATATGATGACGTGACTCCTCCACCCGCCTTAACTGTCAATCCCCCAAAAACACAGTCTCTCGGAATTTGCATAAGCACACCCCTTCACCTGCAATTTTAACTTAGTTACAAAGTGATCAAAACTCTCGTTTATATCCTGCGTTGTCTCATTAAACTTGTATCCCGCATTACCCGTGGGCATGAAAAACGCCAGCGGCAGCCTGTCTATTAAGTTAATTTAAAGTTTAGGTTTATACCTTGCTTTGTTTCCGAAGTAGCTATACTGATGAATATGGTAGTATATGTCACTCGCTCGCTTCTTATTGTTTCGCTGCCCCGCTAACTTAAAAGCCTTGTGCAGCGCCTGTCAGTTGAAAATTGATTGTTTGCTTGCTTTTATCGCTCTCTCTCTCTGCTCCTAGCGGAACTGTCATCTCTGACTTGTCATGGAGCACGTTTAAGCTCATGTGTTTGCAGTGTTTGAATAAAAATCCTTCTTATTTCTACGACCTCCTTTGTCTCTGTGCAAATCTGTGACCCAAGCGTGACAATATATTCCGACGCTGACTTTATATATTCCAGTGCTGAGTTTATATATTCCGACGCTGACTTTATATATTTAAGTTTTGACTTTAGGTGGCAGTGTGACGAAGTTGCTTCGGAAGAAGGCATTAGCCGCGGAGCTCAGCTCAGAGCGAAATGAGGTAAATGGGAGGGGATATGATGACGTGACTCCTCCACCCGCCTTAACTGTCAATCCCCCACAAACACAGTCTCTCGGAATTTGCATAAGCACACCCCTTCACCTGCAATTTTAACTTAGTTACAAAGTGATCAAAACTCTCGTTTATATCCTGCGTTCTCTCATTAAACTTGTATCCCGCATTACCCGTGGGCATGAAAAACGCCAGCAGCAGCCTGTCTATTAACTTAATTTAAAGTTTAGGTTTATACCTTGCTTTGTTTCCGAAGTAGCTGCAATGATGAATATGGTAGTATATGTCACTCGCTCGCTTCTTATTGTTTCGCTGCCTTCTCAATTATATAATGCATGTTTTCTTCAGCGTATTTTGGAGCTCTTCCTGGTTTTCTACATAGTGCGTTGACAGTCAGTTCACGTGGTTACGTGGATGGCGTGATGATGTCACACGAAACTCCGCCCCCACGGCGGTCAAGCTCAACTCCATTACAGTAAATGGAGAAAAATACCTTCCAGTTATGACAATTACGTGTAGAATTTCGAAATGAAACCTGCCCAACTTTTGTAAGGAAGCTGTAAGGAATGAGCCTCCCAAATTTCAGCCTTCTACCTACACGGGAAGTTGGAGAATTAGTGATGAGTCAGTCAGTCAGTGAGTGAGTGAGTCAGTGAGGGCTTTGCCTTTTATTAGTATAGATAATCTAACAAAATTGTACAAATAAAATATATTTAAAAGAAATCAATTCACAGATGATGTCCTAGACCTAATCTTGGACTTTAGGAAGCAAAAATACTACATCATGAAATGGTAATGTTTTATAATCTAGTGTTTATCAAACCACCTGCATTCACAGTCAGCAAAAACAGTTAATGAACAGTATTACTGGTAATATTTCACACCAACTCATCATTAACAAGACTTAATAAACTGTTACAGTGGATGAATAGGATAAACTTTAGATTAGGTACTGAGATTTACAACTGAATGAATGTTGTAAATTATTAGTTAAATATAAAAAATAAGGCATTTTGTAATGATTATTTATGACTTGGGGTAATACTGATTTCTGTTTTCAATTAAACAAAAATGATTGGCAGAGGCAGCATGATGCATGTTAGCTGGACATGCAAAAAATAAGAATTTCACTGGCAATACAATTACTAATAATATTTATAAAAGTTATTATAACATGTTACCAATATAAGGATTATTCAATTACATTTATGACTATTTGAATGAACATGACCTACAGTAATTATCAATTAACTGTTATTGTATAATGTGTATTTGCTAATGACTTAAACTATAAAGTGTTACCATATTACTCTCACTAAAGCATCTGTTCATGAAAGACAATTTGTCACTCCCATTTGAATTCAATGTTCTGATGCATCCAGCTATTTTTAAAAACAGGATGAACTTAGCATAAACAAATACTTAGTTTATAATAGGACTGAGTCAAATAGACCCCATTCTGGAGACTCATACTAATCATTTGAGGTCACTGTCACAAAACTTACATGCACTCATACAGGAATTATTTGAACCAATTTAACAGCAACCTTAAAATGCCTGACCTCCAAGACACCATTCTTGATTTTTATACAATCAGCTAGGAAAACAGGAATATTATAAGCCACGGAGGTAGAGTTACACTATTCAAAATTCTTTAAAGGATAAGAATATGTGTAGAATAAACCCAACATTCCTACCAAAAGCCATAATAAAATTTCATCTTGAATGAACAACCACATTCTCATCCTTTTATCTTTCTCAATTCATACATTTGGTAGATATAAGAAAGACAACACTATACTATATGTACATGAATTGACCAACGCAAACAAGGCAAAGCAAACCCAGCAGCTGATTAGCTCAATAATCAACAATCAGCACGCAAAACTTTTCTCCAGATTTCTAAGTGCATAAAGAATGTTCTGAATTTGATGGATGGTCAGTGCAAGAATTAAAAAAGAGTACACTCTCTTAGGACAACAGCAATGACATAGGCTTACTTGTCATATGTAAATTCATTTTGAATTGTTCTCTCCTTTTCTTTATGAAGTGATGGTTTGCACTGTGAAGGTGGCTTAATAAAATAAAGATTGATTGATTGACCGTCCATTCATCCATCCATCCATTATCCACCGCTTATCCGAGGTCGGGTCGCTGGGGCAGCAGCCTAAGCAGGGAAGACCAGACATCCCTCTCCCCGGCCACCTCCTCCAGCTCCTCTGGGAGGAACCCGAGGCATTTCAGGGCCAGCCGGGAGATATAAACCCTCCAGCGTGTCCTGGGTCTGCCCCGTGGCCTTCTCCCAGTGGGGCATGCCTGGAAAACCCCCCCAGGGAGGTGTCCAGGGGGCATCCTAACCAGATGCCCGAACCACCTCAACTGACTCCTCTCAATGCGGAGGACCAGCGACTCTACTCTGAGTCTCTCCCAAATAACTGAACTCCTCACCCTATCTCTAAGGGAAAGTCCAGCCACCCTGCGGAGAAAACTCATTTTGGCCACTTGTATCTGCGATCTTGCTCTTTCAGTCACTACCCAAAGTTTGTGGCCATAGGTGAGGGTAGGAACGTAGATCGACTGGTAAATCGACAGCCTCGCCTTTTGGCTCAGCTCTCTCTTCACCACGACAGACCGTTGCGGAGCCCGCATTACTGCGGATGCCGCACCAATCCGTCTGTCAACCTCCTGCTCCATTCTTCCCTCACTTGTGAACAAGACCCTGAGATACTTGAACTCCTCCACTTGAGGCAGTACTGTGCTCCCAACCCGGAGAGAGCATTCCACCCTTTTCCGGCTGAGAACTATGGCCTCGGATTTAGAGGTGCTGACTCTCATCCCTGCTGCTTTGCACTCAGCTGCGAACCGCTCCATTGAGAGCTGGAGGTCACTGTCCGATGAAGCCAACAGAACCACGTCATCCACAAATAGCAGAGACAAGATTCTGAGGTCACCGAACAAGACCCCCTCCCCTCCCTGGCTGCACCTAGAAATTCTGTCCATATAACTTATGAACAGAATTGGTGACAAAGGGCAGCCCTGGCGGAGTCCAACCTCAACAGGAAATGAGTCCGACTTATTACCGGCAATGCGGACCAAGCTCCTGCTCCTTCTGTACAGGGACTGGATGGCTCGTAACAACGAGCCTTTTACCCCGTACTCTTGGAGCACACTCCATAGGATACTTTGAGGGACACGGTCGAATGCCTTCTCCAAATCCACAAAACACATGTGGACTGGTTGGGCAAACTCCCATGCCCCCTTCAGGATCCTGGCCAGGGTGTAGAGCTGGTCCAGTGTTCCACGGCGGGACGGAATCCACATTGTTCCTCTTGAATCCGAGATTCGACCATCGACCGAACTCTCTTCTCCAGCACCCCTGAATAAACCTTACCGGGGAGGCTGAGGAGTGTGATTCCCCCTATAGTTGGAGCACATCCTCCGGTCACCCTTCTTAAAAAGGGGAACCACCACCCCGGTTTGCCAATCCAGAGGCACTGCCCCCGATGTCCATGCAATGTTGCAGAGACGTGTCAAGCAGGACAGCCCCACAACATTCAGAGCCTTGATGAACCCAGGATGAACATCGTCCACTCCAGGGGCCCCGCCACCTCAGAGCTTTTTAACTACTTCGGCGACCTCAGCACCTGTTATGGACGGGCCCCCCCCGGAGTCCTCCAGCTCTGCTTCCTCTAAGGAAGACATGCTGGTGGGATTGAGAAGATCCTCGAAGTATTCCTTCCACCGGTCAATAACGTCTACAGTTGAAGTCAGCAGGGCCCCATCTCCACTGTGCACAGTGTTGGTGGAGCACCGCTTTCCCCTCCTGAGGCGCCTGACGGTTTTCCAGAACCTTCTCGGTGCCGACCGAAAGTCATTTTCCATGGCTTCCCCAAACTTCTCCCATGCTCGATTGACCATTGACCGATATGTGACAAATGTTATGCAGCATCATAATTCACTTTACTTTCATTTTTGAGCTACAATTTTCTGTAGATGACACAGCCCCTCTTTAGAGCAATAATCCTACAAATAACAGTCTGCCATTTTGGGTATAAACTGGTAAGAAAAACAAGCATACTTATTTTTTACAAAGTTTCTTCCAGCCTGTATAACCCTTGCATCATAATCCCATCTTCCTACTCCACTTTCAGTTGATTTTGCTGAACAGCCAACAACAGAATAAGGGACATTTTTATTGAGGAACTAAACTATAGGAGAAGGATGCAAGAATAGGTTTAAAAAGAAACAAGAATCTGTAGACCTGTGCAGTGTCACAAATCAGTCAGCTGTCTGAGAGCCACAAGGTATGAATCTTCACAGGTAGGCAAAACTCCATTTTGTGTAGAAAATAGACTTGTGTCTTTTAGCTGCTATATATGTGACATGTTAGATATGCAATACATATTTAATGGAATCTTTCATTATCATGTTCCAATTCAGGTTTATTTTCATGTGTCCAAAGTATGAGATGTCCTATACACTGAGCTGTCTATCAATAAAGTACCAAAAGTTTTCTCATGATATTAAAAAAACTTGTGTGACGTGTGTTCTCATATTAGTGAGGATAAGTATGATTGCTAGTGTTGACTGGTGAAATTACACAGCAAATATGCTGTATTTGCCAGTGATAAATGCCAGAAGTGACTCTTCTCCGTTGGGCCCCTGAGCAAGTCCCTTAACTTGAAATTGCTCTGTCCTGGGTATGACGTTAATCTAAATCCAGCCCTGCAAGCAGGTCCTCCAACTTGTAGGGAAAACTCAGGGGTTGGTGGAAGGACTGGCACTCCAGCCACTGTAAAAAAACTCACTCAGTGTGATACTGAGGAGTCACCCGTTGCATGGCTGCACTCAGATCTCAATCTTGGTGGTTTGGCAACGTGCTGTAATTTGGCATGCTCCCAACCTCATCCTCCTCCTCCTTGTTTACAAAATATTTTCCTGTCAGTTTGCCTATAGCAGCCTAGACAATCATTTTTGTCTCAGCATTCCACAATGCTTTGCAAGGTCAGTGTTAATACTGATGCCTCACAGCTCAGGACACATTTTTGGCCACAATAATCAGTCCAGAATAATTGGCAGATGCTCCCCAAGGCCTTAGGGATAATTAAAACACCATTGCACCATTAAAATCCACTCAAAACCAGTTAATTTTCTCCTTCTCCATTGACTTCAATGCATTTCATAGAGTTCAGCAACGTTCCCAAACATTTTTGTGATTTTGCAGAAGTCATGGCAAAGCGAGCTCTGAAGAGTTTGCTCATCTCTAATGATTACTGTACAAGCATCTACATAGTAGCCTTATAACTTGAGAGTCAAACAAATACTGAATCTAGTGGTATGAGTCCTATTGATCTGATCTGCTTCCCAGTACTAAGGAGAAAAAGAAAAATGACAGAATAGGAAAGGGTGATGTCTTTCATAATACTGCTTCCTTTCCTTTTTATATGTGTTAGTGCTATTACAGTATATCCTGTTCTCCTTTCAGACTCGGTCATGGACAATTTCTGCTACAGATGATTGGGGATTGTTGAGTTTCTGATGTTACAGGAACATTATAAGTGTTGTTGCTCCATGACAGTTATTCACCTTCAATCAATCCATTTTAAACTTGGCCTCTATATGTATTTATTTTTTTTAAAAGCTTCTGTAAAAAGCCTTCTGTCTATCTATCTATCTATCTATCTATCTATCTATCTATCTATCTATCTATCTATCTATCTATCTATCTATCTATCTATTTAACATCACAAAAGATAAATTTATATTCATTGATAATAACAGGTTAAAAAACCCTAGTTGCCTTAAAAATTTAAACAACAATAGTCACGTACGTTTGTGAATAAGAAAGGAAGGGCCTTCTCAAAATTCAAAATGGCCATTTTCTATGCTTTCTCATATATGTCAGGATTTATAATGTCAGAAGCTGAATGGCTGAAGGTGAATGATTGTCCTGGAATAACAATGCTGATATTGTTCCAGGAACAATAGAAACTTGACAGTTTGAGATCTCCTGCTTAAAACTTCTGCTTCTGGTGTCAGGAATACTGTAATAATACTACTACAATTTATCTGCCAACAAACAAATAGGATGGTTTAAATGTCATCCTGGAGAAGTTTTCCTTCATGGAAAATCACTTTTTTATCTATTTAAACATACAATGCTTTTCATCTGTCCTTTCTACCAAATTTAAATGGAAAGCTATTGCAACTTTCCAGCTACTTGATTTACTGGGGCATAGACACAAATAAATACATTAATGAACCCTTATGTTAATCGTGCAGTTTTCTAAGTAAAACCACCTTCCTAGTTTTAAATGAGGAAGGTGCACAGAACTGAACTTAATTAACTTCTAGCACATTAATAATCCATCATCAAAAAATATTACTCCATATCACATGGCCAAAATCCATTACCACCATTTTTTAAAAAATAATTTGATAAATTAATAACAAATCTGCAATCATTTGTATCAATTAATAAAATTACTGTCTAAGAAACCATTAACCATTAATAATGCAATCATTTTTCTTAACAAACTACTTATTCTAATTTAAATAATATTGAGACCAAGACTGTTGAATTGGAGAAATTGCACCCTCTTTTGTTAGAGTCAAGCCATGGAAATGTTGTGAAAACTAACTAAAGGTTTTGAACTTTTTCATAAGCTCTTACTATTTTATTGTTCTTGGTAGAATTATTCTAAAGAAACAACCCACCCTTGATGTTCATTCTAATATTGCTGCCTTTGCTCCATTGCTAGCTTGTTGGCACAGTTTGCTCACTTACATAAATCCTTTATTGTTCCCTGCCACTCAATAACTTAGGCATGTATTGTACTGTCTAAAATTTATTCTAAGGGAATCGCCCAACCGTTCTGCAAAATATGGATGCAGTTCTTCTATTTAAATTCTCTGTTGCTAAAATAAATTAAGAATTCTGAATCTTAAAAAGCAAGCCAATTAAAGTGAAAAGGATGTCTATTCCATCAGCAATACCAATTGATTACTAAGTAAGGAAAGTGCATGGAAGAAAAACCTTCAGGCACTGTGGCCCTCCAGGATTTGAGTTTGACACCCCCTTATGTAAATCGTCAATCATGACAGACCCAGTCACCAGACCTCAACCCAAATGGACACATATAGTAGATTTGATAAACGTTGTCTGTGACAGTGTTTTCCACCACTATCGTCAAAACACCAAATGATGGAATTTCTCATGGTGTTGCATCCCTTCAAAAGATTTCTGGAACCAAAGTGCATTAAAGTTGTTTTGGTGGGCCTTGATAGCCCAACACTAACATAATTCATACTGAAGTTGCCTGTGGCCTTGTTAATTTCTAGATACCTTACATACATCCATCATGAGAGCTGCAGTTACTTCAACTGCCTAGAACTGTTGGAGTATCATTTAGGTTTTGTGGCATCCTCATACATGTGAGGGAAGTTACAGCCGTGAATGAAATAAACATACAGAGCTCAAATGCCCACATACTCCTGTGCTACTTTAAAATTATGAAAACAAACGCTGTAATACATGAAGCAATGCTGCTCTGGAATTTATTGATTCTTTATACATAAACCATATGAAAATATGAAACTGACAATCTAAAATAAAAATATGTTGAAGAAACAAGAAAACTTAGTCTTTCAGTTATATGCAGTATTCTAACCATAATCCTGTTTCTCTACCTTTCAATATTTCTGCAAAATAAAATACTGCCACTAGGTGGTGAAAAAGAGTTATAATACAGTTTTCAGTCCAATGCATTTTTCGAGACTTCCAATTGAAGTTATTCATAGCATTTTACACCAAATTACTAGAATGATTAATTGTTAGCCTTTTAGCATAGTTTTACTTTTTTCTGATCTTTTATCGTATAACATCAATAACAGTATTAATGGTCATCATCATTATCATTAATAAATCATGCAATTCATTAATTTTTCAAAACCAAAATCACACAGTAATAATAATTTTATAATGGAATATGGTGATGGAAGCTTGTAATGACTTCTGCCGTCAGCTAATACTGCACTCTATATATATATATATGTAAATACTTAATTTGGGCAGTTGAAGCATGGAAGGAAGTTTAATTCTGGAAGAGGTGCATGTCGATTGAAACTCTCATAAGCGATGAAGGATGGTAACTATAATCCCAAATTAAAAACTTTAAATTCAACTCAAAGATTGTCTTCCAGTGACTTTAGGCCAGATATGGACCCCTGTATGCTAATGGGAGCAGAAATCACACATAAACCACACTTCAAATTTTGTAGCATTATTATAGTAAATCAAAAGCACAAGATTTCCTGTAATTAAGTAAAGTTTTTAAGTACATTAGACTCTACTTATTGAATGTTTCATGACTTCAAATTATTAATAAATAAGCCTACATAGTCAAAGAATAATAACAAATTTTGATACTAAAATTATGCTGTGAAATTCATAAACATTCCTTAATCAAATGTACAATTTTTAATGAGAGGTACAAAATGTTTAAAAGGTAAAATCAAATTTTGTGACATTGAATAAATACATATATCTTGAAAATTTAGTATTTTATTGTATCACTTTTGTCAGTTATGCTTTTGAAGGAATAGTAATGCACACTGAATGAGGGAGAGCAAACAATGGGGTGTAGATCCTTAAGCATATTTAAGATATCTTTGTCGCTTCATAGTAAATTTTCTTTGCTTGGGCAAAGTTGCTCTGTCTTTGGTTTGTTTGGGCCTAAGAGTGTTTGAAACATTGTAATATCCCTTTACAGACTGATCGATTTTTGCAACTATTTTCTTGGAAATGTTCAGCAATTTCTTTTGGTTGTGGAATGATATGTGGCACTGCCAACTGCCAACTTGTCTGTGATGGTAACAGTAAATGTTAGTTAAATTTCCATTGCCAGTGCCAGACTAAATCAGACTTGTTTGTTAATCAAAGCTTTCAAATACAAGTACACAATTTCTAATCTGCAATTTTGCTTTTCGAAAAGCTCTGAAAATGTATTTATATCTTTTTTGTCACCAAATTATGGTGGTTGTTTTGTGTACGAGTTCAATTTAGGATAAATACATCAAAAATGTGCATTTTTATCGTGTGACATCAAAATCAGGAACCAAACTCAGTAGTTTTAGAACCATTTAAGTTTAGCTAAGTGTTGTCTTCGCTGTGTTGTCTATAAAAAGACATGAGTGACAGACACGAAAATCAAAAAAAGGATTTAATGTCAACATAAATTATAACACTGGATGCTAATATCATGATCCAAACCAATGCATTGATTTTAGAAATTGTATGCACACTGTGGCCCACCAGGCTGGCACTGCTGCCTTAACCAACACAGACAAGCGTGGGACACAAGTTCAGGGCACACACAGGTTTTATTTTTCTCTTTTTACCTCATGGGAAATACCTTCACCCGTGTACAGTACATCCCAAGCACAAAACAATACTCTTCTTTCGCTCTTTTCTCTTTCTTCTCCTTCACTCCTTTGGTCAAGCTTCGTCTCCCTCTTCCCATCTCTGGCTCCTCGAGTAGTGGCTGCTGGCTCCTTTTATACTGAACCCGGAAATGTTCCTGATGGTTCATGACCTAGTTTCCTGTGTGGCGGAAGAACTGCCCAAAAGGGCTCAGCAGATCCTGCTGCAGCACCCCCTGGCAGTGCCCATGGATCCCAACAGGGCTGCATCAAACTCCAACTCCCATGAAGCCCCACGGGAGTCCAAGACACCGCTGCAACCCAGGGGGGCTGACATCTAGTATCCCGGGGGAGATAACGCTCTGGACACAATTGCTCCTCGGGTCCTCCCAGCATGGCACGCTACTGCACAAATAAAAATGCAGAGACTAACATAATAACGATAATAAAATGTATAGTGGAGGGTATAGTGTTCATTGAAATCTGCTAGGCAGGATTATATTTTGTTGATATTATTGACCAAGTAATTTGACAAATAAGCCTGATTTGATAAAGAAAGCGGAAAGGGTTTTAGTTGTTGAATTAGGTAACAGCCCCAAAAAAGCAGTTTGGGATTAGTATTGTATGATGAAATTTGTCAAAGTGTTTTTTTTTGCAGTAAATATGCTGAATGTATTCCTAGAAATTCACTGTGCTGCCAGCTGAGATTAACTTTTTTTCCTAGCACCCCATGATTGTTTGTGAGGCCAGCGTGACTTCTCAGTGCTACAGCAACCCCTAATGTTGGATGGGACAGCCCTGAGTATATTATTCTGATCCTAGAAGTGGGCTAAATATTAGCAGATACATTTAAACACAAAATGCACATGTAAAAGGAAAGTGGAAATATATGGATTTATTTGTGCCTTAAAGGTAATGTCTTTTGTATGGACTTCTAAGTGACCTGTGTGTAATACATGAGCCTACCCCTTTATTAGTAATACTCCGAGTTCTGTACAGCTGATGCAAAAATTAAGGAGTGAAGAATCCACATGCTTTAGTATTGCACTTATTTTGTAGCAGAAGTAGTGAACAAGCAAAAATGTCAGGTAAATAAAAATTGTGTAATTTTGGTTGTCACATTAAATCAACCAGCGTTGGTTGATACCTGCATTATATCAAAGAGCATTGTTGTCAGATACCACATGGCTATATGGCTGCCGCCATGCAAATCAATTGCAAAACAGAAGCTCATACAAAGAGATTTCATAAAGAAAAGTGGCATAATGCCATCACCATCATAATTAAATAACAAATGAAAAAACTTAATGTTCAAATGTAAAGTTAATCACAAATCATTAAAATATATTAAAAGAAAAAATAGTCATATAAAATTCTGACTTGTATAACAACAATGCAACAAAAGGGCACTTCTGTTTCAAGATGTGTTTCACTGTCACTTTCAGCCTCATCATTGGCCTGTGGTCAGTTACGACTTACCATAACAAGCTGGAAGTCTTCCCAGAAAACTGAGGGCCATTGGCTGTCACTGGGATGGAGGGAAATCAGATTTTCTAACATATTATTGAGAGGAGACTCAACATTCTTCCCCGGCATGTCTGGCAACAAGGCTTGCTAAATGTATAAATATATCAATAAATGGAAAACTAGCACCACCACAACAAAGTAATTTTCTTTGTTAACTTCATACTGTGCACCCTGTGTTGGCTGGGATTGGCTCCAGTAGACCCCTGTGAACCTGTAGTTAGGATATAGTGGGTTGGATAATGGATGGATGGATTGAACTTCATACTGTAGATATCAATAGCTGTTCACTTCCAAAGTCAATTTGTAATGGGTGTTATTTTATGCCTTGCCACAAGACACTCTGGCACTTACTTATTTCCTGGTGATTACAATGACCTCTTTAATAATCTGAATTCATAGGGTATGTGGAATTGTCATACAGTGATCTTGAAGCACAACATTAAAGTAGGTGACAAGCACTTTTATTAAAGCATGTTTGTGTTTCGCGTTTCCACTCTGAGGAGCCAGTTGTGTCTATCAGTCATATATTTTCCTCTTAGTCTGATTTTTTTATGATTTTGAGATTTATGAAATGCTTATAAAGTCTAAAAAAGATTAAAAAAACTATTGACACTCTTATGGATTAGCAGTAAAAAAAAAAGACACATCTCATTATGCAGAAAATACAGTTATTAGAAGTTTGGTCACGGTGTGTCTTCAAACCAGATGTAACATACAGTTGCTGTTAGACACTTTCTTATATATAAACATCTATGCGTGGAAGTGTGTATGTCTGTTTTTCCAGCCTGGAAGTGCGAGGCAGCCTGGAAGTGCAAGACTACAACATGATGCTCAAAGAGCCAGCAAGGCGTCCCCAAGTTAACGAGTCAGAAGAAAAAAGATCGACAAGGCTACAGCATGAAACTGAAAGAAAGTGACTCTGTCACCAAAGTGAAACCGCGGAGGAAAAGCAAACGAGAGAGAAACTCACTTAGCCACTGATAGACAAGGGGGGGGGTGGGTATATTCGCAAAATGAAACTGCCGACTCTGCATTTTAATTTTTTTTTCTGAAATTTTCAATAGTTTCTAGGGAACCAGGCTTTTTACAGCACGAGCTTACACAGCTAGTATTTAATATTTTTCTTTTAACTTCATTTTTACATTTAGTGCTTTTCATATAAATAATCTGTTTCATTTGATATCTTTTTTCAGCCATTTCTCTGAGGATATTCATAAGGTTCTTTCATACTGTTCCAAGATCATACAAAATTCTTAATTTTGAAGCACATCTGGATTTAAGGATTTCAATAAGTGATGAGGTACCTGCATCAGACATTATCTTTTTATGTGAGTGGATTTCACTAGGGGGGCATTAATCTTTTAAACATGAAGATTTCATGTTTGGTTAAAGTACTTGTCTTACTAAACACATGGAAGGATGATGCAATCGCCGGTATCTCTCCATAACTGTACTATAGTTCAGTAAATGTTTAAAGCCATGCAGTTTTAGGTACTGGATTGTGATGAATCATAAAGATCAGCTATATCCATACTGAAGTATACATAATTGTAACCCATCCAGAATTGCACACATTAAGTAAATTTATCAGCATTTACAGTTTCAAGCAAACTGCAAAAAAAATCTTATTTCATTATTGTAACCAAAATTGAATGAAAATACCAGTCCTCACAAATTTGTGTCAAAGATACATGTATAATTTTAAATTAATTATAGCTTTTCAAAATAACATATATTTCACAGCTGCACACATTTTATAATGATGGTGTTTTCAATGTAACCTAAAATCAAAGCCATCTACAGGCAAAGAAACTTTTTGTTTGCCAGGATAAGAGAAAAGAAAAATTGGCTCCGTAATACAATGGATTTGCTTTAGTTGCTAAAATCACCCTGGCAAAAAAAAGTGTTTTGCTGCTTGTCTTAAAAGCTTATCAGTCTGGCTCTGAGATTTGTCTGAAAAATGCATACATAATGACCTTTAAATACATGGTAAGTACTCCTCTGCAGAAAATGTTATTTGACCTTGTGTTGCCAAATCTACATCAGTAACTATTAAATGACTATTTAGGGATAAAGAGATTTATAAACAGACATCATAGAGATAAAATGCAGATGTGTAAACTAAGTGCTTTAACAAGAACTTTTTTCCAAATAAAATGTATTAAACAATTAGAATGTGATAATTTTATGTTTACCTAGTTACTGTATTAAAGGTCACCACAATGTACAGGTGGGATTAATAGGTGCAATAAGAGTTGGGCACAATTAGAAAGTTTTAGGGCATTTCTGAACATTTATGGATATCACTGTTGTGTTTAGATGTATTGTATGGGGGACCGTTGAATAAGGTACACTGCTTCTTCCAGCTCCTGCACTAATACAGTCAATTGTCTTGGTACCCAAGGAAAAAAAACTGGACTCCAATAACTTTTTCCAAGTAACTGAACTTGTAAGTGGTAAATCTGTCTAATTACATTACATTCAATTTTTTCAATTTAGTTTTTATATTTGGGGCTTGTCTTTAATCCAGGGTGCTTATTATGTTTTCATGATGTAGGCCTCCTCAAAATTCTAAGGAGATATAAAAAATACCTTGGGAGACAAAACCTTTAGTCATAAGGCAGATAAACTCTAGAATATTCTGCCTTACAGTATTCAATATGTTCTGAAATTTTTCAGGTACTGCAGTGGGCTGGTGCCCTGCCCAGGGTTTGTTTCCTGCCTTGCACCCTGTGTTGGCTGGGATTGGAATCAGCAGACCCCCGTGACTCTGTAGTTAGGGTATAGCAGGTTGGATAATGGATGGATGGATGGATTTTTCAGGTAAAGAAGACAGAACATTCAAGGTAATATAGTGTTACTCATTGACCATAAAAGCATGTTGGATGTTGATTAGATAAGGCATTTCTGTTATTGTGGAAAACCAGCTTAAACCTCTGCTTCCAGATGCTATTTAATGCTGGATGAGTTTCATTTGATATGATCAAATGGAGTGAAAAAAAGTAGGAGAGGGTTTGAAGACTAATGTTAAAGAGAAATTTAAGATCCGAGCACATTACAATTAAAGCCAATAAGTGTGATCCAGACTTTGGAATGCTGACTGAATTCATCAACATTACTGAATAGGAGGGAGATACATACTGTAATCCTATTGATGTTTATTTTTAAACTCGGCAACTAAAATTAATCACTCTGATATCAAGACTCAAATGGTGAGTCATTCTGAACAAACTTCTAACAACATGTCCCTTTTGTGGACACAACAAGCTGGACTTGCTGTATTCAAATATTAATCCCTTTAAGTGTACATTTGAAGAGACTAACCTTCTTACTGTTCCCTGCAAGACTGTTATTGAGAGCAGCAGCTGTCCTGTATCCAAGCCTGAAGTTCTTATGTTTGTTTGAGGGTGTGCTGTTATATTATATATATATTCTTGATTTCTTGAGCTTCGGTAAAAGTTTTAATTTCTCTCTCTCATATTTAGAGTGCTCTATCTATCTATCTATCTATCTATCTATCTATCTATCTATCTATCT
>JANRMT010062817.1:51612277-51633575 GCA_026402145.1 Polypterus bichir lapradei
ATCTATCTATCTATCTATCTATCTATCTATCTATCTATCTATCTATCGTCATGCACGTGTGCATGGGGAACAGCTTAAAGACTTAGGTGATTTAGGTAATTCTCTGCCAAGACAGGAGATAGGGCTGTATGATAACAATCTCTTCTCCTTCCTCTGCAGAAAGGAAGACTGACACTGTTCCCTCTCTGATATCAATTTCAGGTTCTGTCCACTTGGACCCACCTCTTCCTCCCAGAATGCCTAAAATTTAGAGAAGCCGCCATTTTCGACAGTCTACCTAAGACGAAAGTCAGGACAAATTACTTTTTTGCATTACACACATGTTTTCTTTACACTTTCTTGTTTAAAATTATACAGGGTTGGCTGCAAGGTTTCCCAAAACTCTCACTTTGTTCTGCTTATTTTTTTACACTGTCTATCAACTGTATGTAAAGAAAGACCTGGCAATATATAGAATATATATATAGAATAGAATATTTGGAACTCAACCTGCTGAAAGATGCGCAGTGACTCATGCTTAATGACACACAGGAAATCAAGAAAAGATGGAAGGAATACACATCATCATTATATCATGAAGATCAAGTAGATCAACAGCAGTTTCTATCTCTCTGTTATGAACAAGGACCACCAGTGATGAGAGAAGAAACAGAAGCAACATATTGTCTCCATGTCCATTCAAATTATACACAGAAAAAAACATCATTGAAGCAGGACAGTAGGAAGAAGAACGGAGTATAATGGTTGGTGAAAGACTCATCAACAATCTTTGCTATGCAGATGATACCACAATATTGGATGAGACTAGAAATGATCTGTGGCACCTACTCACCAAGATCAAACAAGAAGATGGGCTTGTTATCATAAAGAAGATAAAGGTCTTGACAACTGGAAAACTTTACACTGTATGGAGAAGAAATTAAAATAGTGGCCAACTTCAGCCTACACGGATTAGTGATCAATAATGAGATGAAAAGCAGCCAAGAAATTCGTCAGCAAATTACTCCTGGCAGAACATCCATTTAAAGCATCTCGGATATGCATGAGGCATCTTCTCTTGATTATGTTTTCAGACAGTTGTCTTAATCTTTTAAACTTAGTTGTATATATACCTCTCAATGAACTTTGAACTGTTGATAATATGTGAAACACAATGTTAGCCAATAAATGAACTGTTACTGGGTTGGACTTGTGACTAATGAATGGGGAGGAGGGAGGCGTTGGTTGTCCATGTCAAATGATCGGGTGCATTTGATGCATTAAGTTTTAGTTTACAAGAGCATTTTCAAAAAGTGGTTTATTTAAAAATATTTTAGTAAATATACTTTGTATTTGGATCATTGTGAGCAACTGTGTGTCCTCACATTTGGATTGTACAACACGAGTGATGTGAGATGTTTTCATGGACGTTTTTGATTGTTTGTGGATACCCAGCCTTGGACACCATAGACCACTATTATATCAAAAATTTGCCATCAATGTGCATGAAAACATGAGATTAAATAAAATCTCACCAATCTCTGTAAATTAAATGGGTATATGATCCTGTTTGCTTAATAAGGCCTGTTTTGTTCTCTTTGGAAATTACTTTTCTGCTACTTAAAATACCAAACTTATCTAAGGATCTTTCTTACCATGACCTGAAATTTCCACCTTGACAAATAGTTTAAAAACATAGTTTATGTGTCAAAAGTAACTATTTGAATCCAAATATAGGCAAGAATCACTTTTAGTAATTTTATTGCAATAACATTTTTTGAACTAAAACAACACACTTAAGAAACACCTTGTAGGTTGCAGTACTTAAATATCTCTAACATTTCTAATAAATATAATCAATGTAATGACACCCATTGGGTTTTTCCTCCCACATCCTTGCTTGTTAGGTTAATTAGTAATTCCAGATTGGCCCAGTGTGAGTGTTGGTATGTGTATGGGTGGGCCTGCAAGGGACATCCCAGTCTAGGGCGGTTTCCTGCCTTACATTTAGTGCTGCCAGAACAGGCATTAGCCCAATACAGCCCTGAATTGGATTAATCATGTTTGAGAATGTTATGTTACAAATGTAAACTTTTTTGGTATATTTCATAAAAGAGTTGCATGATTAGGGGCGGCACGGTGGGGCAGTGGGTAGTGCTGCTGCCTCGCAGTTAGGAGACCTGGGTTCGCTTCCCAGGACCTCCCTGCGTGGAGTTCACATGTTCTCCCCATGTCTGCGTGGGTTTCCTCCGGGTTCTCTGGTTTCCTCCCACAGTCCAAATTCATGCAGGTTAGGTGCATTGGTGATCCTAAATTGTCCCGTGTGTGCCCTGCCTGGGGTTTGTTTCCCGCCTTGCACCCTGTGTTGGCTGGGATTGGCTCCAGCGGACCCCTGTGACCCTGTAGTTAGGATATAGCGGATTGGATAATGGATGGATGGAGTTGCATGATTAACACTGCTTGTTGTCATTTTCAGGAGATAAAGTTTGTATACAAGGCCCAGTCATTCCATTTGACACTTTATATTTTTTCTCTTTGTGTGTATGTTTCTCTCACTCTAGGTACTTTGATTTGAATGTTCAGTTAATGGAGGATGCTAACCTGTCTTTCAATTAGTGAAAGTGCGTGTATTATAAATGTACCCTTTAATAGACTCTAAAGATAGTTTTAAATCCCTGTGACCAATATTTAGATAAAAAAGGTATATTAAATTGATACATGTTAATAATTGATGAGTGTTCACAATAAAGTTGATTTTTGTCTGTTCTGAGAGGAGCATCAGAGAGTGGGAGTCCAACAAGAAATGAAATGGGATAGAATAATTGATTAATCGAGACTGCTAGAGCGGGCAAAGTATGAGTCATGCACTCGTGAGATGGAGTACATGTGTTGAAGCGTTGCACTGAATTATAAGAGAGATGGCGTAAAGAGAATAAATCAATTAAGGGTGGTAGAGCATAATTGTTTATCCTCTTTAGGGGATACAACACTGATGATAGTTGTCTCTGTGAGTGCGGAGTGCTGTTTTCTTTCATAGCTTGAGAGGATGAGGAGGAGCAACCACCCAGTGGTCCAAGCTGCTGGCTTTTGAAAGCCAGAGCAGGGAAGAGAAGGGTGCATGATTGGTCCCTAAACAACTCTAAAATGAGGAATGAATGAAGAGTTTGTGATCCATGAGAATAGGAGAAACCCATAAAGGAGCAACAAAATGAAAGAGAGAGCGGGTCTTGGAAAGGCTCTGGAACACCAACATTCCAGAGTGGGCCTCTGATGAAACAACAGTGAGGGAGGTGTGAAAACAGTTTTGGGAAAAACAGAACATGCTGGGGAAATTGTCACAGTTGTCGGAGGGAGTGTTTGCCGCTGCTGTTATTTTTGAAGGTTCCCCATTTGGTTTTAGTTTTGATTTTTCATTTTAAATAATTTTTTCTACCATCACTATAGTGGACTATTTAAATGTGAAGACTTTAAAACACACTATCTGTTGAATTACTGAAAGATAATATGCAATAAAAACAGTTTGTAATTTTGCACTATGCTGACTCACAATAGACTGGGTGTCTCAGTCTCTCGCTGGGGGTCTTGGTTGCGAACTACAAGATACCCTATTACGGAGAGGTGCCCATTGGTGCACGGCTTCACAATAATAGCAAAGTACTTTGGCATGTAATCAAACAATTTTTCTTCTATGCAAAATGGATTTGACTACTATGTTTCCTTGCATTCCCCAAATACAAGCTCAGCAACACCTATTTGTTTCTTTTTATGAATTTGGAATGACTTCTCTTTTTTTTTTACATAAGATATTTTTAACAATGTACCTAGCTAAATTTAAAATGTGTGGTGTGGGTGTGAAAAAGGAAAAAAAGAATATTTTTTTCATGTGACTGACATGTAGCATGGAGTAGGAGGAATGTTGGGGGCATCTTGTGAGAAACGTTAAATTGCTTTTTGTCAGATATAAAAGTAGAAGTTGGTAGGAGTCAGTTTGGAAACTTCTTATCCAATTTTCAGCTTAATAGAGGATTTTAACTATACTTTGGCTTCTTTAATAGATGGTCCAAACTACACATACTGTCCAAAAAAGGTCATACTGAACTTGTAACCGTTATTAACATTGCTGGAACTAATATTTTGTTTCCTTACACAAAGAAGCTTTAAAAACATGTTATTTGCTTTTTTTTAGTGTACCAGAGTCAACCTTGGTTTTTAATTGATTGAACCGTGATTTATGCCCAAATGCCATGAAAGAAGCCCTAAATGTTCCTTTTTTAAAATGCATTAAGATGAATGACAGCTCCAAATTGGACATGCGATTCACTTGCTCCAAGGTGATTATTGTGTGTCAGGTGAAGGACGCACGTAAGGTAAAACTCAGCATGCTCGTTCACTTCGATTAGATTAATTCACTCTTCCTCACCGCAGCTTTCAAAATGCTGCAAGGACATTGCAAAATTTAACAATATAGAAAAAGACTGAAATCAGCATTTCTGTTTTTAGCATCAAATGTGGTGCTCCTTTTTGTTAGAGAAATAAAATCTATTAATCCCATTTGTGATCCATCTAGGTCTGTTAAATGATTGCCTCATTATTATTTAGATGATTGTGCGTTGCAAGCCATTTAGCATGCTCAACGATTCATGTTTAATTTATTTTGTACTGCTACCTAAATGGCCAGGGTTAGAGGTTTTAAAATATAGTAACTGCATGATATATTGTTGTTTTGTAAATGTGATCAAAAATGCTAGGATTTTGCAAGCAGAGTTCACAATACTTTAATATTGCCTACTTTAATAACTATGCCTGCTTTTTGCACTAATACAGACTTATAAAATGAAAATGTGGACTATACTGTAGTAAATCTGTAAGACAAGAATACTTGTCTTTTTGCATTTAAAGGATTTTAATTTGAGTTGTATTTTTCTTTTAAAAAATTCAGTGCATTTCTTTGATACAAATACTATTTTTATTAAGATACTGTACACATCAAGATTCAGCAGACTACACGATTTAGCTGGTAACTAGAATTTACAGTGCTTTCAAACAGTACAGCATGCATATCTTAAACTCAAAATAAAATACATTAGATATCATCCATCCATTTTCTGAGTCCACTTATCCAGTAAGACTTTCAAGGTGAGGACGATAGCCATACATTCAGCTCTTGAACTTTGAGCTACAGAGAATTACAGGACTGTAGAAAGACACATTATCCTTCTGGAACATCAGATTTCGTGTTGGACAGAATGGAAACATAGTGACAAGAGTAAGATGTCAGTGAGTAGAGGAGGGTCGGACCCAGCAAAGTTTAAGGACTGGAGCACCCTGACCCGCAGATGAATAAACAGAGACATCCTGTGCACAAACAGCCAAATCAGAGACCCTAATCCAATATTTGGAGTCTGTCACACCTCTGTGGTTGGGTCCACATGCACTGCTATTTGCAGCAACAGGGTTTTCTTACTTGTCCATAGCTTGGGATACATTTAACCTTAAACCACAGGTGACTGCAGTAGTGCCAGAAATATTGCCAATGCCAGAATAACTAGAATCCCATAGTTTCTTTTGAATGATTCCTTGTTCAGTTTACTGCACTATGATGGACAGACTCCTGTATGGAAGCACTACTGCGAAAGGTTCCTGGTACATTAATTTTATAGCACTATATGGTCCGACTACAAGCACCAGGTGTTATGGTGTGAAGTGTGAGTTGGTTGAACTCCAATTCCTGCCTCATACACTTTGCTGATACCTTTACCAACCATTGATATATCACAGAAGTGTTGGAGGATGAGGTGATACCCTGTGTGCAGAGGTTCCCTGTTCTCATATTCCAATTGGACAATGCTTGACGACATGTGGCACAAAATGTCCCTAAGTTCAAGGATGACCACCATGTGCCACTTCTTCACTAGCCTGCATGTTCACTGGATTTCTCCCCCATTGAGCATGTCTGGGATGCTGGACGAAGACTAGTAAGCCAGATGCCACCATCAGTTATAACAAATTAACTTTAGGCACACAGAGAGACTGCATGGCAAGCTATTCCACAAACGCACACATCTAGCATCTCTTCTTGTCTATGCCAGACAGTGTAAAAATTATTATTTCCGTCCATGACCATGATAAACCAAATACTGATTATTGTGTGTTCTGCAAGAGTGGCTGAGCTGTACTTCTAACTATGTGCACTATGCATCATAAGTAATCTGCCATATAAATATCGCTTTAACATCTCATGTCTTACTTGGTCTTATTTGCTTAGAAGTAGCATAAGTTATTGTAGCATAATATATTTAGTTGTAATGAGACCAGGGGCCTCATGTATAACGCTGTGCATAGAATCCACACTAAAACATGGTGTAAGGACAAAAGCGGAAATGTGGGTACGCACAAAAAAATCCAGATGCCTAAATCTGTGCGTTCGCCAACTTCCACGTTCATCTGCTTCATAAATCCCGGTTAGCGTGAAAAGTAACGTTACATGCACGCGTCTGGTGCCCCACCCCAACTCCTCCCAGAATTACACCTCTTTGAATATACAAATTAGCTCTCTGTGAAAAGGCAATGGCAAAAGCACATTGAATTTTAGCGAATACCAAGTGGATATAATCAACAAAAGGAAGTTGATCGAGTGACAAAGAGTGTCAGAGAAACTTGAAAGCTCAAGTTCACAAAGTCACACTTTGCCCGAAATAAAAAAGTTGTCAGATGTCAAAGTTGCCATGAAAAGGTGAGTCATAGCCCACCATCTGAGTGTCATATGAAAGCTTATCAGGGTACAGAGAAAAGAAAAAAAAAATAGGGACACAGTGAGAAAAAAACTTGAAATGTAAACTTTAATCTTAATATTTCCACTTTAATCATGTAGTTTATTTAGTCATTAAAGTAAAACATCATAAACTTCATCTTTAAATCTTTTAATTTACTAGTTTCTCAAATACCATCGTACCTAAAGTAGCATGTTAAATGCTTTGTTTTGTATGTGTTCTTCTATGTGCTCTATGTGTGTGAATCACTATGGGCTTCTTAAATGGGGTTTCTCTTCCTCCGACTGGACACAGAATCCATTACATTCGTGATATTACAGCTCTCTGAATAATTAAAAAAAACTGAGGTGTATATTTGATATCATTTTCATAATGATAGGAGTTAAAGCATGTTATTAAACATGGGAACACGGTGGCGCAGTGATAGTGACGAGCCGGCACCCTGTCCAGAGATTGTTCCTGCCCCCCTGCAAGATGCTTGCTGTGCTGTGTGCGACCTTCGATGAAATAATTTATTGCAGCAGTACTATCTCTTTCAAACGTACTAACCTGCAATTCCTGTCCTTCCTTTTCTTTCTCCAAGTAACCAATTGCCACACAATCAGCTCTGTAATAGATGTTAAGCTACTGTAAGCTTAGAACACCGATTCTTCAAACATTTTAAGGAACATTGAAATATCTTAATAGTACATGTTTAATTATTCTATCCATCTATCCTTCCAGTGTTGCGCTAGCCCCAGCAAGAATATAGTGCGAGGCAGGAACAATCCCTGAACTAACTAACGCTGTAACACCGTGTCCTCACATGTTTAATTATTAACAATATAGATTATTTAAATGATGTTACATTTTCACTGTATAATGTAATAAACATATTTTGCTGCATTTCATCTTAAAAATGATATTGTCATCATATGTAAATACGCTCTTTATAAAGTGGCTCAGGTTGTGCAATATTATAACTGTATCGCATGTTTTCAGTGAGGTAATTGTACTAATAAGTACAAACAGTTCTACAAGGAGCACTTGATGGACTGAGTGCGTTTATAGTTCTTGGGATGAAACTGTTTCTGAACCGTGATGTCCCTACAGGAAAGGCTCTGAGAGCATTTCAATAGACAGTGCGCATGGCCGAGGCAGCGTGTGCTTGATGCTGTATACCGATAATTCTCTTTCTGATCAGCTGCTGTTAGAGCTGTGATTCCACACTCAGATACAGTGGGATTAATAGTCTGAGTGGTGCATTGAGAGGAACAATGCTAAAGCAGCTATGGTATTTGGAATAATTTGGCCATTCCGTGGACCATTATATTGGTACAGGTTAATTACAATCACATGCCTTAAACTAATAAACAATATGCAGTTAATTTCAGTGTATGTATAAAGCTACGTCAGGGAAGTGCATCTAAAAAAGAAAGGGAAACCACACTTGAACAAAAGCACTGCTTGGACGCTGGGTGCTGCCAGTTTGGAAAACCGAGCAGAGAACTTGTGTACGCCAGGGATTGAGCTAGCGTGAAAATGTGCGTGGCTTTATGCCAAGTTTAGGTTTTATACATCGCGATTTGAGTGTGGAAACAGGAGTATGCAACATTTTTATACGTACACACCATTTATACATGAGGCCCCAGGGTATCAGATTATGACTGCTAGAAGGCTTCTTCAGGGTTATGACTTCTAGTCCTCAGGAAATAATGATTTAAATATCCAGAACACTTGGAAAAGCAGAATAAAAATCATAATCATAGTAACAATCTTGATGATCTTATAAACCAAGATAAAAACATAAAATTTTACCTAAGTAACCAAAATAAATTCTTGCTACAAAAAAAAATGTAGCAAACCCACATTTGAAATTTCATTGGTGTTATTTGCTCTGGTGTCTACTTCATTCATTGTTAATTGTCTTTATTATGATACAATTAATAGGAACTATGGCGAATACACACATTTTTCATGAATGTAAATCTCAAATTGCTGCTTTTTTTCTAAGTATGGAATAAGAGAAATGAGAAAAAGTATATGAGAAAAGAGACCAGTTAATAAAATAATGAGCTTGTTAGAGACAAAATGACTTACTGATTGTGATATTAGTTGGAACAAAAACCTGTAACCACAGGAATGTGATTGGGAACCATCAATTTAGTAGAGGTGAGCTGATTAAAACCTGGTAATTAAAGTAAAACCTGATAGTTTCAACTTGGAAACGTCTTCATGTGAAATTTGTCAATGCTACTTTTGTATTTAGTATTTTTGTACAGTTTTTTTTTAATTATGTGCCTTTCCTCTGAGATGCATAATGGCACAGTACTAAACAGGCACTGTTAGAAATGTGATACTTTACTGCTGTAAGCACATTATCCCCCCAAGAACTTGAACGTATGATTTAAGAAGTTGTTGTGCCCTCTTTGGTCAACTTAGCCAAGAAAATCTGTTAGTTTAAGTGACTATTTTATTGTGTTATTAGATCAACTGTGATGTGCACCTAACATGAAAGGTACTAACGTAATCTCGTTGATTCTTTTCTTAATGGAAGATAGGAAGAAATGTTAAAAAACAACTATACAGGGTGAGGCATTAGTAAGCACGTTTTTTACAAAATCACAAAATTGATTATTTTTTCTTACAAAGAAATTTATTGAAAGATTTGAGTTCAAATTGAAATAGCATTTGACAATTTGTTGGGATAGAAATGCAGGTCTAAATGCAAAATACGCCTTACTGAACGATTACTGAGGCCAAGTACAGAAGAATGCTCCCGAGCAGATCGACTTGGACTGCGCAGCAGAGCTAGTCGTACGTTTTCCACATTTTCAGGAGTACGTGCCGTTCATGTAGCCCCCGGCGGTCTTTTGTTCATTAGTATACCTTGTGTATGAAGTGCTTTAACCCAATGTAGGATAGTGTTACGAGCGGGAACAGCTTTATTTCTGTGGATATTGAAATGGCAATGAAACTCACGCTGAACTGCGGTAATAGATTGGTTGTTCTAGACAAAACAGTCGTATGCAAAAATGCGGTTTTCTTTCGCCCACGGCTCCATGGCTTCAACTGAAAAGGAAATAAAAAAATGCTAAGACTTCGCAAACCTAACGCCAACTACCGCACATCTGTCACTCCACCTAGTGGTGAGTTCTAGCCCTTTCAAAGATGTCCGTCTTTTCAGCCTCACCCTGTACATATTTAATCTGTAACCTCTTACCTGTCTCACTGCCCTTCTTGTACCCCACGTATTCAGCCCTAAGGACCTCTAATGGCAGACTGCTTGCTGACTGGGACTGTCTTTTATTTTCACTCCTTTACTTCTTCTTTACTTCAAAAGGTTAAAGCATCCTCCATACAGTGACTATTAGACCTTTATATATCACCTGTCTAAAAATTTCCTGTGGAGAACAAAAGATTCAGATTTGTATACTCTTTATGCATTGCTTTTGTTGTGCCAGCAACTAAAGGTTCTTTTGTTCCTTTCTCATTATGAGCTTACTGTTGTCAGTCCAGTTCAGGTCAGCAGATTTCCTTTTCCATTCATTTTTGATTAATCACCTACCATTATGAAGTTTTCAAACTTTCTGTATCTTAGTACAGAAGTGATGGTGTGGCAATGTGTTGTAAGGCTTTGGACTTCAAACCCAGAGGTTGTGGGTTCAAAATCCCGCTACAGGCACCATGTGACCATAAGCAAGTCACTTGACCTGCATATACTCCTATTGGAAAACAAAAAGAAATGTAACCAACTGTACCCTAAATGTTGTAAGTCGCCTTTAATAAAGATGTGAGCAAAATAAGTAAATGTAAATGTTAATAGATATACTGCAAAGCTCCTTCTTGTGGACTACAACATGCAGTAATAAAAATTATTCAAAACAAAAATGATTTTAAATAATTCCTAACAATATGAAATATGCCCTTGTACTAACAATAAAGTTTCAATCCAAGAATCAGTAAGATGCTTCATAAGCAGTAAAAAAGAAAGAAGAGTAAGCATAAATGCAACACAAAAGAAATAATTTACAAATATACAAACAATATAGACAATATAGACATGGCTGTAAGCAGACCTGCAGTCAACACTCTTCAAACAAAAACAACTGCCAACTATACCTCCCAACACACAGTCTGTATTTGCTGTAGTAATAATTTCTTGAATAAGGTTAAATGCAATTGATAACAGCAGTGGCAGTCTGAACCCTGATAGCTTGAGCCGGGCATGGTGGTAGGCTGAAAAATCTTATATATGAACGTTGCCCATAAAAAAGTTTGGTAGAAATGAAGAAACATTTTCAGAAACATATCCAAAACATGCTAATATATTGTGTCCTGTTACTTTCTGTCACATAATCCATTACTGTAAATTTCTAAACTGGGTCTGGATGGAGACCGACACTTTCAGAGTCGTTTATACAGTACTTGCTTATTCTTTAATATTATTTCAAAGATACTTCAAACAATACAACAAACCATTCTTAACCTCACATTTCTTATTGTTCATATTCCTTAGAGGATTCATTTCAAGGGACCTGAGGATGGTGAAAAAAAAAATATTATTTGTGATTAAAGGGGGATTCGCAACATTATACAGTACAAAGTAATGCCAGCTCACGGCCACTTCTCATAATTTATGGCAGCACACAAAGCTGCTTTATAATGAGCCTCAGTATAGTTGATTAATATTCTTTTGTATCTCTGCATGCCAGCCACCGCACTAACAAACAGAAATAATGCATCACTGCTAAGTTGCATATGAAAGAGCTTAAGAGAGTACACAAAGAGTTATAATAATATACTGGCCTATCGATGATTAACACAATGCAATATATAGTTAACATTTCATTATTCCAAGAAGAGATCAAGTACAGTATGTTTCTTCCATCATGGCTGGGTTGATGTTCTGAAAAAAGCGATTAGCGGGGGAAAAACTCTCACTAAGTCATATATCATTTCAGTAATTATTGAGATAAGCATGAAACTTCCCTAACAGACTTCAGGGCTGTATATGTACATAGATCTGTATGTGTTTATATATCAGTGCCATTTCTAAACAAAATTTCACTGAACTGGTTTGTGATTACATTATTTAAATGTGAAAGAAAGGTACTTCCAACATGTTCTCTAAAGGCTATATGGAAAACTGAAAAAAGTCCTTCTTTAATATATTTACATGAGTTAATTTCTTTTTTAATAACTGGTGTGACAGTTTGCCTAGTCCTGCCAGAGGAAGAAAATATAGAGACACAACAGGAAGAGGCTTCCCTTTAAAACACTATATCAGATTAATAATGGCCCTGGCACTACCTAAAATGCCAGTGTGTATAAATAGTCACTAGGGTGAGGGTGTCCTGAATGTTTAAATGATATTCTACACGTAATTACTGTATGGAAACCGAAATGAAAAAAAAAGAAACAAAAAACATTCAGAGGACAGGAAAATTTGCCTAGAGCATCAGATGGCAGCAAAAGGTCTCCATGTAGGCATGCAGCATGAGAGTAACGAAGTGTTCTGACCCTTCAATTAAAACATGAAAATCATGGGCAAAAGCATGCCTGCAGATGACAGGGAGACAGACCCATAATTTTCAAGGTTTTAACCTAAAGTGACTCTAGAGATTGCAAAAAAAGTAAACACCGTGTTGGGTTTTAAAATTTGCTCACTTTGTATTTCTTGGACAGTTCAATGGATCATCCTTAGGTATAGGTACCATTACTTTCTTGGGCCTGATGACTGTGATGCCGTAAGTAGAAGCAGCCATGAGTGTCTTCCTCTTCCTGGGACTTCAATAGTCTTAACCGAGATGGACCAAAGTGAATAACCAGATAAGCCATAATTATCTCTCTATTATAAAAAAAATCTTGGTGGAAGGAAGACCAGGGAGACAAGACGTGATTATTCTCGAAAGACACTTTAAAGACCCGCAAGATGAAAGAGATTGGTCACAGAGCGTTTTGCGGGGACCTTAAACATGAGAATTGGTGCAAAGAGATTGCAATTGGACGGCCCACGAGAGACACTTTAATGTCGCGAGACAAGGCAGTGAGACAACATTTACAACAAGTTCACGGACATCTAACCAAGCAGTTGTTAGAATGCTTTTGGCAGACAGACATCATGTGCTCTCAGCTCTTAAAACAACGACAAGCGACAAGCAGAACACGCAACTTGTCAGCAGCAAGAAGCCAGCAGATGATATGACCGCTTCTTCTTAGCGTGCATTCAGCCAAAACTCAACACACAGCATGAGCGGCAGAGACGCAAAGTGGCAAAAGGACAACTGCTGTACAGGCTTTGAAATGATCGACTCAAGCGCAACAAGCATAAAACACAGCTTGCCAGCAGCAAGAAGTCAGCAGATGATCTGACTGCAACTCATTAGCATGCATTCAGCCCCCACTTCACAACACGAGCAGCGTTATACGTCCTGCGAGAAAGCGATTTAACCACACCCAGGGCCGGAAATAAAGGACAAGTATTGTTTTTACAAAAGTTTTAAAGTAAAAGTAAAAATAATGCATATGTAACAATTCCCATGAAAATAACAATCTCTTTAAATTGTATATTCGGTAAACTAAACCCAGGGGTGGGCGAGCGAAGCGAGCAGGGGGCAGAGCACCCTAGTTTCACAAAAGTATAGCAGAGTTTATTAATAAAGTGAGAATAACAGTGAGCAAAACAGTGCATGCCCAAAATAAATAAGTCAATAAATAAAACCTTCATTAAAATCAGTGCCACGAATCCAAACAGTGTCTTTATGGTTCAAATAAATAAACATTTTAAAATCCACCATGAGGTATTCCCCATGTCCGGAAGTTCCTACGGATCCCCTTTAGCACAACCTGACGCATCCTTATTGTGCCACCTCCAATCAGACACCAAAGGCACAAACTGTAGCATTCATGGTTGCCACCATTCCGGACCTGTGGCCTCTCACAGTCACTGCAGGAACAAACTTCAGTGCTCACGGTTGCTGCAGTCGTGGAGCTGACATCTCCCTCAGTCACTGTAGCTCCCTCAGGGAGCCTTGTCCTCAATTCAAATGTTACCATGCTTCGGATCCTCTCAACTCCTGTGGTCTGCCTTCATTTATATCTGCTCTTCTTTAGTTATTTAACAGACTTAAACTCACCACTTCCTGAAATTTCCACATCAGTTCTCAGCACTGCTCCGTTTAGAATCGCTCAACAGCTTCCACACTGCACGTTCTGTCCTCACCAACAAATACCTCTGCAATCGTTCACTGTACAGGCGTTCACCCTCCCGTTCTCTCTTTTCTTTTTTCATTTTTCCTCCCATTTCAACACACCAGCACTCCTTTTATTCTCCTGGCATCCCCAGCTGCTGCTAGCTGATTACCCATGCTTCTTCCTCATAATTAACCTAGAACGGGTAATCGCACGCTTTCATGTGTGCACTGCTTATTACGCCCCCTTGCCATGCTTAAAACCATTAAAACCAATAAATAAATTAACTTGATAAAACACCCAGCAGCATGACTCACCACAATGGTAAACTGAGTAACATTTCCAGGCAAAGCAAATATGCAGTTTAGACAACATTCTTGAAAAGTACACTGCCACAACATCAGTTGTTATGGTGGGAAGCACCATTTCCTATGACACTATGAAACACCTCTGCTGCCTGGTAATGTCAATATGGCTGCAAAATAGTAATACAACATTCTAAGCCTACAAGAAATGCTAAATACTAATTGAAAACATGAATAAAATGTTAGATTAAAGCATAATTCTGTTAAATGTAAACTAAGAGATGTCAAGCTGTAACTGTAGAATATATTAGAGAGATCGCATTTGGAGAGTGCCATGCTTAAATCTTGTCACCATGCTACAAATAGCCAAGCCACAGAAGTTTTAGCTGTTTAGTACAGAAGATCAATTAAAAGCATCCACTGACCAAAATTATTTCCAATTTTGACACAGAAAGTGAACCTTTTAGTTTTGAACAAGGAAAGCTACATGGAGACATAATGCAGGTCAAAATTCTGAAAGACTTTGATACAATATTGTAGTTAGGACGCTGGAGGAAGATGGAAAACAGGTGGTGGTAATCTTGAAGAATGTTTAGAGTTATATAGTGAATAGTATGCAAAGATATTAAAATGTCAACAAGCTTGAAAAAAAAAACTTTTACTATTAATATTTCAATTATCATATAACATGAATGGTTACAGTACAAGGGCACATGCCTTAAAATTTCCTGTCATATTTTTTCCATAGCTTATGTATAGAATTTTCGTCACATATAATACATTAGTATACATTAGCAAAAATATAGAAAGCACGACATTACAATTCATCAAGGAAAATAGAAAAGACAACTCTGCATTAGTTTCTGTTTGGCATTTAATTAATTACACAATGTCTTACCCCCTGCTAAAACAATGAGAACAGTGCAATGCCCAGGGTGTAACTTAATTTGTGACATTGGCTTTATAATACTTTACATAAAACTAAAATGAGCAATTCATCAAGATTTTTATGGATAAATACCTAACTTAGATTTTTTTTGAAAGTCAAAAGAACCTAAAACAATGGCTTAGTGTTTGTCCCAGAATGAGTCTAAGAAGCAGCGCGACATGAGACTAATTTGTGATTTTCAGACAATATGACTAAATATGAAGCAAACTTTTTTGTTACAATTGAAAAGATCAGTGGAACAATGATTATATGTAATCTCACGAAATGTATGCTATTCAATAGAAGAGATTTTAATACATTTAAATATGGCATATGCTGTAAAAGAATATTTTATATTCTATACACAAGGCTGCCAACTAGTATCAGTTTTTAAGTATAGTTATTTCTGTACACAAAAGTGACTTTAAAGAAAAGCATTTTTCTTTATGTGCTAGGGAAAGATGATTAAATAGATGCTGTATTAGCACTGAATATGTAAAATGCATATTAAGACTTTAGTTTAAAAAATCTCAAGAAATTTCTCCTTTATTATAAAAATATCACACACGCTGTTATCATGAGGTAAAATATTAACAAATTCCTAAAGTGTTACATAACACATTTAAATACACATTCTAGATGAAATATAGTAAACTAGCCAACCCGCCGTACCATACGCCGCATAATCAGCCTGGTTTTTTAATGATTTTTAAGTACAGGGAGAAAATTAACATTTGAAAAATCAGTAATGTAATAAATCAGCAAGAAAAGCAACATTGTAACAATGCACGGAACGAACCAACACACAATCGTCCGTGACTGAAAACTGCCGGACCGCCATCACGCCTTCTCCTCCCAGACGGAGGGATGGGGGTGGACGGCACTCAGGCGCGGAGGGTGGAACGGGAGGAGAGGAGAAGGACGTCCATTCCGCTCCATCTTGCTGTATGTAGCATGTAAAACAGTTTGCTATGGTGCACGCGGTTGTGCGTCGTAACCGAAAACTCGGTTTTTAAAGACTGCTTACTTCATTGTGTTTTAACCTCAGATGTAAAGGATTGCTTTAAGGATCCCATGGGATACCCCTCGCAAACCGTTTTATACGCTGCATATGGTGATTCACCTCCGCGAGAAACATGCCTCTATGAACATTCAATGTGGCTTGGAGGTGCATGTGGCCTCTACGACAGACGAATATAAATTACGCCGTTTTTTCTGTGTCGTCGCGTTCGAGTTGGTGGGTGTGGCTCCACGAGTTGTCGTCGTATCCAATGGTCTTGGAGTTGGTGGGCGTGGATCCTTCCTGCGTGCGCCATAGGTGTCTTACTTGTCGGCGGCTTAGTGAATCCATGCCCCTTCCGGCGTGCTTTCCATGGGTGTCTTGCCTTAGTGAATTATATATATAGATAACTCAACAACAAGATAATGGACATTTGTTTAGTTTAAGACTGAACATAAATCTAAAGTATTTAGCACATTACATTGTGGCCCACTGGTGAGTCATTAAGGCCAAATCACCACAGGACCGAAGCACTACTTCAAAGCATATTTTATAGTGTTATTTTTGTGTTACAAGTGCAGGGTTTAATTTTAACTTTCATATGTTAGTAAAATCCAGAAGGGACTAAGACCTCTCCCTTCACTCTTCATAGCTCATCTGACAGATCTGTGGAACTTCTCTGAATGGCCACATCGTTAAAGGTGTGTGATACAGAGGTAGTCATTTGAACTGCCTATATCCTAGCTGTAAAAATAAATATGTCAAAAGGTGACATATTTATATATAAGGTAATATATTATGATGTGCCCAACAGCCAAATATACTGAATTTCTTAACATTCTGAGACAGTTCTGAATATATAATGCAAGTGACTGAATATATAAAGTCAGTATCTGAATATAAAAAGTCAGTGTCTGAATATCAGCATATGAATATGTAAAATTGGATTTTGACATATATAGAGTGAAATGACTCACATTTCTAGTAAATTCAGTGGAGTCCACATAGTGACTTAACCTCTTGGCTATTAATTAACCTTCTCATGTTTACCCCTGGAAAAATGAGCCAAAGAAGAAACAAGAAGTAAAGCTATTATGTATAACAAAAACATGTACAGTAAATACCAAATCATCAACATTAATACAGTAGTAAAGGTATGTCTAATGTCCAATACTATACTGATGCAGATTTAGTACATATCCTTTGTGTGGTATGTTTTGAAACAGTCACCAACTCACAGCATAAAGTCGCAATTGGGACAGTAGAAGCACATTTTTGTGCTGTATTTTTTAATGTTGCTTGTGCATAAGAGAGTAGTATGTCAGTGCATGATCCGCATGATGAACATGTCCTTTGTGTTATTGTAGGCTACCACAGTGCAAGGCATTTGGACTTCCACATTTCCCCTGACTCGAACATCGACTGTTGCTTCATTCTGAACAGAGCTTAGGGAGCTAACTTCTTTCTTGTGCTTATACTTAATAGCAGTCATTTTGTTTTTTGTCATGCAGATACTGCACCCCATTGAAGCAGTATGCAATTGAAATTGCCAGGCATATTTTGGTGGTTTGGTCGTATAGTGCCATATATACCATATAGGTTTCACTATATGTGTCAATATCTGATGACAAATTCACATTGTCTTCACTATGGCTTAAATCAACAAATGGTTCTGTTTTAGTTTGTTCTAAAATGGGCTTTACAACTACTGGTTTACATGCTATTGTGTGTTTTGGTTGTAGGCTCCACCCCGATAATGAATACTGATGAGTTATCATGGAGCAGTGAAACGTGTAGAAATTTTCATGATTTTTTGCAGCATGATGTTATTCTAGCCATAAATGGCTCAGTGCTATTTGCTTTTAACAATTTACATCAGATCATAAGAGCTTAACCCGAGAAACACTCATGCTTAACTATCTTAACACAGAGTTCCAAGCTCAAGAAATTCTCAGAGTGAACTTTGAAGAGGTTAAATCTAACAAAATATTGCTCAGAATAATCTAAAAATGATTGATAAAATGTGTTACACATTATGCATGCACCAATTGGTTTGATTTCAAGACAGATGAAAGTCTATATGGAGTATACATGCTTTGCTTGTGTATATGTGGATTAATAACTGAAATGTGCAATTGATCAATCTCAGTTTGCTAAATATATATTTTTTAACATGCTGTGGAGTAATTTATGGCCTACCTAGTTCCAACAGTTTATGGGAGCAGGGAGTTGGTTATTAAACCAACTGTACTGGATAGAATGTGGGAATCATCTCTGCAGAGGCAGCCATCTTATTCAGAGGACAATCACACATTAATGCAATTCCATTTCAGAGTGGCCTATTAGCAAACAACCTGCCTCACTCTGTTTCCTATGTTTCTTACAGTGATGACAGAATAGACACTGGTTTCACATGAGCCAGAACTAAATAAGAGGCTTGCAAAATGGATAGAAAGGATTAGTAAAAAAAAAAGAGAAGTCAAGTTAAATGGCAGCTTTTATTGGCTAAACTAGCAAAATACCCGCGCTTCGCAGCGGCGAAGTACTGCCTTAAAATTTTTATTAAGAAGAAAATTAAACCTTTTTAAACTGAGGGAAAATATACCAATAATTATTTGTTAAGGATCTCTTTGTATACCATGTTGTCAGTTCGGCCCTCCGGTTGTAACATGACCAAGCTGTGCGCTGAGCTTACTCTTGAGGATGTAACTTACAGTTGGCCATGTGAACAGTAATCTTGTCTCAGATCTCACAGCTTGGATTGCTGCTGTCATAATCGGTTTGAGTTTCATGGTTTGTTTCAATTACGACAGTATTTGCAGGATTTGTTGTGTTGAAGTGACATTTGGCATCTGTCAAGCGTTGTAAGCACACAACCGGTTTCATCAATAAAATCACATCCAGCTTTTGAGAGTTTAAACATTTATAAACATCAAAGTGTCCACTACTGAAATCGTCACCTGTGAATCTAAGATGTTTAAGAGGTATTGGCGGTTGTCGAAAGGTGTAAAATATTTGGCCATTTCGGTACACTTGAAAGTGACAACCGAACAATTCAGCGGCAGCCATCAACTCACATGCAGAACCATAGGTGAAGGGCTTAAGCATTTCACTCTTATAGTGCTCCTGTGTAGTATAATTATCTCCTGTACCGTCATCAGTCCACACCTTGAACCTGTCCCAGTCATTCAATACATAAGACACAATGTTCCTCCGGATATCAAGAGTGAGTCTGATATGGCCATGCAATATGTAACAAAGAGAATGGAAAAGGTAGGTGCCATCTCCGGGCATGGAAACCACTCGGTAAGTGACAGTTCTTTGATCGATAGTGATCACCTCGATAGACATGGTAATGGGGGTTGGAATGATAAAGGAAATGGGTACCTGAGCAATGTAAAGTAAGTCTAAAATACCTATACAATAACTATAATTGTAATAAACAAACAATAAAACAGCGGAGAAGCCGTGGATTAAACAAAAAGGCTGTAGTTATCAGTAGGGAGACGTGAATCCCGTGGCGAAGCAAGGAAGGGAATGTAGACACCGGAGCGATAGACGGTCTTATATAGGCAGGCAGCCAACAACGTGGGAGGCGTTGGGATGGGGGACCCAACGCCACCTCACATGGTGACCGAGCTGCAGGCTATGGACGTATATATATACGTAAGTGGGATTCAGTAAGCGTTGGGAACCCATGTACCAAATTTCTTGAAGATGGGCCCATAAGTAACAAAGACTGTTGAAAAGTTCAATATGGTGGCCGACAGTGGCATCATACCACCGAAATAAGTACGTACATTGGTTTCGATTAGTGCAGGGAAGCCGCCTATAAAATTTCGAGAACATCGGGCCATAAATAAAACAGTTCAACATGGCGGACGTTGTTGACCGTTATCGACCGTTATGACCGTTACGTGTAGAATTTCGAAATGAAACCTGCTTAACTTTTGTAAGTAAGCTGTAAGGAATGAGCCTGCCAAAATTCAGTCTTCTACCTACACGGGAAGTTGGAGAATTAGTGACGTTGGAAAGTTCAATATGGCGGCTGACAGTGGCGTCATACCACCGAAATAAGTACGTACATTGGTTTCGGTTAGCTCAGGGAAGCCACCTACCAAATTTCGTGAAGATGGGGCCGTAAATAAGAAAGTTCAACATGGCGGACGTTGTTGACCGTTATGACCGTTACGCATAGAATTTCGAAATGAAACCTGCTAAACTTTTGTAAGTAAGCTGTAAGGAATGATCCTGCCAAATTTCAGCCTTCTACCTGCACGGGAGGTTTGAGAATTTGTGACGTTTGGAAAATTCAATATGGCGGCCGACAGTGGCGTCATACCACCGAAATAAGTACGTACATCGGTTTTGGTTAGCGCAGGGAAGCCACCTACCAAATTTTGTGAAGACGGGGTCAACCTTCTACCTACACGGGAAGTTGGAAAATTGGTGACGTTGGAAAGTTCAATATGGCGAACGTTGTCAACCGTTATGACCGTTACGCGTAGAATTTTGAAATGAAATCTGCTTAACTTTTGTAAGTTAGCTGTAAGGAATGAGCCTGCCAAATTTCAGCCTTCTACCTGGAGAATTAGTGACGTTGGAAAGTTCAATATGGCGGCTGACAGTGGCGTCATACCACCGAAATAAGTACGTACATTGGTTTCGGTTAGCGCAGGGAAGCCGCCTACCAAATTTCATGAAGATGGGGCCATAAATAAGAAAGTTCAACATAACGGACGTTGTTGACCGTTATGACCGTTACGCGTAGAATTTCGAAATGAAACCAGCTTAACTTTTGTAAGTAAGCTGTAAGGAATGAGCCTGCCAAATTTCAGCCTTCTACCTACACGGGAAGTTGGAGAATTAGTGACGTTGGAATGTTCAATATTGCGGCTGACAGTGGCGTCATACCACCGAAATAAGTACGTACATTGGTTTCGGTTAGCGCAGGGAAGCCGCCTACCAAATTTCATGAAGATGGGGCCATAAATAAGAAAGTTCAACATGACGGACGTTGTTGACCGTTATGACCGTTACGCGTAGAATTTCGAAATGAAACCAGCTTAACTTTTGTAAGTAAGCTGTAAGGAATAAGCCTGCCAAATTTCAGCCTTCTACCTACACGGGAAGTTGGAGAATT
>JANRMT010062817.1:51633585-51651823 GCA_026402145.1 Polypterus bichir lapradei
ACCTACACGGGAAGTTGGAGAATTAGTGACGTTGGAATGTTCAATATGCCGGCCGACAGTGGCATCATACCACCGAAATAAGTACGTACATCGGTTTTGGTTAGCGCAGGGAAGCCACCTACCAAATTTTTTGAAGATGGGGTTAGCCTTCTACCTACACGGGAAGTTGGAAAATTAGAGACGTTGGAAAGTTCAATATGGCGGCCGACAGAGGCGTCATACCATCGAAATAAGTACGTACATCGGTTTCGGTTGGCGCAGGGAAGCCGCCTTCCAAATTTCGTGAAGATGGGGCTATAAATAAGAAAGTTCAACATGGCGGACGTTGTCGACCGTTATGACCGTTACGTGTAGAATTTCGAAATGAAACCTGCTTAACTTTTGTAAGTAAGCTGTAAGGAATAAGCCTGCCAAATTTCAGCCTTCTACCTACACGGGAAGTTGGAAAATTAGTGATGAGTGAGTGAGTGAGTGAGTGAGTGAGTCAGTCAGTCAGTGAGGGCTTTGCCTTTTATTAGTATAGATAAAAAGATTACAATATGCAAGCTTTTCGAGGCAACTCAGCCCCCTTCCTCATTTAGCTTGACTTCTAATTACACTCATAATGGCTAACACAGTACAACACCCTAGTACTAAAAAAAAAAAAAGTTTTGGGGATGTATTACTGTAGCACTAAACACAGTGAAAGGCACCTATAATGCAAGTTGGTGACTCTCAGAAACTTGTCTTCTGATTGGGTTGTGACTTTGGGTCTGCCAGATCTCTTCCTATAAGAGTTTCTTCCAGTTTCCAATTGTCTTTGGATTGTGTAGGACACTGCACTCTGATTATTTTTGCAATTTATGTTAATGAAAGGCCCACATGTCTAAGGTTAATAATTGTCTGTCTCATTTCATTTGTTAATTGCCATTTTCTTGCCATTCTCACTGGACTACAAGAAGTACTTGAGAGGCTATAGTAATGCAGTCTGTTCCAACTCTGTTTTAAGACAGACAGAGGGTTTTTAAGTAATCAACAGAAGTCGAGACACCTGTGCAAATTGTTTGCATCAATTTACAAATCTTAATTTATTTTAATTGCTGCAGAACATCTGTGGGTTGTACCCTATTAGTTGTTCCTTGAGAAATGCCCATTTGTAATATTCTAATGTATCCTTTATTTTTTCAGTTTTTGCTAACTTAAACTTTAAACTTAAACCTCTTGCAGTTTATTGCTTACCTTCTCAGCATTTAACATCATTCATTGCATTTCAACTGAGTAAATTTGAAGAAGAACTGGAAAACTGAGGTCTTCTAAAACTTTTGAGTGGTAGTAGATATATATATACAAATATAGTAATCACCCAAGTAACTTTGGCCCAGTGAATATTTGGGGACCCAACCAGGCAGCAAGTCAAGTTTAAATAAACAAGTGTGCGATTGCACTGCATAAATGCGAAACAGACAAAAATGCAGTCTCTGGCTTCCTGAGAAATTATGCCTCCTCCTGGGGTTGACTTTAAGAATTCTGGTTTCAAAAGGGATGGGGCCTTCCTTGTATACACCATGTGCCCTCACTGGGTGTCTTCTTGAATCTGCAGGAGGAAGAGACAGAACAATTAGCGACAAGCTCCCCTTGTGCCTCAAACTGGCATTACCTGCATAGTCTGAGCTCTGAAGATGTTGCTCAAACACTGATACTTGACTATATAAAGTTGGGTAAAAGTAGGTTTACAGTTGTAAGTACACGAAACACAGAATTTATTCTTGTATTATCATTTATTTATTAATTTGTAATATTATTTATTTAATTGTTACATATGAGCTGTATCGTAAGTACACTGCCATTGTGATATTCTTTTGAGTTAATAAACCTTTTGCATGTTGTAATGATCATAACCTGCATGTCTTTTTACATATGGACAACTGCAAACCTAGTTTTGCCCAACCCATGTATATATATATATATATATATATATACTAGCAAAATACCCGCGCTTCGCAGCGGCGAAGTACTGCCTTTTTTAAACCTTTTTAAACTGAGGGTAAATATACCAATAATTATTTGTTAAGGATCTCTTTGTATACCACATTGTGAGTTCAGCCCTCCGGTTGTAACATGACCAAGCGGTGCGCTGAGCTTACTCTTGAGCATGCAACTTACAGTTGGCCATGTGAACAGTAATCTTGTTTCAAATCCCACAGCTTGGATTGCTGCTGTCATAATCAGTTTGAGGTTCATGGTTTGTTTCAATTTACGACAGTATTTGCAGGACTTGTGTTGAAGTGACATTCGGCATCTAGTCAAGCGTTGTAAGCTTACAACCAGTTTCATCGATAACTTCACATCCAGCTTTTGAGAGTTTAAACATTCATAAACATCAAAGTGTCCACTACTGAAATCGTCACCTGTGAATGTAAGATGTTTAAGAGGCATTGGCGGTTGTCGAAAGGTGTAAAATATTTGGCCATTTCGGTACACTTGAAAGCACCAACTGAACAATTCAGCGGCAGCCATCAACTCACATGCAGAACTATAGGTGAAGGGCTTAAGCATTTCACTCTTCTAGTGCTCCTGTATGATATAATTATCTCCTGTACCGTCATCAGTCCACACCTTGAACCTGTCCCAGTCATTCAATATATAAGACACAATGTTCCTCCGGATATCAAGAGTGAGCCTGATTAGGCCGTGCAATATGTAACAAAGAGAATGGAAAAGGTAGGTGTCATCTCCGGGCATGGAAACCACTCGGTAAGTGACAGTTCTTTGATCGATGGTGATCACCTCGATAGACATGTTAATGGGGGTACGGTTGGAATGATAAAGGAAATGGGTACCTGAACAATGTAAAGTAAGTCTAAAATACCTACACAATAACTATAATCGTAATAAATGAACAATAAAACAGCGGAGAAGCCGTGGATTAAATAAAAAGGCTGTAGTTATCAGCAGGGATACATGAATCCCGTGGCGAAGCAAGGAAGGGAATGTAGAGACTGGAGCGACGGACGGCCTTATATAGGCAGGCAGCCAACAACGTGGGAGGCGTTGGGATGGGGGACCCAACACCGCCTCACATGGTGACCAAGCTGCAGGCTATGGACGTATATATGTACGTAAGTAGGATTCAGTTAGCATTGGGAACCCGCGTACCAAATTTCTTGAAGATGGGCCCATAAGTAACAAAGACTGTTGAAAAGTTCAATATGGCGGCCGACAGTGGCATCATACCACCGAAATAAGTAAGTACATTGGTTTCGGTTAGTGCAGGGAAGCCGCCTACCAAATTTCGAGAAGATGGGGCCATAAATAAGAAAGTTCAACATGGCGGACGTTGTTGACCGTTATGACCGTTACACGTAGAATTTCAAAATGAAACCTGCTTAACTTTTGTAAGTAAGCTGTAAGGAATGAGCCTGCCAAATTTCAGCCTTCTACCTATACGGGAAGTTGGAGAATTAGTGATGTTGGAAAATTCAATATGGCGGCTGACAGTGGCGTCATACCACCGAAATAAGTACGTACATTGGTTTTGGTTAGCTCAGGGAAGCCACCTACCAAATTTCGTGAAGATAGGGCCGTAAATAAGAAAGTTCAACATGGCGGACGTTGTTGACCGTTATGACCGTTACGCGTAGAATTTCGAAATGAAACCTGCTTAACTTTTGTAAGTAAGCTGTAAGGAATGAGCCAGCCAAATTTCAGCCTTCTACCTATATAGGAAGTTTGAAAATTGGTGACGTTGGAAAGTTCAATATGGCGGCCGACAGTGGCGTCATACCACCGAAATAAGTATGTACATTGGTTTCGGTTAGCGCAGGGAAGCTGCCTACCAAATTTCGTGAAGATGGGGCCATGAATAAGAAAGTTCAATATGGTGGACGTTGTTGATCGTTATGACCGTTACGCGTAGAATTTCGAAATGAAACCTGCTTAACTTTTGTAAGTAAGCTGTAAGGAATGGGCCTACCAAATTTCAGCCTTCTACCTACACGGGAAGTTGGAGAATTAGTGATGTTTGGAAAATTCAATATGGCGGCCGACAGTGGCATCATACCATCGAAATAAGTACGTACATCGGTTTCAGTTAGCGCAGGGAAGTCACCTACCAAATTTCGTGAAGATGGGGTCAGCCTTCTACCTACACGGGAAGTTTGAAAATTGGTGACGTTGGAAAGTTCAATATGGCGGCCGACAGTGGCGTCATACCATCGAAATAAGTGCATACATCGGTTTGGGTTAGCGCAGGGAAGCCGCCTACCAAATTTCGTGAAGATGGGGCCATAAATAAGAAAGTTCAACATGGCGGATGTTGTCGACCGTTATCGACCGTTATGACCGTTACGTGTAGAATTTCGAAATGAAACCTGCTTAACTTTTGTAAGTAAGCTGTAAGGAATGACCCTGCCAAATTTCAGCTTTCTACCTACATGGGAAGTTGGAGAATTAGTGATGAGTCAGTCAGTCAGTCAATCAGTCAGTCAGTCAGTCAGTCAGTCAGTCAGTCAGTGAGGGCTTTGCCTTTTATTATTATATATATATATATATATATATTGTAAAAGATGAATAACAGCATAAAGGTTTGGGGTTTCTGGCCCCGTATACTGTAAAATTCTCCACAATCAAAAACAAACACAGGTCAAAATACAAACTCAAAACAGTTCATATGCACGACGCCGAAAATGGCGTCGGCGGGCATTTTATGAAGGAGGAGCCAGAAGTGGAGGAATGCTGGGAAGGAACCGTGAGGGAAGATGGTATCGATGACGTCAGGAACAATGGTGGAGGAAGGGCGGAAGTAACATGCTGCGGGAAAATGAGGCTTATTGTGGCGGAGTGTCTTTTTTTCTGCAAGAAAGCAAAGGAGAAAGGTTAGTACCCCACCACTCCCTGCCGGCGAATGTCGGCGATCTCCTACTCGCGCGTGCGTGACTATATATATATATATATATATGTATATATATATATATATATACACACACACACAAAGAAAGAGAGAGAACAAGAGAATACATTTTGCATGCTTATATGACTATATATATTAATTTTGGGTTATTATTGTATTTCATTATTAATAACAACTCTGTTTCTGTTAAAAATATATTTTTTTAGTTCTCCATTGTTTTATATATGAAGCATACCTATGTTTGCAATGGCAATGTTTGATAGACTCAGGAGTCAATAAATAATGGATGTACACCTAGGTTATCCATTTCAATTGATATTTTAAGGTGCAAACTGATGCATTTGAATAGTATTTTCCATTCCTATACTTCATTTAACAATTAATTGTAACTGGATTATTGGAATAAATTATTTCAGTCATGCCAGGTTTATCTTCCTCATTCAGCTTGTGACCAAAATGAGTATAGCCATGGTTTGCTTCTATTGGAATTATACTCTAAACCTTGCAGAAATTAGATTTACTTTTAATACTTTCTGGTTGTTTTAGTTACAGGCAGTAGAAAAAAGTCATTCAATAGTCAAGTAATCATAATTATTACAACTGAAATGATTCTCTGTTTCAGTTATTTATTTTTTATTCTTTCATTTAATAGATATTAGTATGATTGTTGCTAAGTAATAAATATAAAAATAATAAGAACTCCTTTATTCAGTATTTTTAGATTAGTTTAAATAGTCTTCATTAAGTATCAAGCTGATCTCAATTTTAGAACTGCAGATCTAAATGTACTGTACAGTAATAAATTGTGCCCTCTCTATGTTGCTTATTACAGATGCACAAGAACCTGATTTTATAAGAAGCCAAAGATTAGCTGTTAGGTACTTAAATATATAAATTTCAAATATTGCAAGTAAAAATGGGACTGTTTCGGGACAAAGTTTGCATAAATGCTGAAAACACTAAAATCAAGTATGGTGCTGTCATTGAATTTCTAACACAAGAGAACAATATATCTTCAGAGATTGATTCTTATGTAGTGAACACATCCTTGAATCAGTCCCCTTCCTAGGCCACAGCCAAGAAATGGGTTCAGTATTCTATTGTGGGAGGATATCTGTAAAACTTGACACTGAAAACAGAAGAAAATCTTGTCATCAAGAAGTGAATCATAATGGAGGTTCAATGAGCAATGGTGCATGACAGAGCAGGGATTAGTTATGGGTCATCTAAAGTTATCCTTTATGAACAATTAAACTTGAACAAGGTCTATACACATTGAGCACCCAGAATATTGACTCCTGAAATGAAGACTCACATCGTCCAATGTTCCAAAGAGAATCTTTTTATAATAAATTTCATAACCAAGGATGAAACTTGGATAACTAGAGTTCAAACAACATTCAAAAACACAATGTTCACAATTTTTTATGACCTTGAAGATGAACTCTATATTGAATACATGCCTTAAAAGACCAACATAACCTGTCAATATTACCCCTAATTGCTTTGGCATTTGCCAATCAATGAAAAGCAACATGGAAAGATATACAACATTTTCTTCACCTTCATGACAATATCCCTGCCCTATGAAATTATGGATTTCAACAGATGCCATATTCACCTTATTCTTCAGCTCTGCGGCCTTGTGACTGTTGTCTGTTTCCAAAACTACTTCTTTGTAGCACATGATGCCAATAAAAATACCTAATCAGCAATAGTAGTAGTAGCACCAGCACAAAAACAGTTTTAATTGAGAGGCTGGGAGAAGCTTTGTGAACGTTTTACAATTATATTGCTGTACACTGGGATTATGTTAAGAAATAAAATGTTTTTAGATTACTGGTGTTTTTATTAATAGGTCAGCTTCAATTTTTCTTGGATAATCCCTCGTATGTAAGTTTTTGGGAATTTATACTTAGTGCTTAGTGAGAGGTAAAATATTTAGGACACTAAACCAATAAATATAAGCAGCTCAGCAGACACTTTGACAAAGGAGACAAATTGCCTGTCGGCAGCCCAAACTAGGTATTGAGAAGGCAAAATGAAACTTGGATAATATTATATAATTCAAGGCAACTGTATTTATAGAAAGCAGAGATGAACTCCAGATGTCAGTGTGTTTTAATTTATTTACTTATTTATTGAGATTATTTTACACAGGTAATACACAATTCTAACTACACCAACAAGTGGTATAATCTCTTGGTCTGCTGATATTCTTTTTTGATGCCATTTCCATTAAAGGCATAATCGAAAAACCCTTGTTAGAAACAAGTTAAGAACTACAATTAAGTAATTAAAGTAATGGTACTGAATGCAATTTATTTGTCATTATAAATTCATTTTCCTTTACAGACCATTTCCTTCTTTATTTCTTTTACACCTAAAAATAACAAAAGCAACCATAAATATTTTTGACTGTGTAATGGCTCCCAGTAATATATTTTTTCAGCATCTGTTAAAAATATAATTTATTAATTCATACTGATACATACTTGATTCTTTTCCTTTACCATAATTGCCTTATAATGAAAACATGCTCACAAATGGCACTTTAACCTCTAAGGTTCTTTTTATTTTTGTGGACAATACTGGAAATACTTAAATTATTAACCTTGTACCCTAAAATATTTATCTATTTAACATTCACTCATCCGCTGTTCTCACCACACAAACTGCCACAGTGCACTCAATAATCTCCATACAAAGCAAGAATACCTTAACAATTGAAAAGGCTGGTTACCTCAGCCTCAACAACCTTTACAGTGTAACTAAAATTTGCTTTTGATGAATGAAAGTGCTAACAAGGTATATAGTTAAATACCAAGTTTCATTATCAGCAAGGACTGAGTTTTAATAAGTAAATTGGCTAGAATGAAAACCTCTAGCCACTGTGGCCCCCCAGGACAGTGATTGAGGACCCCTGGTTTATACACTTCAATCACATAATGATTGCTTCATTTCAGATACACTGTAGTGGTATACCAGCGGTTCTCAAACTGTGGGGCTCTCCCCCCTGGGGGGGGGGCGCTGAAGCTGTACAAGGGGGGTGTTGAATAAATGAACAAGACGTCAAAATTAATTTTTTACATTTTTATTTCAAATTTAAATATGCAAGCATATAATCACAATGAATGCATTATAATTAAAATAAAATAAAACATTTCTAAGGCATAGATATAATGACTATTATGTGCCTGCTTTAAAGTACACAGCCTGTCCAGGTTTGGTTTGATATTCAAGATAGAAACTCTGAGCTCCTTTTCTGTTTGAAGTTTGTTTCTATGATGAGCGGCGCCGCTGTTGCTGCTTTTATAATCGCGTATTTTAAATCCAGAAAGTTCGAGAAGTATCGGTATCTGTCGCGAACATTCGGGTAACAGTAGATCAGGTGATAATACGGTGCGAATGCACCACATTTAAGCATATTTAATCATTTCTTTACATAAAAAAATAATTAAATAAGAATAAATAATTTATTTTATGTTTTTGGGATTAGAATTACTACCAAAAACCACACAAGGCATTTTAACAGTTATTAAAGCACTTTAAACAAAATAAATTGCAAATATTTCATCGAAGTTAGCTGAACACATGCAAATCTTATGGAAATAAAAATGATAGGATATCGCAACTCTGCACGAGTATCGTACCTTTGTTAGTTGTTTCATGGGTTATTTTCATCTATCTTATATTATGCAGGGGGCGCAGAATTATTCCAGGTAGAAATGGGGGGCGCGAAATACAAAAGTTTGAGAACCGCTGGTGGTATACAGAGCCCAGATTATGAAAATTGCGATACTGTCCAAATACTTATGGAATTGACTGTACATAGATTTTTGATACCAAGACTTTAAAGTGATGTCCAATGTTGTGTGGAGATTTTGCTTTGTTGATGGTCTGAGTTCAAGTTGAGGATTCTTCTTGCAGTGGACTGCAGTCTGACATCCAGACTTCCCCAGATGGGACTATAACTAGTTTATGAAGAAAGATGGAACCTCTCAAGACTGGATTAAAGCCACTTTGAGTTACAAAATCAGTGTCTCTTCATCAGAGAGCTGAATTATGCCTTTTTTTTCTTCTTGGAGTCTATTTCATGCCTTCTTGCTCAAGAAGTCTGCATAGGGAGCACTAGAAAGGATGTCGGCTCAACAGCTGATTTACACCTTTGTTATCAGAAGAAGTCCAGGTAAATCCTGATACAGACTGAGTTCAGTCATTTAGCTTAGAATGCAAGTGGAGGAGGCGCAGCTAGATGCCTGCATCCCAGTTAATCCTGCTTTCCTAACAGACCTGGGGTCTCATGTGTAAATGGTTCGTACGCACAGAAATGTTGCGTAAGAACGTTTCCACGTTCAAATCGCAATGTATAAAACCTACACTTGGCGTAAGGCCACACACATTTCCACAGTACCTCATACTCTGTCCTACGCAAGTTCTCCACTCGGTTTTGCAGACTGGCAGCACCCAGCGTCAAAGCAGAGCTACTGTTCCTGTGTGGTTATCCTTTCTTTTCCTGACGTGGCTTTATAGATACACTGAAATTAACTGCATATTGTTTATTAGTGTAATGCATCTGATTGTAATTAACCTGTAACAATATAATGGTCCAGGGAATAGCCATAGTATTCAAAATACCATAACTGCTTTAGTGTTGTTACTCTCACTGCACCATCTTCGTCTTCTTCTTTCAGCTGCTCCTGTTAGGGGTTGCCACAGCGGATCATCTTTTTCTATATTACTCTCACTGCACCACTCGGTGTATTTTTATCACTGTATTTGAGTGGGGAATCACAGCAGCAGCTGATCGGAAAAAGAATTATTGGTATACATCATCAAGCACACGCTGCTTTAGCCACGGCAAAACGTTTCAAAGCCTTTCCTGTACGGATCTCGTGGTTCAGAAACAGTTTCATCCCAAGAAGTATAAACGCACTCAATCAATTGCTCCTTGTAGAACTGTTTGTACTTATAAGTACAATTACCCCACTGTAAACTTGCACTACAGTTATAATATTTCACAACCTGCGCCACTTTATAAAGCGCGTATTTACATATGATGACGATATCATTTTTAACATGAAATGCAGCAAAATATGTTGATTATATTATACAGATTAAACTTTAACTTCATTTAAATAATCTATATTGTTAATAATTAAATATGTGAGGACACGGTGCCGCAGTGCTAGCAAGTTCACGTATTGTTCCTGCCTCATGCTGTATATTTACTGAGGCTGGCGCGACACTGGAAGGATAGCATTTAGGATTAGAAGTTAAGACGGAAGTAAAAAACTTAGGGGTAACTGTTGACTGTAATCTGAATTTTAAATCGCATATTCATCAGACCACTAGGACAGCATTTTTTCACTTAAGAAACATAGCAAAAGTTAGACCTCTTATATCATTGAAAGATGCTGAGAAATTAATTCATGCTTTTGTTTTCAGTAGACTAGATTACTGTAACGCACTCCTCTCAGGACTACCCAAAAAAGACATAAATCACTTGCAACGAGTGCAGAATGCAGCTGCTAGAATCCTAACTAGGAAAAGAAAATCTGAGCACATTTCTCCAGTTTTGATGTCACTACACTGGTTGCCTGTGTCATTCAGGATTGACTTTAAAATATTGCTTATGGTTTATAAAGCCTTAAATAATCTCGCTCCATCTTATGTATCGGAATGTCTGACACGTTATATTCCAAATCGTAACCTTAGATCCTCAAATGATTCACACACATAGAGCACATAGAAGATCAAATACAAAACAAAGAATTTAACGTGCTACTTTAGTTATGATGGGATTTGAGAATCTAGTAAATTAAATGATTTTAAGATGAAGTTTATGATTTTCTACTTTAATGACAAAATAAACTACGTTATTAAAGTGGAAATTTTGAGATTAAAGTTGACATTTCGTGCTTTTTTCCCACTGTGTGCCTATTTTTTTTGTCTGTACCCTAATAAGCTTTCATATGACACTCAGACGGTGGGCTACAACTCGCCTTTTCACGGCGACTGTTATATGTGACTTCTTTTTTATTTTGGCACTGTGCGAGTTTGTGAACTTGAGCTTTCGAGTTTCTCCGACACGCTATGTCATTCGATCAGCTTCCTTTTGTTGATTACACCACTGTTTAAATCAACAAATAGTATGTTTTTCCTTTGCCTCCACTTGGTATTCGCTGAAATTTCTTCTATTTTCCCCCATGCTTTTCCCATTGTCTTTTCACAGAACACTGAGCTTAGGGGCTATTTATATGATTTGCATATTTAAAGAGGCATAATTCTGGGAGGAATTGGGGCGGGACAGCAGGCGCGTGCACGAGCGTCACTTTTCACGCTGACTGGGATTTATGTAGCCGAAGAACGTGGAAGTTGGAGTACGCACAGATTCCTGCATTTGGATTTTTCTGTGCGTAAGCACATTTTGGCTTTTGTGCTTACATCATGTTATAGTGCTAATTCTATGCACGGCATGAGGCCCCTGGTGTGCCACTAAAGACTAGCAGAATGTGTAATGGCCACTTTGTACTACAGCACCCTGAACACTACCCCTGAAAGAGCTACATTTTAATCTACCTTAGCAAAGACCAATAGCAGCTTGAAGTGCTGCCTCCCAGCTGGGATTCACAGATGTAGTGCTCTGCTTCTAGAGAGTTACCTTTCAAAGGGCTGCACAAGTAATCTTAAAAAAGGCCTGGAGAACCTCCTGCCAGTTTTCCTATATTCTTCGGGTCCCAGAATACTACCTCTGAAAAGGCTGGACAAACAATGAATCACTTACTTGGTGCAGCTAATATCAGTAAACAAGACAGTTTCAATGCGATGATATTCAAACATTATTTCAGGCATTACTTATATTTTTGTAGATAAATCAGACATCAAATAAGAGAAATCAGAAGTAGAAGAAAACATACAACCTGAAAGATTTAAATCCACATAACCAAATGAGTGATGCCTGTGTAGATTAAAGATTTGGATGAAAGTGTAAATATACACCATGGCACAGTCTTTGTCCTCTTCTTCATTGAGATGCATTTTCATTTTGTAGGTGCCATTATACTTTCGCCCTGTGACAACATGATATTGCACTGCATCTTCAAAATTGCCTACACCCTCTCTGTCACATAGCAACACTGCATTTCACATCTCTCAAATCAAAAGCCATATATCATCTGCCTCTCTCAACCACAGTATAGCAACAGGGGACTTCTCTTATGTGGGCTGTTGGCTTTTTTAGTAAAACTAGACGATTGAGAATTCCGCTTGATTTTGCTAACTGTCATAGAAGTTATTTTAAATTAATTATGAGATGTTCCCAAGCCCATATTTTACATAATCTTGCAAGCATATACACCAGTGTTAGTTTAGCTGATTTTAAACATATAGAGTCCAATAAATAAGCACAACCCATAAAAACATTTGTGCATATTTCTCCTAGAATTCATATCTATTTGCATAACTGTATCCCAGAATTCAACACTCTGTTAAAATGCATTGTTATTCCTATCAATTTGTTTAGCTACTGTTTCAAAAGAAGACTAGTTTTAATGCCTCCCTTTTCTTGTTTTCTAGCTCACAATGTCCCTTAAAACTTTATTTCTTCACTGGCCATTGCAACTTGTCTTCTGCAGCTTCTCCCCATCTTCTGATAGCATGATGTCATCAATCCTCAGGATCTGTGAGCTAATTGCCTGCCGGTCAAGACTACCAGTCATTTGCATGCACTTGCTTTTCTCTTTTCCAAACCCCTGTGTAAATTCTCACATTTTATTCACTTTAGTTTATCTAACTAATCCTAAAAATCTCCATACAACTTAAATATTATGGGTCTTATTTAACAAACAAAAAAACTTTAATTTTATCCTTATTACAATTATGTATATTTCTTACATTTTATGTGACTATAGTGCAGAATTTATTTAAAAAATGTACAGGAGCATGAGAAGAATAGTTCAGATTCAAGTGCTCAGAGAGATACACAGATGGATTAAAGTGTTAAACACAAGTCTGGAAACCTGGGGCAGGACAAAGCTTTAAGGAGTATTAGAGACCTTCAAGTGCTAAGGGAATCTAAAATGTTGCACTTGAACTAGAGGGGAGCCAGTGTACTAAGAAGAGAAGAGACAAAAGTGTTTGTTCTACTTCTAATTTTACCCACAGTGTATAGGAGCAAGAATATAAATAGGCACTACTAAGAGACAGAAAACAGAAAGACAGTATTAAGTGAGATTTCATCAAAATAAGGTGGAGGCAGAGGAACACAGAAGACCAAAAGCAAAAAGAACAGTCAGTTCAAATATATTCAGTATCAAGAGATATTACAAGACTATTTATGTTGACTGCATGAAAAATTAGAAATGAAAGAAATAAAGGGTGTGACCCGTGCAAAATTTTCACTGAGCTATGTAGGGACTGCCAAATGAATGGAAGAATAGACGTGGTAATGTATTACAATATATATATATATATATATATATTGTCACACACGTGCGCATGGGAGGCAGCTAAAGGGCTTGAGTGAAGGCAGTTCGGAGGCATGCCGGGGTGTGGCAGAGTGCACTGACTCTTTTTCTCCCTTGCCTGTAGACCATTCCCGGGGGATTCCACCTGGCTCTCCTGACATCACTTCCGGGACCGAGCCAATGGAAGTCGGCCACACCAGCTCCAGTCCCCCTGATGTCACGTCCGGCGATGATCCAATGGTGGAAGACCACGTGCTTGATCCATATGACCTCACTTCCTGTCTCCCCCTTTAAAACCTGCCCCTTTTCCCTTTTTCCTCAGTCTTGTCTTGGACTCAGTTGTATGCACTTCAGTGCTGTATATTTTGCATAAACGACTTTTGCAGCCAGGATACCACATTATACGGGTGGCTGCCCCAAACCTTTATCTGTCCATGTCTCGTTCTTGTGACAATATATATATATATATATATATATATATATATATATATATATGCTGGGCAACAATTAAAAATGTTAATCACGATTAATCGCAGACAATTACAACAATCACATTGTTATGTGGAAAATTCAATAATGAACTCAAAAGTAGTGTATTGCGTGTATTTGGTTTGCAGACACTTTAAACAAATAAGGTGCTTTTTAACAGCAGTATTCCCTTTACATAGTAGCAGTTAAAATATTTCTTGTAAAACTCAACTTAAACATTAATGCAATCAAATCAAATATAAAACCAAAGCTATTTGCCTATGCCAGGGCATTAATGTTTTATATAGTTTGTTATAGAAAAACAAATTGCCCTCAGAGTCCAGAGCCATGATCATAACATTATAACAGGCACCTTCCGAGCAACAGCAAGTTAACCTTTCTAAATCTGTTTTCTTTTTTTATCTGAACAGATACTAGCAGAAACATTTTCTTTTATGTTCATGTTCATGTCTATGTTCAGTAGCAACTCTTTGAGGGCTAATATTTTTTCCAAAATGCTTTTCTGGAAAGTGCACAAAGCAATGGTTTCACACATAAATCAACACAAAACGTCTGTTGCTGCCCGTTTTGTCTGCTGTCAGCGCCTGTTTGCAGCAGCAGTGGCTCAACGGCCAGCAGAAATGCACGGTGGACTGGCGATTTGGCTGTCTTTGTGAGACAGGTGCACGCGGGTGGCAGTTGCAGTGAGACACAATATGGTTTGTACCTCCTGTCATCGTAAATGTCTGTCCTTCCAGGCGAACGTTGCCATAGGTGCATCAGCTACCATGTTCAGCACCATGATCAGCTGGGAACTGATCAGCTGATGCCAGTACCTCACTTTCATTTTTGACCTACATCTCCAGATCACTTGCATCAAAATTGGAGTCTGACAAATCAGAGTCCGATTCAGCGATAATACGATAAAAGTTTTGCTTTGAGCATTCACTTTGTTATCTCTCCACATGCCATTTTAGAAGCTGTTTTCTCTTCACTACTTATGCACGTGCAGAGGTCAAGGTCAAATCAACAAAGCTAACTTTCCTTCTAGCAAAAGCATATCGAAAAACACTGTAACACGATCACTGATCTCTATCGATTGCTAGCGAGACTGAGGCTTTCAAAATAATAATAATAATAACAAAAACTGCATTAACATGAAATAAAATAATTGTTGCCATTAATTAATAAATGCATCAATGCGATAATAACATGTTAACTTGCCCACCCCTAATATATACAGTACAGGCCAAAAGTTTGGACACACCTCCTCATTCAATGTTTTTTCTTTATTTTCATGACTGAAGGCATCAAAACTATGAATGAACACATGTGGAGTTATGTACTTAACAAAAAAGGTGAAATAACTGAAAACATGTTTTATATTCTAGTTTCTTCAAAATAGCCACCCTTTGCTCTGATTACTGCTTTGCACACTCTTGGCATTCTCTCAATGAGCTTCAACAGGTAGTCACCTGAAATGGTTTTCACTTCACAGGTGTGCCTTATCAGGGTTATTTAGTGGAATTTCTTGCTTTATCAATGGGGTTGGGACCAGCAGTTGTGTTGTGCAGAAGTCAGGTTAGTTGGACGATCATTTATTTTTCAACAGGACAATGACCCCAAACACACCTCCAGGCTGTGTAAGGGCTATTTGACCAAGAAGTGATGGAGTGCTGTAAATGGTCATAAAAATAAAGAAAACACATTCAATGAGGAGGTGTGTCCAAACTTTTGGCCTGTACTATATATATATATATCCATCCATCCATCCATCCCGCTATATCCTAAAACAGGGTCACAGGGGTCTGCTGGAGCCAATCCCAACCAACACAGGAACAAATCCCGGGCAGGGCGTTAGCCCACCACAGGGCTCACACACAGCAAGCACACGCTAGGGACAATTTAGGATTGCCAATGCACCTAACCTGCATGTCTTTGGACTGTGGGGAGAACATGCAATCTCCACACAGGGAGGACCCGGGAAGCGAATCAGGTCTCCTTACTGCTAGGCAGCAGTACTACCATATATATATACAGTGATCCCCCGCCTATCGCAGAAGTTACGTTCCAGACCCATCAGCGATAGGTAAAAATCTGTGATATAGAAAAGCCATATAAATAAACATTTTTTTTATAGTTTAAGCCTTAAAATACCCATCCCACACACTTTAAACACACTTTGTTAACACATATTGCGCAGAGCGACAATCAGAACAAGTATCTTGGCAGAAGCAGCACAAAGCCAGCACAAAATCCACTTCTCTTTGGTTTGAGCAAAGCAATCGAGACCAGATCATCTCGGACGCACATTTTGATGACACGCAAAAATAGGCATTACAAACTTCAGGTGGTCCCAGCTCTTAAAGCAACAACAAGCAGAACACGCAGCTTGCCATCAGCAGCTGCAGAAAGCCAGGAGATGATTCAAGCACTTCTCATTAGCTTGTGTTCAGCCCTCACACTCCTCCTCCTTCAGAACGCACAGAGCAACAAGCAGAACAGGCATCTTGGCAGAAGCAGCACAAAGCCAGTAGCTGATCTATTAACTTCTACTTAGCGTTTGTTCAGCTGCCCCCCTTCACAAAGCGAGCGGCAGAGATGCTAAGTGGCAAAAGGACAACTGCTGTACATGCTTTTAAGTGACTGACGCAAAGCGCAACAAGCACAACACACAGCTGACCAGCAGCAGCAGCAAGACACCAGCTGAACCAACCGCATCTCTTTAGTGTGCATTCAGAACCCCCCTTCACAACGCGTGCAGCGTTATTAGTGCCGCTAGAAAGAGATTTAACCACACCCGGGGAAGGAAATAAAGGAAAAATATTGTTTTTACAAAAGTTTTAAAATAAAAATGAAAATAATGCATATGTAACAATTCCCATGAAAATAACAATCTATTTAAATTGTTTATGCGATAAACCAAACCCAGGGGTGTGCGAGCGAAGTGAGCAGGGGGCAGATCCCCCTAGTAATATTAATAGTATTAATAAATCCGAGATGTAGCGGGGGCATGATACCTGAACCGCGATATAGCACGGGATCACTATATATATATATCCTATAGTGATATACAATATATATATATATATATATATATATATATATATATATATATATATATTGTGGACTGGGACCTGGACACAGGCAGACGGACAACATAGTTCCACCACACACCGTTTATTATACACACTATTTACAGTATGTACAGTGCACAAACCCCAGTGCCTCTTGCACCGATTCCCCAAAGTCCAGGCCTCTCAGTCACTGTGCCTCTCTCTCTTGGCCGCCTCCCGTCCTCTCTCCAGCTCTGTCCTCTTCCACCCGACATCCACCTCTGACTGGAGGGAGGCGGCCCCTTAAATGGGAACCCGGATGGGCTCCAGCTGCTTCCCGGCAATCAGTCCTGGCCACACCCCAGTGTGGCGGAAGTGCCGGCTGCGCACCCAGAAGCTGTCCGGGTGTCCCCTGTCGTCTTCCCAGGGATATGCAGGCATTGGGGCGCCGCCTGGCGGTGGCCACGGGTCCCTACAGGGCTGGGCTTCCAAGCCCTTTACCCGAGGCCCCCTACATAACCAGGACGGACGCCCCCTCACGGTCTGGAGGAGGCACAAGCCCTCCTCCGGTCCTCCTGGGCGTCCCGGCCGGGCTCCAGCCCCGACCGGGTCCCACACAGGATATTCCGGCATCGGGGCGCCGCCTGGCGGTGGCCACGGGTCCCTACAGGGCTGGGCTTCCGTGCCCTGTACCTGAGGCCCCCAACATAACCAGGACGGACGCCCCCTCACGGTCTGGAGGAGGCACAAGCCCTCCTCCGGTCCTCCTGGGCGTCCCGGCCGGGGACCACAATATATATATATATATATATATATATATATATATATAAAGTAAGATTTTAGAATAAGTGAGAGAAGCAGTGAAGTAATTGGGCCAAAACTAAAGTCTTCCATTATTCAATTTTTATATATATACTAGCAGAATACCCGCGCTTCGCAGCGGAGAAGTAGTGTGTTAAAGAAGTTATGAAAAAGAAAAGGAAATATTTTAAAAATAACGTAACATGATTGTTAATGTAATTGTTTTGTCATTGATATGAGTGTTGTTGTCATCTCTCTCTCTCTCTATCTATATATATATATATATATATATATATACATAGCAAAATACCCGCGTTTGGCAGCAGAGAACTAAAAAGAAAAGGAAACATTTTAATAATAACGTAACATGATTGACAATATAATTGTTTTGTCATTGTCATGAGTGTTGCTGGCATATATATATACACTCACACACACACACACATATATAAACATATATATACACATCATATATATATATATATATCTATACTAATAAACGGCAAAGCCCTCACTCACTCACTCACTCACTCACTCACTCACTCACTCACTCACTC
>JANRMT010062817.1:51657479-51672146 GCA_026402145.1 Polypterus bichir lapradei
GTCTTTCTGCGTTAACCGCATGCGTTTTCATACGTCTCAAACTAAGGTGATGCGAGGTTAAAATAAATCGAGAAGCGCACGTACATACTTAGTGCATCCCCTCTCGGGAATCGAACCTCGGACGTGGGCGCTACAGGCGAATGCTTTACTATCGCGCCACTGCGTGTGGTTTATCTATTTGAGCGTAGCAGTGTAATTCGGTTTTTGTTCAGCACTCTTTGGAACTGTTACTTTTTGTCTGCGCACTGCGTCAGTTCACGTGAGCCGCTGAATCTGGTTTTATATATATGTCACTCGCTCGCTTCTAATTGTTTCGCTGCCTTCTTAATTATATAATGCATGTTTTCTAAAGCGAGTTTTGTAGCTCTTCCTGGCTTTCTACGTAATGCGTGATTACGTGAGAGGCGTGATGATGTCATACGAAAATCCGCCCCTCCAGCTGAACTCCATTACAGTAAATGGAGAAAAACAACTTCCAGTTATGACCATTACGCGTAGAATTTCGAAATGAAACCTGCCCAACTTTTGTAAGGAAGCTGTAAGGAATGAGCCTGCCAAATTTCAGCCTTCTACCTACACGGGAAGTTGGAGAATTAGTGATGAGTCAGTCAGTCAGTCAGTCAGTCAGTGATTGAGGGCTTTGCCGTTTATTAGTATAGATATATCTATATATATATATATATATATCACATAGAGAGAGAGAGCTCCAACTTCCCATCCAAATCCTAACTTCAGGAAAATTTTCACCTCATCTCCCACTACACCTTGAATGGCCACTTCTTTTAGTTTGATCATAACCCTATCATTTAGGTCTGTATCAAAAGCCTTTTGAAAATCAAAATAAATATGATATGCAACTGTCTATTCTTAATGTTTCTGTTGCACCCTTACAGAATTACTGAATATTGGTGAAACACATTCTCCCCCATGTAAACCAAGTTGACTGTTTAAAAATAGATCTGTTCTTGACATGTGCTGCTCGATCTTTTAACTTTTCATAATTGCTTGCATTATTTTACCCGTGATACATGTTACGCTTATTGGCCTATAGTTATTTGGTTTGGCTCAATCATATATAATAGGACAACATTTCCTAGTTTCCAGTCTTCAGGGATTTACTCATTGTGAAGTGATTATTGAAAAAATAGATGTCAAAGATTTACATACAGTATGTATTCCCTGAATTCTTTAGGCAGTCTAGGAAATAATGTCTCTGCTCCCAGTGATTGGTTTGATTTCAATCTTTTTAATCCAGGCAGAACTTGTCTCTCTACAAATTCCAAATTATTGAGTATCTCCTTAACCTCCCATCAGTTACAGGCACTATCTACAGTATATTACACTACTCACTTGGTAAGGTTAGATAAAATATCAAGGAATGGAAAATAATGTGAAACAGTAGAGGTGAGGTGAGATTGGGATTGTGCACTGACACAGTGCGTTGCTGCACCCACCACATGACAAATCACCTCAGGATCCCAAATAGGAGCCGAGTGCAGCCGTGCAACAGGTGACACCTCAGCACCATTCTTGTTAGGATGGAATGGAACAGTGTGAGAGACAGTAGATTGACTGTAAAAATTCTAATCATATTGTTATAGTTTTAAAAAATAATGTTCAGATCTTAGATACTAAAAAGTATAATTTCAGTGCTGAGTTTGCCTGTTTACACCTAATATAAGTTCAAGATACTATGTTAATTGAAAACCTTATTATCAGAAACCATTCAGAAATGTATCAGAATCTGAGTTGCATTAATATTATTGTTAATTAATAAAATAAAAATACTATTCAAGTAATGCAGTAAGTACTCCCAAAGGATTAATTTCAAGGTCTTGCCATTTGGTATAAAAATAATAAATACTTTTGTCATCCATGCTTCTCCTTTTCATATATATATATATTTATTGTATATAAGGTCATTTGTAATTTTAGTCCCTCTGTTGAATGTATTTCTCAGTGCCACAACCAGTAGTAAAGAGCAGAGGCTCTTTCGACATCCATACTTTTCTTTTTCATTTGTTTTTTAATGCTATATATGTATATTTTTATAGAGGTTAATTTGCAATTCTACTCCCTCTATTGAACGTGTTTCTAAGTGCCACAACCAGCAGCAAAAATTGTATTTTGAGTTTCCTGTTATCTGGCCGTATTTTTCACATTGTTGGCCAAAACTCACCCATGGGTATTCTGCTGCTGAAAATACTGTTCCAGTGAGAAATCCTTTCTAGGTTCAGTTCATTTTTTTCAATTGAATTTAGTTCAAGTCAAATTTGTTGTTCCTAGAGGGAAATTTGGTTTATCAGCAGATTTTACAGAGGGAGTACCCAATGCAAAGACTCATCATGATGCATACCCCATGCCCCTAATGCTTGAAATATTAAGAGTCTTTGAACGGAACAGCTGTGTTTAGCACATTAGACCTTCAGGCAAATGTAGATGTGGAAAAGTAGTACAGCAAAGACAAGAGTAATTACTCCCAACTGGAGTCTCTTTTCAGAGGCTCTTTTAACACCCATAATCCTCTTTTTCATTTGTTTTTAATATTATACATGTATATTTTATATAAGTCAATTTGTAGTTTTACTCCCTCTATTGAATGTGTTTCTAAGTGCCACAACCAGTAACAGAAATTGTATTTTGAGTTGCTTGTCATCTGGCCATATTTTTAACAATGTTGGCCAAAACTCACTCATTGGTATTCTCATGCTGAAGATAATCTCAATAAAAGATTTATAAAAGAGAGACATAATGGAAGGACACACTCAAAACAATCAACTTCCTTAACTGTTGTCTTTTTTTGCAGATGTCTTCTGTGTTTTGAGTCTATGATTATCCCCAGATATTTACAAATGTCAACAATGCCCACTGCCTGGCATTTGAGGGTTGCTTCTTGTGGGAGAATGGCATTTCTTCTGAAATCATATGTAAGGTTTTTAGTTTATGGAACATTTAAGTGTAGAAAAGACTCAACATACCAGTTAACAAAATCATCTACTACTGCACCACGGCTGGTTCCTTCCTCATTACACACTAGTATTTTTTATTTGGTAATAATGCAAGAGCTAAAGTGAAATGATTAATTTTCATGTTTTTGTTGGCTAACTAAAGATGCCTGTGGGTTCCGTAAGTTGTAAGGAAAATTAATTTATACTGCTCTCATTTTGGTATCCTACCTTGCAATAGTGCAGGGGTTTAAGTCTTTAAAATAATTAATTGGATTAAGTGGTTCAGGGAGTGAATAGAATATAATTTTGATTCCTCTTATTGTACTGTTATAGTACAAGGTAAAGTACTCTATATTTTCGTAAGAAACATTGCTCATTTTCATGAATCTTACTCGCTGCTAAGAAAGCCACTGTCTTTTATGTTTCCTAAGATGGTTGAGGTGGAGATGAGCCACGATTTAGTCATCACCCCAGTTTGTAGAAGGTGAGTCCGCAGTTAGTGGTGCATGCTTTGGCAGTGATAGTGTGAACCATTTGTGTTGCTTCAGGTTTATTTTCACCATCCAGCACAAAATAGATTTTGGTTCTAGACGATAAATCAACCAGATATTTGAGAAATATGAATTAATGAATTCAGCAATGTCATCCATATGTTTATTTTGAATTAGAGCTAAAAGGATTTTGAATTCGGGTGGCGCAGTGGTAGCGCTGCTACCTCACAGTTAGGAGACCCGGGTTTGCTTCCCGGGTCCTCTCTGCGTGGAGTTTGCATGTTCTCCCTGTGTCTGTGTGGGTTTCATCCGGGTACTCCGGTTTCCTCCCACCATCCAAAGACATGCAGGTTAGGTGGATTAGCAATTCTAAATTGTCCCTAATGTGTGCTGGGTGTGGGTTGGTGCGCTGGGATTGGCTCCAGCAGACCCCTGTGTTCGGATTCAACGGGTTGGAAAATGGATGGATTTTGGATTCTATTCCTTATGGGGATGCCGGTGAATTATGAATTATTATTTTATGTACTGTTTAAGGTAATTATTCTTCTTTGTACTAAATCTTGAGTGTGTGTACTTTTGATAAAAATGTTTGTCAGTTGCTGAGTCTTGGCTTACTTTCTTGTATCTGTCTAAGAGTGCCTTATGTTTTGTACTTTCCTGCTGCAAAAAAATTTCCCTCAGAGACAATAAAATCCTACCCAGTCTACCGCTTATTTTGCAATCTATCAGTAACAAAGTTGATATGTTATAATTTTTGACAGAATATTTATAATTAATTCAGTACTTAAAGAATGCCAATTTGAATTCTCTAATCAATTTCAAAAATTCTTTAGATAATGGGAAGAAACAGGAATCCCAAGAAATGGCCTACACAAACACAAGAAGAATATACAGAGCCAAGCTGGAATTCAAGTAATGCAAAATGGCAATGCTGCATACTGAGCCACCTTTAAATTGATGTATGTCTATAAACATATTTTATAGAAATACAAATGAATGTCAATAGAAAAGAACCCTGCAGAAAGAATAAAATGAGTATTAAACACTGCCTATCAGAATTATAATTTATGTTAATGCTTAACAAAATAACATATGCCACCTTCATATTCTTTACCACTATAAATATACCAAGTAAACATATTATATGTAATATACTGTTTAAAAATAAATATCCTTCTTTTCATGAGGTATACAGTAGTTGGATCAAAAGTTCATTTACATTTTTGCTTATCAGATTACTCCCTTTCTCTTGTATTTTCCATACACTTGTTAAAAAAAAAAAGAAAGAAACTGGCCATGGTGTACTGTGGGCAGACCTAGAAATATTTCAAATGATAATGTCCAAGAGAATAAATGAAATAATCTTGCTCGTTACTACTTTCAACCAGCAGAGGGCACACATGTCACACTATTCTAAGAATTAACATCAAGTATTTTCTATTTTATTCTTAAAAGAGGATTATCTAAAGAAGCAGATATTTTGTCACTCCAAAGACACTTATTTTCATGCGGTATAACATTATGTTCAGAAATACATACTACACAATAATATAATAAATATAAACTTTAAATTCTCTCAGGCAGGCATTCTCAAGTTCAGGCCTGAGGGTACCACTATGGCTGCATGTTTTCATTTCAACTCTACCAGTCAATGGGTCAGTCTACTTTAAATTGATCTAATTGTTTAATTAGCTAGCCTTTTTTCTTGTCTTAGTTTGCATTCAGAAAAATGTGCTGTAGCAGGGCCACATATTATACGATAATGCTTGCCTGTATAAAACATGTGCTTGTCGTGGAGTATCACTTAGCTTGTATATAGTGATTTACTGGCTAAATTGCCATGTAGTTCTAGGACATGGGCTCCTGAAACATATAGAGACTTTATTTGATTGTCTTAATTCTAAAATTCACAAGAAAGAGAAGTAAATCGACAGAGGGGTGAACCAGCCCAATGCAAAAACTCATCATGACGCATATCCCATGCCACTGATACATGAAATCTTAAGAGTCTGTGAATGGAACAGCAGTGTTTAACACATCAGATCTTCAGGCTGCGTACTGGCAAATGCAAAGGTGAAAAAACAGTACAGCAAACAGCACAGGACTCCCAAAGGCGTCTTCCAGTTTAAGGTCATGCCATTTGGTTTGAAAAATGCTGGAGTCTCTTTTCAGATGCTGATAGAGCAAGTCCTAAGGGTTTTTTTTAGGAAAAACATTCTTTGTTTACACTGATGTATTGTCTTCTCACAGAAACATCTCCTAGATGTTGATTCTATCTTTCCATATCTAAAGGAACCCTATTTGACCCTTACAATCAAAAACTGTCATTAAAATCTCAGCTTATTTTTTTAGGACATATGGTCTGGGTGGATGGTGTTAGTGTGGATAATATGATGGTGACCTTCTGCTACAGGACATTTAAGTGTCTGAGGATTCTTGTGAGTGATGAAAAGACCAGAAGATGATAAATATAGGCAAATACATGGTCGAAACTGTCAGATTAAAACAATCAGGCAATCAAGAATCAATGGAACAAGAAGATTATCAAATTAAATGAGTCAAATTAATCAGAACCTGCAGCCTTCTTAAAAAGGAAGCTAACTACACTAAGAAAGAAAATGAAATGTAGCATATACTCTGTGGGATAATGCATAGTGTGATCCCCACCATATTTGTAGCACCACTTACATGTTCCACTTCCAAGTCACATGATGCCTCAAAACAGCTACGCATAAACAAAGACAATCAAAACAGGAAAGAAAAATAACAAATTGAAAAGTAAATTATAGAAGTGGTATCCTCATAACAAAAAAACACAAAACTGTGATGCCTAACGGTAAAGACAAGTGAATTTTTATGAACAGAACAAGAGAAGAGGTAGAGTTGTTAAGCTAAGCTAACCCAAAATTAGTTTTACCCTTTGCCAAAACCCAAATGTTAAATGTTAATCGTAATCAGAAAAACAAAGTTTAGATGTCTGTCAATTAAAGTGGAAAACAAAGAAAAGCACACATCAAGTTAAGGTTTTATCCACAATTTCAGATAATCAGTAAGTGAGTGGTACTGAACTTTACATTGTTCACAACTCTGGTCATCCCATGGTGGCCACCATCCTCACAACAGTATTCAAAGAAAATACAAAATGGTGGCTCCCACACAAAAACAAAATGCTATTTCAAAAAATATTTACAAATAGTTACAACAGCAAGTTCAAAACTAAAAATGAAAACAGAAATTGATTCACCAATTCAAAAAAACTAATTGCACATTCACAAACCCAAGTAAAATCATGTATAAAGTCTTTTGATGTTGAAATTTGATGTAAAAGACCTCTGGAGGCTTTTATGACTAGTAGGTATGGTCTCACAAATTCACCTCCTCAATTTGCCAACATCATCATTTCTTTTTACCACCACACGAAGAAAGATAAAATCTGGAGATGGAAAATGGCATATCTGAATACATTTGACAATCTGAAAGGAGCTCTAATGTCTCCTCCCATCCTAGCACAGCTGGAAGATAGATAGATACCAGTGACAGTGGGCTTAACACTATGTTAAGTCTGCATGATAATGGACAGCAAAAAATTACAGCTTTTGTCTTAAGGGCATTACATGGCCCACAGTTGAATTATCTGACTTCTGGAAAAGTGTGTCTGGAAGTTGCCGGCCCTGTAGCCAACTGGTGGCATTTTTCGGAGGGAGTTGTGTTTGAAGTATTTGCAGACCATTGTGCCTTAACCTAAACCTTTCACTTTCTTAAGACATCCATCCCAGTTGACCAGGTGGATCTTGCAGCTCCAACAGTATACTTTCAAGGTTCTTTATGGGAAAATCTGAGGCAATCTGGTCCAGGACACAATTTCACAAACTTCATTTAGGAGCATTCTGTGTGATGTTAATGAAATATTAGTGGTCTGTCCTACCCTTTGACTTACAGGAGTTAGTACATGCCTAAGACAATAGTCTGGTATGTCAACGTTTAAGGGATGACCCCGGGACCTGAACTGGCCACGTATATTATAAAGAAATTCAGGGTGTTTTGTATTGCTGTATTCTATCTGAGCGGGGACTGTAAATACCAACTGGTGGTCCCTGATGCTGATATCCCTGAGCTTACCCAATATTTCCAAGAGTGAGACTTCTTTGTACATGTTGGAAGAATGAAGACTTTGATGAAAATTAAAGAACTGAACTGGTGATCAACAGTCCACTGAGATGTATGGAACTATGTGAAGATCTGCAAAACATTCCAACAGTGTAAGAATCCACCTGGGAAGCACCTACTGTAGGTCATGTATAGTCCACAACTGTCTCTGCTCTGGGAGAGATGTTGGGTATTAATCTTGTTGATCTACCTGTAAGTAAGTCCAAGAAGATCTGTTTAATGGTGGTGGGTGATCATTTTACAAAATGAGGGGGGGGGGGTCTTTGCTTTACCAAATACAAAGACTGTGTTCTGCCCTCAAAAATGATGTTTTTACCTGCTGGGGGTGTTCCTAAATATTGTACATTGTGTCAGACAGGTGGCTGTTATTCATAAGTTCAGTCATGAAAACCATAGTTTAATAATAATAATGTTATTATTTACAGTGTTGGAGACCAACACAAATTAACTACAGTTTACCATCTAAACCAAAGTGACTTCACAGAGTGAATAAAAGCAATGATGACTTCTTACATTTGAAGACATAGGGTAAAAGGCTACCTGAGCTATGTTTTACCATTAACTTTGCACTTCTAGCTCTGGGTAGGCAATTATAGGGTCTTCAGGAATGCTTATTACTACTTCATAGTTCACATTTTAAAACCTATAATCACCTTTTATATATACAATAAGTTTGAAAGCAATTACAACAAGGAATAATGAGTGCCCAAGCAGACATGCAAGGATCTACTGTAAGCTTTGGTGAAAAAGAGTATGTAATGTTGGGAGCCTGGTCTATTCGAGGGCTCACCCCATGTACAAAGCAACATCGAACCTCTCTGCCAAGCTCATGCCAGGATCAATTTGGCACAGAATCAAACACAAATGTGTATGCAGTAAGTATGGCTAACCATAAGCCTTGAGAAGGGTCCAGGGGTGGGGACTATGTCGCATTTCCAAATATTATGTTTCAATGCTTGTGTAAATAATGTTCTTTTCTAAGAGCGCCATTAGCTTGTGCATTAATTGCAATAACTTATCAGCTATTTCATTGTGTGACTTTAAGGCATAGATTGTTGATTGACTTTGCCAAATCATCTTAATTCTAAAACCTGAACGATCCACCTCAACACCTTTCTTCCTGAAACATGAACTGCAAAGAAAGAGAGAGAGAGAAAAGTCAATAGAGGGGGAAACCAGCCCAAGAGGAGTAACCTGTCGAATCTGAAGGGAACAGCAGTGCTTGGGGAATCATCCTGTGCTCAAATCATTGGCAATACAGCAAGGTCTGGAAATCAACACAAGTGTACTTCTGAGGACTGTGAGGAAAATTCTGAATCAAATGTGCACTGAAATACCAGCTCCCAAGGAAGTGATACAATTATTAATTAAACTATATATTATAATATAAATTTCAATAAAAAATGTAACAAACCCATTTTGTAATCTGAGACAATCTGAGATTTGTAATTTTGCAATTTGCTGACAGGTAAGGTGGGAATTTCATACCTTGTTTGAGCCTGAATGGTAATCCTCAAATGCCCATGCATGACACTGGTTTCTTTGCAATACATTTTATTTTTTACACTGAATGGTTTCAGGTCTAAAAACATAATTTAAAAATTTAAGAGGAACACCTGAGTGAAACAAATAGCACATTTTTTTAGCTGAACTGTTGAACAAAGTTGTCTAACACCATCTGGCACTTTGTGAAAAAGTAATTGCCTCCTTTTTAAATCCACTCAGTTAAAGAGATAATTAAAATGAGCTAAAGGAACACCACTAGGTTGATTACTGCCAGCTCTGCTCAATATAAGCCTCACTAATTTTGGGCCTTGTCATTAGAGTCACATTGCCAGATCAAAGACTCAACAAACATATAATGCCACAATCAAATTAATTTCCTGGAAGAAAGTTTATGATGTCTATCATTCTACTGTAGAAAAGAGCTAGTAGTACTAGGGTGTTGTACCGTGTTAGCCATTATGAATGTAGTGAAAAGTCAAGCAAAATGACACCTTTTATTGGCTAACTAAAAAGATTACAATATGCAAACTTTCAAGGCAACTCAGGCCCCTTCTTCAGGCAAGATGTAATCCTTGTAATGTAATGTAGAAAAGAGCTACAAAGCCATGTCTAAGGCTTTGGGACTCCACTGACCAACAACAAGATCTAAAATCATCACATGCAAAACACTGGTAAAAGTAATAAATCTTTCTAGGAGAGACCAACCCAGAAGTGGCAAAATGACATCAAAGCAAAAAAAGTCAGAACGGGTGCAAAGAACTGCAGGATTCTCTTGCCTTAGCAACGGTTGATGTTCCTAACTCCAGCATCAGAAAATAGAACAACAAGGTGGAAACCATTCCTAAATAAAAAGAACAGAAATGCCTGAGTTTCATCAGAATGGCTGAAAATAGCAAAATTAAAGTTTAGGATTAGTGAGGTTTGCCATCAGTTATGTTGTGTTTTTATATTTATAATTAGGGCAATTTACAGAGATCTGTTTTCATTTTGACAATGAAGTCTTTTTCTGTTAATCAGTGTCAACAAAGCCAAATGAAATCCAGTATCATTCAGTGTTGCATATCGATAAGATGTGAAAAAGTCCATAGGGGTAAATACTTTTTATAGTCACTGTATCTGTGACTGATCTTGCTGTTTAATTAGCTGTAGTACAGTGTTGTTTGAATTGCTGTCTACTCAATTTGTCATTAATTGTCTTTAATAGAATACAATTAACTGAAAAAAACCCACAGAAAGAAGTTGAACTTGTAGAAAAGTGACAAAAAAAAAACTAAAACTGGAATTTTTCTAAATTACTTATGAACGCAAATCTCATAGTACTACTCTTTACTATATGTAGAATAAGGAGGAAGTCTGGGTAATTATATACAGTAACAAGATTACCAGTGACTATGAAACACATTGGAACAAAACCTGCACCCACAGAAAATCTCCAGGACTGTGACTGGACACCATTGTGATGTATGATGCTTCAAGCACATTTAAAAACAACCAGGCTTGCCCTTTCTCTTCAAAACACCATAACGATATCATGCAAATAACTACTGTCACACACGTGCAATTAGGAGGCAGCTAAAGGGCTTGAGTAACTATAATACTACGTCAGACCAGGTGGTGGCAGAGTGTACTGACTGTCTCTCTCAGTCTCTTGCAGACCATTCCCAGGAAATCCCGCCAGGTCCCAGCGCCACTGATGATGACACTTCCAGTTCCCGTGCCCCTGATGATGTCACTTCCAGTCCCAAAAATGTCACTTCCGGTTCTGGCATGGATAACATCATTTCCTCTACTAGCCCTTAAAACCGCCATATAACCTCCACTTAATCAGTTCTGTTATAGAGTCTGTCTTGTAAACAACTCACTTTTTCAAACCTTTTGCAGCCAGGATCATATTATACGTGTGGCTGCCCCAAACCTTTGTGACTGTCTGGAGTCAATTTGTTACACTACTTACAGTACATCTTCCATTTAAAGTTTTTTCTAATGCATTGTGAATTCTACAGATATGCAAAAAATAATAAAACACACTAATATTATTGAAAGTCATGTTTTTTTTTTGCTCATTAATGCTAAATCAGAACACATAAATTCTGGATAATCCTTCATATTGAGTGGGTATGTGGCCTCAATTTAAACAAATTCAAAATATGTAACTTTAGATTAATACATTAATTCAATTTGTAGCACCTCACAAGATAACACAAAATTGAATTAGCAATGTATAATAAAATATTTTTAAAATGTACAGTATAATTATAGGGAAAAACAAGGAAAAAAATCACAGAATAGTCAGGAGAGACCAACAAAGAAAAAAAATGATTTGAGAACATCAGAAAATGCAATAAATCCCCTGGAATCCTTAAGGGTCACTTTGCTTACCTTCCCTCCAGGCATACTAACTTCAAACACAAGAGTTACTTGTCTTTTCTGTCTGAAGGATAGCAACAGTTTCCAACTCCAAAATGATACTCTCCTAACTCCCATTAATTCTACAAGTCACATTAGGACATGTTAACTTATTTCTAAAAATCACTTGATCAGGCCAGCTAGAACACATTGCTATTGTATGTACAGTACAATGTTCACGATCATTATATGAATATTATTCTATGTATACAGTAATAGTAACTTGGTAATACTTTAGTTTAGGTGCTTTAAAATGCATCTGTTACTTGTATACTGTTATGTAGCAAGATCTTAAACAACAGATACTTTTTTTCTAATTAACACAAAGCAGCAACAACGTGATTATTCATCTCTGCATCACTAACCACTATAATATCTTTCAAATGGCATTGGTCAGAGTTGGCTTAAAGTAAAAGTATTTCTCTGTCTACTGCATACTTCACTATTAGACATGTAAATCCTTCACAAGTAAATTAAATGGAGAATGAAGGCTCTTAATATGACATGCTGCGCAGAGATAAATAACCACTTAATTACTGGTTGTTTTGGAAAATGGGTGTGTGAAGTGTGGGAGCTGAGCCTGTTTTAGTTCAGCTATTAAAGGGAACTTGTGAATGTAAAATGACAAAAGGTGATGCACTTATTGTCACAACTTAGCTACTGGCTATCCAAACAAGTTTGATGGACAGAATTTTGTCCTAATGTTTGACAGACCTCATGTGTTCTTACCTCAAACAACATAATGGCACTTTTTCCAAGTACACTTTGTCTGGTATAAAATAACAGCAAAGATTTGCATTCATACTGATACAAAGCAAGGAACCTTTAATTTACCTTGTAAAGATTTCTGATGACATACAGGCTAAAACACACTTGTGAGCAATTAATAAGCCCCGACAAGTTCAAAACTACTTACTTTTTCAATATAATGAGATTATGTGTCATGTAAGTTCAGCTCACTAGGTGTTAAAAAATATGAAAGGAATACCAGTAAGCTGAACTCCCATAACACAGACTTTACATTAATTTATACCAGTAGTCAGCAAGATATCATGTTGTTGACTTACAGGATTATGTGAAGTACTGGAGACTAATAGACCCAAAAAAATGGAAAAGGAAAAAGAGAGAACATGATAAAGATCTGTAAATATTTCAGCAGATTGACTAGTGGAGAAAGAAAATTTCCATCAAGTGATGGAAATACATTTACTGCTGATTTTAAATTTATATGAAATGATAAATATAACAAGTAGCATGGAAAAATGAATAAATACACACGCACACACAAATGTATTTACAGTGCCCTCCATAATGTTTGGCACAAAGACAAATCCTTGATTTACCTCTCTGCTCCACAGTTTAACAGTCAGTCATGTCAGTCATTGTCCAACCCGCCTATATCCAAACACAGGACCACGGTGATCTGCAGGAGCCAATCCTAGCCAGCACTGGGTGCAAGGCAGGAACAAACCCCGAGCAGGGCATTAGCCCACCGAAGGGCATACACACATACACACCCACATACCAAGCACACACTAGGGACAATTTAGGATCACCAATGCACCTAACCTGCATGTCTTTGGACTGTGAGAGGAAACCAGAGCAAACCCATGCAGACACGGGGAGAACATGCAAACTCCACACAGGGAGGACCTGGTAAACGAACCCAGGTCTCCTTACTGCGCGGCAGCAGCACTACCACTGCGCCACCGTGCCGCCCCACAGTTTAACATTACAAATCAATTCAGACTTCAAACAATCATTGTATGCAAGTGATATGCAACAAAGTACTAAATATGACTGCTTTAATACAGTTACCATAGTTATATCACAAACATTCTGGACCATAAATAAAAAGTGTTGTCATTTTTACATGGTATGACCGAAATGTATGCAAATTTCTTTAAACTAAAAGTCTGCAATGTGCCCTTTAAACACATCTGAATGGTCTGATTCGTAATTTTAAACTGTGGAGCAGAGGCGTAAATCAAGGAAAAATGTCTCTTTGTCCCCAACATTATGGAAGGTGCTGTACGTATGCCCAGTATACAAATCCACACTATTGCACCAGTCTGTGCTAAAATTTTCACACCTCCCTCATTTGATCATGGAAAGACTGTACACTTTGTTCTGACCCAATATTTTTTGTTGTTTCCTTTTTACTACAGTTAGAATGAGTTTCCCACCAGGCAGCTCAGATCAAGTGAAACACCAAAAGAGACAAGCGGATAAACGGACCAGAGTTTAAAATTACTTATCAAGGCAATGCAAGGTGCATCATTTTCTTATAAGGAGAATTTAAGGACATGAGGTGCATCTCTTGAAGCAGACAGTCGTGCTTGCTAGTGAATGAACACTGTAGCATTATTTTTTATACAAAATTTTAAAATCTAGGATTTTGTATAAGATACAAGGCACCTATCAATATAATTTTAAACAGCAGTAGAAACTCCTTTATTCTAAAATATAATAAAGAAAAAAAATCCTTTATGCCCTGTCTTGAGGAAAGCCTTACCTCATGCATTTTTGATCCAAACATAAATATATGAATGCTATTAAAATATATGTGACGAATTAAAATGAAAATTGCTCCAATGTATTCACTGGTTGGTTTATGAAAAACACAGCCACCTGCTTTATTAATGTAATTACAAGTGTTGAGAACAACATGGTTGTCAGACTTCATTTGATCCACATTTTTCATAATTAATTGACTATTTCATTATTACTTTCACAATGCATTTGTCAGTAGAACATTTTTCTTCTATTTTTTTTGTTTTGAACTGCTTTTAAATAGCTTTTTATGTAGGGCACATTTTATAATTTCACAGTGTTAAAGTTTTATTTCAAAAGCAAACAAAATCAAACATAGTTTTTATAGCAGAGCTTCACTTTCTACTCCTTGGGTGTCTAGACTCTGAACTCTGTGCTGCCCCACTCCTCTCAGGTCTGCTCCTAGTAGTTTATTTATATACATCACAACTGTTACATGTTACTACTGTTGGTTTTATTGTTAGTTGTTGTTATTATTTATTTATTACTGTGTATTTATTACTATCTACTCAGTTGCCATTTATAGATAGATAGATAGATAGATAGATAGATAGATAGATAGATAGATAGATAGATAGATAGATAGATAGATAGAT
>JANRMT010062817.1:51672156-51700127 GCA_026402145.1 Polypterus bichir lapradei
GATAGATAGATAGATAGATAGATAGATAGATAGATAGATAGATAGATTCGTTTATTGAGTTAAGGAACTTTATTTGTCCCCAGGGGGAAATTTGGCTTTTTACAGAAGCTCTTTAAATAAATAAATACATAAATAGATAGCTAAGTAAAGTAAGTAGATAAATAAATATATACACACACTTTGGTCTAAACACACACTGGAATAAATATAAACCAAGAAAATTCAAAAGAATGACTGGTGAGGCATTATGCAGAAGTATTGCTGTTGGTATAATGGAGCACAAGTAGTGTTTTTTGACACACCTGCTGAATAATTCAGAGTACATCCCATAACTGAGCTTGCCCTTTTAATTAGCTTATTCATTCAGTGGGCCTCTCTTGAAGTGATGTTACCAGCCCAGCATACCACCATGTAGAAAATCTCACTGACCATCTCAGAGTTGCAGAAGATGCAAAGGATGTCACCTCCAACATTAAAGGAATGCAGTCTCCTAAGGAAAAAGAGCCTGCTCTGCCCTTTCTTATATAGTTCCTCTGTGTTCCGAGACCAGTCCAACCTGTCATTAATGTGGACACCCAAGTACTTGAAGGAGTGGACCATCATTATATTCACTCCTTGAATAGTGACCAGACATAGAGGCACTTTGGTGCAGCAAAAGTCAATAAACAGTTCCCTGGTTTTGCTGATGTTAAGATGCAGACAATTCTCTTGGCACCAAGAAACAAACGTCTCTACCTGACTCCTATACTCTGTCTCATCCCCTTTATCAATACACCCCATAAGTACAGAATCCTCTGAGAACTTCTGCAAGTGACATGACTTGGTTTTCTGAGGTGTACAGAATGAAGAGAAAAAGAGACAAGACTATTCCTTGTGGTGCTCCAGTGTTGCTCACATCCACATCAGAAACACAGTCCTTGAGTCTCACAAACTGCTGTCTTCCCAACATACAGCACATTATCGAGGACACCACAGGCTCATCTGCCTGCATATCTCTGAGCTTACCCCTTAAAAAGGATGGCTGGATGGTACTGAAGAAAAAATCAAAAAAACATAATCCTTACAGTGCTGCCATTTTTGTCCAGTTGAACATAAGCCTTGTGGAGCAGACAGATAGAATTGTATCCTCCCTTATAGTCTTTGTCTGATAGGCAAACTGCAGGGGATCCAGGTAGTCTACCACAAGAGGACTCAAAAGATACAAGAGTGCCATTGGTGTGTAGTCGTTAGGTGAAAAGACACATGTATGTATGTATGTATATATTTATTCATGTTACAGTTCTTCATTTGTCTTGTATGTGTCTTGTATTGTATTTATTTTGTACAACAGTCCTGGGGAAAGTTTTTTCGTGCCGCTGTATGCTGCAATGCTGTATATGAATGATATAACAATAAAGCCACGTGACTTGATGAGAAATTCATTATGTGTTAAAAGAAGAGGCTTTCACTTTATCTTCAATAATATTATACACAATAAGAGACACTTTGCCCAAAAGCAGTAGATGTAGATCTATTGCAAAATATTATCTATAAAGCCATAATTACCTATAGTCTATAATTTATTTAGCAATTTGGAAAGTATCCATAACAATCTCTTGTGTAATATTATATGTTTCCTTATCTTTTACCAAAATGGACATCACATACAATTCTTTGAAATATTTGAAACATACTGCTTTGCATTACTTTTAAGGATTATATTTAATCATTTTTACAGGTATTGTATATTTTTATCAATTTAATATAGATCTGAGTTAGGATTTCTTAAATTTAATAAGTACAGGTACAGCACAGAGTAAAATAAACACAATATAAAGAAAAAAAAAAATTAACAGTAAAGGCTGTTCTGCTACTGAGACAATAACATCCTTTGAGCTAGCACGTGTTTACGAAAAAAATAAAATAACATGGAGTACCAGGAAACAATTTTTTTGGAGTATTTGATTCGTAAAACTAAAATTTTTAGATTTGCTCAAAAGAATTGTGATATTATTCTCTTGTTCATTCTTTCATTTTCTCTACACTGTTGATTGCTGTTCCCAGTCCAAAATAAGGCACGTTGACACACACAGCCACATTCACTCATACAGAAAATTAGAAATATAAAGTGTGTTGGTTTTAACAGTTACTGGTGCAGTCAAAAGTGAAAAACTAACTTTCTGTACTGTAAAACATACTGCATACACAAAGCCCTGCTGCCTTACCTGTATGCATTTCATAAAAGTTTCTTATGTCAGCAAAAGTGTTCAGATGATGAAACATCAAGAGGGTGCTAATTTTAAAGAGAAAATTTCAAAATATGGTTTAATATAATAGGATTATAATGAGGACTGTGTGTGTCTTTCCCTTGGGGAATTAACAATGGTCTGAATTAATTATTAATATTCATATGTTGAAAATTTAAAGATTACTTTCTATATTATAAACTTTCAATAATATTGTATAATGTTCCTTCTAAATCTCATTGACTTTCAACTTCTAATTTGAACTAATCCTTATTTAGCAGTAGCCAATAATGATCATCATATCCAATGTATATATCCATCCATGAAAAATATAGACCATCAACTTCTGTTTGTTTGAGTGCCACAGATCAGAAATTATAGACTGAATCAGAAACCAAAAAAACCAGACTGGGATAATCAGTTGGGCAAAATTTCTTAATGGGCCAAAACAGGATTTGTAGTCATTGGGGAGGAGAAGGTGTCCACCTGAAATTCTTGAGATTTAAGTGGTAAATTCTTGAGTTGAAGTTTCTTCAGTGTTTCCAAAATAGTACAACCATGGTGCGGTTTCAGTTACAGAGTATGATATGTGATATATAAGTACATAAGAATTCCATATTACCAAATTTCAATGTAAAAGCCAATCACGTAAAATAAATAGAAAAGTTTACAATGCAAAAAAAAGGCTTCTTTATAATGTTTCAAATTCAGACTCCTTTGTCTATGCTGTGTTTCATTACTTTACTTGCATAATGTTCAAGCTTGCATTACAGTTACAATCTATACTTTGCCATATGCCAATTACTCTCAAAAAGCTGTATGCCTTTATACCTTGACATTCACAAACAAAGTGAATTTTTTTGCAGCCTGTAGCAGAAATTGACAAGTGCAGAATGTTCTATGAACATATTAGCCTGGAGGTGAGCTATACTGAGAAAAATATGCTTAGCTATTTCTATCAGAGGTAAGCAAATGCATCTGTATACATAACATGCACATTAGCTTACTAAGAATGGTTCTTACAATGAATCTTACCTATAAATTCAAGTACAACATGTAAGCATCCGAGACCTTGCAGTCCAAAATGATATGATGACTGCTCATTACCATCTGGCACATTCAAACAAACAAAATATAAGTAAAAGAAATCTAATCATAGAAACATATTCCAAATATGACTATATGGCTTCAAACATCTGTAGATTCTGACAGTCATATTTTGATTTTTTTTGTTTTACTTCCCACATTGTTATCTGGTTCACCTTGTTGTCAACATGTGGTCTGAGAAAAATCATTTTACATTACATAACAGGATATTAAGGATTATTTTTTTGAGTTGGTAGAAAAAATTAAAAGTTTGTAAAGAGCCAATCAACCCTGACTGACATGAGGTAAAGAAGGAACAGTGTTGGGATTCACTGTCTCGCTACACTGAGAGATCGGTTATTTGGCAAACTCTGTGACTTGGAGGAAGAGACTTTCATAAACTGCACTTCCTATAACAAAATTTGTTATCATTTTCATTTGTACACATTATCTTCCTTACTCAGACTGCTGACAATGTATTTTTCAACAAAGCAGTTTGTATGATAATGTAAGTTATTGTATTTAGATATTTTCTTTTTCATGACTTCTGTTTAATTTGCTTAAATAAAGGCAAGTTTACTTAAGTTGTAAGCACTGTGTAAAATAAGAGAAATAAAGGCAAGTAAATTATAATTAAAATTACCAAAGTTTTGTTCAGTTGCTTGTATTTAACTGAATCTGTTATCTTTTCTTTAAAATATTATATTTATTTTTTTCCCATATGACTGGTGCCTATTGGTTCTATTAAACTGTGATTCATATATATATATATATATATATATATATATATATAGTGGTGGATGGCCAGAGCCATTACCTGGCCGGGATGCCCTGAGTAAGGAAGGACCGGGGGACAGAGTATTTGTAGATTTGTTTCTCCCCCGGACCAACAGAGGACAGCCCCCTTGGCTTGCAGTGGGTCCACGGGTTTTGAGCATGGAAGCTCAGCCCTACTGGGGTCCAAGGCCACCGCCAGGGGGTGCCTGGACTTTTACAGGGCCCTATTTGGCAGCACTTTCGCCACGTGTCTAAATTCAATCCCCAGGGTACTAATAAGAAAATCAGCTGTATGTGAATGTAGGTCCAGCCAACCTCCCCATCAACATGCCAGGACCACTCATTCATGCCATTGCATGGACCCATGCTCAACTGAAGCCTGAGAGCACTGTTTTTCATTAAAACTTGCATGTTGCCACAGACCCTAAGCCTAACATGCCTCATAACATTGCTGTTATGTGATTTATATTTGCATCAGTGTACTTTAATATTCCAGACCTTTCCTCTTCATTTTTAGATGTGTCACATCTTTAAGGATACATTTGTGATTTCAGACTTGTTACAATTAGATTATTATTTCAGAATTTCTATAAAACAGCCCGTATTCTGTTGTTTGCTATTGCTAACGTCTGCGTATTATTGCAGAACTAGCCGTTGAATTGGACTGTTTCTAAGTGCAGAAACTATGTGTAACTGAAGACGGAACCCTATTCACCCTCAAACCAATCAAATATGGGTTTTGTGTGATTTATATGTTATACTAATTAACATCACATTGGTTTAAAAATCCCAATAAATGATACAAATTTAGCGTTTACTTATTTGTTTTCAGGAATTAAGTGTACCAGTTCAGTAGCCCTTGTCTTTGAGGTTATGCACTTTTATTAACACATTATATGAAAATATTCCAAGATGAACCACACAAATTTCTGGCTAATGTGGAAGTTCTGAAACACCAAATAAAGGCTTTTTATTTTGGAAAGATTTGTATATAGATAAGGTTGGTGTCCTATTCATATTTTTCATTCTCTTGTGCCCAGTGAAGTACCATTTCATTTATCATTGACCATTGTAATAAGAAGGGACAAGAGACATGGCAAGGTTTGGGGCAGCCACCCATATAATTCAGTATCCTGGCTGCAAAAGTAAGTGATTTTTAGTTTTAGTCAAGTTTACAAGACAGAGTCCAAAACAGTACTGAATTCCAGTGAAAAGGTGTGAGGCTTTATTGAAAGTCTTGGGGAAGTGATTTTGTCCTCGGGGCCGGGACCGGGAGTGATGTCGTCCTCGGGGCCGGGACCGGAAGTGGGGTGTCCTGAGTCGAGGCGGTGGCTTCTGGTGGGATTTCCCGGGAAAGGTCTGCAGGGAACTTAGAAAGAGCGTTAGTGCACCCCGCCACCCCCTGGGCAGATGTATTACCATTCATCTCCAAGCCCTTCAGCTGCCTCCTATTTACACGTGTTTGACACCATTTATCATTGACCAGTAAACAAAATTAAACATAAGTACAACAGAGCATGGGTTACTTAAAGGAACTGGCATTGGGGATTGTGCAAATAGATAAAAATAATTAGACAGATATAAATATAGATTATAGAGAAAAATCAAGTATTTTAAATATGTGATATTTTTAAATGTTTGACTTGTTATTCTGCCATGGGCTGGCACCCTGTCTAGGGACTGTTCCTGCCTTGCCCCTATGCTTGCTGGGATAGGCCCCAGCTTCTCTGCAACACTCCTCTGGTTAAAAAAAGGATGGATGAATGGATGATATATAGTAGCATGTCAAATGATTCATTAGGTCACTTGTAAAATAATGCATTTAGATCTAAATACAAAATTTGTAATAGTCAACTTTGTTTGATATTTAACATCTTTTTTGCTACTTAGAAAATTGACGGTGTTCTGTACTTGACATAGGTTAGGAGGGACTTGGCGTCAGTTGGTGCTCTTGCATTATGTGTCACCGACACTAAAGCCTGGCCTAGATATAACCTCCTAAATAAATAAATAAATAAATATACATGTTGTCTTTGGAACAGTAAGTATGTAAAAGAATGCACAGACTTCCAATACCTGCAGCTTGATGGTGAAAAAAACACAACTGTTCTCTTTGCCATTGTTTGGCCAACTATAGATGGTATTGCTGGCTTATTTTTGTTCTTTTTTTCCGAATGGGAGGATCTGAATTTGCAAACCAGAAATCAAACCCCTATGACTATCCATCCATTATCCAACCTGCTATATCCTAATTACAGGGATCTGCTGGAGTTAATCCCACCCAACACAGGGTGTAAGGCAGGAAACAAACCCTGGGCAGGGCGCCAGCCCACACATACCCACACACTAGGGACAATTTAGAATCGCCAATATACACCTAACCTGCATGACTTTGGGAGGGAACCGGAGTACCCGAAGGAAACCCACGCAGACAACATGCAAACTCCACACAGGGAGGACCCAGGAAGTGAACCCTGGTCTCCTAACTGTGAGGCAGCAGTGCTACCCACTGCGCCACCGCGCCACACTCTATGACTAGTGACAGTGAATTGATCAGGCAAATTTTCTTGACAAATGGCAGTTAAGAGAGTGTTTTAATCGGGAACATGAAAAAAAAAAATGCAATGATCTGTGGGTGTATGTGTGTGTGCATGTGTGTGTGTGGGTGTGTGTGTGTGTGTGTGTGTATGAGACACAGAATATTTCCTTTAATTATTTAGGTATTTTTATTGCAAAAAGTTAGTGAAACCGTTTCATCTCAAGTAACATGGTCTTTAGTACGTCACCAAATTGACAAATGCTTTATATCAGCTACATTTATAAGCAAACTGCACAAAACTATCACAGGAGTATGTCAAAATAAAAAAATAGTCATTATGTCTTCAAACGTCAAAAAAAATTACAAAGTTTAAATAAAAATAAAATTAAAAAGCAGTCATTCATTCACTTTGACCCAATCACACATAAGTACATTATCACATATATTTTATAATGGCCACATGAGAGACACTTAGATGATGTTCTCAGTGTACACTGTTCAGTAATGCTGTAATAAATAAGAAAAATAATAGCAGCCTAAAGTAAATTCCCATTGAGATCTGCCTGTAAATTACTCCAGTATTATTGAAATATATACGGCTGACTGAGAAAAGTATCAACAGGACAATGGAAGGATAAGAAACTATACATTTGTAGTCCCTGTCTTACTACTTATTTTATGCTTACTACATCTTTCTCAATTAAATATATACTGGGAATGGTGAAACTGGTTACGAAGGCTGTTTAGGTCTTCTATAAAAAATGTGCTGTTCTTTAAATTTAAATTTAGAGTATGTAGAAACTAATTGTAATGAAAAAGAAAATATTAAAATAAATAAGATTATTGTTTTATTTTCAAAGTTTGGTAAACGTAAGACTACTAAAAAATTTGGGAGAGTGACATACTGGATCAGAAGAAGACACAGATGATTGTACGCAGTATAATATATTAAAGCAATTCTGGCAAACGAGTACATCACAGAGAGCCTTAATGAAGAAGACTTCATTCAGTTAGTCCATGCCAGTTCTAAAAATGAACAGACCAACACCTGCAATTACAAAGATAGTCATTGACATTTAAAGCACACATTTGAAAATAGCTTGTTATGTTATTGTCTTAATTAAAATTTATTCCAGAACTAAATGATGCTCTAAATATAAATTGCACCATTTGGGAAATAATGTTAACTTTAGTGGTGTAGCCTTAAATGTACTAAATAGATCTAGAGAGACTGAATTAGCAATAATAATAAAAAAAAAAAAATTATTGGCTAACTAAAAAGATTACAATATTCAAGCTTTCGAAGCAACTCAGGCCCCTTCTTCAAGCAAGATGTAACCTGAAAAAGTGGCCTGAGTTGCCTCGAAAGCTTGCATTTTGTAATCTTTTTAGTTAGCCAATAAAAGGTGTCATTTTGCTTGATTTCTCAATGCATTCATAACATGGATAACATTGCCTATACCAATATGAATTAGGATTACATATTTAGATTTTTCTGAATCCATACAACTCTGGTCCATTCATCTGACCATTCAGGCATCCATGATTATACAGTACTTCCTTAAATACAGTTTAGGGACCAGAACCTATGCCAGGAAAACTGGTCACATATGAGGAATGAGTCCTCGCCTCTGCTGAGGCAATTTAGCCAATGAATTCACCTAAAATGCAAGTGTTTGGTGTGTGGAAAAAAAAACCTGGTAGTCCACGGTAAAACAAATTATGTAGATAAGGGAAAAAATATTCAAATTTAAGCTTAGACTAGATTTAGAAAAGGGACCTACAATACTTTATAACTTCTGAATTACAGTGACTATAAGCAGAAGCAAGGAACTAGATATTGCAATGTTTTCAACACCATTCAACCTCTGCTCCTTAGGGACAAGCTAACAGAGATGGGAGTAGATTCAAACCTGGTGGCATGGATCGTGGACTTACACGACAGACCTCAGTATGTGCGTCTCGGGAACTGCAGGTCTGACATTGTGGTCAGCAACACAGGAGCGTTGCAGGGGACTGTACTTTTTCCGGTCCTGTTCAGCCTATATACATCAGACTTCCAATACAACTCGGAGTCCTACCACGTGCAAAAGTTCGCTGATGACACTGCTATTGTGGGCTGCATCAGGAGTGGGCAGGAGGAGGAGTATAGGAACCTAATCAAGGACTTTGTTAAATGGTGCGACTCAAACCACTTACACCTGAACACCAGCAAAACCAAGGAGCTGGTGGAGGATTTTAGGAGGCCCAGGCCCCTCCTGGACCCTGTGATTATCAGAGGTGACTGTGTGCAGAGGGTGCAGACATATAAATACCCGGGAGTGCAGCTTGATGATAAATTGGACTGGACTGCCAATGCTGATGCTCTGTGCAAGAAAGGACAGAGCCAACTATACTTCCTTAGAAGGCTGGCGTCCTTCAACATCTGCAATAAGATTGTTTTTTTATGCTGCTGCTGGAGTATGTGAATTTCCCCTTGGGATTAATAAAGTATCTATCTATCTATCTATCTATCTATCTATCTATCTATCTATCTATCTATCTATCTATCTATCTATCTATCTATCTAATTATAACTTTAGAGTTTGAATACAGAAACATACATTTTTTGTTTGCAAAGGTTTTTGTATATTCTGTTTTTAAAACCAGAATTCATTTATTTTCTGAATCATAATTTTTTCTCTTTAAAAATTCTGAAAAAAAATAAACATATCTAACATCTACTTTTAGATCAGCATTTACTACAAGGAAAATCTTTAAAATGGAATCCTCTTGGCAAGACTGGATTAAGACCTTTAGATGCCATAAGCAATTAAAAGATTTTGGTGCCTTCATATATATATCTTGTAACAAACAGATGGACACAGAGGCACATATAAAATGAACAAAGACTTTTATTTTCTCTTCACCCGTGGGGCACATCTTCCCCATGTCCCACAGCCCAACACAGTCCCAAAACACGACAAAAAACCAACAACACAGTTCTTTCTTCTTTTACCACCACTCCTCCTCAAGTTTAGTCCTCCTCCTCCCGACTCTGGCCCCCGAGTGGTGGTGGCTGGCCTCTTTTATAGCCCACCCGGAAGCGTTCCAGGTGCTTGACCACCTGGTCCCAATTGCACTTCCCGGTTTGGCTGAAGACTCGTCCAGCCGGGCTGTTGAATCCAGGCAGCACCCCCTAGCATCCACCCCAGCTCCCAACCAGGCTGTGGAGGGCTCCATCTCCCGTGGAGCCATGCGTGAGGTTGGGGAATCACCGTCGGCCAGGGAGGCTGCCACCAAGCGTTCCGGGGAGGTATTGAGCTGCCTATGGCTGCTCCCCCGGAACATATGCAACAGGGTCGTTCCGGCAGGGCATGGGACCCAGCCACCCGTCACAATCTAATTCAAAATATAAACAATAATAAACCGTAGAAGAAATGTTTATTTTTTGAAAATTATCGTTCACTCTAATTGCAGGACTGAATGGGACATTAACAAGACAGAAAGAACCATGCAGTTTTAAATGCTGTTTATTGAATATTCGCTCTCTTGGCACTAAAGCTGTTTTGGTAAATGATATTATATTAAGTACAAAATCTGATCTGTGCTTTCTTACTGAAACCTGGCTTAGTAAATGTGACACTGTTCCCCTAGCAGAGGCGTCACCAGATGGATACTCGTTCCTTCATAAGTCTAGAGATTCTGGTCGAGCAGGAGGCCTTGGAATAATTCATTGTAATAAAATGCAAATCACTTCTAAAAATTTAGGCAATTTTACATTCTTTGAGGTATTCATTTTAAATATTAAAACAGATTCCAACACAATTATAGTGCTAGTCTACAGACCACCAGGGCCATATTCATTGTTCATGACTGAATTTAGCAACCTTCTGTCTGATTTGGCTATAAATTATGATCATGTAGTTCTGATGGGGGATTTTAATGTACACATTGATATGGAAACTGACACTTTTAGCAAATGTTTTACTTATTTGTTAAATTCAGTAGAATTTTGTCAGATTGTCAAAGGTCCAACTCATAATCATAACCACACATTAGATTTAATTATAACTTACAAAGCTGAAATTCAAAATTTAAATATTACTCCATTAAATGTAGTTATTTCCGATCACTTCTTAATTACATTTGATTTAGTTCTGCCCATGCCAACGCACTCACAGATTAAAACAAAGACAGTGCGACATCTAGATTGTAATTCTGCTTCAAAATTTATAGATACCTTGAGTAAGTCGAGTGTAATTGTGTAAAATCATTTGGATCAGTTAACATCAAATGTAAACATGGAAAACAATTTAGATCAGCTAATATCACATTATAATGTGACCTTGAGAGATGCTCTGGACACAGTGGCTCCCCTTAAAACAAAAGTGATCAAAGCACATAGAAACTCTCCCTGGTTTAATGAAAATACTCGAGCTCTTAAATTAGAGTGTCGAAAACTGGAGCGCAGATGGAGAACAACAAAGCTACATGTCTTTCAAATTGCATGGACAGAGAGTGTTAATAAATATAAAAAAGCCTTCTTTAAAGCTCGCTCAGAATACTATTCTACATTAATAGATAGCAATAATAAAAATCCTCGGGTACTGTTTAGAACAGTGGCTAAATTAACAAATGGCAATTCAGATCAACAGTGCAAAATACCAACAGATATTAGCAGTACAGACTTTATGAACTTCTTCAAAGAGAAAATTAAAAATATAAGATCCCAGACCTCTGCATCACAGTACAAACCAAATACTAGCTTAGCTGATCCCGCCGCACATTGCATTCAGCACTTTAGTAATTTTAATCCTGTAACTGAGCAGGAAGTCTTAACTTTAATTACTAAAATGAAGCCCTCTACTTGTTCCCTAGATCCAGTGCCAACAAAACTAGTAAAAAATGCAATGGATGTTCTTGCGGCGCCTATTCTAACCGTTATCAATAGTTCATTACTGCATGGCACAGTACCTGATGCACTAAAAGTGTCAGTCATTAAACCTTTACTTAAAAAGTCAGACCTAGACCCACACATACTAAATAATTATAGGCCTATTTCAAATTTACCATTTCTCTCTAAAATACTAGAAAAAGTAGTCACCAGTCAGCTTCAGTCACACCTTACGCATTACAATTTATTTGAGAAATTCCAGTCTGGTTTTCGCACTGGTCATAGTACAGAAACTGCACTAACATGGTTTGTAAATGACATTCTGATATCCTCTGATGAAGGAAACTCCACTGTAATTATGTTGTTAGATTTAAGTGCAGCATTTGACACCATTGACCATTCTATTTTACTGCACAGGCTAGAAAATGATGTTGGGCTTACAGGCCCCGTGCTCGCTTGGTTCAGTTCTTATTTATCAAATCGATTCCAATATGTACAGAAATGTGCTGACAGTACTCCTTCATTATACACAGAAGTTCAATATGGTGTCCCGCAGGGCTCAGTACTGGGACCTTTACTGTTTTCACTTTACATGCTTCCACTGGGATCTCTCATTAGGAAACATAATGTTAATTTTCACTCGTATGCAGATGACACCCAGTTATACCTTTCATTTAAATCAAATGAAGTTTCTCCGATGTTGTCTTTAATTAGTTGTGTTAGTGAATTAAAGGAGTGGATGAATGAGAACTACTTGTCTTTAAATACAGATAAAACAGAGATGTTAATTGTTGGAGGGAATGACACTGATCACAGCAATATTTTGTCGTCATTTAACTCAGTTGGAATCCCAATTAATTTTACTGAATCAGCCCGCAATCTAGGAGTTATCTTTGATTCTAGCATGTCATTTAAAGCACATATTACAAAGTTGTCCAAAACATGTTTCTTCCATCTTAAAAATATTAGGAAATTAAGGCGCTTTCTAAATAAACAGGATTCTGAGAAATTAATTCATGCATTTATCTCTAGTAGGATTGAGTACTACAATACGGTGTTCACTGGCTGTTCAAACTGTTCTTTATACAGCCTCCAGTTAATCCAAAATGCGGCTGCAAGAATTATTACAAGAACAAGAAAATATGAACACATTACTCCAGTTCTTAAATCCTTACACTGGCTCCCGGTTAAGTTTAGGGCAGATTTCAAAATCCTCCTTTTAACATATAAAGCATTAAATGGCCAAGGTCCGGCTTACTTGTCTGAACTTATCATGACTTACAAACCTGAGCGCACATTAAGATCTCAAGATGCCGGTCTGCTTATGATTCCGAGGATTAATAAAATAACAGTGGGAGGTCGAGCTTTTAGTTACAGGGCCCCTAAACTGTGGAATGGTCTTCCTGCTTCTATAAGAGATGCCCCTTCGGTCCCAGCCTTTAAATCCCGGCTGAAGACTCACTACTTCAGTTTAGCATATCCTGACTAGAGCTGCTGATTAACTGTACATACTGCATCTCTGTTGTTAGTCATTAGCACTAAAACATAAGTAACATGATTTTTATAATTTGTTACTAACCCTCACCTATTCTGTTTCTGTTCTCGGTACTCAAATGTGGCAATTGGTGCCACGGCCCACCTGCCAAGTTGTTTGCCTACCTATGGTAAAGTCATCCCTGATGGAGAATCACAGGAATCATGGGAAAGAGGGGTCCTTTCATCGGATTGGCTGGCCGAGCAACGTTTCAGCCGTGGAATGGCCAAATGGGGAGGCAGCTTGACGGATGAGGTCTCCAGGACTCTAAAAATATCCAAATCTCATTATGTGATATCATCTACTGTTAAATTCTGCTCTGTACTTCTAAAATTTTTATTATTATGCTGTATTAAGGATTTGTTCTGTTATGTATACTTGTATTGAACCCCTTCTTTTGACACCCACTGCACGCCCAACCTACCTGGAAAGAGGTCTCTCTTTGAACTGCCTTTCCCAAGGTTTCTTCCATTTTTCCCTACAAGGTTTTTTTTGGGAGTTTTTCCTTGTCTTCTCAGAGAGTCAAGGCTGGGGGTCTGTCAAGAGGCAGGGCCTGTTAAAGCCCATTGCGGCACTTCCTGTGTGATTTTGGGCTATACAAAAATAAACTGTATTGTATTGTATTGTACAAGGAAGATCATTTGAGCTTTGTTAGACCATATGGCAGTTACCAGATTCTAATTTTGTTGTATTCTCAAGATTAATATATATCATTAGCCTCTATTATTACTATTTTATTATTATTTTATTCTTGTATGTATATGTATTGTGACAAGAGTAGAGAGCGTAGCAGCCACTCATCTCGACACAGACAGATGCAGGAGGCACTTATAAAAACACAAATGTTTTGTTTTTTTTTCACCTTGTCGGAAACGCCTTCCCCATTTCCACAGGAACAACACAGTCCCACTAAGCACAATCACAGTACAATACTCTTTTTCTGTATTCTTTTCTTTACTTTCTCTTTTCATTCTCCTCCACTCCTCCTCGGCAAGCTTCATCTCACTAATCCCAACTCTGGCTCCCCACATACTGTCTGCTGGCTCCTTTTATATGTTACCCGGAAGTGCTCCAGGTGCTTGATGACCTACTTCTGGCAGCACTTCCGGGTGTTGTGAAACGATCACCCATACAGGCTCAGGAGCAGCTACAGCACCCCTTGGCAAGGCCCCCCGATCCCACCAGGGCTGTAGACAACTCCATCTCTCATGAAACCCTGTGGGAATCTAAGGCACTGTTGTAACACATGGGGGAAGCCATCTAGCGTCCTGAGGGAAGTACTTTTTTTTTTTTTTTTTTTTTTTCAGAAGTACTGTTCTGACCACTCTTGCTCCCCCGGCCCTTTTTGTGGAACCTGGTTCAGCTGCATTATTTGCAGTTTTGCACCATATGGTCCATGGTAAATTTGGCAGTGGAAAATTTCTGTAGTGCTCCCCTTCCCTTGATGCCCTAAGCACATGCTTATTTTACTTAATGGTTAATCCAGCCCTGCATCTTGGCTATCTGTCACTTCTTGATCCTATTTCCCGACATAATTTACTTGAATTTTTTTATTAGTGTACTTCATGAATAACAAAGCTTACATTTTTAACATTTTCTTGCTTGTTTTTCAGGGCACATTTTGATAGACATCAATGTGAAAAGTACAACCTTTTGAATACACTATATTTTGATTCTCTGCTCTCAGCTTCTTCCTCGATCTATAGTTATTTTGTGCCCTGCAAAGACTGCCATTATCACTGTGGACCAGGGTCCAATGAGTGTGACTCTATTTATGGTTTAAAGTTGACATCTGCCTTTAACTGCTTTACTGTTTCTGACTGCATCTAATCTTGCATCAGGCATTAGCAGTCTGAATTTCCATTGGGTCTACTAGTAAATCCCTTTTCCTAAAAGAAGCTGAAGAGTCACATAAATGTTTTTCTGTCTGTGACAATGTGAGTGATAGCATAATCCAGGTAACACTCTCAAAAACCAATCTATTATAAAAGAGGCATTGATGCAACCGTTTTTTATAAACTGGAACAAGAAATATACCCCCTAAAAACTTGAAAGATTTGACTCAGTCCAAATTATTTTGTCTGCTGCAAAAGAAAGAAAGAAAGAAAGAAAGAAAGAAAGAAAGAAAGAAAGAAAGAAATGCAATGATTATTTTTTCAGTAATTTACATCTTGGTGGTCACAGTTATGGTTCTATGTTAATGAAATTCACAATACTTCTAACTATCATGCATATCCCAATGTTTGCTTATGCATTTCTGTTTTCACCTTTTTCGTTCTTGTTTTCTTTTTTAAACCTAACCCATACAGTATGTCTAAACAATCAATTTCCTTTGTAGCCTCTGTTGATTTTACCTTATTTTCATCACAACATCGGTTGCATGGAATTTCATTGCTATCCTAGTAAACAAACTTAAACTGTACTTCATGCAAACAGTCATCAAGTTTCTTATTTAATAACTTTATTTTATGCAGTTAATACTGAGGGCGGCACGGTGGCGCAGTGGTAGCATTGCTGCCTCGCAGTTAGGCGACCCGGGTTCGCTTCCCGGGTCCTCCCTGCGTGGAGTTTGCATGTTCTCCCCCTGTCTGCGTGGGTTTCCTCCAGGTGCTCCGGTTTCCTTCCAAAAGACATGCAGGTTGGGTGGATTAGTGATTCAAAATTGGCCCTAGTGTGTGTCCTGCAGTGGGTTGGCACCCTACCTGGGATTGGTTCCTGGGATTGGCCTCCAGCAGACCCCTGTGTTTGGATTCAGTGGGTTGGAAAATGGATGGAGTTATTACTGAACTGCCAACATTTACTAGCTTGGCTAAAAAATCACTATTCTATCCCTTTTCTCTTCCATTTCTTTTATTGTATCTCTTTTCACTAGTGTTGGAGATCTACTAATCCGCTCCCTCTTTTTATCCATGCATGCTTTTTTTTTCGCACCCTCTTCATGTCTATCAATTTTCAGAAATCAGTTGCATTCCCCAAAGCTCACCTATCACAGCAAGCGATTGGATTCAACTATCTCATTGACCAATCAAAGACATTTCAGTGATTTGAATACCACAAACCTCCACTCTTGCTAGCTGCATGTCTCTCAATTATGCAGAGCAGAGGTCTGTTAAAAGGGCAGAGGTCAATTAATTGGGGCTTCCCTAAAATTCAACTGGGCTACATCGTGAAAAGTCACAGCTTAGTAATTCTATGTCCATAATGGTCCCATTCCTGCTGTGATCTTCATTTAAACTTTCTTCAGTTTTGTTTAACTGAATTATGGATATCCTGCCAAACAAAGATATTCTAGGCCATCATATCTCACATAAGATCTCCAGCCATTAGATGACTAAATTACATGCATACATGTCAACCAAAGAATTTCAAGATTGATCTAAATCCCCCTTTAAAAACTCTATTGTATATCCCTTGGCCTTTCAGGCTTAAGTATATACTTTATGATTGCTTTTTTCTTGCTCTCTCTTTCACCAGCTGGCTGCATATTACTCTTTCTTCACTCTTATCCTTGGCAATCTTATTCTACTACATGTGTTTATCCAGGCTAATGACTTTTCTGTTTCTCTTAATAAAGGATGGCACAGGGAAAAGGGAAGTTTTGAAACCAGATGTTGGTGACCCTGGGGTGTCGGCAGTTGTTTGGGACCAATATGATGTTATTTAGAACCCCTTGCCATTAGTTATAATGGAGCAGTGTAGTGGTGCCCAACAAGTGTTTGCTGTGAAAGCCTTTTACCAGAATGGTGATAGTGTGACATGAAGCACAAAGGGAATTTCTGCGTCAATACCAGTTAGGATGTCATGATTGTGTCCCGTCTGCTCATACAATTATAACATGGGTGCGTAATTTCGAAGAAACGTACTCAGCCTTAAAAAAGAAGTTCCCACGTGGAGCCACTTTGCATACTGACTGACAATCGATGGTAGCTAATCGACGATTGTTTGGAAGGTGCGTCATTTCACGCAACAGTGACAGTTCATGGCATCCGAGATCCCCAGATCTCACTGTTTGTGATTTTTTTTTTCTGTGGAGACATCTTAAAAGACAAGTGTACCACATATGTCCTGCTAAAAAGGAGGATTGAAGAGAAAATCGCTGGCATTCCTCTTGAGATGTTATGTCGAGCAATGCAGAATTTCCACAACAGGCTGTCAGAATGTGTATGGAGAAATGGACAACACCTTCATGATGTTTTCTCCAAAATATAAAATAAATATTAAATGAATATCGATTACCATCATTAATTGCATATCCTGTAAAATACATTTCATCATTAAATTTATTTTGTAATGTGTTTATTCTTGCATTGAACGTTTCCTGTTTCTCTGTGCCACCTTGTATTTTGTATCAATCCAAAATGTCCCTTATATTTAAACACCTTCGCTGGTTAACATAAATCATTTTTTGCTATTTTCTTTGATTTAATCAAGTTGGAGCTCTCCACATTCAGAATCTGCAGTACTTTATCGGAATCCATCTACTGTATTTGTAGACCAAGACAGTGATATTTAGAAAGTGTTTCATAAATTATTAATTGATCTAATCCTATTGGGGTAGGTGCTTGTTTTTCTTTTTCTATTGTTTAATGATTTTACTGCTACTATGCTTCTATAAACTTTCAAATAAGATTTCAGAGCATGCGATTAACATGAATAGTTTTAATGGTCTGTAAACGAGGAATGGATTTAGTTACAGGTAGATGATGTAGAAAGTGTTACTAATTTACCATTACTTGTTTAAACCTGCTGACATGTAACTTCTTGTTTCTTTCTTCCATTTCCCAGATGTATCTAAACAAACAAGCTGATTTAATGAATGTGAACTATTTACAGTATTTATCACTCATTTTCCCTTGTGCCCTATTCCCCCCATCCTTCCTCAACAATTTATCATCTCTATGTTTCATGCACGTACACCCAGAACATTCTGTCTTAACACCAATTACTGTTTTCAGTTTACTACATGACAAGTGCGGTGATTTCTCTTGGATAATCCAAACAGAGCACTCTCTTTCGCTCTATATGACACTGGATTACAGTCACATATTAGGCACTGTGTTTTTAATTTTTATTTCTGTTCTATTGCATCCTGTACCTCTCTAAATGTTACACATATATTTGTGAGACACACACCAGTAATCACACTAACTGGTTCATAATTACTTGGATGCCTTCTGTTCAAGCCAGGTTATAAACTAATTTGGAAATCTGAACACATCTGTATGTATTTTCGTAGAGTGGCCTGCTTTCATCTAACATCCCACGGATGTGAAAATTAAGTTGAAATGTAATTCTAGATCATTCTGTGATGAGCTGGTCTGACAGCCAGGGTTGCCATAACCAAATGGGCTGGCCTTGCACCTTTCAATTGAAATAACCTTTTTCAGAAAACATATGTGTTCAGAAAATGAATGAATGGACAAAAAATAGAAATACATATAAAATTAATCAGGACTATCTGCCACCTATCCCTTTTCACCCTCACTGACAATTTATTGCTTAAGATAATATCAATTATTCAAATCCAGCTTCTTTCTGGTTAAAAAAATCGGTATGAAGTTATTGTCAACCATTTTTTTTTTCAAAACTGTTTTTGTTCAGTTTCTGTCCTTCTGTCAAGTCTTATTACCTACACTTTGATTTCTTGAGGCTAAATTCATGAATGTATTTGTGTGTATTTTTACCTGCATCACTTACCACCCAGCCTACTTCTACAGCAATTTAAAACTCAACAAAAACAAATTATGCTTACCAACTGGGATCACAAGCTGAAAGTTCCCTCCAGCCATTGAGAATTTATCCTCTAAAGAAAACAGAATTTAGAAAAATGCGTAAAATAAATAAAATATAAAGAATTAAAAAATAAATATTGTTTTCTTTCCTCAGAACTCTAAAGAAACATTTTCAAATAAGCAAGGAAAACGTAAGAAAACTTTGAACGCTGTCACACAGTATATAGCTAATTCTGAGATCTTCTTTGTGTGGAAAATCTGTAGATATCAATATATGGTTATCAAAAATGTTTATAATACTTTACATTTTAAAAAGAAGATAGAAATGTATGCAGTTGACAACCCATTCAGGCTTACACTCTGGCTCTTAGTAACTCTGGCCAGAATCTCCTTGTAAAAAATTAAAACAATTATGAACTTTAGCTAATGATACCAAAGCCCAAAAATAATTCAAAATTGCTGTAAATCATACCTTTAGATTAGATAACTTCAGAATAGTCACTAGATTATACTGCTGTGAAAAAATGGTTTGTGAATCTTTAAATTTTTCTGGATTCCTGACTGAAATCTTAAAAAAAAAAAAAAAAGAAGTCTGACAAAGCAAAGAGCACAAACAAATTTGCATAAATTCATATATTTATCAAACTTGGTACTTAAAGATTCAAAGACAAGGAAGAAAAAAGTATTTGAACATCAATGACAGCATGCATTAGTATACTGACTTGAAACAAGACTGTGAAGTCTTTTTAAATGAAAAAGGCATCTGGAGGGAAGACTTGGTCAAATACCAGAAAGTCGTATCTGAACCGTTGTCAAGTCAATTTCACTATTTTTTGCATGGTCTACATTTGAAATTCTATACTATTACAGTGATCCCTCGCTATATCGCGCTTTGACTTTCGCGGCTTCACTCCATTGCGGATTTTATATGTAAGCATATCTAAATATATATGACGGATTTTTCGCTGGTTCATGGATTTCTGCGGACAATGGGTCTTTTAATTTATGGTACATGCTTCCTCAGTTGGTTTGCCCAGTTGATTTCATACAAGGGACGCTATTGGCGGATGGCTGAGAAGCTACCCAATCAGAGCACGTATTACGTGTTAAATAAAACTCCTCAATGATATACGATATGTTTCCCACGCGGTGCTTCACATACTTAAAAGCCCGAACAGCACTTATTGATTTTTGATTGTTTGCTTTTCTTCTCTCTCACTCTGACATTCTCTGCTCCTGACGGAGGGGGTGTGAGCAGAGGGGCTGTTTGCATACTGGCCTAGAGGATACGGACACTCCTCTAAAAAATTCTGAAAGACTACCTTCACATTACTCCCTTTCTTGCGGCTGCTTTGTCAGCCGGTGCTTCGCATACTTAAAAGCCCGAACAGCACCTATTGATTTTTGATTGTTTGCTTTTCTCTCTCTGTCTCTCTGTCTCTCTCTCTGACATTCCCTACTCCTGATGCGCTTTCCTTTGAAGAGGAAGATATGTTTGCATTCTTTTAATTGTGAGTCGGAACTGTCATCTCTGTCTTATCATGGAGCAAAGTTTAAACTTTTGAAAAAGAGACAAATGTTTGTTTGCAGTGTTTTAAAGTCCTTGTCTCTACAACCTCCTGTGTTTCTGTGCAAATCTGTGACCCAAGCGTGACAATATAAAAATAACAATATAAACATATGGTTTTTACTTTGCAGATTTTCACCTTTTGTGGGGGGCTCTGGAATGCAACCCCCACGATCGAGGAGGGATCACTGTAATAATTTTTGTGGCACTTTTTGCAGGGCCAGTCAATCCAGTATGTGACACAGGACCAGGGCAATCCTGGCTCACCATCATCTGAATGGCACTTTTTATGTAACTCTACACTAGAATGACCCCTTCCACCCCCAGCAACACCAGACATAGAAGGTTGCCGTTTTGGTAACTCAAGGGGCGTGTGCTTCGGACACTAAGGGGAACAGTCCCAGAGGCGTGACCACAGGGAGGCTGGGGTGGGCACTGCCCCCCCCGAGACAAGCCGTGCCCACCCTGCGAAATGCTCTGTCTGTCCAATGAAAACTCTGCAGAAGAATAACATTTGATTTTCAAAACTGAGTTGCTTTCCAATTAGACAGGCACCGTGCTGCTCACAGTTCACTTCGCCGCACATTTTGCAGCACGTTTTGAACCTGTTGACCGCATTCTTTAATTAAAACAGCGTATATGTTCCATTCTTCTTTTATTTTCTGGTTGGTAACACCAAAGACTATGCATAGGTGGCTTATTAAAAAGCAGACATCTTCAGCCTCTGTCCTTCCGCAAGCTGCTGGCTCCACGGTTGAGCCCAGCACCGCTGCTACCAAGACGGAGCACAGCGCACCCACGTCAGGAACTGACACTCCAAAAGATGTAGATAAGCCTACATAATCCTCCAGCTCTGCGCCCATGTCGGTACTCCAAACCTCTGCCTTCAACAAAATATACAGTCCGGTCTGCCTGACTTAAATATGGATAGCCCATCCCAGCCCATTTTAATTAATTATCCCAAGCGCGCATTCGGAAAGACACTCAGATGTTTTAGTGCAAGCTAGTATCAGTCTCAACCATGGCTTGAATATTTTGTTGTCCGTGATGCCAGCTTTTGCTTTGCCTGCCGCAAATTTTGTGTTTCCAATTCGGACCGCGAGGACATATTCACCAAACACGGCTACACTAATTGGAAAAAAGCTCTAGAAAAAGACGGTGGCAGCTTCCACAAACACGTTTCTAGTTTCCCGCACGCCAGAGCCATGTCTGCATGGCAAAAGTATCGGCGCCGGGCAGAGACGAGTGAAAGCATAGTTCAACTACTAGGTCCAACCAAAGATGTGAAAAACATTGGGGAGGCCTTCAGTTCCTTGCAGTCAATGAACTGGCTCTGTGTGGTCACAATCACGTAGGTGGGGAGGAGAGACTTTTCCTTAAATTCATTGATTACACAATCAAAAAAGATGCCAAATTTGCAGAAATTGTAAAATACATCCCAGACAATGCAAAATACGCATCTAATGTAATTCAAAATTAAATAATTGAGACTCTTGCCAAAATGGTGGTAAAAGATATCAGGACCAAATATGAAAAAGCTGACTCTCCTGGACTTTGCATTAAAAGTGATGGTACCAGGGATCGCTGTAACATTGAGAATTTGTCTGTAGTGATTAGATTCGTCCAGAACTCCATCCCTGAAGAACACCTGATTGGCTTAATTGAACTGAATCAGCTTCATGCTAAATATATTTGTAACCAAATTCTGTCACATCTCTCTGAGCTAGGTTACAGCCCACACAATTTAGTGTGCCAGTGTTTTGATGGTGCTTCTGTCATATCTGGGGCAAGGCATGATGTCCAGGCTTCGTTACAAAGCAAAGTTGGTAAGTACATTCCATATGTACACTGCTACAACCCCCAGCTCCATTTAGCAGTGATACATGCAATGGAATCAGAACCTCTGGCTAAGAAGTTCTTGGACTGATCAAATTCATTGAACACATTTTGTCACAGAGATTATGTTTCACACACATACAATACACCCACACTGAAAAGACTTCTAGAAATACGATGGACCAGTCATTATGATGTCACACAGTCCATTGTCAACAATGAGGAAGCTATAAGGGGGCTTCTCTCAGAGGTAGCAGAGGCCGACACTGCCCCTTTTGACATTTGCATAGAGGCATGTGGTCTTTTGACCCAATTAAAAAAGCAGAATTTCTTCAATACAGGAAAATTCCTCTTTCATGTGCTTGGTGTGCTGAAACCAGCCAATGCAATTCTACAGGCACATGCAGTGGATTTGTGCACTGCTGGGGAGTTGGTGACAGCTTCACTGGCCACACTAAAGGAGATGAGATGCAACTCATTCTGGGAGGAGCATTTCTCTCAGTGTGAAAGTAGGCCTACCAATTCGCTCAAAAAGAAATGGAAAGTTAATTCAGAGCTTGATGATAGTATTGTCGTGTCTGAGCTTAGGCATGGTGACTCTAATGAACAAATTGCTCCTAATCAGACTTTTAAAAGGGCTATGTTCAGCATTCTTGATAGAGCTATTATGGAAATGGAGACAAGATTCTCTCAGAGAAATGTTGAATTATTGAGGGCAACATCATTTCTCCTGCCAAAATCAGAATTATTTCTTGATCATTCTCTCCTAAAACCACTTCAGGCACTTGCAGGCACAAAGCAAAACAGCATGAGCTTGCAAAATGAAATTGCTGTGGCAAAAGCAATGTTGATCAATAAACTGCCAGCTGATGCTAATCTCTCTGAAGCATGCAAATGCATTCAGCAGTACAAAGAGGCCTTCCCTATGTTGCATTCGCTATATGTCACATCACTCATCATTGGTGTGTCTTCAGCTGCATGCGAAAGCTCTTTCTCAACTTTGAACTGCATTCTCACTTCACTCTGCCAAACAATGCTACATTCAAGGAAGAGAAATTTAGTCATTCTGGCACATGAATGAATTTATTTCAGAATTTGCCAAGGGTAACTTCAGGCTGGTCCTGTAGATAATATCCAGGTTAAACACTGGAAACTGATATCCTATAGCCTCCCTAATGACTACAATGAGCCACGTTTCTGTTCTTGCCCTCATATGTTGTATACATTTGACTTTATTGATATTTACCTTGTAGATGTAGTTCTATATTTGTTCACAAAAAATAATAATACAAGTTCCATTGCCTCTGTTAATTTTATTGAACAATAGGTTATGATTTATGCCACAATTTTTGCTTTTATATGTTATATAAAACTATGTTGTTATTATTATTTGACCCCCCTACAAAAATGGGGATGGATGGATGGATATTTTTTGCCCCCCCTAGACAAGCCAAATGCCCACCCACACATGATGTTCTGGTCACACCTCTGAACAGTCCTTAAAGTATAATAATACTGAATGTGGTGTTGGACACTGAGGGGCACCGTTTACGTAACTCAATTGGCATTTACTCTGGAATCCTCTACCCACATAAAACCATGCAACGCTATGGACACAGAAGGGCCCTGGTCTGGTAAGTCATGGGTGGCACACACCCGGATCACCTGCAAAACCCCATTTGAGCTCTGGACACTGGAAGAAGCCAGTTTAGTAACTCAAAGGGAGCATGCTCTGAACACCGAGGCAGACCCCCTCAAGTCTTTAATAATACTTAATGCGGGCTATGGACACCACGTGGTGCATGCTCTGGACATTGATAGGAAGCCCCACCCCCTACCCAGTAATCCATCTTGGCATCAGCCAGCATACAATTACAGATGATGAACAGCATTTAAAATTAAAACAATGTTTCTCCATTACAAATTGATGTATTGTAGTTAGTGGCAATTTTCATATTACTAGGTTTGTCACAAAATTATTACTTTGTATAAACAAACACCTTGAATTCATCTTCACTGTATTAGTGTTAGTATTTGCTTTCTCTACCTTTGACTGAATTGCTTTAAGTTAAAATTCAGGTTGGTTCTGTCCTTGCATGTTTTACTGCAAAGAGTCGTTCACCTTCATCGTGGTCCAAGCTGTTTGTTTATAAACTTGTTTCTGCTTCAGTTTAGGTAGTTGTACCCAATATAATTTTCTAGGATAGTTGTAGTTACAAGGCTGTCACTTTTTACTAAACATTTAAATCCATATTGCAGTATTTTGCCAGTTTCCTACTCTAGGGGTTGGACATATGCTCATCTTAGTTAGACTTTTAATGCAATTCTGAGATATTTGATAAATACAAACATAGATTACTAGTAAAAATATTTCAGTATTCACAAGCTCTTTTCATGACAATATGACAAAATATAATCTTCATTAATCCCTCCCTCTGTGCTCCACAATATAACGTCTAATGAAAAAAGTTTGTTGCCGTAGTTTATAGTGCCTAATTCCCTCAACAAGAAGGATACCAGTGAAATGAACACTAAAAACGAAAAAGTCAAAAAACCTTTTCAGTTTTCAAATTTCAAGGAACTTATACGTAATGCACATTTATGTATTTATGTTTATTACTTTCATTGCTATTTTAGTGATGCCATTTTGTTTCGTATGGTCACCACCACTTTTCATTATTCACTGCATGGCTGTAACCATCTTGCTCATCATTCTTCACTTTAAGAAGGCAATAGCAAGCAGTTTGCTGTCTAAAAGTTTGATGATGATGATAGAACTTTATTTGTCCCCGGGATGAAAGACGAAAGAAAAAAATCAGAGTGAGTTAAGGGAAATTATCCACATTAGTCTTTAGATATTTTGATTACCATTTTGACTTAGATGTTTGGTTCTAATGGTTCTTTGGTTTTGAGTTTAGCAAGGTCTTCTCCTGTTTTTCTGTTTTTTTTTCTATCACTCAAAATATAAAAGAAAATTAACATCATTGAGCATCTGCTTTCTTTGTGTTTTGCATCATACTACCATCACTGTTCAAGACTGTGGTAGAAATAATCATTTTCCCTGGGAGTTAATGCTGTCACAGAATAAAATCATAAGCCAGAAAATCATGCAGAGTCCAAAGCCTTCTGGTTCCAGTTTAAACTTTATTAAAAGATAAAGCTGTGCTCGGTCTGTGTGGAAAACCGCTATTTGTGGGAATGGATGCGTCCATATACAAAATTGTACATTGAAAAGATACAGTGAAACTCCATCTTTTTATATAAAATGCTACCATGGCTGTCTGTTTTTCTGTCCAGGATTTTAAATCACCTGTAGCAACGCGGCACATGCGTACGGGTGCCATTCTCATCCCTACCACCTTCGCTGTCACTTCCTCTACTTCTTCATATCTTAAATCATTCTTGAGGCAGATTGAACACTTAAGTGAAAAATTAAGAAAAACAAACTAAGTAATTGCAACACAAAAACTGACTTAATCAGTTTTAACGCGAAGAGATGCTGACAAAAGAAGAGAAGAAGCAGGGCGCTAGGGTGGAGAAAAGAAGAGCTGCTTACCAAGCACCAAGCGGATCAACCTCTGAGCAAACAAATGCTAAACATACAGAGAAAGAGTATGAAAACTATAAGTCAAGTTATTCACTGCATACGCCGTTACTGGTCTTACAGCCAATGGCATTTTGCCACCTTTGTCTGGTAATTTCAAGTCAAGTCAACTTTTACATTGGGTTATGCCCATTTATGCCTATTATTCATTATGCTAATAGCTAAAAAAATTTGGCATTTTGCTGTCTTTGTCTTCTACCCTTTTCAAACATACTCCCTTATTGCTAGTCTTCCACAAAATCCTCTGGGATAATATTTCATTATATTATATAACAAATGCTCAAGAGTGTAAAATTAAGTGCTCAAAGGGTGCATCACAAGTATCATATTAAATTACACATACAATACATTACAATACAATTTATTTTTGTATAGCCCAAAATCACACAAGGAGTGCCGCAATGGGCTTTAACAGCCTCTGCCTCTTGACAGCCCCCCAGCCTTGACTTTCTAAGAAGACAAGGAAAAACTCCCCAAAAAACCCCAGTAGGGAAAATATGGAAGAAACCTTGGGAAAGGCAGTTCAAAGACAGACCCTTTTCCAGGTAGGTTGGGCGTGCAGTGGGTGTCAAAAAGAAGGGGGTCAATACAATACAATACAATACACAGAACAGAGCAAATCCTCAATACAGTATACAAATAAAAATGTTAGAAGTATGTGGCAGAATTTAACAGTAGATGATATCACATAATATGATTTGGATTTGTTTAGAGCCCTGGAGACAACTTGGCAGGTGGGCCGTGGCACCAAGTGCCACATTTGAGTACCAAGAAGAGAAACAGAACAGGTGAGGGTTAATATCCAATTATAACTGTCATAATACTTATGTTTTAGTGCTAATGACTAACAACATAGATGCATATATATAATAAGTATAAAACACATATAAGTATATATATAATCAGGTAAATACATTTCACACATCTCCAGTGTCATTTTCTAGTGTTAATTATTACTTGGCAGTGCTCATCTTAAAACTATATAGTCAAATATATGCTTAGCTTATTTTTCCATAATACATAAATATGAGAATCAGTATATGGAAACAAAAACATGATTGCTGGCTCCCTAAGAGACTGGTTTCGGTGGCTTTAATAAATAGATGGATGTGTGGAGGAAAAGCAGAACACATTAGCTAATTATGAAATAAAAGGTCTTTATTACAGTGCATTATTGGATTCCAACTCCTATCAAAGTTAGGATCTGAAAGCTCTCAGTGCTCCAGTTATTTTTAAAGGTTCTAATGTACTTCCATATCGATATCCACCACCACCTGTATATCATACATGGTTGCAGTTTTTTTCTTTGCTGACAAGTTAGCACTTTGAAACAATACTCTAAAGTAGGATATACATGTGACAGGTTAACCACAGGTCACCAGTAAATTAATGGAATGAATTATGAAGGGAAATACTGAGCAACATATGGCAAGAACAGGGGTTGTATTGAGCAGCCAGCATAGGTTCAGAAGAGAGGTCATGTTTTACCAACATGCTGGAATTTTATGAGGAATCAACAAAAGGATATGATCAAAGTGGAGCTTAAGATATTTTTACCTTGAGTTTCAGAAAGCATTTGATAAGGTGCCATACAAGAGGTTGGACTAAAACTAAAAGAAGTGGGAGTTCAGAGTGATGTTTTTAGATGGGTGCAGAATTGGCTCAGGCACAGGAACTAGAGGGTGATGATGCGAAGAACCTCATCAGAATTGGCTGACGGTAAAGAGTTTTGTTCCAGTGCTAGGGCCACTGCTGTTTTTCACATATATAAATTATTTGGGTTGGAATATAAATAACAAGCAGGTTGCTTGCAGGTGATACCAATTTAGGTAGATTGGTAGATAATCTCGAATCTGTTGAATCAGTACAGAGACACTTGGACAGCATACAGACTTGGCAGATTTGTGGCAGATGAAATTTAATGTTGGTTAATGTAAAGTATTACACATAGGAAGTAAAAATGTTAGGCTTGACTACACAGTATGACATCTGAAATTTCATAGTACATCATATGAGAAAGGATTTTGGATTTCTGATAGACTCAACAATTTCATCTGCCAGACAGTGTTCAGAAGCCATTAAGAAGGCTAACAGAATGTTAGGTTATATAGCACAACGATAGATAGATAGATAGATAGATAGATAGATAGATAGATAGATAGATAGATAGATAGATAGATAGATAGATAGATAGA
>JANRMT010062817.1:51700137-51716713 GCA_026402145.1 Polypterus bichir lapradei
AGATAGATAGATAGATAGATAGATAGATAGATAGATAGATAGATAGAGTACTTTATTAATCCCAAGGTGAAATTCACATAATCCAGCAGCAGCATACTGATACAAAAAACAATATTAAATTAAAGAGTAATAAAAATGCAGGTAAAAACAGACAATAACTTTGAATAATGTTAGCGTTTACCCCCCCGGGTGTAATTGAAGAGTTGCATAGTGTGGGGGAGGAACGCTCTCCTCAGTCTGTCAGTGGAGCAGAACAGTGACAGCAGTCTGTCGCTGAAGCTGCTCCTCTGCCTAGAGATGACACTGTTCAGTGGATGTAGCGGATTCTCCATGATTGACAGGAGCCTGCTCAGCGCCCGTTGCTCTGCCACAGATGTTAAACTGTCCAGCTTCATTCCTACAATAGAGCCTGCCTTCCTCACAAGTTTGTCCAGGCGTGAGGCGTCCTTCATCTTTATGCTGCCTCCCCAGCACACCACCGCGTAGAACAGGGCACTCCCCACAACTATCTGGTAGAACATCTGCAGCATCTTATTGCAGATGTTGAAGGACGCCAACCTTCTAAGGAAGTATAGTCGGCTATGACCTTTGTTACACAGAGCATCAGTATTGGCAGTCCAATCCAATTTATCATCCAGCTGCACTCCCAGGTATTTATAGGTCTGTAAACTCTGTACACAGTCTCCTCTGATGATCACGGTGTCAATGAGGGGCTTGGGCCTCCTAAAATCCACCACGAGTTCCTTGGTCTTGCTGGTGTTCAGGTGTGAGTGGTTTGAGTCGCACCATTTAACAAAGTCTTTGATTAGCTTCCTATACTCCTCCTCCTGCCCACTCCTGATGCAGCCCACAATAGCAGTGTCATCAGCGAACTTTTGCATGTGGCAGGACTCCGAATCGTATTGGAAGTCTGAGGTATATAGGCTGAACAGGACTGGAGAAAGTACAGTCCCCTGCAGCGCTCCTGTGTTGCTGACCACAATGTCAGACCTGCAGTTCCCGAGACGCACATACTGAGGTCTGTCTGTAAGATAGTCCACGATCCATGCCACCAGGTGTGAATCTACTCCCATCTCTGTCAGGTTGTCCTAAGGAGCAGAGGTTGGATGGTGTTGAAGGTGCTAGAGAAGTCCAAAAACATAATTCTTACAGCACCACTGCCTCTGTCCAAGAGGGAGAGGGATTGGTGTAGCATATAGATGATGGCATCCTCCGCTCCCACCTTCTCCTGGTATGCGAACTGCAGAGGGTCGAGGGCATGGCAGACCTGTGGCCTCAGGTGGTGAAGCAGCAGCCACTCCATGGTCTTCATCACATGTGACGTCAGAGCAACAGGCCAGAAGTCATTCAGCTCACTAGGACGTGATACCTTTGGGCCTGGGGTGATACAAGATGTTTTCCAAAACCTCGGGACTCTCCCCTGTTCCAGGCTCAGGTTGAAGATGCGCTGTAGAGGACTCCCCAGTTCCAGCTCACAGGCCTGGAATGTGTAGAGTTCAAGTCCAAGGAGGTTCTGCTCAAGCTTTATAATGTACTGGTGAGGCCTCATCTGGAGTAATGTGTGCAGTTTTGGTCTCCAGGCTACAAAAAAGACATAGAAGTGGTAAAAAAAAAGTTCAGAGGATAGCTACTAGGCTCATTCCTGGACTGCAGGGGATGAATTATAAGAAACGATTAAAAGAGCTGAGCCTTTTCAGTTTAAGCAAATGGAGATTAAGAGGAGACATGGTTGACAAGTTTAAAATTCAAAAGGGAATGAGTACAGTGGATTGAGATTGCTACTTTAAAATGAGTTTAAAAAGAACACAGGGGGAACAGTTGGAAACTTGTTAAGTGTAAATTTTGCACAAATATTAAGAGGTCTTTCTGCACATGGAGACCCATAGACAAATGGAATAAGTTATCAAGTAGTGTGGTAGACAGTAGGACTTTAGGGTCTTTCAAAACTTTACTTGATGTTATTTTAGAAGAAGTAAGTGGATAGAGCTGGTGAGCTTTGTTTGGTTGAATAATATAGATGTTTCTTCCATAAAATATTATTGTTTGCTAATCAGAGAATTAATTAATTAGTCCTTATCTTTCCTTCACAGTTCCACACCCTGGAATAGAATTGGAAACAGAACATTAACTTAGCTATATAATACAGATATATGAATGTATCCTATGGCTACAGTCCACGACACAATAGGTAAAATGACAAACTACAGTCTAAACTAATATGTATTCATTTTTAACCTTTAAAATTGGCTAATGATAACAGCAGATTTTAGCCGATAGAGTCCTCAATATCCAAAGTAATGTACCTTTTAGAAAAAAGAAGCCAATATTTTCTTCTTGTATATGAAAGGCAGAAATAACTTTTCAAGCAAATACAGTATATAACTTGAAACTTAAATGTGAGCAAATATTGAATACCTAAGTAATATATAAAAATCTTTCACAGATGATTGTTAAAAAAGTACGTATGACAAACTTAGCTTGCAGTACAGTTTACATATTTACTGGGTGAGTCAAAATTATGTTAACACTAATGGATTATTTTTATCTCGACCACACCTTTCCAGGATGATGGATAGGTCGCGGTGGGCCATTGGTTATGGTTATGGGGTATGGTGAAGGAACGCGTGTATAGCAGGAAAGTTCATGATATCAATGACCTGAAGGACAGAATATAGACTGTGGCATCATTTATTCCCCTCGAAATGTGTGTCTGGGCTTTAAATGTTACTGCTGCTCATTGTTTTTTGTGTGTTGAACATGATGGCGAACAGTTTGAAACATTCCTTTAAATCATCTTGCACATATGAAATATGTTTTGTGAATAAATTGTTAACATTCAAATGTTAACATAATTTTGTCTCAGCCTGTAGTAATCATGGGTGGGACTTTGCAATGCAAGAATTTCCATTTTTGTGAATCACCTGGATTATACCTACTACATGATATAGCCAGACTAAGTTTATAAAGTTTTTACAGTATTTATAGAACAATTTATTTTTTCACATGATTAACATTATGTACGCAAAAAGTAACAGCTGTTAAAAAAATGTAAGTGTATCATTAAAATCAAATTTAAACTAGCCACCAATTTTGTAATTTGGGTGTGCTGTATTATTGAAAATTTGACTCTTAGGCCAAACAGTGTTTTAATACCCCTGAATGCTTATGCTTAATTTTGCTAGATTTCTTTTTTTTGCAGTTCTTCTATTTTTAACAAAGGTACCATACAGTATATAATATATATAGCAGTAAATACAAGGACTTGAAGACAACTTTAAACAAATGTGTACTTATTATAAATTCAAATAGCTTAAGATCTTAGTTATTAGCTGTTACAAACCTGTGATTTTATATGTATGCCACTGTCAGATCAAACAGACTGCTAGTCAATAATAAGTGCACTCTAGTTTTGCACTTATATGACTTGGACTGTCTGCTTAATGGACTGTAAGATTCTTCCCATTTACTCTGCACAGAAATAAAAGAAATCTGGTTGGCACTCTGAAAAAAATTGCTAGATCCAGCTAAACCCTTGAGTGAATGGAAAATTAGAAAATTATAAGCACAACCATCAATCTTTTTGAAATTTCTTAGATGAAACGCCCCAGTATTCGAGCACTTGGACTGCAGAAGGAGGGAAATTACTTGACCTTTCATCACAAAATAATTCTCTTGCATCATCTCCTGTCTCATTTAGTTAAGTAAGGCCAAACAGAATTTTCTCATTCAAATGGTTCTTGTACAAAGAAGATGAGATTTTCTGGCAGGTTGCTTGCAGCATTTTATTAACTTTTTGTATGAATAGCAGCTCATATCGTATGATAGATATTTATTGATAATGCCACAGTAAAGTATGACAGTCTATACATACTGTATTTCTAAACAACAACCTCAGGGTAATTTATAGAGTCATTTCATGGGGCGGCAATGTATTTTTATTTGAACTGAATCAATTTATGTTTGAATTTATTTAACTGTTCTTTTTAGTAGTCTTTTGCTTCAATTTGTATATTATTAAACATTTTAGGGCAAATGCTGTGTGTTTGGCTTTTGCATCTATTTGAAGCTATTCTCCCTGTACTCCACCCTTTTTTTAGACTAGACATGTTCTCAGTGGCTTTGTGTGTTGCTTCTTGGTCAGATGAAAGTAAGAATTTGACTGCTTTCTGCACAGGTGACATTACTACTACTACTATATATATGTAGTATTATAATGCACATACCTTAGCCAATGTTCTGCAATTTAAGCGTTAAATTCGATTTTACTTCTTTTTCATGTTCTTACTTCCTGACTCAGCATGCTTCTGACTATTTTTTCCTTACACTTCTATACTTATACTACTCAGGTACTGACTTTTGCTTGTTTTATTTCAAATTTCTAAATATTTTGATTTTTGTGAGCTTATAGATCACAATACAATAAGTAAAACACAACTCAGTACAACATTTCAAATAAAAAATATAAGTAATTCATATTGAATGCTCAGTGCCCTGGCTTTACCCAGTTCAGAGAGCTATGTGAATAAAAAGCCTAGGGTGAGGAAGCATGTCACATACTGTTTATGTTGTGGAATAAACTTGCAAAGAAGTCATTCTCAGAGAATAAATGAAAATGCAGAACAATTCTTTACTTGTACACAGATATGCACAAATGTCTCAGTCCATGGAGTGAGCAATCAATAAAACAATTCATCTGATTTTATGCTTTTCTGTTACATTACCTCATCTAATACATCATGTCATCTGATTCTTAATATGCATAATATGCAGAGCTTCATCCAATCAATGAGTGCCACCAGTGTTTCCTGACTCCTTTTGATTCTCCCATCTATCTTAATAGTTCCTTGTAATAGGGGTGATCTGTGGACTCTTCTATTGATTTTAGTACTGCTTCACAGGAGGAGTGTTTGGGCTTTCCCATTACTTTTTTCCTGCTCTCTAGAGGGGTGTTTGTTACTCATCTACTTCAATTTAACTTTAACAACTATCTCTGTGGCTTCTCTAAGATGAGGCAAAGCCTCAAGTTCCTAGACTTAAAACAACATTTAGTTAACCCTTTAGTTACATTTAACTTATATCCCTATGTTTAATAATGCATAGCTTCATATACTGTAAGTATATACTTGTATTAAATTGTAAAATTATATCACATATTGACTAAAATGTTGATTAACATTCTATATATATTGAAAAGAAGAAAAAAGTTAAGAAAATATCTGGCAAACTTATTTTAGAGCAGCATTTATACATTCTTGCTTTTATCTGAAGAAGCTTTGGACTATTCCTCGTAATAAATAAACTGATATTTTTCATGTTTCAGATAACATATTACTTTACCATTAAGCTATAGAAGGTGTTTTAGGATTTTTTCAGTTAAGTAAGAGATGTCAACACATAAGCAATGTACTGTAAGATATCACAACAGGTGTTTTGTTGCATACTGTTATCTCATCTGGTGTTTTTCTAATCCAAAATGCTTGGCAGTTGAAGTATTTCAGATTTCACATATTTTGGGATTTTAGAATATTTGCATATAAATAATGAGATATCTTGGGGATGAGACCCAAGTCTAAACACTAAATTTATTTTTGTTTCATATATACCCAATACACACAGCATTAAGTAATTTTATATAATTCATAATTTTGTGTGGGTCCAGCAGAAATAATGGTTGATAACAAACAGGCACCAACAGAGCATCACAGACAATGCTTCCTCTAAGCTGCGTGGGCTAGTGGCCTGCGCAGCACTTTTGGACTCTCTCACAAGTGTTAAGTACCATTCACTCACCCTCTTGTGCAGCAGTTAAGAAGTGCCATGCAGATCCTATCAGTGTCTTTCTCCCTTTAGTAATGTACTTGTGGCTGAAACACAAGGCTCTGGTGGGTGATCTGGCAACAGGATGAGCGGGTTTGCGGACGATCCCACATCTTTGGTACAACAAGGCCCATGTTAAGGACAGGCACAATCTAGTCCTAGAGGAAGTGCATGAAGGTGTCGAGGAGGAGCAAACCAGTAGAATGGTAGGCATGCAGCAACAGGGAGTATGGAGAAGGTGGTAAGGAGTGCTTTTGAGGTCAGACATGATGTTAACATCTGCCTCTTCAAAGCAGGGGCTTATAGTGGAGCTGACAGTAGGATCGTATTGAAGAAGCTAAGAAACGAAAGCAGTCCAAGTACCATGAGTTGGTGGAGCAGTGCCGAAGGGCTGTCTGGAATGCTTGTTGTGAGTCCTTTGAGGTGGGGTGCAGAGGCTTTGCTGGCCTCTCTTGGCATCACAGGAGCTGCAAAAAGGAGAGTCATAAAGTCCATCATAGATCTACAGAGATGGCCTTCAGGAGGTCTGAATCATAGGCTATTGCTGCTGGGGCACAATCCAGGGCCTTATCAACCCTGGCTGGGTCACCTGAGTGAGGGCGTCTGATGTTGTGAGGCCCGAAACACCCGATGACCTCAGGAAACATCACTAATGATGAGTCCCAGCACATCCTTGGATGTATCTTTAAACTAGAGCTCAAAATATCGCATATCTAAGTAATGCAAAAGTAGTGAACATTTCAGCTGAATGAGTGGAAATTAGCAGGCAGGCTATTTAAATGTTTGAATGAACGAATGTTCAAAAAGCAGAGGACAACGGTATGCCTAACTATCGAGCTGCGATGAAGTAAATATAAAGTTTTGCAGCACTTTAGAGTTAAATCCTCTATTTACTAGACTATATTTATTTAACATTATTGAAGCTTTTAAGAATGACGATATACTTTTTTTTCATTAAACATTTCTCAATTAAAAATACATTTGTGTTCTAAAGTACCTAAAGTCCTAATTATCCAACCACTTACAGTATTTCCATAAGTCTGTTCTTAAATTGAATGATAAAGCTTTTTTTTAATTTTTGTTTTTAAATGTAATTTCTCAGGTGTGTATTTTGTATATATTATTTTTCAACAGATTTACGTATTAGCTTTGTGTCCTGCCTGTTAATAAATTATTTTTCACCCCAAAAATTGTCTTGTCTTTTGTTTATTAAGATTTTTTATTTGAGATTTATTTAATTTTCATGTTACCTAAGTCGCACCTTCCGTCATGAAGGTGGTTTGTAACAGACACTAATGGCTATAAAGAATCCATACCTATGAATTCTAAATGGGTATATACAGTTGATTCAGAAAGTATTCAGACCCCTTCACTTTCTACAAAACTTTATTGTTTTGTAGATTTAATTTTAAATGGATAATTTGCCATTTTTGCCTATTAATCTACACTCAATAACCCATAATGACAAAGAGAAAACATGTTTTCAGAAAGGTTTGCAAATTTAATAAAAATAAAAAAAACTGAAATCACTCATTCAGAGTATTCAGAGCCTTAATTCAGTACTTTGTAGAAGCCCCTTAGGCAGCAAAAACAGTTTGGAGTCTTCTTTTGTAAGACTGTACAAGCTATTTACACCTGTATTTGGGCAGTTTATCCCATGCTTTCTAGCAGAGTCTATCAAGTTCCATTAAATTGGATGGGAAGCTTCTGTAAACTGCTCTCTTCAGGCCTCTCTCAACGAATGTTCTATGGGGTTTATGTCTGGTCGTTGGCAGGGCAACTCAAATACAGTCAGAGACTTGTCCTAAAGCCACTCTATCATTGTATTGACTGAATACTTTGAGTCTTTGTCATGCTGAAATGTTAACCGTCACCCATGTCTGAGGTCACATGCACTCTACAGCTGGTTTTACTCAAGGACCTCTTTGCATATGGCTGTATTCTTCCTTCCTGTTAATTCTGACCAGTCTCCCTGTCCCTGCCACTGAGAAGCACCCCTGGAGCATAATGCTACCACCACCATACTTCAAGGTTGGGATGGTATTAGGCAGGCAGTGCTAAGATTTCTGCCCAATGATTTTTGTCTCATCAGACCAGATGACCAAATGTTTTCTCTCATGCTCACAGAGATCTTTAAACTGTCATATGTCTTTAGTTCAAGAGTGACTTCCGTCTAGCCACTCTATCATAAACATCTAAATGAAGGAGTGTTGGTGATCGTACTTCTGACAGGTTCCCCCATCTCAGCAAAGGATTTCTGCAGCTCAGTTAGAGTGACCATTGGGTTCTTAGTTACCTCCCTGACCATGGCCCTCTTGTGTGGTTACTTAGTTTGGTTCGACAGTAATCTCAAAGAAGAGTCCTGGTGCCTCTAAACTTTTTATTTCACAGTTATTGAGGTCAATATACCCCTGGGAACACTCAAAGCTTCAGAAATGGTCTTACACCCTTGTCATGATCTACTTCTCACTACAAGGTTTACAGAGAGTTTCTTGGACATCATGGCTTAATTTTTGTCCAGACATTCAGCGTAAATTATTAAACCTTATGGACACAGCTGTGTGCCTTTTTAAACAATGTCCAATGAAGTAAGTTTTCCACAGGAGTTCTCCATTCAAGTTCTAAACACTTCTCAAAGATAATTAAAGCAAACTGGATGTAACTCACTTCAATCTGAAGTGCCACAGCAAAGATCCTGAAAACTTAAATAAATGAGAGATTTCAGTTTTTTAACAAATTTTGGAACCTTTCTGAAAAAAATGTTTTCACGTTTGTCTTTATGGGTATTTGAGTGTATGTTGATAGGCAAAATTGGCAAATTTATCCATTCATCCATCTTTCTAACCCACTTAGCCAAGGCAGGACTGTAGGGAGGAAGGAGCTTATCCCAAGAAGCATTGGACATTAGGAAGGAACAATCCCTGAAGAGGACACCACTCCATCACAGGGTGAAGACAAACACACTATGGCCAGTTTAGCAATACCAGTTCACTTAACCTGCATGTAATTGGACTGTGGGAAGAAACAGTAGCACCCGGAGGAAACCTATGCAGACATAAGGAGAGGATGCAAACTCCACTTAGAGAACACCCAGGACATTACCCCTAGTTTTCTTGCTGAAAGGCACAGCACTGCCACTGTACCATTTGTGCCACCTGCAAATGTATCCATTTATTATCAAATCTTCAACAAAATGAAATATTCAGAAAGTGAAGGGGTTTGAATACTTTTTGAATCCAGTGTAAATCCTTCCACATCCTATCCTGGTTGCAAAATTCAATTTAGTTGTTGCTTTTGTTCTATATATCCATCTTTTTATATATTCATTCATTCTCTATCCCCATATTTTAGTTTGGTATCTCTGTGAGCGAGACCCTTCTACTGGTTTCAAGCCAGGAACCAATCCTGAGCAGAATATAAGTCCACTGAAGAGCACATTCAGTATTACAGGGACATATTTACTGAACAGATTTTACAGAACATTCAGCATGGGTTCAGAAGTGGGAGGTCGTGTCTTACTAACATTATGGAATTACATGAGGAAGCAACAAAAGGATATGATCAAAGTGGGGCATATTATATTATTTATCTGTACATTTGAGAAGGTCCCACATGAGAGACTGGACATCAAACTAAAAGAAGTGAGAAATCAGGGTGTAGTGTGTAGATGGGTGCAGAATTGGCTCAGACTCCCGAACAACAACAACAACAACAACAACTTTTATTTATATAGCACATTTTCATACAAATAACATAGCTCAAAGTGCTTTACATGATGAAAGAAAGAGAAATAAAAGACAACGTTAAGAATTAGAATAAGACAACACTAATTAACATAGAATAAGAGTAAGGTCCAAGGGCCAGAGAGGACAGAAAAAACAAAAAAAAAACTCCAGACGGCTGGAGAGAAAAAATAAAATCTGCAGGGGTTGCAGGCCACAGGACTGCCCAGTCCCCTCTGGGCATTCTACCTAACATAAATGAAACAGTCCTCTTTGTATTTAGGGTTCTCCTGGAAGGACTTGATGATGATGGTCATGTAGACTTCTGGCTTTTAATCCATCAATGTAGGACATAACGGTGCTTTGATTAGGTGGTGATGGCGCAGATCGCCACCACAGAAAACCGGGAAAAGAAACAGAAGAGAGAGTAGGGGTTAGTACGGATTTTAGAGCCACCATGAATAGTTATTATAATGAATTGAATATACAGAGTATCAGGATTAAATGAAGGTGAAGTTATCAGAAGGCCATGTTAAAGTAATGTGTTTTCAGCAGTTTTTTGAAGTGCTCCACTGTATTAGCCTGGCGAATTCCTATTGGCAGGCTATTCCAGATTTTAGGTGCATAACAGCAGAAGGCCGCCTTACCACTTCTTTTAATTTTTGTTCTTGGAATTCTAAGCAGACACTCATTTGAGGATCTAAGGTTATGATTTGGAATATAAGGTGTCAGACATTCCCATATATAAGATGGAGCGAGATTATTTAAGGCTTTGTAAACCATAAGCAGTATTTTAAAGTCAATTCTGAATGACACAGGTAACCAGTGTAATGACATCAAAACTGGAGAAATGTGCTCGGATTTTCTTTTCCTAGTTAGGATTCTAGCAGCTGCATTCTGCACTAGTTGCAAACGATTTATGTCTTTTTTGGGTAGTCATGAGAGGAGTGCGTTACAGTAATCTAGATGACTAAAAACAAAAGCATGAACTAATCTCTCAGCACTTTCAGTGATATAAGAGGTCTGACTTTTGCTGTGTTTCTTAAGTGAAAAAATGCTTTCCTAGTGGTCTGATTAATATGCAATTTAAAATTTAGGTTACCGTCAACAGTTACCCCTAAGTTCTTTACCTCCATCTTGACTTTTAATCCTAATGCATCAAGTTTATTACTAATAATTCTAATAATGAAACACAGGGTTGTGGTGCGAGGAACCTTATGAGAATGGCTGATGTTAAGAGTGGTTTCCCAAAGGGGTCAGTGGTAGGGAACTGCTGTTTTTAATATATATCAATGATTTGGATAAGAATATAAATAACAAGCTGGTTAATTTTGCAGATGATACTAAGCTAGGTAGATTGGCAGATAATTTGGAATCTGTTGAATCATTACAGAGGGATTTGGCCAGCATACAGGCTTGGACGTATTTATGGCAGATGAAATTTAATGTAAGTAACTGTACAGCATTACACATAGGAAACAAAAATGTTAGATGTGAATACACAATGAGAGGTCTGAAGATTGAAAGTACACCTTATGAGGACAATTTAGGTGTCATAGTTAACTCATCACTGTCTCCTCCTAGACATTGTTCAGAAGCCATTAAGAAGGCTAAAAGAATGTTAGGTTAGGTAGCACATTATGTAGAGTACAAGTCCAAGGAGATATGCTCAAGCTTTATAATACACTGTTAAGGCCTCATCTGTATGCAGTTTTGATCTAAAGGCTATAAAAAGGACATAGCAACACTAGAAAAATTAAACTAAAGTAAAGAGCAACTGGGTTGATTCCAGTGCTACAGGGGCTGAGTTATGAGGAAATGTTCAAAGATCGGAGTCTTTTTTAGCGTAAGCAAATGGACTTTAAGAGGAGACATGTAGGAAGTGTTTAAAATCATGAATGGAATCAGTGCAGTGGATTGAGACTGTTACTTTAAATTAGTTGAACAAGAACATGGGGACACAGCTGAAAAGTTGTTAAGGGGAAATTTCGCACAAACATTATTTTTTTCACATGAAGAAATACAGACACATGAAGTAAGTTGCCAATTAGTGTTGAAGACAGTAGAACTTTAAAGACCTTCAAAACTACACTTGATGGATAGGACTGGCGAGCTTTGTAGGGCTGAATAGACTGTTCCCATCATGGCTGTTCTAATGTTGTAATACATTTTAGAGTCACCAATTAACCTAACCTGCATATTTTTGGAATGGGTGAGGAAAACTGTAATAATCAAGCAAAACCCCCATAGAAACAGTGAGAAAATGGTCACTCCAAACAGGCAGTGCCTGTGTGTGGGTTCAAACTCAGAACTGTGGAGCCAGGAGGCAAAAGGATTAACCGCTGTAACGTTTTTTCCTGTACACACACTGCTCATCTACATATTACCTTGGTATGTACATTTTAAACATTGATAACTTGATTTATAAACTTAAATTATAAATTATAACTTAAATTTATAAACCTACTCAAAGCTTCATGATGCTCCAACAATGATGGATGGACTAAAAGGCAGAATTCTACGTGACCATCATCATCAAGCCTTTCCGTGAGAACCCTAAATCCAAAGAGGACTGTTTCATTTATGTTAGGTAGCATGCCCAGAGGGGACTGGGCGGTCTCATGGTCTGGAATCCCTAAAGATTTTATTTTTTTTTCTCCAGCCGTCTGGAGTTTTTTTTTTGTTTTTTCTGTCCCCCCTGGCCATTGGACCTTACTCTTATTCGATGTTAATTAATGCTGATTTATTTTGTTTTCATATTGTGTTTTTTATTTTTCTATTCTTTATTATGTAAAGCACTTTGAGCTACTGTTTGTATGAATATGTGCTATATAAATAAATGTTGTTGTTGTTGTTGTTATTATATAAACCAGCCAGTCCACTGTTGTCCCAGATTCTTCTTTCAATAATCCTTAAAAAAATGATCTAAAGATTTAACCCAAGGAGTTCTGACTGTAATTGTGACAAAAAAATACCTTCTAAAATTCTGTTACATGCTGTCACAATATTATACATGTCAAGACATTTAATAAGGAAGCTTTCCGGGTTTTAGAAATAAAAATAGGTTTAATTTTGTACTTCCGAAGCTAATTATGAAACCTTGAAGTTTGTTAATGAGTAGTGACAAGACACAAGCCTATTTCTTCTTCCTAAAAATCATTCACTTTGAACTTGGCCATCTCTACCAGAAGTACTGTAGATTTCAGACCCTTATTGTCAATATTAAGTTTTTCTCTTCATTTCTTTTCTAAACTCGAGTAGTCCATTTAGGATCACAGACAACTCACATGTTACCTCTCTGGAACATGGCAGAATCTGATTGTGATAGAGATGACAGTCCAGTAACGGGCATGCTCAAAAGCATCCGCACTGGGGCAACACTTCATTTAACAACTTGAGAGCATATCTTTTTTCATTGTGAACAATGGGACAGCAGTCAAGTCTGTACAGAATTCAACTGCTAGTAATCAAAATACAGACTCAGACAGAACAAAACTACCGACTGCACCAACAAACCATCCTTGTTTTTATCCCATTAGCCAATATATGTGATATCAATAAAAGCAAAAGTTATTATTTGGTAATAATCCATTTCTGAATAGTGTTTTAGCATTACTATTTGTGATTTGTGCTGCCTGCTATTATTTTAGCTATTTCCTGCAGAGTGACAAGGTTGTCTGCAATCAGTAGTTTTATTTCATGCTAAAGAACAAGGGTAGCAAATGAGAACATTATAAATATAACTGTGCATATAACTCTTCGGTATTCAGAGATCAGAGAGTGGGCAGGAGGTTGCTTTTCCTGCAGGCAGCTAAGTAATACAGTTCTAATAATGAGCTAATACATTTCCAGGTCTGCCACAGACACGAGTTCAGTGTGAGCCAAGTTAAAGTTAATCAAGTACAACAGGCTTAAATTAGTGCATTTAAATTCAACTGACAGGAATGTTAAACTGTGCTTCAGTCCGTGCACGGTGTTGCTTGCTTGCTGGTGGAAAGGAATTGCTGTGGAAGTATCTAACTCTTTGGGGACTTCATGCTTCAGTACTTTACCACCCATGCATATGGAGACACTAATGACAGAAAGCCTACCCATCAGGGAATGCAATTCCGCAAAGACATTCTCACCGAAATGGATTATTTCAGCCTCGTTGGTCACAGATTCTTGAGTTTTCCAGCGATTCATCTTACTATTAATAATGTCAGAGAATTTTAGGCCTCTGAATTAAATAATGATAAATAGGAGCTGCTGAGTGAGCTAGGCCATGGCAGTGCTGTTTATTTCTGTGTGAAGTTCTGTCAGGCCTGATAAATCGGATCCCTGAAATAGTTTATAAAGTACTGAATTGATGTGACGGTTGGCGAGGGAGAGAATTAATGTTACGAAATGGGTCTGCTACCTAGATTTGATGAAAGCAGAAGAAAGTCTTTTATATAAATTGTCTGTGTCGGAAATAGTGTAAATGAGAGGTGAGAGAGACAGAAGAAAATGATGGCCATCGAGATCCCTCTTGGGATGGAGGTCAGAGAGGGAGAGGCACTCCAAACGGGCTACGACTGCTGGGCATGTGCTGATCATTCATAATGGCAGGGAAAAGGCCATCCTGCACGGAAGAAAAATGAAAACTGTTAAAGGCTCTGTGTGCAATGCTGGCTTCAGCATGTCAACATTTATTATCCTGGGGTGGTTTGAAAGCACAATGCAAAACAAAGGAGATCAGCCTGCCTTTGCTCTTTTCAAGCTAATGATTTCAAATGCCAATCAATTTGCTACATAAATGCCTAAAGATATAGTACTTTAAGAGACAATACTTAAATTGTCATGATAACTTATTGAATGTTTTGCATAAAAATATTTTATACCTATTCATGTTTTTTATCTAGGCATTCTCTATAAATATGAGGATTTGTTAAATGGAAAAGATCAGTAAAAAAGACAATATCTAAGCTTTACTGAAACAACAGAATGAGGTACTTGGACCAAATACATTTTAAACAAACAAACCTGACACTGTCATGGGGCAAATCCCTCTTTTCTTACATAGGTAAAGCTAGACAATAAATAGATGATTAATAAACAGTAGCCATTTTAAACATATTTTTTTCTCTTATGTTTAAAAGAAAGCAAAATAGAACAGCATACAATTCTAACTTTTAAATTTCAAAGTATCTATAAAGGGAATTGAAGAACATGGTGAGACTTTGTTTAGCCAGCTTATGGTTATCCCCTTTTGTGTGGCTTTCTCTGTATTTTTGAGACTATTTTTGTAATTTTGCCAGCTCCCCAGGTTTAGGGCTTGCCAGGCCAGAAACCAGCAGGTAGTAGTTTTGTGTAAGCTGGACAAGGTGAGCCTGTTATGGGCTGGCCTATGAAATTCCTGTCCTGCTTTGTGGCTGTATTTTAGACACCTTACACCCATTTTGTTATGCTTGGGACTTCAATTCTCAACAGGTTGCATGTTACGGACCACACTGAGTGAGAGTCCATGAGAGCAAGAGCCATAAAACCAAGTTAGAATAAAGATTGTGTTGCAGATCGTTCAAATAATAAGAAGCCTAGTAGGAGTAAATATCACATGTCTAGCAGGACAGGGCTTCACAGTTTGGTAATATGAACTATAAGAATTATACTGTAAAACTGTTTATTTCTAAAGTTCTACCATTTATATATATCCATATGAATGGGAATTTTCAGAGTGCTGGCACATGAAGTAACTAGCCTGCATTCTCCTGTGCCAAATTACAAGAACCCATATAATGCACAAATATGTTGCAAAGGATGGTAGAAGGATTGTAGGAGTTAAGATTAATCCATTAAACAGGGTTTAAATCTACAGTATTTTTGAAAATATTTATTGTACATCATATGTTCTGTGATAAGTATATATATCATACTAGCATTAAATAGTAGTACTTATGTAGGCACTCTATCATACATGAATTATATAGGGTGGTCAAGATCTAATTATTCAATTTTCATTATGCTATAACTTATTAAGTTTATTACATAGAAAATCACCCAAAAAATCCCAGACCATCGAGAAGTGTGCGAATTGACGACATGAAGAATCATCTTCGCTCCGAACTGGAATCATCCCTGCATAAATCAAAGTCATCCAGACGATCTGGATCTGCATAATTAGATCTGGACCACTCTGTATTATTTCTTTAATATTGATTTAGCACCTTAAAAACTGGGTTTTTTTAGGCCTAAAAATATGTACTTGCTCCATGTCCATTACTGGCCAGTTGCCTTTGTCCTCATATTTTCCATTATTCAGGTGGACCAGAAAAACTATTTAAAAACTATATTCTAAAGAACAGACACAAATTTTGGAATCCAAAGACGATAAGTTTAATTTTCTGAACTTATCCTGAACATGGTAATGGGGTGTGCTGGAACCTATCCCAGCTAGCATAGTACGCAAGGCAGGAACAAAACCCGGATACTGTATGGTTGTGTAATTTTATGAATTTTATTTGTATTTTCGTTTTTATATAATCATTTCTTTTTTGTTATTTCTGTTAGGGTTATTTATATGTTGTGAATTATATCTTTTGACTTTAAATGTGCCTCCATTCCTTGCACTTTTTTGGCATCACTGTTCTTTAACCATCTGTCTTGCTACATAGGAGACAGCAGGGAAGGAGATCATTGCCTTTGTTAGGAGTACTTTGGTTTTGTAAGTTTTGTTATTTTTCTTGCTGGATATATTGGCTTTTTGACGTTTTTCTGCTTCCGTTTTGTGATTACTGTGATTGGATCATGTATTGGTACTTGTTTGTTGTGGGTAGCCTTTATAATCAAATCCTTTCGCCTTTTTTTTTCTGTTGAGCATTTTTGTGTAATATATCTTTTCTAATAAAATAATTTTATCTATCTATCTGCCAGTTGGCAAACATCCACTATGTCTTCTCAGTTGTGAGAAGCAGATCATAGATATGTTATATATACATATCCCTGTATATATATATATATATATATATATATTGTGAAGGATGGCCGGCCATTTATCCCGGCCAATACCCCCAAGCCGC
>JANRMT010062817.1:51716723-51741264 GCA_026402145.1 Polypterus bichir lapradei
GCATAAAAATAAAGTCAACTATTGGACTTTTACCTGGTGTCTGGAATTGTGGACAGGGGTTCAAGGGAGCGAGAGCGCCCCCTATCGTTCACAATATATATATATATACATACCTGCCAAACAATACTAAGAATACATGACATGTGTTTCGCTCTAATTGGGGGTCATCAGATGTACGTACCTTTGCTTCCCCTTACAGGGATCAAACCCCAGACTTCAGCGCCTGAGATGTACACCTGATGAGCCCTGTTTGAAACGTTTAATTTATCACCAATAGAGGTTCTTCACAAAGTTGTCCCCTTGTGCCATTAATAGAACAGAAAGTAATGAACAATCTAACCTCACTGTTATAAGTCAAGCAGAGACATTAGATTTGCACTTTAATTTAAAAATTATATTAATATGCATCTAAACTAATTGCAGCCAATGCACACTAAAGCGATACAAAGATTAGACTTACCTGGGTGGGTGAATTCTTTAGGCAGTCTCATTATCAACAGCAGGTGAACAGGAGGCTCCTTTCCTTACTTGCCGATTATATAAGCTTTGCTTAATTGAAAGATAAAAAGAAAAAAGATTTATTCCCAGAGAAAGAGCTCTTTATGAAACTGTCCACTTCATAAAAATAAAGAATTAGCAAGTGAAAGAGAAGAGTGCCCACATTTTTACCAAGCAAGCAGCTGAGAGCCAGCCACTATCTCCCTCTTCTTGCGGCCACAAAACACTTGGCTTACTTGTTTTTAGCTAATAGAGCACCATGACATTTTGCATTTTTTTCAAAGCACATTGAAAGTATGTAAAGCAAATGTTAACGAATCATTATTACAAGCTCAAGGTTATTTTCTAATGGGAATTAAAAGCTGCATGATCTAACTATGCAAAATATTCAGATTCCTATTTTATGTTCCAGCCTTCCTAGAACAAACTGCACAACCATTCAGGTTAACTTGCCCAGACATCTGTCATCTGTAAAGGTTAAATGTACAGCATATAAATATTTTTATCTTTTCTTTAAATAGTCATACATTTGGTTTAACTTAATAAATAAAAACATAAATATAGCTGATGTTGTATTCAGAAATGACAAACATGATAAAAATGGAGTGAGACCTCCTAAAATACCTATAAAAGTAGGCCAAGACCTTTTCTGATCGGCTCAGAAGAGGGTTTCCTAGTCCAACTACTAACAGTAGGCTTTCGCCCAGGCTAGACTCAAAAATTGAGAAAATGGTATTTAACTTTATCATTGGATGTAGGTCAAATGGTTTTTCAAGAATACTGACATAAGTACTAGACCAAACAGGACCAGAGTAGACAATAGGCAAGTAGCCAGTAACAAGACATGCAACTTATTTGAAAAGAATGGGTTAATTTTTCCAGACACCATGCTAAAATATATATTTTTTTTAATGTTTTGAAAAGCTGAACTTAACTTGATATTGAATTTTTGCGACTGTGACCAAACTTCCATTTACATGCAACTAAAGAATGATATTGGTCTATACCTCTTGAAAAAAATTTCAGGTTTGACACTAGAATTACCAAAGCCTACGAAGAACTCATAAACCCAGCTCACCTTAAATCCCTTCGCACCTCTACGTCAGCGTCTTTTGTCTTGTAAATGTGCCAATCAAGACAAGCAGCAAGCAGCCTACTATTCCATCCCCCCACCGCTGCAGAACGGGCACAAAGTTATCCCAGCTCAAGCCTTGATTATCTGGGAGTCAGGTACCTAGAGTTGTATAGGAAAATAATCGATTGTTATTTGGAACACATGCATTTCATGTGTGTTCTTTTTCTACAACAATCTATGCAAACACATTGTTAAAACAGAGACATTTTTCATATTTTAGTAATAAATGGTGAAATGTAGACATAAACTGTACAATGTGTGAACAACTCACATGTGTATACAGGATTACAATAACTTAGCTACCTTCTCTCTCCAACAGCAAATGGTCAAAAACGACCCCTGTTGGATACTTCACACTTTTATCTGCCAAGCCGAACTACCTGGCCAGTCATTAACTATGGCCCCACACCAACCTGTCTGTGTAGCTGCTTGTGCCTTTCCACCCCCTATACCCTCAATTGAGGCAGAAGTCTCCCTATATTTTGAATGTCTTGTTTGCACACACATGTGCGTCTGCCAGCACACATACATTATCTTGTGCACACACCTCCAACTTCAGGCAGCTTCCTGAAGTTGCTCTTGTTTTTCGTGTGCTTCCCTGGGGAGTTTTTTTAACCATAAGGCTACTCTGCATGCCGGCTTACGTGCCTCCATTTTTAGCCAGTTACTCTGCCACGACTCCTGAGGCCACATGGATGTCCTTCCCCAGTATGATATGAAGTAACGTCGGGATGTTGGCATGGTGGCACTCGTGTATTAACATGAATGACAGGCCTCCTCACCCACTTCAAAACCGCCAACAACATTTCCATCCATGGTGTGCCTCAATACCACCACCACAGCCATATGCTCCCGAATCCTTCTCACCTTCCCTGCAGGTAAGTGCTCTGTTTTTATAACTAACCTATACAAAGATCAAACTGCTCTAGTCAGTTATTAGTCTCCCAGAGTCCTGTGATACAGTCTATCACATGCTCACAAGATTGTGTGTTTATGGAATACACTTATCCCATTAGGGGATCTGCATGTTTCCGGTAGTTCTCTTCTACTTCCGCAATGTTAACTGTTTCATTGTGTAACATATCGGAAATTTGACATGGAATTCATAGACCTATACTTTAAGCTGGGTCTTTCCTATAACGGCATTATTTGTATGATTGCAACTCGACATCGGTACTTCATTTCCAAACATCATTGGAAATTAATTCTGAGCTCTAGCGGCTTGTTTCGCCAAAAAGGACATGGCAACACTGTAAACATAAACTAATTTATATTTGGTATTTGTTGTATTGGAACTAAGTTTTTCAACAATGAACTTGTATTGAGTCTAAGGGTTGGAGTTTTAGAAAGCAATTGTAACATTTCTTGTTTTGTTACTGTTTTAAATTTCTATAACAATTTATGCAAGAGATTAATTGATAGAATGAGTACTACACGATTACACAAAATATATTGTACTACATTGCTAATAAAATATCTATATCAATAAACATTTTTTCACATATTGTTTATAATCTGGGCATTGTGAAATTAATTGTTTTTATACATAAAGCTTTAAAACATTGTTTGAGTACTCCTGTTAATACCTTCCAAACTGATAACACCAAGAGAAAATCCTGCATTGCCATTTCATAGCTAGCACAAATATATAGTATAATCAAGCCTAATTTCAAATAAAAATTACCTGTTGAGACACCTTCTCATTCAAAAAAGTTGTTTGTGCTGCATATAGGGGTTTGAAGTGAGATAAAGCTAAATAAACATCCGTCCTTAACTGAACATTTCTATTTAGCCTGTTTCAGTCACAATTAAGACATTTTTTCCCTTTAATTCAAGAATAAATTCCCACTAGTGTGACTTATGTATCTCTAGGCAAAGGCAAATTTAATCAAAATTAAATAGTAGATTAATGTTAGCTTCATTAACCTTACTCCACCTGTTGATAAAATATACTACCTGAAATGAATCATTGGATTCCTCACAAAATTCTTCTGAGAGAAGGAGTTTAGTAACACAGGGCACAAAGAGCTGCATTTATGAAAATATAGCATGTTGCATTCAGTTGACTTTTTAAATGAATGGAGTAAACTATGTCAGAGAAGTGCACACCACTCTATTATAGAACTACACACTTTAGTTTTTTCAATGATGCCTACCCTTAGGTCATACAATAATTCTGACATTTCTTATCGGTAATTCTTAACCCTGCAGGCATTTACAGTATTCCTTTCTTCAGTACCCTCCGAATTATTTAGAGGAGCATTCACTTCTGAGACTGGACTGGATAGTGTTATCTATTGTGTTCCAAACTACTCCCACTGAAGTAGAAAAAGGACACATTATAGGTTTAAAAAGTATTTTATATGCGGGAAATTGCTATATTACTTTTAAACCTACATTTTACAACATGATATGAAAATAACATACTATTGCTACTGTACTGTGAAATGGCACACATCTTTACCACTCAAACTGACTGTATAGCATGGCTCAAAGGTCCATGCACTGCAGAATGAGGCATTAACTGAACGTGATCTTACTAATAATATTGGACCATGAAGATTTCACTTCCTGAACACTTTTGGGTGTATCTTATGAATAATGGCCTGATTATCACAAAAAACTCACCTGTAAATGTTCCTATCATGTACCGTTTTATTTGTATCTTCTACATGATTTTGTGTCATATTTTATGGCTGCTAATATTTATACCAGTATCAGGGCAATTGGAATCCATTAATGCTAGCTAACCATTGTTGAATACTGAAGCAAGAAGCATTATATGTATTTGATGCATCAGAGTACAAACGAAAATTAGCAGCAAATCATTTTTGCTGAACTGAACTAATGCAATAGGCTAGCATCATTAAGCTGTATTATTACAATTAAGTGAAATACTTAAGTAGAATAGTTGCACACTTGCTCGGTGGTTACTGGTCCTAGGAAACAAACTTACAAGGCCATGAAACAATTTGTGAGAAATTTGTACACTCTCCCACTATTTGTTTAAAGTTCTTTTCCTTGTTTTCCTCCCATACCCACTGTACAGTCATAGCAAGATGAAGCTTATCACTTTATTGGAAAAGCGTCATTGCACTTCATCCACTTTCTTATTGTAAACAAAGTGCCAAACGCATCAAACATGAAAACATTACTCTTCTCCAACTGTATAGTCTGATCACACAATACTTTCCAATTAGATTAACCATCACTGAAAGATGCAGACTTCAATCCAATTTGGGTTTACTTTGTAACAGTTGGCCCCAGTTGGGTCACTTCTGCCCTGGCAATATCTTACATTTGGTCATCATCAAGTTTTTTTTTTTCCATTGGCAGAGAAATACTGATCATTCTTTCTCTACTCTGCCTGTACTTCTACTGTGCTTCTAGAACTTGCCAGTCCTTGCCATGTGACACTTTTATCCACTCTGTTTTGCTTGTTCCTGCTCATCCGGAGAACCACTATTGCCTAGAAGACATGTAATTACTCCTTACTGCTGCCACCCACCCCACCATAGGTAAATAGGAAATATTTCAGAGACAGTAAATACATGGCAACACATGGACCAGAATAATGTACTGTATGTAACATGCTATGTACCAGTGTTACGACTTTAACAGCAAACCCAATATGTTCAGAGCCAGGAATAACCCTGGATGGAATGAGAAGTCCTACAGTCTGAGGAGTTGTAGTAGGACAAATATAGTAGTAGGAGTTATCTGCTCAGGTATATTGATCTAAGTCAGGGGTCTGCAACCCGCGGCTCTTCAGCCCCTCTGAAAAGGCTCACTGTAGCTTTGAACAAATATGACGCATACATAAATAATGGCTATTTTTGTTTTTTTGTTGCACAATGGTTAATCTTTTCATAGGGAACACTTCTTAATTTCTTTACAAATTAAAAAAAAAGTTTTAACATTTCATCCACTAAAGTATGACTCACATCCTGTATCGGCACACTTCTAGGAGCTTTTCCCCACAAGTGGCTAATATGTAGTTCTGACGCCCATCCTCAGTAAGCTATCATGGATAAATCAAAGAAAAGAAAAGTGTCGGAGAAAAATAGTGTGTTTTAAATCTGCATGGACAAATTACTTTGCTTTCACTGCTAACGATGCTGGCTTACATGTATGCTTGATATGTGGCGAGAAATTAGCAAACAACAAAAAAATCTAATGTTGAAAAAGATTTCCATAAAAAGTCACAGCATTTACTGAAAAATACCAAGTTGGACATGAGACAAAAAGAGCAATTTCTGAATTTCTGTGACAAGTTGAGCAGAGCAAATGTGCTTTTAACAAGTGGATCAAGTCTCCAAACTCAACTACTGCTGTTTTGTGGCGGCTCAAAAGATAGTAAGGTGTGGAAAGCTGTTTACAGATAGAGAATACATGAAAGATTCATTCATTAAAATATCAGAGAATCTGTTCTCGGACTTCAAAAACAAGTGCGAAATTGTTCAGAAAATTAGAGATATACAGTACCTCTCTCTGTAAAGGTTGTCAAGGACAGGTCTATTAAATTGTCAACAAACATCACTACTCAGCAAATTGAGGACATCAATTCAGCTCTGGCATACTCAAATGTCTGTGGTGAGTTGATTGATGTAAACAATATTGAGCAGATAGCACTGTTTTGCAGATATGTGAACTCTGATGGACCACAGGAAGAAATCACTGAGTTGATAACGCTAAAAGCTCAAACCTGGGAGGAGGACATTTGAGAGGCTGTTGAGAATTGTTTGAAAGCCAAAGAAATAAACACCAGCCATTTGGTGTCAGTGGCAACTGATGGTGCACCTTATATGAAAGTAACACAGAAAGAGTTTCTGTCTTTACTTCAGAAGTCACTGGATCGAACACTGCTGATTTTTCACTGCATCGTGCACCAAGAAGCATTGTGTGCTCAAACATTTCCCCTGGAATTTGCAAGTGATGAACCTAGTTCAGATAATGAACAAAATAATGGCAAATGGATTAAACCACCAACAATTTTGTTCATTGTTAGAAGAACTCGTTGGTGCATATTCAGCTCTGTTCCTGCACAACAAAGTCTGGTGGCTGTCCAGGGGAGAGGTACTGAAACGGTTTGCTGCCTGTCTGGAACATGTGAAAACTTTCTTGGAAAGTAAAGCCCTCACCTTTCCCAAACTGGAAGATTCAGATTGGCTGGAAATGTTTCACTTCATGGTGATATGACAAGTCACCTAAACACGCTGAACACAAGTTTCCAGGTAAAGGGAAGGATGGCCCTGTAGATACTGGAAGATGTTTTGGCATTTGAATGAAAGATGACAGTGTTTGCCACAGATGTACAAAGACGTATGCTCTTTCACTTCCCCTCCCATAAGAAAGTTCAAAGAAGAAAATAAAAACATCAATTGTGAGTATTTACAGCGTACTCATTATCCTTCCCTGTCATGTCCCTGGACATCATCCTATCCTTACTGAACACATCCGCATTCCCTGGAGTGAATGAACCTGATCTTTAAATTGAACTGGCCAACATAGCTGATGAACACGTCTGGGTGTCTAAGTTCAAAAGCCTGTCAGTCGATCTCGTAGATATCGTCCGTCAGATGGCTACTCTTACTCAAGATCACAGATGGAGTGATATTAAAAACCTCCACAAACCCGACAAACTTGTTTGAAACATGGAATGCCATTCCTGACACATATTTAAACAAGAAAAATTATGCATTTGGAGTCTTGTCCATATTTGGATCAACATACTTATGCAAACAGGTTTTCTCAAGCATGAACTACATAAGTATTATGCAAGTATCGTTCCCGCCTAACAGATGACAGTCTGCAGTCCTGTTTGAAGATCAAAGTCACTTCTTACAGCCCAGATATAGAGAAGTTCTCCAGTGAAGTTCAGCAACAGAAATCAGATAGATACAAAGAGATAGATAGATACTTTATTCATCCCAAGGGGAAATTCACATACTCCAGCAGCAGCATACTGATAAAAAACAATATTGAATTAAAGAGTGGTAAAAATGCAGGTATAACAGACAATAACTTTGTATAATATTAACGTTTAGCCCCCCGGGTGGAATTGAAGAGTCACATAGTGTGGGGGAGGAATGATCTCCTCAGTCTGTCAGTGGAGCAGGACAGTGACAGCAGTCTGTCGCTGAAGCTGCTCGTCTGTCTGGAGATGATACTGTTCAGTGGATGCAGTGGATACTCCATGATTGACAGGAGCCTGCTCAGCGCCCGTCGCTCTGCCACAGATGTCGAACTGTCCAGCTCCGTGTCTACAATAGAGCCTGCCTTCCTCACAAGTTTGTCCAGGCATGAGGCGACCCTCTTCTTTATGCTGCCTCCCCAGCACACCATGCGTAGAAGAGGGCGCTCGCCACAACCGTCTGATAGAACATCTGCAGCATCTTATTGCAGATGTTGAAAGATGCAATATAATAAATCACATTAAACAGGTGAGAATACTATCATTTATTTGGCTATTGTTTTGCAAAAACATTATTTATTTTAGACCCTGAGCTGAAGTGGTTGTGTTTTGTGTTCAGGTGCAATGGTTAATTGCTGTACGTGGCTGAGGAAAAAAAAACACAGAAAAGGATGACGTCACACTGAAATGATCTTAAGCCATAATTATATAGTCTTCAAACTGGACTCTTTTTAAGGTTAGTCTTTTTATTATGCTGCACCTATATTTTTTATTTATTTCAAAGTGGGCTACTTCTTATTTTATTCATTTTCCTCAGATATGGAAAGGACTTAAATAGGCCTGCATAGCTCTATGTTTAATTAATTTCACAGAAGTCCTGCACATGAAAGTGCATTTTTTTCCTCTTCATAAGAGTTAAATGTTTGATGTTATCCTTTTTCCTTTATAATAAAATTACAAGGGTTCTCTGTATTATATTTCTGTAATTTCATAAATGCACTATAAATATAGTTTTAGTATATAGAGTGTAACTAGATATACAGTTTTATAAACTGTGTTAATTTTATTTTAAGGGTCAAATAGGTTTTTGCTGCTCCATTTCAATTAGTTGTTTTGGGAGTGGGGGCAACTATGTCTCTTTTGATAATAAAGGTTGCAGATCCCTGATCTAGGTGAACAGCAGTCAGCTGAGCTTCTAAAAGGACAGGCTTGGATTGGCTTAGTACCTTCGTGAAGGATGGTAGATCATATTGCCAGTGACCCCAGGTGACAGTGTGAGGTAGAGCCAGTGGTGGGACTGCCCAAGCAAAAATTGTAGTCTCAAATTTGAAATACAGGACTTGGAATGCCAGCTGCAACAAAAGTTCAGAAGACAGCTTAGAGGTCTCTACATTTGTAGCTCCACACAAGGAAACTGTCGTCCCCACATATAATGGTCAGAACACTGCACAGAAATGCAGTTGTAAATACCTCTGATTGTGTTTGTTATGGAGGACCTAAACACAAAAGTTGGACAGGGACAGTCAGGTGGTAGAAGTGTAGTCGAGCCATATGGCCTTGCTAAGTGCCGTCAGTGATAGAGGAGAAGTATGGGTACAGTGGTGTAAGCAGAATAATCTTGTTATTACTAACACATTCTTTGAACTTCACCCTAGAAGACTGTGGACACAGAGAAACCCAGACGATGATACAAAGAACCAGATCGATTTCATCACAGTTAATGTAGAGAAAAGCCAAGCAAAATGACACCTTTTATTGGCTTACTAAAAAGATTACAATATGCAAGCTTTCGAGGCAACTCAGGCCCCTTCTTCAGGCGAGATGTGACAGTTAGCCAATAAAAGGTGTCATTTTGCTTGGCTTTTCTCTACATTCATAATGGCTAACACGGTACAACACTCTAGTATCACAATTAATAAAAGATTTCAGAATGCTGTAACCCAAGTAAAAGGATATCCTGGAGCAGGCTGTGATAGTGATCATCTGCTGGTAGTCGCAGTGGTGCGACTTAAGTTGAAAATAGTTTGCTGAGCAAAGTGGCCCCCAAGACTAGATTTTTCTCAGTTTAGGATAGAAAGTGTGAAAAGGACTTATCAAGAAGAAATAAACCACAAGTTAAGGAAAGAATAAGAGGAAAAAGGTGGAAAAGATTAATATGAAGGAGCTCAAAAAGAATTTGAGAGATTTAGGACATCAGTAACTACTGTTGCTGAGTCCATGTTACCAATGACTTCTAAAGAGAGAAAGACTGGATGCCGGAAGAAATACTGGCTAAGATGGAACGACGCAGAAGATGAGTAGAGGGCCAACACAATACAAGGAATTGAACAAAGAGATACATAGACAGTGTCAGAAGGCAAAAGAGAACTTTTACATGGAGCAAGGTGAAGAACTGGAGGTTCTTGAACAAAGAACCCACAGCATATCCATGACAAGGTATGACAGATAATTGTACAATGGAAACAAATGACAGAGGGATGTATAGAAGCAGAAGATGGTTCCGTCATCATAGAACAAGAAGAGATCCTGCAACGATGAAAAGAGTATATTACAGAGCTATTTGATGATAATCATGTTAACAGACCCAAAATAAATAAGAAAGTTGGTTGTCCAATATTGGAGGATGAGGTAAAGAAGGCTTTGAATAGTATGACAAAAGAGAAAGTGGCTGGACCAGATGGAGTAGTCACTGAAATGTTGACAGCGTTTGATGAGTTTGGTATTAAACGTATTAGTCAGTTGGCAAATAAGATTTATGAACAGGGTTATTTTCCAAAAGAGATGTGTAAATCTATATTCATTGCTATTAAGAAGAAACCAGGTGCTACAAAATTCAAGCTACATCGATCTATTTGTCTCATGAGTCAACTAACCAAAGTGATACTTAAAGTGTTATTAAACAGGCTGTGTGGAAGAACGACTGAGGAAGTGTCACAAGAACAATATGGTTTTATGCCAAGTAAAGGAACAAGAAATTAGATTTTTGTTCTCAGGATGTTAGCAGAAAGAGCTGTTGAAATGCAGAAAGATAACTGTATATATGTTTTATAGATTATGTGAAAACATTTGATCATGTGAGACACGAGCTATTAACTGAAATACTTGAATCTATTGATGTACATGGACAAGACTTGGAATTATTAAAGAATTTATATTGGGATCAGGAAGCTGCTATTAGATTAAATTGACTTATTAGTGAGTATACAGAAGTGAAGAGAGGAATAACACAAGGTTGTTTATTGTCTCCTGATCTTTTTTTCATTATATACAAAAATGATTATGCGGTATGTCAGAGTGCTTGAAGGGATAAAGGTTGGAGGTATGAATATAAACAAATTGTGGTATGCAGAATATACAGTGCTGTTAGTCAATGAAGAACAAAAAATGCAACATCTCTTGGATGTGGTAGTAAAAGAAAGTGAGAAGAAGGATATGGAAATCAACAGAAAGAAATCTTATGTGCTGGTATTCTCAAAGAAAGCAACTAGTCCTACCTGTAACACCTTGGTGAAAGGAGAAGCCCTGGAGCAGGTGGATCAGTTTATATATCTGGAAAGCATGTTGACAGCGAAAAGTGCTTTCAATATGATAGAACAGGTTTTGTTATCAAAAAGTGTGCTCCTACCTACTCAACAGCGAATATTGAAATGCTATGTTTGGTCATCTGTTCTGTATGGTTTTGGGAGTTGGATGATTAGCAAGGCTACTGAGGCATGATTAGAAGCATTAGAAATGCAGATTCTCAGAAGGATGATGAAATATTCATGGATTAAAAAGATTACAAGTGTAGATGTCTTACACAGAGCTGGAATGACTCAGGAATTGCTAGAGGTGATTGTGAAAAGACAAATTCAATTTGTTGGCCATTTGTTGCGAAAAGAAAAATTGGAGGAACTAGTATTGACTGGACAGAGAGATGGTAAAACAGGCAAGGGATCATCAGCAATTAACATTTCTTGGCTGCCCACAATGAGTGACTGGAATGAAGATATTTGGGATATTGAGAAATCTTAAATACAGAAATGAGAAAGAAGGCATAGCTGCCACCCACGTGAGGATTCTGGCACGACAATTTGAATAAATGAATGCTCCACCACTTGGCAGTGCAATGCTCAAAAAATCTGCTGATATGTCCTCATCACAGGCCGCATGACAGCAGCAGAAATGATCACTGGGAGCAGCTGTCTTTGAAGGAAGGCTGTTTAATGCTTCTGACAAATGGGGATGGTATCAGTACTGAGTCAAAAACAGTGAGTTGGCATTCAGTCATTCAAATGAGCACCTTTAGTGCCAGTTGCAGGAAAGCCAATAAAAATGACAATGATTTCCAATTATTACAGCTAAAATGAACCGTCCTTCATAATGGATATAAAAGAGCAAGAGTCCATTGAGTCCACTGAGTCCATTGACTGCCTGAGGAATATTTCCAGGAATAGGATCATTTGCATGTGCATTGTCTCAAAGCACAAAAAAAGTCCACCATGTTATATAGCAACATCACCACATACCTAACTCTGTAAACACCTACCTGATGGGGCAGTCATTGTGCCAGGACAAATGTGAAATGGAATGCATTCAGATAAAATGTTAAGAACCCATAATTTAAACAATATGAGGGTATTAATAACTTTCATTGTTAGTTTACTGTGTGTTATGTGCTGTGCTGTGTGCTTAATCCGTCTAGGGTTCCATAATATACAGTAAATGTTTTAGCACCCCTTTGTATATTTAATGTAAAGTTCTTTGTCGAAATGTATACAAAACAAAAGCATAATACAAAGCAAAGGCTTGCCAGTTTCCCCTATGCAAGGCTTTCTGTAGTAAAAATAAGGAAGTTTCAGTTTTGCCAGAAAAATGAAAGCATATGTGTCAATAGTCAGCTATAGAAATATGTAGTAGAGAAAAGGTGGATCCTGAAACTAAAAAAAATAATAAATAAAGGTACTTTCTTGGAGAGGTTTTAAATAAAAATAGGCAAAGGGCTCAAGGGTTATATTGTCTGTCGTATATTGATACTTTTGGCTTTTCTGCACCCTTTGATTATGTGCTAAGTAAAATAAATGACTTTCATTACAGATAAATGACAATTCTGTAATTCTTTTGGAAATATCATTATGTTGCATTAAATTTCCTGGGAAAAGAATTTTGTTTTTTGAAATTATTGTCTGGTAATGCAATGAGTGTCTGGCTGTGGTCTTTTCACAGCAGTGGATAAATGTTTAAGGTGTAGAAAAAAGTTTTTATCTGGTCAGTAGATAGCTGACAATGCAAAAACACTTAGGGCTTTGGCATCATACACTAGTATGTATGTCTTTAGCTTTATACTAATCAATCAAATCATTACAGGACCCCACAGAATGTACACTTTAAAAACAGAAAATGAATTTAATGATATAGTGAACTTCCATCCATCCATTATCTAACCCGCTATATCCTAACTTAATTCTGCATATTTGCTCATTTCAAATATATTATGAATTTTTCACATTGCTCTTAAAACTAACCAAATTCATATAAATTATGTTAGTCATTGTATGTGATATCTCAGTAAAATATAAAGTATATATATATTTATAAACATTGAAACAGGTAGTTCAAACAAATGTTTACATTGATAGAATTATAAGCACAGCTCAGCTCAGGGCAGCGAAGGAGCAGTACAGAAGAAAACTGGAGCAAAAGTTGCAGAATAACAGCATGAAGGAAGTGTGGGATGAGATGAAGATCATCACTGGCTGCAGCTCGAAGTGGGGTGCCTCCATCGAGAGAGAAAGGGAGAAAGAAAACCTGATGAACAACTTCAACAGGTTTGACCACCCTAACCCACTTTCACCTCAGAGTACTGCATCCTCCACCCATCCTTCTGCTGATACCAGCATAGGACAGTTTCCCCCCCACCCACAATTACAGCAGCCCAGGTAAGCAGAGAGCTGAAGAGACTTTGTGCCAGCAAAGCAGTAGGTCCAGATGGAGTATCGCCACGACTGCTGAAGGCCTGTGCGTTGGAGCTGGGGAGTCCTGTACAGCGCATCTTCAACCTGAGCCTGGAACAGGGGAAAGTCCCAAGGCTTTGGAAAACATCTTGCACCACCCCAGTCCCAAAGGTATCATGTCCTGGTGAGCTGAATGACTTCAGGCCTGTTGCCAGTGGCGTAGCTAGGGGGGGCAAGGGGGGACATCTGTCCCCGGGTGCTGCATCCAGGGGCCGCCAAATTGATGTTATGAAATTTTAGAATGAAATGTTTTCCATTCTTAAATGCACTAAAAAGTAAATAAAAAACTTTCACATACTCAGTCCATCACACCATCAGTATGAGGATATCTTTTTCCTATGTTTTTTGTCTCTTTCTGATTTAAAAGCACGTATTAGTTCTATATACCCAACAGACAATAATTTATCCCCTCCACTACTCTAACATGCTTGACTCCCACTCAGAAACATTTTTGACGTTATTAAACAGGTCGCGCGACTGACATGAGGCATTAGTGTATCATTGTCTAAGTTGTTGCAAACGCCATTTCTGTGTGCCAAGTGATTTGTGTTTATGTGTTTGATAGAAAATTGATTGGGCTGTGGTGAAGTATTCTAGTAGATGGCTGCAAAAGTCTAGACGTTTCACCATCATATTTACGTACGAATAAATTGTAAGTAATGCAGTTTTTATAAATATATAATTATTTTGCTTTATAATTTGAAATATACTTTCTTTAAAATCATTTTTAAATGCGGAAAACGAATTTTTTCTTACAAAAACTAATGACGGATTTAGATTTTAAAGAACACAAGGCAGCGTTATTATTTTCGGAGACTTATATGACATTTTTTTCTTAAAATACTATTATTTTAAATACATTTTTAAAAATTTTCTTTCCCTTCCCTAATGCATTTTGGCAAACAGGAGGGGGCTACGCCTCTGCCTGTCGCCCTGACGTCACATGTGATGAAGACCATGGAGCGGCTGCTGCTTCACCACCTGAGGCCACAGGTCCGCCACGCCCTTGACCCTCTGTAGTTCGCATACCAGGAGAAGGTGGGAGCGGAGGATGCCATCATCTACATGCTACACCGATCCCTCTCCCGCTTGGACAGAGGTAGTGGTGCAGTAAGAATTATGTTTCTGGACTTCTCTAGCACCTTTAACACCATCCAACCTCTGCTCCTTAGGGCAAGCTGACAGAGATGGGAGTAGATTCATACCTGGTGGCATGGATCATGAACGTTCTTACAGACAGACCTCAGTATGTGTGTCTCGGGAACTGCAGGTCTGACATTGTGGTCAGCAGCACAGGAGCGCCGCAGGGACTGTGGTTTCTCCGGTCCTGTTCAGCCTATATACATTGGACTTCCAATACAACTCAGAGTCCTGCCACGGGCAAAAGTTTGCTGATGACACTGCTATTGTGGGGGTAACATTTATTCAGAGTCTGCCTTTATGACACTAAGCTATGCAATATTGCTGCTGTATGGTGAGTTTATGAATCATGTACAACAAATAAAAATAAAAGTATGACCCTAAACACTTCAAAAAGGATGTACTGTAGCTGCCGAATTTAGGTATTGTCTAAAGAAATCTCACAGTCCAAAAGTTCGTTTTGAAAATATTTAGTGAAAGTTAAAAGCAAATAATCCACACAAGAATAAAAGAAAAATAGTTACACACGTAGAATAGGCAAAAAAAGGGAAAAAATGTATCTTGTCTTAAACTTAGCTTTTCTTGAGAAACTTTAGTTATTTCTGTACTTAAAAGTTCTTTACTTCTTGTTCTCTACTTAAAGATTCTTAAATTCTTATATACATAAAGATTATTAGCTTCTTCTTCTGTATGCTTTAAGCATACGGCACAGCACATGAATTAAGTACTGTTTTCTTACATATTTACTTCACACACTCAAAAGGCCCATAAGCCGATTGGCACATAGGCATGTGCCCAGGCACGGTTTAAAACCATATGCCTTCCATTCCTTACTCAAGGCAAGGCTGTCACTAACTGAAGATTATTGTTCACTCGAAGCTGTTAGAAAATGACAGAAAAAAACAATACAATTCTATTTATGGGGATTATGGGAACCTCTCATAGATTATGCATTGTCATCTAGTAAAATATTCATGAATCTTATAGAACTAGGAAAATGGCTCTTACATGTACATCTAAAATAACAACAAGGGAGAGAGGACCCAGGAAACTCTGAAATTTTAAGAAATTAATAAATTAAATTTTAAAAATCAACAGTTCAATAATATCCCAAATTTCTCAAATGAGCTCTGGACTAAAAAAGTAATTAATCCAATTAGAATGATTACAAAATGATTTAAAAAATATATATATATAAAAGAAAACAGCAAAAATAGTGACATTGAGAAACACAAAATAATCAACATTAAATAACACACAGACAAACTAAAGGGAGGATGCCCTGATGTAACCATAATTTGTGTGCTGCAAAATGTTGTTGGGGTTTGTGACCTGAGACAAATATGTTTTTTTCAGGTGTCTTTTGTTGTAAAAGTCCTGCATGGATGGAATGATGATTTGTTGAGAAAGTGATGATATTTTTTACAGTAATATTGATGAGTATTTTGAAACATTTGATCTATATGTGAATTATTTAATACTGGTCTTGTTACTTGTCAAAGGCAGGTATTAGTGTGTGTGTGATTACTATAAGGGAGGAAATAAAAGAAGGGATTCTGTTTTTTGTAAATATACTTTTCTTCAATGCTGTCAATAAAAATTCACTGATTTTCTTTTTTTTATTAATTTTATTACAATCCATACAAAGCAATCAAGTTTTTACAAAAAGAAAAATTAAGTTAAGAACAGATCGATCCCCACCCCTGATAGAGAGAGCAAGCCAAACGGCATTAAATTTAAGGCTTGTAAACATACCTAAATTAGTAAATTCTCTATGCTTTATGAACTCATTTTAAAATATTACTGATTAGATCCTGCCATGTTTTGAAAAAAGTCTGTACGGATCCTCTAACTGAGTATTTGATTTTTTCCAATTTCAAATAATATAACACATCGGTTTCCCACTGACTTAAAAGAGGAGAGTTTGGGTTCTTCCAGTTTATCAGAATAAGTCTGCATGCCAAAAGTGTAGTGAATGCAATCATAATTTGTTTGTCTTTCTCCACTTTAAGCCCCTCTGGAAGAACCCCAAACACAGCTGTTAATGGGTTAGGAGGGATTGTGAGTCCAAGGCTGTCTGAAAGGTAATTAAAAATGTTTGTCCAGAATAATGTTAATTTGGTACAGGCCCAGAACATGTGACCTAGTGAGGCTGGGACTTGGTTGCAACATTCGCTGGTTGGATCATGCCCTGCAAACATTTTGGAGAGTTTTAGTCGAGACAGATGTGCTTGATATATAATTTTAAGTTGTATAATTGTATGCTTTGCGCATATGGAGCTCAAGTGAATTCTCTGCATTGCTACTTTCCACTCCTTTTCTGATATATTAATTGAGAGATCTTTTTCCCAGTGTCCTCTTGGATCTTTGAAAGGGAGGGATTGTAAAATGATTTTATATATTGTAGAGATGGAGTCTAAGTCCTTGAGATTGAGCAATATTTTTTCCAGCATGGATGAGGGTGCAAGATGAGGAAAATCTGGAAGGTTCTGTTTAACAAAGCTCCTGATTTGAAGATAGTGAAAGAAATGTGTAGCTGGAATGTTAAATTTGGAATGTAATTCACTGATTTTCACTTTTACTTTTTGGTCTGTGTCTCACTCTCTCGATCATTGATCATCTCGGTCATGAACTTCAAAGTCGTGCCAGGGCTGGGCTGGCAAGGGGCACCAGAGGTGTCAAAAATAAAGGCACATAGCATGTTCCCATTTTTCAGTAGTAAGGGCATAACCCAAGCTGACATTCATTATTGTCAATGTTGGAGATGTATTCCACTTGTCATATTAGGAAAACTAGTGTAGGTTCTACTGTGATGTCCTTAATAATGGAAGGATGGATGTTATGGATGTTATGAAGCTCGACTAATCACTTCTTTAACAGAAGGCAATCGCATTGTCCCTTGGTGGTAAACTGTTTGCAGCTGATGGTGATGTGCAGATTGCTGAGATATTCTGACTACAGTTCTTTGACACCTCATTCTTTTTGGAGGAGATGGATTACTTGATGTCATGGCAGAACAGATACCTGGTCATTTTTGGAGTATACATAGAAAAGTAGTACTTGCCTAAGTGTGTGATTTCTTTATCTGTACTTAAAAGTATACATTTATGGCATTAACACAAAATCTGCATTTTAACATTTTTCACAGTCCTCTACCTTACAAATTTTCATATGAAGTAAAAGTACATATTCTTTAAAGTGAGAAAAAAACACTACATATACATTTCTTCAATGTATAAAACAAGGTGTCTTTACCAAACATATCAATTTGTTGAATTCAACAAAAATTGGGAACACATATAAAGGCATAAATGGTGAAGGATATTTCCTTAAAAAAATGTGACCTCAACAGTTCTCCTGTACTGAAATACAATTGGTCATAATTAAAGAAAAATAATGCTAATGTCTTCAGAAATTCAAATACTTTATTTAAATATTTATTTAAAAAAATATTTATTTTTATATAATATAATCTTCCACTCAAAGCTGTTTAACTCTTATTAGGTGCCTCAGGGTACATGTGCGCATCCCTAAAAAGCAACATAGACCAAGGTGAAAATTATCATTAAAAGCCAGCCCTCGAGATGTGGCAAATTAACATGTCTGTTCCCATTTTCCCACACAAAAACTCTTTACCATCTTGTGTTAATACTAATTTATTGTCAGTTAATTATCCCCATTTTTAGAACTCTCAGCATGTATAACTCAATAACAACTCATAAGGTTGAAGAGTTTGAAACTCTAGTAGGTTTGTTATACTAGTATTGTTTCTAAATTATACTTTCAGTTACAGATTAAGTAGTGTGGTCAATCCCTAATGTCTGTTTCATGGATGCTTCCTTCTTCTCATTGTTTCACATGTTCATTTTTCCACAAACTGTATGTTAGTTTTGCTTTGGGGAAAAGAGGTTGGGGAAGGTAGTGAGGACAGCTCAATGAGTTACATGTTAGGGAATGGAATAAGAAGGCCATTTTAACCTGGGGAGTAATAAAAAAAATCATCCCTCTTTTCCACAGTACTTACACTGATACCCTTTAGACTGTTGCTAACCTAATGGGTGTCTTATGGAAAGTGAAACTCCTGAATTCCACTTTCTGCAGATTATGTTACTGTAACTTATTAGGCTGACACAGCACTTATGTAACAGGCCATACCAACATTCAGCATATTCTAAATTGGGCAGAAGCTTTTTATATTTTGGTACTATGTATTTATTGTTGACAGAACATGCAATAACAAAATTATTCTCATTAATGTTAATATCCCCTTGGCTTCTGAAACCTATTTTGGAATGAAATCACAAACTGCCACTTGATTTCTTCATATTAGTTATTATGAGATCAACAAAAGCTAGTCCTTTCACCATATAATATCCCCAATTCAAGGAATCTTCTTGGTTTTATTTTTTTTCCACAATTTTCAATTACAATTTGAGTATTTTATTATTTCCAAATGCCATATTTTCTTTCAAATGCATTATCAGATCATGAGATTATTTTAAACCATAAAAACTATGAACGTCAATTTCTCTTTTTCCTTGCTGTGCTCGCATGCTGCAGAATTTACATTCAGTATCGATATTCAATATTCAGATCTTCTTGTACTCTTTGGATGCATTAAAGGAACTGAGTAGAAACTACATTTTCCTTCATGTTACATAATGTGTTTTAAAAGCTGAAGAATATCAATTATCACAACATGAAACTAGCTGCACTTGAAAGATTATACAGTAGTTATTGTAATGTGTAGCTCAAAACTGAAAACATAGTAGTGACAGCAGAACAATGGGACAGAATTTGTTGTTCATCACACTAAAGCTAAATGCAACCATTTGGATATTAAAACTAGCAAATTATTACCAAGTCAGTTAAGGAAAATAAAATAATTTCTTACATTCCATGACAGAACCCTTGCATAGACCATAGTAAAATTCATTTGGAATCTCAGATTTTTATGCAAAGTTAGTCTCAAAGAAACTCCTATATGAAACAAATGAGATTTACAACATAACTCATCCAGTTCTTATTTAGAGAAACACACAACAAAAGTGTCCTCACTCAGTGTGTCTATTCAATATTTTCCACAAGCTCTGGGTGTAAGAGATCTGCAATCACAGAGCATTACCTCAATTTCATTTTCCATGGTATAGTATTATACACAAATAACATTGTATTATTTTTAAATACACCAGCTGATTAAGACTGCACCAGCAGAAATTCCCATGGCACTGAAATTATTTCAAAGGTAATACTATATTTCATGTTACCAAATTATCACAATTTCCTTTAAATTAGACATGTAAATGAACTACAGTATATCAAAACACTGCTACATACCGGTCACACACTAAGAAATAAATATCCTATCTTTTTCTAATGCAAAAAGTATTTATAGCAATTACTGATTACTGCTAGGTATTAATATTAATGATAAATAGATACTGGCAAATTTTAAAGAAGTTAAATTCTCACAGGCTGAACTTGACAGCCTTTACTGCATCTTGATAGACTATCAAAATGAACACTTTAAGCTCATTAGATCCATGCCCCCAATTTAGACCATTAGAGCAAGTTTGAAAAAAAGAGACCAACTTAACAATCCTACCGGCCACTACCATTAAGTTGAGTTTTCAAAATCTCTGACTTACCACTCTCTACCACCCTGAGTGGTACAGGTGGCACTTTCTGAAATGTTTGTGAAATCTAGCTCTTAAATAGTGTTCTTGTTGAGGAGCCTAATTTAAAGTATCAACTGGGATCCGTTATACTAATTCGTAATTCATAATTTAAAAAAAAACTTCAGTCTTGTCACTTCTTAATCTCTGTTTGCTTAAACCGAATATTTTCAATCCCTTTGGTCTTTTCTCATACCTCCTAACTCATAGTCCTGAGATCAGCCTGGTCATTCTCTCTGGACTTTCCCTAGTGTTGACAGGTCTTTATTGTAATATGGATGCCTTACCTGTGTGTTGTTTAGGTTAAGCTTAATTTCCCTTGATTTGTGCTCCACACATCATGCTATATAACCTAACAATCCATTAGCCTTCTTAATGGATATTGAAGACTGTCTAGATGTAGACACTGATCAGACTATCTCGACTCTGAGGTCTGTCTCATAAGTAGTACTTTCAACTTTAGAAACTCCCACAATGCATTCAAATTTAATATTGTACTTTCACATTCAATACATTAGATTTACTTACATTAAATTTGACCCACCACAAACATATCCACCCCTTTATTCTGTCTTTGTTCTTGACAAATTCCAGATTATCTGCCATTCTACGTAGTTTCATGTCATCTGCAAAGTTAACCATCTTATGTAATGGGTCAAAATAAAGCTGGAAGTCTAGCATTGTGTGAAATGGGAAAACACAAAAATATAGCTGCAAAACTCAAGTACGTCTATGTTTTACAAACTGATCAGAAGACTGTTACACTTTTGTTTTTGAGCCACTAATATTTGGCTCAATCACTATTTCCTCTGTTTAACATGATATGAGTTCAGATTTAACTAAATGTATAGATTTCTCAGCCCTACTATTTACTCTAAGAACTTTCTTTTCCTGCCATATCTCAAAGCTGTCAAAGTTAGTATGGCTGACTTCCTTAAATGAGTGTGGGTGTATTGGAGAAAATTATGTACTTGTGATCTGTCTGTTCTTCTGCTTATTGGAACATTGAATGAATCAATCAATCAATTGGTCAACCAATGAAATTGTTTCAGCAAAGTGGATAATTAATGGTTATGAGACTGATTGATAAAATTTCTATGGACCTATGCAAACCAGGACTAATGTCATATATATAGTCTTATTACAGTACTGGGACATACTTTCATAGCTATCTGTGAAACATAGAAAAACATATCTGAGCAAGGTAGAATTTATTGTACTATTATATGAAATATAACAATTAAATTACAATATATAATATAATCACTCCTTAACTAAAATTAGAAAGAAAGCAGGTAGTATGGTTTTACATCAATGTTGTAGTTCTGGTATTGGTTTTATAAGGAAGCAATTAAAGACAAGATGAACACACCTTTTCAATTGCCAACTTTTCCTTATAGGTTGCCTTATAGTGTATTACTGTATACATATAACATTTTATCATTGAATAATATAGATTACAAACTTGTGAACCAGACATAAACAACTCATAATGTCTGCAGTAAAAAGGCAAGTCAGACAAAGTCAGTTGTACACACAAGATTCAGAATCTCAAGGCAAGGCAGTTGTATTTTTTCAAATGGAATCCCAGGAATCTGATGCAGAAATTCAAGCTTTGATGTTCTCTGTTTCCAGAATTTGAATGCACTGTGACATATGTTGACAGCAGGGTAAATACATTTGAATTTCTATTCTCAAACCTAATTGCAAAAAATTATTTTAAAAAAAATGCAATACAGACAACCATTCTTGATGGCAGATACTTTTTTTGAGTGGTGAAAGAAACCTACCATTATAATAGATCATTTTTTCATTTCATCCTCAAAACCTACAATATAACCTGACTTATAATATGCCATTCATAGAAAAGGTAAAATTACCAAAGTGAAGCATATGGAGGAATTAAAACTTTAATATTGTTGTCAACCATATTTCTACTTAAACATTAAGGAATGAGGCCCTTCATTTGAATAGGTCCTTATTTGGAACTTAGTGTGCTTACAACCTTACTGCCCCAAACATGTGTTTTGGGTTAATAGGTGATTGTAAATGACTTTAGTTCTCAGCTAGCATGACCTTATTTAAAGAACATTAGGCTCACAACAATAAATAAAAATGGACTTATTGCCAGTCTATCATAAAGTGGACACATTTACATTGGCCCAGTTAAGAACTGATAATTAACCTAAGATTAACATCTTGGGATGTGGGAGGAAATCTAAAGTACTATTACAAATCCCACACAAACACCATACAGATAGTGAGTGGGCTGAAATTTGTGCACCAATTTGTCACCTCAGTTACATTTCATTAGTTGATCATAATGTAAATGTAAGCTAAAACTGCTAACTTTAATGAAAATATATATTTACTATAGGGGACCCATCTGCAGACTACAGACTACTCAAGGAAATGTTAGCTAGGGCAACAATGAAATCTTTGCATATCAGTTACATAGGAAGGAAACTACCAATGTTGGCTCAAAAATAAATTCTTCAGAAGACCAAACAGCTATTATACCATTAACTATTATAATATGCAACCCTTTCTTAATATACTTCGTATATTATCAATAATATTTCTTGTGAAACTGACACACCACTTTTCAAAATTCCAAATGTTAATTACAACACAACAGACATTAAGGTTTTGAGATGTTGCAGTTACAACTAAATGAACACAAAGCTATACACCACCTGCCCAATTGATTACGTGACAGAACTTTATATAGCATTTCTGATGAAACTAGTATTATTAATTAAAAAAACTGCTTCCTTAAATGTCCCAAATCTCCATATATGATTTCCACAAAATAAACAATTCTTTTTAATTGAGAATTTGACAACTCCATTCAGTTAGTCATTAATAGTTTTTTCTCTCAATTTTTTTCATATGAGCAGACAGAGGGTATATGTTTTTTTGCAGTTACAGATATTTATTTACAGAGATAACCTCTGTCACCTGCTTCACTGATGTACACTTCATCACTGTCAAAGGCTCCAGTGATGTTCATGTTTCTGTTACCGGGCACTTAATTAGAAAAACACAAAATAATGTATATCATTTTTTTGTGATCACTAGAGTGCTAATTTAATTCATTCACTGGCAGAAGTTAAGTATTATAAATGTTATCGTAACCAGTATTGGCATGGTGGCACTGTGGGTAGTGCCGCTGCCTCGCAGTAGGAGACCCGGTTCGCTTCCCAGGTCCTCTCTGCGTGGAGTTTGCATGTTCTCCCCGTGTCTGCATGGGTTTCCTCTGGGTGCTCCAGTTTCCTCCCACAGTCCAAAGACATGCAAGTTAGGTGCATTGGCGATCCTAAACTGTCCCTAGTGTGTGCTTGGTGTGTGTGCTTGGTGTGTGTGCGTATGTGTGTGTGCGCCCTGTGGTGGGCTGACACCCTGCCCGGAGTTTGTTTCCTGCCTTGCGCCCAGTGTTGGCTGGGATTGGCTCCAGCAGACCCCCGGGACCCTGTAGTTTGGATATAGCGGGTTGGATAATGAATGGATGGATAACAAGTATTTTTATGTACCTGAAGAGCCAAGCAAAATGACACCTTTTATTGGCTAACTAAAAAGATTACAATATGCAAGCTTTCGAGGCAACTCAGGCCTCTTCTTCAGGCAAGATGTAATACAGAAACTGAAGTTTCCTGTGTTTATATCCACACACTAGGACAAGAAACAACAATGGTAAATCTTTAAAGGAAAAATCTTAAATGTAAAAAATTAATAGGTTCACTCAGGCTAAGATTAATTTAACAAGAGAGAGAAAAACGATGTATGGTCAAGAGATTTTTGGATAAGATAACTGTCCAACAAAGTCCTTTGAAGTCTGTGATGAGTTTTTCAAAACAATATGGGTCTGTAGACAGGTTATCTGTGTCAGTCTGAGAGATGCAAACAGTCCTCATACCTGGCCATAAAACTCTTGTCTCTATTCAAGCCATGCTGTAATGTATTAAATTTTAGCATGAGCTTAACTTCCCATTCTTTTCTCTCTTGCTGTGTTTTGAAGTTGCCCATAAGCACTGTGACTTTAAAGTCCCTCTCACAGTGTCCATGGCTGTTAAAGTGGGCCGCTACAGGAACATCTGTGTTGCCATGTTTAATGTGGAATCTGTGCAAATTCATTCTCTGACGGAGTGTTTGTCCAGTTTCTCCCACATAGAGTGCAGTGTCAGGA
>JANRMT010062817.1:51756264-51829469 GCA_026402145.1 Polypterus bichir lapradei
GCATATATATATATATATATATATATATATATATATAGTGGAATGTGGCCCGGACACAGACAGGCGGACAAAAGTTTATCACCCAACACACCCATTTATTATTTACAATATTTACAGTTTAGTTAGTGCACAACCCAGTGCCTCCAGCACCGATCCCCCAAAGTCCAGGCCTCACTCTCCAGTGCCTTCCTTCTGGTCGCCTCCGTCCTCTCCCACCTGACTCTTGCCCCCAAACGAAGGGAGACGGCCCCTTTTATAGTAGCCCGGATGGGCTCCAGCTGTTCTCCGACACTTCTCCGCGGACACTCCCCTGTGTGGCAGAAGTGCCGGCTGCACACCCGGAAGCCCTCCGGGTGTCCCCAGTCTTCTTCCCTTCAGCACTTCCTGGTGTGGTGGAAGTGCTGAGGTCTAGGGTTCTTCAGGCACCGGGGCTCCCCCTGGCAGTGGCCACGGGACCCTACAGGGTTGAGCTTTCAAGCTCTGCACCCGTGGTCCCCAGTGCAACCAGGGTGGTCGCCCCCTCGTGGTCTGGAGGAGGCGCAAGCCCTCCTCCGGTCCTCATAGGCGTCCCGGCTCGGTACCACCCCTGCCGCGTTCCACACTGCCCCACCACCAGTGAAGACTCGTCGGTCTGAGTGACACAACCCGTGAGGGCAGTTCATCCTTGGAATGGGTCCTACTACGTATCCAGGGTCCAAGACGCCCTTTTGGTCTGCGCCGCTCTCGCCTCCATAGTCCCCGCAGCCGTGGTGCTGCCCCATTACCGGTGGAGAGTCCTCCCGTAAAGCAGCCCGTGCCAGGAGGGCAGGTCCCCAACGAGGGAGGTCCTACTGCGCATCGGGGCTCCGGTCCTGCAAAGAAAGGAAAATGAGGGCCAGAAGCACTGCCTGGACACCAGCACCAGGCGTCCCTTCGATTTATGTATGGGCAGCGCTCTCCACCCTACTGGCACCCCGCGACTTGCCTGTTTGGCACCTCCTCTGTGGGTTCCAAGCCTGTCCGTTCGCCACTAACGGGTCCGCTCTCACAGTTGGCTCCTCCACCTGTCCTGGGGTTTCCCTCTGCCTCCGCAGTGGACGGCCCTTCCTTGGACGTGTGCACCCAGCAACACGTCCCTTCCTATCGGAGGAACCGTCATTCACCCCTCGATTCCTCCTTTTCCTCTTGGACGCATTGACGGTCTGGGTCTGAGCATGGCAAACGCTCAAATCCAATCCCGTCTGCGTCCCTACAGAGCGACGGGAGACTGCTGAGGGCTTGGAGCGCAGGGGGCTAGGACCCAGGGCACTCATCAGCCCTTGTCCTGCCAGTCCCTGTGATCTCTCCCTCCTCGCCTCGCGCACAGCCTGCACCGCCATGTCCGTTGTCGGAGGACCGCCTACTCGATGCCGGTCATTCGTATCACGGCCAATTTCAGTGGATTCTCCGTTATGCTGTACGGGGACGGCTGTACTCACCTTCCCCGCCGTACTCCTCCGACCAAAGGTTCCAGCGTTGTGCCGTTCCTCCACAGCATGCAGCATCTGTGATGACGCGACCGCCTTCCCCTTCAGCTTCTGCAACTCCGCACAGACAGCACCCAGCACCTGTGACAAAGGCGGCTTTATGGGCCGAAGGCACTCCTCCGGGTGGCGCAGAGCCAAGGGCAAGGACAGGAAGACAGCCGACGGTGAGCTTACCTGTCCATCAGCAACATACGTCAACTGCCTCCTGTGGGCCTTTCCCTCTGGTCCAATCGGGTCTCTCTCTGGCACGAGACGGACATTCCTTGGTCCCGCCTCCATCCAATCATCGGCGGGCACACAAGACACACCGCCCAATCCCGTGCCTGTCACAGGGCGGGTCTTCAGGTCCGAGGCCATTTTGCCTCTTTTCCTACTGGTGCAGCGACATGCTGGCTCTTCCAGTTGCAGCATCTCCTCGGCAGTTCCCGCAGCTGCTGCCTTTGCGTCGACGAATGCCCGCGGATTGGCATGCCGCTGCTCCTGACGCGGATCCAGGCAGCCCCTGCCTGAAAGATAAGCCGTAAGTCCGACCCCACAGGGCCGACCGTCGTCGGGCAGGGTACTCGCCACCAAGGTCCCATCTCTCCTAGGCGCCTGCCTTGGCACGGCCTTCCTTGCTGCGATGCTGTCCCGGACGTCCTCAGCAACAGCACGCTGGCTGGAGCCCGCTGCATTGCAATGTCCATTGTTATTTCCCCGCACCAGGGGAATATGGCCCTTTTGTGGACCAGTGGCGGTCCATGGGGAGAATTGCTCCCGCGGGGTTGTGCACGCGCCACTCCTGCTGCGTGTGTGTGGGTTCCGCTGCTTTGAACTGCAGGTCCCAGCCTTGAACCAGGCAGAGCATCCTGCCGACTACGCCACTGTGGAACGTGGCCCGGACACAGACAGGTGGACAACGGTTTATCACCCAACACGCCCATTTATTGTTTACAATATTTACAGTTTAGTTAGTACACAACCCAGTGCTTCCAGCACCAATCCCCCAAAGTCCAGGCCTCACTCTCCAGTGCCTTCCTTCTGGCCGCCTCCACTCCTCTCTCTGAGCTCCGTCCTCTTCCACCCGACTCTTGCCCCCGAACGAAGGGAGGCGGCCCCTTTTATAGCAGCCCGGATGGGCTCCAACTGCTCTCCAAAACTCCTCCGCGGACACTCCCCTGTGTGGTGGAAGTGCCGGCTGGGCACCCAGAAGCCCCTCCGGGTGTCCCCAGTCTTCTTCCCCCCAGCACTTCCTGGTGTGGCGGAAGTGCTGAGGTCCAGGGTTCTTCAGGCACCGGGGCACCCCCTGGAGGTGGCCACGGGCCCCTATAGGGTTGAGCTTCCAAGCTCTGCACCTGTGGTCCCCAGTGCAACCAGGGCGGTCGCCCCCTCGTGGTCTGGAGGAGGCGCAAGCCCTCCTCCGGTCCTCCTGGGTATCCCGGCTGGGTACCACCCCCAGCCGCGTGCCACAATATATATAATGTGTGGTGTGTGTGTGTGTGAGCATAATGTCTGGTGTTATATTGTCTTTTTTTAACAATCAAATTAATAAAGCATCATCCTCAAGTATATTACTTACGTATTTAATGAGCTAATATGTAATTATCATGGAATGCATGGTATTGGTTATCTGTTTCTCTTGTGGTCAGTAAATTGAATTCTTTTAGTAAAGCCAGTCACTTTTTTGTACTGATCACCAGTGGGTTGCCTTTATATTCATTACTTATTTGGGAGATTTAATGTGTTGTTCTTATGCTTTATAGTTTCTTCTTGTGTTAATAAAAATAAGATATTCTGGTAGATGTATCTATTTAAATTCATTTAAAAAAACATGGTTTTCTTCAATATAAAATTCAATTGTGGATTAATTCACCAAATTTTATTTAAAAGACTGACCCTCTGGACAATTGAAGAATGATCAGAAATACCAATGGCACCTTAACTGCAAGATTTTATAAATGATAACAAACTATTTTGAATAAAGCATTAAACAGTAAATAATAAGCATGCACCAAAGCAAAAAATACTATCTTTAATATAATTTTATACTTTAAGAAATGAAAAAAATATCAAGGCTGTTTCAGATACCAAGGTAGGATATATTAGATATTACAATTTCTACCCATAAAAGTTAGAATTGTACATTTTAAAAGCTGAACAAAAAGTATAAATTATTGTATCCTAATGCTCTTTGACTTTAAAAAAATGTTTCAATCATTTCTTTGCTTAATTTTTTTTACAAATTATTCATTTGTCTTACAACTTTGAACAGCACCTTTGACATTTCTAAAGCCACTACCCTATTTTGTTTCTTTCTTACTTTCAGTGTTTCTGACTCTAATAATCTAACAATCTTCTTTTTTATCCTCCTTTTTATACACCTTCCCACTTCCTAAATTTAGTTTTTACTGTTTTAGGCCAAAATCTTGTTTTATAACCCACATAACCCACTCTCTGTTCATTTTCTTCTTCTCTACCATCTCTACATACCCTTGTGACTTTTGTTTTCTGTAGATTGATCTTCATATCATAATTTGTATCTGTAGCACTAACTGTCTTTATCAGCCAGCTCCTGCTCTTTCTTTTCCTAAACAATTTTTTATCATTATTCACTGTTTCTGCCAATATCAATAACAACAAGCAGAAAAGCTTATCTATGAATGTTATAATTCAGTATTAAGACTTCTGTCTCAGTGGTCCCACGAAATTCATTTGTTATACCAGTTAATGTCTTTAGTATTTTCAAACATTGTTTCAAAATCTATAAGATATTAATTCAGTTCTTCTCTGATAAAGACTGCTGCTTTCAGCTATCTCTTGTCACTTACCACCACTTTTCCTGAATCGAAATTATACTTTGCTCAAGTATATAAATTCTTTGTCTTATTTTCTAGAATCTTGAATAATTGAATTCTAGACATATTCAATTATTGTATAATCTGTAAGTGCCATTTTTTCTTTCAGAGAATCACTGTTTTTGAAAGCTCCTGGCTACTCCCCTTTTTATATTTTTTGACATAGTCCTTTATATTTTTTGTGTAAATACCTTTATTTATTCTGTCATGAATCTTCTTTCAGCTTACCTGTTTTCAAAAAAATGTTAATGCTTAGGATTTAGAAAGGTTTCTGTAACTAAAACTACAATTATCAACCATCTTTAGTAAGAAAATGAAACTGAAATTTAGCACAGTAATTACAGTTTGGCTGTAAATCACAGCAACTTTTAAATCCAAGGGAAAATTACATTCTGTAAAGATTAATTATAACCTAAGATTTCTCAGACTCACTTAATCCAATTCTGGGTTGTTTGGCCAGAGTTTATTCTGTAAGGATTTGTAAGGCAGGAACCATCCCTCGGTGGGGTGGCTCATCTTTTGCTGGACTGCATCCACACAAACTTGTCAGACCTGAAAATTAGCTTATTGTGCATGTTTATCATCAATGGAGGAAAAACCAAAGAATCCACTGGAAAAACTCACATACAGTAAATACAGGAATAATGCACTAGCTCCGTGAGACAGTAGTGCTATTGCATCACTATGCTACGAGATAAATTTTTTTCTAGGCCTTCTGTTTGATTAAAAAATGTAACTGCGATTAATCACACAATTAAAATTTTTAATCGAAATTAACTGCATGTTGATCGCAATTTATCATATTTCCTTCACACGTATACATTTTTTCTATTGTCATACACGTGCGATTGGGAGGCAGCTAAAAGGCCTAAATATTAGTAGTTCCACTCCAGACAAGGGGGTGGTGGGCTGCACTGATTTTCTCTCTCAATCCTCTGCAGACCATCCAAGGGGAAATCCTGCTCGCTTCCAGTGCCTATGATGACGTCATTTCTGGTCCCTGATGACATCACTTTCAGTTTCGGTCCTGATGACGTCTCTTCCTGTCTCGGCCTTTAAAGCCGCCATATTTTCATCCTAAAATCAGTTTTGTTTTGGACTCTGATCTGTGAACAACTCATCCATTTACCCATTTGCAGCCAGAGCATAATATACGGGTGGCTGCCCCAAACATTTTTGATGTCTCCGGCTCATTCATATGACACTATAAACAGAACACTCAGTGATTCATGTCTAAAATAAAACATTTTTAATGATGCATATTAATGCCTATTCATATTAAACTGTTTCATTTAGATTATTGAACAGATTTGTGTAAAAGAAATAATGCCCAACAAATACCAAACCCTGGGAGTTGCTATAATATTTGGGAAGACCAACACATATGGTTTGAACTGCTATGCTGCAAGACAACATAAAAAATTTTAAACAACAGAAACGTAAGATCATGGTTCAACTTTTGACACAATCAGCACTAGTATAGCTCAGGTTGTGCTTAACTATGTGATCCACACAAGTCAACTCTGCAACTGTTACCTGGACAGGAGGAGCCATTGATTAGATTGGATATGTGTATAGATTAGATTTTTAAATAGCAAATGGTAGGCTGAAAACAACCTCGAAATATGTGTCTGGTAGGTTTATTTATTTAGATGTTTTAAACTGCACATTGTCATTGAATGTATCATTTATGATTTATAAAATGAGTCTAACTATATTAAATATAACTGTAACTAAATAAGTCTTCATCTTCAGCCAAATGGATGGAAATATTAGCATGATCAATTTGTTCTGATTATTGCCTAGTTTTACTGGTTCCAGCATAATATACACTAATGTAGGTTATAATACAGGTTACAGTAGGTAACATACAATTAATTAAACGAAAACAACATACCATGTCTGCTTTGGGGAAAGTGTGAGTGGGGTATCAGGAATCAAGCGATTCCATTCTGTGTCATCTCCTCTTTAGCTGCTCAGAAGTGGGGAAGACCTGCACTGTACTATTTTAGGTGAGATATCCCTCTTTGGGTGATCGAAAAAGCTTGACTGCAAGTGCATTCATAGCCAGGGATAGGACTGACCCACTACTATTCTGTCTCCCAGTCAGACGTGTACCTCTTTCATGGGTGGTCTTGGATTAGCAGATATCACCATACAGTAGTAATGTCTACACTACATGTCTCATCTCATTCTGGATATTCTGTTATACTAAACAACATGACTGTTTTTTGTTTTCTAATTGTCAACGTGTGAAAGCAGCATAATGTCAAGGAAGATGCTGATGCACAGTCTCACTCAACACACAGTGTTAATTCGTCTGTAATGTTAGCACAACATGAAAATGAAGCTCATTCACTCCACTTGTATAACTGGTTTGCTTGAATTATTCTCATATTTTTCTCTGTGCTTTGAAGAGCTAGTGTATATATGAAATTATGTGTATGAAAATACAGGTCAAATTGTGTCTCCTATTGATTTCATGTGGTATGGAGCATTTTATGTTCCAATACAGGATGATAAGGGATGAGTGGCTACTCTACTGGTGTGTGTCAATGAAGTTCATTATCAAGAAATAACACAGGAAAAGATCAAGAGCTGGTGATTCATTTGGCGCTGCTTCATTTAGTGTGAAGTGCGGTCAAATTGACCAGATTAAATTAACACATTTAGGAGTTGCATTAAAAAATGTAATCATAAAAATTTTTAACACATTAATCATACAGGTTAATGGCGATTAATCGGGAGCTCTGATTATTTCTGGAGATATCAACTGTGACCATTTTCATCTAATGTACTGCTTGTGAAAAAATGACAAAGTAAATTCATCTTCTAAAAATACTGCTAAATTGATTTAAACATTTTTATATCTCTAAATCAGGGATCTGCAAAGTCACACCTGGAGGGCCATAGTGGCTATAAGGTTTTATTCCATTTGTCCATCCATCCATTTTCTAAACTTGCTTCACACATCTCTGTTTTTTAAACTCTTTAAAGTTTTGTTTACCTCGAGAAAAACAATCCAAAAATGTTGAACTTTCTTGAATGGGAAAAAATGTTGTTACAGAAACATGTTAATACTAAAAGGTCAACATAAATACAGTAGAAGAGGTATATCTGGTGTTGACAACGCACAGCTTGATGTCGCAATCAGGACAGTAGAAGTGTGTTTCTTTGTGCACTTTTCTTATAATATTTTTTCTGTTCCTTGCATATGAGATAGTAGAATATCATATACCAATTGTGTTCTTGAAGGCTTAGTGACTTCTAGATTTCCCTTGACAAGAGCATTGACAGTTGCTACATTGTGAACAGTACTTTGGAGGGAACTACATTTCTTGTCCTTGCCTTGATCACAATCATTTTGTCTTTTTGCCACATACATACTGCATCCCACTGCAGCATTTCACAACTGAAGTCGCCAGTCATATCACAATGGTTTGGTCATACAGTGCTGTATATGTCACTTTCACTATCCATGTCAATGTATGATGACCAATTTACACTGTCTCCACTCTTGCTTGATTTAGCTAATGTTGCACATTCAGTTTATTCTAAAACCGACTTAACAGCTTTTTGTTTACATGCCATTATATGTTTTGGTTGAAGGCCCCACCCCAATCATGAATACAGGTAATTATGAGTTCCCATACAGTTGCAAAATGCATAAAAATATCAATAATTTTTTTGCAGCATGATGTTATTTTATGCACTGGATGCCAACAAAATACTGTCCTGAGCTTTATTCAGGCTTAACACTTTAACACCTGAGAAACACTCAGACTTAACTGTTATTGCATAGAATTCAGATGCTCAGAAGTTAAGAAGAAGAGGTAAATAGATACATGTTTAATAAAAATAATAGACATTTAAAGATATTGCAAACTGATAACATTCTTTAAATATTCTAACATATCTTTAAGTGTCAAAGAAATTGTTGCAAATGTTATCTTGGCTTGCCATAGTAAATTTAACATAAAATGGTCCTTTTTGAAATTTTATTTTATTACCGGCATTTAATTTGGAATGGTAGAAAACAAACATCTTACTAAGGAAATGTTCCATTTTTTGAATCCTCAGCCCTTTCAAAGTAATTAAATTGTGTATTCAGACGGATTCACTATTATTTAAATCTGTAAGTTTTATTTATTGTACCACAGTTTTCTAACTGCTGCTATTGATGGGTACTATATATATACGAGGTGAGACACAAAAATAACCGGACTGGGCTTGGGGCTTTCCTGGAAAACCGTCTGGAGGTCGGCCAGACGTGAATCACAGAACTATATCCCCTCATACACACCCTCTCAAACCGCCGACCGGCTAGGTATATCCTGTGAATAGCCCAGTCAGTATTTGCACAACAATTGCTACATGAGTGGCCGCGATAATGTCAGGTTAAAAAATCAAACAGCGAATGAACATCAAATTTCTCGTGAATTTTATCTTTTTCCGTAAAGCAGTTTTTGACTGACAAAAACATTCCTGTCCTCGATCGTCCTCCCTGTTCACCTGATTTAGTTCCCTGTGATTTTTACTCGTTCCTGAAAATCAAAAGTGACCTGAAGGATACACATTTTTCTTCAATGGATGAAGCGAAGATAAAAACGGGAAGCCTGTTGAAGAGCCTCAAGCAAGAAGACTTCCAGCACTGTTTCAATCAATGGAGGATATGTATGGAGCGGTGTAGAGATCGAGAGCGAGGAGTATATAGACGTTGAAAATGTTTAGAATGCTGTAATTCATCAATGCATATTTTCTTTACCAATCCAGTTATTTTTGTATCACACCTCCTATATATATATAAGACAGACAGACACTTCCAAGTCTTCAAAAGCACACATTTATTTACAAAGTTCTCACACACAGCACACGGTGCCCCTGCACCAATCACTCTCTTGAGTCCTTCTACAGGTCCTTTGCCGCCTCCACTCCTCTCCACTGAGCTCTGTCCTCTTCCTCCCGACTGCAGCTCGGAGTGGTGACTGTCAGCCTCTTTTATAGCCCACCCGGAAGTGCTGCAGGTGCATGTTGTGCTGCATTCCCACTCAGTCTGGCTCGTTAGGCAGTGCAGCTCCTCTGGCAGTGGCCACGGGTCCTTACAGGGATGAGCTTCCATGCTCAGACCCCGTGGCCCCCCAAACCAGACAGGGCAGCTGACCTCTTGTGTTCCTGGGGAGACACAGTCCCTCTCCTGGTCTGTCCAGGTGTCGCAATGTATATATATATACCCATACACACACATGCCACTTTTGCCCTTTACAGCTACTCTACTTTCCCTTCCCCCAGTCTGTTGCTATCACTCTTATTCTGCTAAACAGCTGTTTAAATGATGAAGGCAGGTTCAAAATGAAAAGCTGCATTTAGAATTTCAAACACCTAATAAGGTTCGGGAAATTACTTCAACCTTTTAAATGTCAAATGGCATAAAAATACAAATTAGCCTGGAAATGCAGCATACTCATAATTAACCGCCACAATGTATTCCAATAATCAAATAGTTTATCCTCAGAGGAGACTATTAAAGTGGATTATTAGTGCACTAGTTCACTAATCATCAAGTGACAGCTATGTTTTATGTCACTGATATAGTCTGCCTTGTCTATTTTGTCAGTGTCACTCAGCATCTTACAAAAAAAAGTGATATTTTCCCCCCACACACCGACAGCTCGTCCCACAGCTCCTATTGATGTCAACCTTTGCTCACAGTTATCATCTGCACACAGCCAGACTTCATTTTAAATCAGGGAAGCAAGGATAAATAAAACTGGATGGCTTTCAGTTCCAATCACATCCTGTTTCACCATGCTTCAGCCAACAGGTTCAAGAGAAATAATGGATTTTTATCTGTGAAAGCAGAGGCTGAGATTTAATATTTTGGATAGATTTTTTTCTGCTTATGCAGGTCTTACTGATTTCTTTCCCAGTTATAGCAGTTTATCTTGAAACATTTTTCATTGCTTATTTTCATTTAATAATTTATGTGCTTTTGCTGCTACTTCTGCAGGTAAAGGAAACGTGGAATTATCATTAATAACACTCCTTATGTTGTCAGCACTGATAAGAACTTGTGGTTTTTACCTAATTAACAGAACAATGCAGATGCATTGAAAATTACATTAATAAAAGCATTCTCCTAGCTAAGTTTCATATCACAAAAGAGTTTTTAATTAGTCAGTCATAGCATTAAATGACATGTCCTTAGTACCTTCAATTAGGCTTAATAATTAATAGTTTTATTGTTGAGTATTTTTCCGTTTTTATAAGAATTGGAAAATGCCTGACATAGCAGTGCTTTGTCAAAGCATCATAATCAAATCATAACCTATCAATTAAAGTACAGTATTATTAAATCTTCCTTTGTCTACCAAGCCTACAAGGATTGTTAATGAAAGACCAAAGTAACAATGCAAGCAGAGCTCCCTGGCCATAAACAGAATATGTGTTTATAACATCCATTCATATATTTGATTAAAACAGAGTCATGAGCAATAGCCTGTTAGGATATTAGGATATAATGGGATCTAGTGGAAGACAAATAGCAGTTATTGGACTGGGTGCCAGTCTATCACAGTGAACTTTCACACTTACACCTGGCCAGTTTAGAGATGTAATTTAAATTAACACAAACATCTTTGGGTTGTGGAAAAGAAATGGAGTGATCTGGCAAAACCTACTCATTGTGAAATAATCAGCCTCAACACAGGAAAACGTTTTGGGGCAACCACCCATATATTGTCCCTGGCTGCAAAAAGGGTTTGAAAATTAGCACTGATGTGCATACATTGCAGTTCCAGACTAAACTGAACTAATGTTCCAAACATGATGGCTTTAAAGGTCATGACCGGAAGTGACATTTCAAAACCGGAAGTGATGTTCTTCTGGGTGCCAGAACCGGACATGAGAACCGTAAGTGATGTTGCTCTGGGTGCCGGAACCAGAAGTGATATCTTCACGGTTGAATCAGGCAGGTTTTCCCATGTTTTGTCTGTAGAAACAAAAGAAAAGGGTTTAGTTCATGGACCATGGAGCAATGGAAGAAGGTGGCCTAGTCTGATGAATTACGTTTTCTTTTAGATCATATGATTGGCCGTATGCGTGTATGTTGTTGACCTGAAAAGAGATGGCAGCAGTATTCACTATGAGAAGAATGTAAGCCAGCTGAGGCAGTGTGATGCTCTGGACAATGTTCTCTTGGGAAACCTTGGGTCTTGACATTCACGTGGATGTCACTTTGACATCCACAACCTACCAAAAGACTGTTGCCAACCACATACAACCTTTCAGGGCAACAGTACACCCAGATGGCAGTGGCCTCTTTCAGCAGGAAATCACGCCTTGCCACACTCCAAAAATTATTTCGAAATGGTTTAAGAGAAAAGCCAAGCCAAGAAATGGTTTAAGAAACATGACAAACAGTTCAATGTGTTGACTTTGCCTCCCAAACTCCTCCGATCTCAATCTGACCAAGAACCTGTCGGATTTGCCTGAAAAACAAGTCTGATCCATGGATGCACCACCTTGCAACTTACAGGATTTAAAGGATCTGCTGCTAACATCTTGGTTTTAGATACCACAGGACACCTTCAGAGGTCTTGTAGAGTCTGTGCTTCAACAGTTCAGAATGGTTTTGGCAAAATGAGAGGGACCAACACAATATTAGACAGGAACTTTTAATATTGTGGCAGAGCAGTGTCTAATCATCCCAGTGGGCACTGGGTCTTCCCTGCATCTCCTCCCAGCTGAATCTGCCGATAAAACCTATACCAGGAGGCATCCATATCAGATATGTGATACGTCTCATTTGGTTCACCTGGATGTGAAGGGTCAGCAACTCTACTTCAAGCCTCTCCTGCATGTTAGTGCTTTCACCCTGTTTCTAAGGGACAGCCAAGACACCCTTGCAAAAAAATAATTTCGGCTGATTGTACCCACAATCTCATCCTTTTGTTCATTAGCCAAAGCTCATGACCAAAGGTGAGGGTAGTAATATAAATTGACCGGTAAATTGATAGCTTTGTCTTTAGGCTCAACTCCTTCTTCACCACTACAGATCTGCATGGTGACTACTTAAATGTGTATGCCGTCACAATTTGTCTGTTGATCTAACCATCATTTTTTCCCCTCACTCGTGAGTAAGATCCCAGAATACTTAAACTCCTCCAGTTGAGGCAATTACGCACTTCCCACTCAGAAAGGACAGTCCACCAGTTTCCTCCTGAGGACAGTGGCCTCAAATTTGAAGGTGCTGATCCTCATCCCTGCCATTTCACGCTCAGTGGGAGATTGCGTGCTGGAGTTCACAGCCTGATGAAGCTAATAGGATCATGTCATATGCATAAAACAGTGATGCAAGTCTAATTCTGAACTGGACACCCTCCATTTAACAGCTTCACCTTGATAAAGGGACCAAATAGCCCTAATTAAGGGCACTGGAACCCCGTACTCTCTCAGCACCCCACACAGAATCCCTTGAGGAAGACAGTCATATACCTTCTCTAAACCACAAAAACACATGCAAACCGATTAGGCATACTCCCATACCCCTCCAGGATTCTCATAAGGGTAAAGAGCTGGTCCACTCTTCCACAGCCTAAAGGAATCCACATTGCTCATTGGGGATCTGAAGTTCCATGATTAAGTGGAGTCCCCTTTCAGGTACCCTGGCACACGTTTTACCTGGGAGGCTGAGGTGTATGATTCCCTTGACACTTTAAGCACTCCCTCTGGTCTCCTTTTTATGTGGGGGACCACCACCCTGGTCTGCCATTCCAAGGGTGCTGCTCCCAATGACCACATAACATTGAAAACATTGATTCCCACTAATGTCTAGAGCCATCAGCATTTCTGGTGCGATCTCATCCAGTTAACTGCCTCAGTGACCTACCACAGAAAAATGGATGTCGATCCTACTACAAATGTAAAAGAGTACCCCACCCAGTATGGGGTTACATGGGAGAAACAGGGCTTGATTGCAATGTTATGTAACAGATGTACTATTTTTTCAAATGTAATACCTGCAAAATATATCATTATTAAGCATTAATAATCAGATTTATATAAACAGAGAGAAGAAATACACTTTTACAGTATGTATTTTTACACACCCAAGAAATAATGTCCAGGTTGAATATTATCTAAGCTAACATGGAATTCTGACATTATGCAAGAAATAAAATATGTGCAATGCTTACATAAAACCGTTAGTAAAAATGCTGCATGCGGATGGCCTTCAGAATGGTGCAATTTACAATGGCTGCACTCAATTACCCTCTTCAACTACTTATGGATGAATGGCAAGGACAACAGATGATGCCATTATTAATGTACGTAAAACCTCACTCATTCTACATTTCATAAGAATTATCACAATAATTCATTTAATTCATTGTTCATATACATTTATTTACATTTTAGTAATAATATATATTCTATCCTGTCACTTCCTTCCAGTTCCTTTGGTTTATTTATTAAAAAAAAATAAGTATAGACTTTAATTTTTGAAAAATTAAATATATTCAAAAATGCATAGCCAAACTGAGACACTCCGAACATTTGAAAATGATCATGATAAGCAGCCTCTGCAACATAGTTACCTCATCCAATGAAGGAAGGAATCAAGTTCAAATATTGTGAGGTGGTCACAACAACAGTAGAGCTCCACTGGTACCCACATTATTATTATTATCCATCCATCCATCCATTTTCCAACCCGCTGAATCCGAACACTGGGTCACGGGGGTCTGCTGGATCCAATCCCAGCCAACACAGGGCAGGAACCAATCCTGGGCAGGGTGCCAACCCACCGCAGGACACACACAAACACACCAAGCACACACTAGGGCCAATTTACAATCGCCAATCCACCTAACCTGCATGTCTTTGGACTGTGGGAGGAAACCCATGCAGACACGGGGAGAACATGCAAACTCCACGCAGGGAGGACCCGGGAAGCGAACCCGGGTCTCCTAACTGCGAGGCAGCAGCACTACCACTGTGCCACCGATTATTATTATTATTATTATTATTATTTAAAGACAACACAGAAAGTAGCTTTTATTTAGAATTGGATTTCCTCTGTAAAAGGTTGTTCTATGTTTCTGTATCCCCTGTTGCCAGATTTACAAGTTTATCCTAGAACCACTTAGAATCAAATAAGCAGCTGATAAAAATATTTTTCCATTTCCTTTTAAAAATTCTTTTTATTTAAACATCATAGCAGAACACATTTCATTCAAACTAATGCAATTAACGTAGCATGCACAATATTATGCTTCAAAAACAATCCATGAAATTCATCATTTAAACCCCACCCAAGCAAGAGAACTTTACAAGGAGAGAGCCCCATTTAAAATGGTCCTTTGTACAACACAAAAATAAGGTTGCACTTTTAAGTGCTACTTTTATCTACTAGTAACACTCAGACCTCCAGTCCTTGAAGAAAGGAGGTGAATGTGTTTTTCATGAAACACAGCACCCCAGGTCACTCCACCAAGATTGCTGCAATGTCCTTCACTGCCGTCCAGTGTTGCCCTGCCTCCAGTTCTTTTGTCGTTTATGACTTTCTGTTGCACTCGGAGTGTATGACTGGTGCTTGTGCTGAAAATTATATCTTGGTTTGTGAAATGTGCTTTACTGTCCCAGAGCTGGCCATGGTTATTTTCTTGTCAGCAACGGCACATGATTTTTCCCGTCAGCCACAGTGTGTGCCTTCATTTTTGCTTGTTGAGAAGCTTGTGGCCACATCATTTCTTCATGTATGTATCACTTTCTTTATCATGTAAGAACTTCTGCTGTGCACGGAGTGTCTGACTAGTTGGTGCGTATGCTGAAAACATTCACTTAGTCTGTGCGATGTGTTTCACTATCAACAGAACTCACCATGGTGCTTTTCCTGTCAGCAACATCACATGCTTTTCCTGTCATCCACAGTGCTCACCCATATCACTGCTTGCCGTGAGACATGAGGCTGCATTGCTGCCTGTTGTAAGATGGTTCGGGAAGTCAATTTCATGTGGCGATGTGGCCCACACATCCAATTCATAGGTCAACTAAGACTGCGATCAAGGCTGAATACCCAGGGATTTGTGAGTTTTTGCCTGAAATACAGACAATCCTAACTATTTAATATATATAAAAAGAATAAGTGGACTTTGATGGAGAGAAATTAACTCGGATTTGTTTCTTTCAATGGTACTGTGTGCCTGTCATTTGCTTACTGCAAAACAAAAATATACACCCACCTTTGCCATTGTTTAGGATTCTCACTGCATGTTAGTTTTATAGTCAGCATGGTTCCCAACAAACCTTGTTAGGCACATTGAATGACTTTTAGTCTCATTGCACACTTTAAATACATTGCTTGTAGAATTGTACTGGGTCAATAATTGTTTTTTATAATCATGTTATGTGAAGGTGTACAGTGCCAATAAAAAGTGTCTTCTTGTGATTTTTCATGTTTTTGCTATACAGCATCAAATCACAGTTGATGTACAATAATCTTCTTATATAATATGCTACCGTGGCTGTCCATTTGTCTGTCCAGGATTTTAAATCACCCATAGCTTGCAAACCGTTTGAACTATTTTTTTTTTGAAGTTTTATTAATTTTATTGCAATCATTCCATACAAATCAATCAATTTTTACAAAAAGTAAAATTGAGTTAATAACAAGTCTACCCCCACCCCTGAAAGAGAGAGCAAAGCAAACGGCATAACATTTAAGGCTTGGAAACATACCTAAATTAATAAGTTTGATAACCCAATAGAGATGAATGCAGAAGACAAAGAAATACAGAAATAATTTCTTCCTTTGTGCTTTAAGAGCTTATTTTAAGATATTACTGATTAGATCCTGCCATGTTTTGAAAAAAGTCTGTACAGATCCTCAACCTGAGTTTTTGATTTTTTCCAATTTCAAGTAGTATAACACATCGGTTTCCCACTGACTTAAAAGAGGAGAGTTTGGGTTCTTCCAGTTTAGCAGAATAAGTCTGCGTGCCAAAAGTGTAGTGAATGCAATCACAATTTGTTTGTCTTTCTCCACCTTAAACCCATCTGGAAGAACCCCAAACACAGCTGTTAATGGGTTAGGAGGGATTGTGAGACCAAGGCTGTCTGAAAGGTAATTAAAAATTTTGGCCCAGAATGATGTTAATTTGGTGCAGGCCCGTTACTGGTTTGTAATAATTTTACATTGTCCAACAGAAAAAGAAAAGTGAAAACAGATGTCTGCAAAGTGCTTTAAATTAATTACAAATATAAAACATAAAATAATTAATAGCATAACTATTCACTAGGACATTTTGATTGAGTGTTTTTTTTTTAATACAAATTCTTAACTGGTTTGAGATCTGGACTTTGACTTAGACATCTGGACAGCAACACTGTTTATTGTTTTGAAGCCATTCCTTTGCAGCTTTGGCTTTATTACAGGAAAACAAATATGTTTCCAAGGTACAGTTTTTTTTTTTTGCAGACAATACTAGGTTTTATTCCAGGATTTTCCTGTATTTTATTGCACTCCCTTTACTCTCTGCCTTCACAAGCCTTCCAGGACCTGCTGCAGAGAAGCAACCCCAGAGCTCATGATGTAGTTACCACTATGATTCACAGTGGAGATGATGTGTTTTTGATAATTTGGTGAGGCTTTTAGACTAGTAGACAAAAAAGCCATGGAACCTTCTTCCAGCTGAATTGAGAGTCTCCCTTATGTCTTCTAGCAAACTCTAGCCGAGATGTCATAAGCATATTTTTTTAACAGTGACTTTCTCTATACTACCATAAAGCTGCTACTGCAGCAACACTAAAGCAACGGTTGTTGTATGCAGTCTCTCCAATCTAATTCAACGAAGCTTGTATGTATGTCTCGGGAACTGCAGGTCTGACATTGTGGTCAGCAACACAGGAGCGCCGCAGGGGACTGTACTTTCTCCGCTCCTGTTCAGCCTATATTCATCGGAATTACAATACAACTCGGAGTTCTGCCACGTGCAAAAGTTTGCAGACGACACTGCTATCGTGGGCTGCATCAGGAGTGGGCAGGAGGAGGAGTATAGGAAACTAATCCAGGACATTGTTAAATGGTGCGACTCAAACCACCTAAAACTGAACACCAGCAAAACCAAGGAGCTGGTGGTGGATTTTAGGAGGCCCAGGACCATCATGGACCCCGTGATCATCAGAAGTGACTGTGTGCAGAGGGTGCAGACCTATAAATACCTGGGAGTGCAGCTGGATGATAAATTGGACTGGACTGCCAATACTGATGCTCTGTGTAAGAAAGGACAGAGCCGACTATACTTCCTTAGAAGGCTGGTGTCCTTCAACATCTGTAATAAGTTGCAGCAGATGTTCTATCAGATGGTTGTGGCGAGCGCCCTCTTCTACGCGATGGTGTGCTGGGGAGGCAGCATAAAGAAGAGGGTTGCCTCACGCCTGGACAAACTGGTGAAGAAGGCAGGATCTATTGTAAACACGGAGCTGGACAGTTTGACATCCGTGGCAGAGCGACGGGCACTGAGCTGGCTCCTGTCAATCATGGAGAATCCACTGGATCCACTGTATCCACTGAACAGTATCATCTCCAGACAGAGGAGCAGCTTCAACGACAGACTGCTGTCACTCTCCTGCTCCACAAACAGACTGAGGAGATCGTTCCTCCCCCACACTATGCGACTCTTCAATTCCACTGAGGGGGGTAAACGTTAATATTATAAAAAATTATTGTCTGTCTGTTATACCGTCATTGTTATCACTCTTTAATTTAATATTGTTCTTTATCAGTATGCTGCTGCTGGAGTATGTGAATTTCCCCTTGGGATTAATAAAGTATCTGTCTATCTATCTATCATCTATCTACTCCTTCAAAGTTTCATAAGTCTCTTAGTGACTTTTCACAATAGTCTCCGTCTTGCGTGATCACTCAGTTTTTTGTAGATGGCCTGCTCTAGGCAGATTTAGAGCTGTGCCATACTCTTTCCATTTCTTAATGACCGACTTAACTGGACTAATAGGAATATTCAATGACTTGGATATTTTCTTGTCTCCGTTCCCTGTCTTGTGTTTTACAATCACCTTTTGACAGAGTTCCTTTGAGTTTTCTTTTGTCTTTAATTATGTAGGTTAGGCCATGATACTGACCTAAAATTCAATTGATACCCTTGACTACAGACAGGTGATCTCCAATATTTAAATTTCTGTGATGTCTACAACCAATTAGTTACACAAGTGACGATTTAGGTGTATCATATTAAAGGGGAGGAAGACTTTATATGACCAATTATTTTGTGGCTTATATTTGTGTTTAATTTAGACCACTTTGCAGAGATCTGTTTTCACTTTGGCATTAAATAGTCTTTTTCTGTTGATCAGTGTCAAAAAGACAAATAAATCCACTGTGATTTCATATTGTATAACAATGAAATGTGAAAACTTTCAAGGGGAGAGAACACTCGTGTTAAGCGCTGTATGTGCTACATTCAATATGAAATATAGTTACAACATCGCAAACTCTGTTTTCATGAAGTACACTGCGGTTACTTAGAAAACAACTTATAAATTCACTTTAACATAACTTAATATTTATACACACACCCAAAGAGAAACATTTTAGGTCATTTAAGAATTGCTTTATACAGTTTAAGCTTGGAAATATATTGCCTTAAAAGCAGAAAATGCATTTTCACTTAAAATAGAATGATTTAAAAAATTATTTGGCAAAACAACTGTAAAATGCATTTACTGTAAATGAAATGTTTTAGATGCTAATGCAAATTAAAGCTTTCATTTGAGAGAAATGCATGTAAACACTAATTTTTTTCCTTTCCACATTATTTGAAGTATAGGCGCCATAAGCACAGAGGCTTTTTATTGATTTAATATATATATTTCTAAAAACCCTTTTATAATATTAACTGCATTTTTATTTGATGTTCATTCCTTCCATATATTTTTTTTCTGGATTCTAGTTTGACCTTTGCAGTCTTCCTTTAGAATCTAACTTTCACTATCTCTACCATTTGTTACTCCAATGCACTTCAGTGGGAATGATAATTAGAGTTAAAATGAAACTCTATAGACTGTATCCTACTGCTTTTTTAACTGCAGAATACAAAGGAGAGGTCAATGCCAGCACATTGTTTAGAAGATTCATGTTTATCTAATGTGAAGTCAATAATTCAGGGCATGGAAAGTGTTAGAATATGGCGAACAATCCATCAGGGGCAGTTCCTCTGCAGATAGACACCATGGTCTGGTGGTTTGGAAATGATGTAAGAAATTAGCCTTACCAAGACCTATGTGCTAGGTTAATTAGCTAAACCCTTTCTTTTTCTTGTAAATATGTTTATTGTTTTTCATATAAAACGCATCTCATATCACAATTGCACATGTAATTTAAAATACATTACTTCAAATGTTCTACTATTACTATGCTAAGCCCTTAAGTGTGATGTATAAATATTATCATTTACAATGCCCTGTACAAATATACTTAACATTTTTCATTAAATAATGTATATTGTAATGACCAGCCCAGTTGGAACCAGCATGCTGGTAATTATATGCAGTGGCATGGAGAGGAGCTGGACTTTATGATGCCCTGGTTGAAACAGAGAGTATTTAATAATGTGTTTAGTATTGGGCCATCATCAATAGGTGACACTCTGTCACTTAATTAATGGAAGGACTCGTAGCATGAGAGCCACAAGTAATGAAACAGAAGATTTTCCAAAATAACCGGGGGCAGCAGGGTGGTCTGTTAAATTACATTACTCTGTTCTATCGACCAAGTTATTTGGGGATTACCTGGTCCTTTAATCTAGAAGTGGGGCTCAAAACAGCAGGCAGACACACGAGACCACTGCATGCAGCTCTAGAAGAATGACTGTTCCAGCTAAAAAGCCCTTGAGCCTGCAGTCAACAGGACGAGGTCTGAAATGTAAGACAGGTAAAAGAGGTAGGTTTGAGGAGTGATAGTAATACAATTTAGTAAGAAAGTACAAAAAATACCACATCTGTTTGAGAGTTGTGCAAACTCCATATAAGCAGATCCTTTGGGGCAGTAGCTTATTTATTTTCCTTTCCGTTTATAGTGTGTCTATTCCTATTGTTTAATCCTCCCTAATGTAATTATTCTTAGGAATAAATAAACTCACATTTGGCTTCTTGGCTCACTTAGAATTATTTCGGTTTGGGGAGCATCCCCTAATGTCGACTATCTATGTACCCATCATCTATCTATTCTAGCAGTACCAATATTTCTATAAAATATACATAGAACATGTGGTGATAAAAACAAAAAATAATCAAAATTAATACACCCCACTAGGTAACTGCTACTGCATACTTTTAGCAAAGCATTTTCCAAGACAAAAATATATATCCTTACATAATGTACTATTAAATTCTCTGAAACAGGAGAATGGACAATTGGCTTTATTGGGCCATTGTCAACCCTTCATACATTTCTCTAAGTTACAGGTCAGCAGGAAGCTTTTGCCACAACATCTGCACAAGGATGGCAATTCATTTCAGGATCCTTTCGAGCACACATCCTCCATAAATTATAACAGAGCTGCCATTTAACCTACCAGGCATGTCTTTGAGATGAGAAATCTTATCTTACCTATAGGTAAAGCAATCTCATCTTTGTTGAACAGAGAAATAGATGTAAATCATACACCACTGGGGATATGAGCTCTAGATTTGTGATGTCTGTTTAACTGCTGTCTCACCACTTTCCCCAGCACACCCTCGAAATAGATAAATATAAATACAAATGATTACTTATATACCCAACAGACAAATGCACCTTGTGATATTGTAGCAATAAAATAAAGAAGCTACTTAACAGAAACATACAATAATCCATTTCAAAGTGGAAGGAGCAATGGTTTCTTACCCAATTATTTCCTTCCCTAATAAGAACCTCCTGACCAAACAAAATCTTTTCATAAGTCCATGGAATGCTGGACTTTAACATTGCAACATGGCCAATGATGTTATTGTACTGTAAGCGTCAACATATAAACAAGACAAAGGAATGAGATAATAAAAGTGTCAAAAGATTATGAAAATGTCTTATTCTGATGCTAAAGAAGACAAACTATTTCTCTCAGCAGCTACAACAACAACCTTTATTTATAGAGCAAATTTTCATACAAACAATGTACAGTAGCTCAAAGCGCATTACAAGATGTCAAAGAGAAAGTTGTAAGAACAGAGAAACAAATAAAATTAGGCAATAATATTCAAGAATAATGAACAAAGAAAGAAACAATATTAATCTGAGCAATCTTAAAAACAGATAAATATCAAGTAGAAGAGCAGCATCCTTATATACAGTGACATGATATATCTCTCTATGGATGAGTCAGGAGATGAGGTCAGATGGCTGGGAGGACAGAAAAAAAAAACAAAAAAAAAACTTCAGTTAGGAGAAAAAAAAGACCAAAACAGAGCCCAGCTGGGCATTCTACCTAACATCCATCCATCCATCCATTATCCAACCCACTATATCCTAACTACAGGGTCACAGGGGTCTCCCTGGGTCAGCCAACACAGGGTGCAAGGCAGGAAACAAACCCCGGGCAGGGCGCCAGCCCACCGCAGGGCACACACACATACACACACACACACACACCAAGCACACACTAGGGACAATTTACAATCGCCAATGCACCTAACCTGCATGTCTTTGGACTGTGGAAGGAAACAGGAGCACCCGGAGGAAACCCACGCAGGCATGGGGAGAACATGCAAACTCCACGAGGACCCGGGAAGCAAACTTGGGTCTCCTAAGTGCGAGGCAGCAGCGCTACCACTGCACCACCATGCTGCCCCATTCTACCTAACATAAATGTTCTTAATTCATTTCTCTTTGTTTCCAGGCTTCATATGAGAGTATTTGATGAAGTTGGTCTCATGGACAGCTCGGGCACTTACCTTCAACACTTCATCACAGGTGGCTGCATGGTGCTTTGATCAGGTGGTGGTGGCACTAATCGCCACCACAGAAGAATCAGAAAAGACAGCAGAGAAAAGTACAGATTAGTAAAGATTGCAAATCCCTGAAGAAGATGATAATCCTGTGCCCATATGGTCTATTAGGAGTACAACTAAAATGCAGATATGAAAAAGGCCAATTAAAATAATGAGTTTTTAGCAGTCTTTCAAAAGTTTTAGCGTGGTGAATTTCTGTTGGTAAAGTATTCAAGATTTTACGTGCATAACAGCAAAAGGCTGCCTTACTGCTTCTTTTAAGCTTGGCTCCTGGAATTATAAGCAGACCACCATTAGAAGATCTAAGGTTACAGCTTGGAGTGTGGGAGGACAGGCATTCCAAAAAATAGGATGGAGCTAGATTATTTAAGGATTTATAAATCATTAGTACTATTTTAAAGTCAATACGAAATGTAAGGATGCTAAAACTGGTGAGATGTGCTCAGATTTTCTTTTTCTAGTTAAGAGTCTGGTAGTTGGATTCTGCTCTTAGGTAGTAAGGTTAGAAGTGCATTACAGTAATCTAGATGACTGAAAACAAAAGCGTGAACTAATTTTTCAGCATCTTGTAAAGTTATAATAGGTCTAAATTATTCTATACTAGCAAAATACCCGCACTTCGCAGCTGAGAAGTAGTGTGTTAAAGAAGTTATGAAAAAAAAGGAAACATTTTAAAAATAACATAACCTGATTGTCAATGTAATTGTTTTGTCACTGTTATGAGTGTTGCTGTCATCAAGGATTTGATTATCATTATTTCTTTCAATCAGGTTCGTATTTGGAAGAAGTGTTGTTTTGAAGTTACATTCCGTGTTTGTCAACCGTTGTAAAGATAACAGATTTCATTCATTGAAGTGTTCACTACGCAAATCGCTACTTGTGAATGTAAGATGTTTAACAGGCATTCCCGGTATTAACTTGTGCTAAACATACCATGGTGTGACGTAAGGGGAGCTGACTGTAAAAAGGCAAGGAGGCGCGTATTTTGAACGAAAAGGGAGAAGACAGCGAAGGAGCGGTAAAGTGAGAAGGAAAACTGTTTAAATAAAGAGCTAGGAAGGTGAATGAAAAGAAGCAGCCAGCTGTAAAGCAAGGAAGACTTCGTAATAAGGATGGTTCGGTGCACGTAGAAGGTGTAACAATAAGATTGTTAAGCCTTATGATAATGTTCCCACACAGAGGATTTAGAGAGACGCACTGGGAGAAGTATAATCTGAACCTCTCTACAGTTTAGTTTATTTTCGGGTTTTAATGTTCATCAAATTTATGTATCATCTGTTCCAGTGTCGGACCGTGCATTTCACACCTAGGCCTTCAGTAGTGCTCCGTCAGAATCAACCTGCCCCTCAAAAACTAATTTATGGTTATAAAAACCATCTTAATATGCAGAAATACAGTATAAAGAGCCACTGCATCGCAGATAGATAACTCCTGTAGCCACAATAAATGCCTTTATTGAATAGACAAACCAGGGGTGAACAAGTTCATTTCTACTGCAGCTACAGCCACAACACACATAAAAAACATCAATAATAACTCATAAACTTGCAATATTAAAAAAATCGCAACATTTTACTCACCAAAAATTCAGATTATTTGTAAACAAAATCCATCCTCCTCTCTTTCCTCAAAAACAGTTCAATTACTCTGTCGTACAAATTATCTGTGCACTTCAGTTCCATCAAAAAGTCCCTTTCTATCGCCATCGAAGCTAATGCTGAAAGTTGAACCTGCCCTGTCATATTTCTGGCATAAGTTTTAATGTGCTTTAGGGCTGAAAATGTCCGCTTGACAGAAGCAGTGGACACAGGAATGGTCACCGCCAAATATTCCAATGTGTACAGATTTTTCTGATGAACGAAGTCAAGGAGATCAGTGGGAGATTTTCCTGCAAAATCATCCATGGCATACATTACAGTCAGTTCTGTTTTTAGCCGAGACAGATCAAAAACTGCTCCGTGGCTCTGTGTTAAACTGGAGAAGGCTGCATTCGGGAAATTTTTCTTGTATTCCCAAAACTTCTGGGGGTCGAGGAGCGTGACAAACATCAGTTTTTCGTGGTCTCGAAATCTGGTCTGTGTCTGGCAAATAATATTCTCCAGAATCCTGCCATGGAGTTGGCGGTAGTGCGCGCAAGGATCTTGCACTCAGAGCGCCTGCGGTGCATTTAGTGGCCTCGTAGAGTTCCTCATATCGGCTTCTATCCAATCAATGGGTCTGAATATGGTGACCTTGCCGTACACCTGCTAGAGGGCCCTACTGACATTTATTCTGTGTTAGAGGGCCTGCAGAACGGATTGTGAAGGCCTCTCTGCCTGGCAACAAATGATGGCTGAAATGTTATTGGTTAAATGCTTTAATACGAAAATACATGTCTGGAAGAAGCACAACCATCGGAAAAGCTATGAAAGGAAGCGGACAGACTATTTGGAATTATTTAATAAATATTCATGGACAAACTATAATTAACATCAGTTTGTGATTCAGATTTTTTTAGGCCAGCAGAGAAGGCCTTGCAGGCCCTGACGGCCCACCACTCAAGCTCATGGTTAACTCATCAGGTCTTATATCACCGGTCAGCGCCTGACACAATTCTATGCCGCTCTCTCCAATAAGATAACGGAATAATCTGACCTTAGTGTTTTCCTCTGCCTCCGGCATTGCAAGTTCTGTGTATAATGTGAACTCGTCCTTACATGTTCTCCATGACTTCGCCAGGTCTTTAGCATCAAGGCTTTATACCCTGCGTCTTCTCATTAAACTTATATCTCGCGAATATCTTGTGCGATCTTGCGATGTCCACGGCTTTATTTAATTTTAGCTCAGACCCGACACTTAAAAGTTTCTCTCGCACTTTCGCTGAGGGAGGGTTTCTGCAGTAGCTGCACTTATAAATATGCTAAGCACAGTCCTTGACCCACGAAAATTTACCTTAAATGGGCAGGCACTCAATTACGTGGGAGGCGTGATGATGCGAGACGCAACTCTGCCTCACACGGCGACCGAGCTGCAGGCTATGGCCGTATACAGTATATGGATGAAAGTAGGTTCCAGTTATGACTGTTACGTGTAGAATTTCGAAATGAAACCTGCCTAACTTTTGTAAGTAAGCTGTAAGGAATGAGCCTGCCAAATTTCAGCCTTCCACCTACACGGGAAGTTGGAGAATTAGTGATGAGTGAGTGAGTGAGTGAGTGAGTGAGTGAGTGAGTGAGTCAGTCAGTCAGTCAGTGACGGCTTTGCCCTTTATTAGTATAGATTCATTTAGTGGAAAAATGCAGCCCTATTAATCTGGTTAATTCGATTTTAAAGTTTAGGTCAGAGTCAATGATTACCCCTAAATTCTTTACCTCCCCCTTGACTTTCAAATCTAAGAAATCAAGTTTATTTCTAATATCCTCGCTATTTCCATATTTACCAGTCACTAAGATGTCTGTTTTTTACTATTTAGTTTAAGAACGTTTCTGCTCATCCAAAATACTGCTAAGACATTGGATCAGAGATCTAAGAGCATCAGGGTTATAAGGCCCTATCGATAAATAAAGCTGTGTGTCATCTGCATAACTGTGATAACTCACCTTGTGCTCTCATGCTCTGATGCAGAAGTACTATGTCATGACTACATCATACTGTATTTAAAATATATTTCTATAATTCACTTTTCCGATTACTTGCTACTAATGCCAGTCTCATTATTACTCTAAAGACCCTCTATGTATCTGTCAGTGAACACTGATTTAGCTTCGTTATTACTTGTCTCAGGAAATCACTGAAGAAGATAAAATCAGAGGATACATTCATATCATCCTGAGAACATAGCTTTTCTCTTTAAGTCATTAACATCAGCTATTAGTCTAATTTGAATTGACTGTGTTAACTATTTCTATCTTAATTCTGCTGCATGTCACTTAATATTGTCAATCTAATTCCATTAACTCCAAGTTCGAGTTTATTTGCAGACTTTTCAAAGTTTGCTTCTAAAAGACCTAGCAATGGTGTTTGCTGCAAAAAGCTCAATACAAAATTAATAATGTGTGACTGATTATGAGCTCAGAATAGGTGTCATATGGGGTTTAAGATTTATTAGGTACAGAAGGTAACTTCTAGAAACCTAGCTAACCATATTAGAACTTAAGAGGAAGAACGTGTATGACTATCTGGGTTAGCTCCCCGCCTTCTGGTCGCTTCTCCTCAAGACCCAGAACAATCAATAGTCCGTGTGTTTAATTAAAACTAAGGAGTTTTTCAAAAAATGTGGTGCAAGTTTTTCAATAAATAATCCATAAAAGCAAAGTGAAATGTGGAGTTTAAAATAAATAATTCACTAAATAAATAATTTACTAAAATGAAGGTTAAAATCATGGCAGGAATCTCTCCATCCATTTAAAATAAACGAGGCCCAGTGCCTCTCTCTAAACTCTGATGTCTCCTCATCTTATCCCATCAGGACCTTACAGTATGAAGAGACACCTGCCGACTGATGCAACCATCCATTAACCATTAAACTGCCACATACTTGCGGGGTCAATGCACCCCTGGATGCCAAATACTTTTTTGCTGCACTTTTTAAGGAAAAGTCACAATTCACCAAAAAAAGAGAAATTTTAATGGAACACATTTTTTTCTTGCAAAAAGCATCACAATTACTGCAACACTGATCATTTACACGCTACCAATGGACTGTAAAAATTATAAACAAAAACTACTGCAACAATCTTTTATTATACTGACACCATTGACAATTCAGTAAATCACCAAGCCAATTGTGCTTGAACTGGCTGCTCGCAAGCACATAGAGGCCAATGTTGATGCTTGCAGGCTACTCTAGTGCAGCAGCTGAATCCCAGGGACAGTGATGCTGCAGTGCTGCAGGGGGCAGCAGTGGTCATGAGCTGGCTGCTCAATGGATGTACGGCACTGACTGATCAACTCCACGTGCTGGCAAAATGACTAAAACCGGTTGCGGTGTTCAACGAATGTACGTTGCCGAATACACTCGGCTCCGACGTGCTGGCAAATTGTATTGGGAACCAACTATAGCCATTTCCGGTGGTTTAAGGGTTAAATCCCAGGTTTGGGGCTTCTGCTGCCAGTCCGTTGATGTCGGTAAGGCTCCCTGCTGAACCCCACTCCCATTTCCTTTAGCCAGTCCATCGGTGTCCAAAAGGGAGACCAGTACAACAGGGCCACTCCAACTCTTCTATAATATTCTGAAGAGCACCCCTCCTCCAACCCTGTACTCAAGCACAGGCCTTCCTCTTGCTTCCTTAGGGACATACTCTTGACCACCTCCTCCACCCTTTACAACAAAGTCTCCACAACATCATGCCTTGTTCTTCTTCCTGTAATCTCCATTCTCTCTTTGAGCTAATCTTCTTATTTTTGATTGCCCTTTTTTCTGATCTGTTCCGATTCTGTTCCTGATTGCAGGCTCCCTAAATACAGCCTGATTAAGTGCCGGTGCAGTCCCCCACCTACTCTGAGGTGTGAATGAGGCACCTGACTGATCCGCTTGATTTTGCACATAAATGTTCGATCTGCCAAGTACCCCAATCAACACTGGAGCGACGGCAGCATTTATTTGCACACGCTATTTAAAAATCATGCATCACCATGGAGCTCTTATCACAACTTATTCTTGCTCTTTGGTATTACATTTAAAAAATTATGTCAATTCATTATGTTTGAATACAATAAAAGGTATTAACAGCTGATTCTGCCAAAATAAAAGATTATTTACATAGTGCACTTCTGATAATACATGATGTTTCAAAGCTTCAATGTAAGTATTAAAAATAAACGTCATATACTGGATTGTTGTGTGACCAATAGTAATGTCCTATTCAGAATACCTAACACTCTACCATTTTTTGAAAAAAAAATATAGTGCTTCTTATTCTGTTATAGCCTGCAAAACAGTAATATACTTTTATCAAAAATTATAAAGTTTAATCATAAATAAAACCAAAGAATAATAGCATGAAAACTAGGCAAATATGGCCAGCTTCTGACAATATAATGAGAGCTTAGGACGAATGTGTTTTCTTTTCTATAATTCATGCTCACAATGAAGAGATTCCATACTCTACCTGAGCAACTGCACAGCACCCTGTCACAAATCTCCACCCTCTAGATCTTTTTCATTTTTCATTGTAATTAGGTTTTATTTAATTGCTAATTCTTGCTAATTGTTTTCTAGTTTGTTTACCGAATGCAACATAAGGGGAGTGTAACCCCTGATTTTTGCTGTCGCTGCCACTGATTACAGATCTGTTACTTGAGCTGAGTAGTTTCATAGTCCTGTCAGAGCTCTTCACCTGTCTGCGCCTTCTCTTCACTGTTTTATTTATCCTGTTCCAGTTTTATTGATAATTTTAACCAATTTTTTCTGGTCTTTGGTTTGAACAATGTTTATATAGTTTAAAAGTTTGGATATTTCAGTTCCTTTTTTGATGTTTTGTATCTTCTGGTAAGTTCTAAATTTTTCTGTCTTAGGTTTTTGGGTTTCTAGGTCTACTTTATCTAGTTCTTTGAATTCTTATATTTTTAAAAAATAAAATCTGGTACCCTTGGTGTATTTTACAGTAAAACTTCCTTTTTTACTTCCTACTTGGCACTGTCTATGAAGGGAGTTTGAAAGCAGAGTATTCAAATATTTTGAATGGTGAACAGTGGTGCTATCAGCAAAGCCCGTGGCTCACTATTACCGTATAATAGAAAAATTAGTCACAGAAAATGGTATTGAAATATGTTACACTTTCTCAGCTACAGTTTTTCTTTTTGCTGCAGTTCCTAGTTTTGATGCTCTAGTCCTCTTAAATTTAAATGCACCTGTCATCTACATGCACACATCGTTGAAAGATAAGTAGTGGTAACTTTATACCAGTTACTGATGATTACATTTATAAAGGTACCTATAGAGCATTACTGTGATATTACAGTATATACATCATTTGAAGACATAATAATAGAAATCGTCAGTGATAAATGACTAAAGATGAGAAGTCCTCCAAAAAGTGTTCACAATTCAGAAAGTATTTGAAAGTCATTGTAGTACTATAAAAAATGTGTTCAGAATTATTCATATTTTTATCAGCCTATACAATTTTTGGACCCACTGTTTTTAGTGAAGAAGATAGGAGAGCTATTTATTTCCATATTCTTAACTACATTTCTAAACTAAATGTCTGCAAAAAAAGAAACAATAATTTGACATAAATATCAAGTAACATTGACTCCGAGACGGAAAAAAAAATTCTTTAACTGACTATCAATATGAAAAATGCAAAATACTTTTAGACAATTGCATATACCAGAAGTGACTTGGAATCATCAAAAATTTTTGGGATTGTTTTTTGGAATTGATTTTCTTCTGATGAACAAGGGCAATTGTAAGAGTTCCATTGTCAGATGGTCTAGGAAAATTAGACGTAAAAACTGAAACACAGAGCAAGGCCACTGTACTTCTGCCACCTGGTTTATTAATACATTGTAAAAACAAATTTTGGAGAACATGCAGGCTGTGTGCAAATCAGCATTTAGAAAGTAACTCATGAAGTAAAAATATTTATTTTAAGCAGTTTTCAAGTAAAGCAGTCAAACAACTATGTCATCTGTAAATGGATATGTGAACTTTCCTCAGAACACAAAATTGTCTTGTATCAATTAATTTTTAACAAAACACAAAATCCAGCTTCTGATGACTCTTCTAAGTAATATAAGCAATCCTTTTATAAATTTTCTTCCACAGCAAAGTAAATTCAAATCTATAAGAATTGCTGCATGACCACAAATGGCAAGCAGTTAAATGTTTCATCGGAAGCTAACGAATCAAAATTATTCAGTGTCACTCACCAGAATTCAATCAGCACTACTTCACATATATTTATGTTTATTATCAAATCAATAAATATATAACCTGTCTGTAGGTAAATCTATAACCTACTTATAATCAAAGACAAGCAAAAAAGAAAAAGATAAGCATGAAGCTTAAGTTCGATAAAAAAAAAATATATGTTGTATATTAAAAATAAATAATGAAGAAATAATGGTTGAGAAGCAATGTAATTGAAGAACATAATGTAAAAGAAAAAACATAAACAACAAAATGAAAAGAAATTTTCAAAAATAAATAAAAATACAAATGTTTGAATCAAAATAAAAAATCTAAGTCAAATTCAAAATGACATTTAAGCTGACAATATGGTTGCAAAAATAAATATCTAAGGAAAAGAAAAAAAATGCCATATAGCAAAGATAGTAGCATGTTCAACTGTAAGTCAGCGGCATTGTGGTCCAAGTACTGCCTGAATTCTATTGTAAACTCCTTGGTGTTAACTGCTAGAATCTCTCAGGCTTGGAATTCTATGTAAATACGATTATACTGAAACCCTCAATGTCCTGCAGGATTTAGCTTTTATAATCCACTGCAGAAGCCATACCATATGTACTTCAGAAGAGGTCATCCACTTGAAGTTGAGCATGTTCAGACCTGGCCAGTACTTGGATGGGAGACCATTTAGGAAAAGCTTGGGTTCCTGCTGGAAAAGGTGTTGGTGAGGCCAGCACAGGGAACTTACCCTATGGTCTGTATGTGGATCCCCAGTGCAGTGATGGGGACACTGCTGTAAAAACAGAGCCATCATTTGGATGAGACATAAAACCAATGTCCTGACTCTCTGTGGTCACAAAATATCCCTGGGCATCCTTCATAAAGAGCAGGGTGTATTCCGATGTCCAGGCTAAATTGACCTCCGTAGGTTAGTTATTCTGGCCACCCAATCAATTCCCTGTCTTTAACTGTCTCTCTCTGTCTCTCACCACTTCACCACCTAACAGCTCGTATGTGGTGAGCGGAAAAATGGCTACCATCTTATCATCCAGGTGGATGCTACATATTAGTTGTAGTTGAAGTGGCTCCACACTCACTATGAAAGCATTTTGAGTAGTGAGAAAAGTGCTATATGTATAGAATTATTGTTACCATTATTACTATTATTATTATAATTAAATGTAGAGCATTACGCCCAATTAAATCCTAGAACAGTATTCTGCTTCTATCTAGTGGATAAAATAACTATGCTGCAAAAAAATATGCGTTTTGCCAATCTACGGTAACTCATCTATATTCATGAGTGGGATGGAGTGTAAATGAGAAGCTGTAAAGCCAGTTTTAAAACAATCTGAAATTCAACCATTAGTTGAATCAAATATCAGTGATGATAATGTGAATGGCATGGGAGTTTGCCCAACCAGTCTACATGTGTTTTGTGGACTTGGAAAAGGCGTTCGACCGTATCACTCGGGGAATCCTGTGGGGGGTGCTCCGGGAGAATGGGGTATCGGACCCTCTGATAAGGGCTGTTCAGTCCTTTTACAACCAGTGTCAGAGCTTGGTCCGCATTGCCAGTAGTTAGTCAAACCCATTTCCGGTGAGAATTGGACTTTGCCAGGGCTGCCCTTTGTCATCGATTCTGTTCATAACTTTTATGGACAGAATTTCTAGGCGCAGCAAGGGTGTTAAGGGGGTCCGGTTTGGTAGGCTCAGGATTGGGTCACTGCTTTTTGCAAATGATGTTGTTCTGTTTGCTTCATCAGGCCGTAATCGTCAGCTCTCACTGGATTGGTTTGCAGTCGAGTGTGAAGCAGCTGGGATGGGAATCAGCACCTCCAAATCTGAGACCATGGTCCTCAGCCGGAAAAGGATGTAGTACCCTCTCAGGTGTCACGCTTGGGTCACAGATTTGCACAGAGACACAGGAGGTTGTAGAAAACAGAAATTTAATTTCAAACACTGCAAACAAACATTTGTTTCTTTTTCAAAAGCTTAAGAGCAGAGAATGTCAGAGAGAGAGAGAGATAAAAGCAAAACAATCAATTTCAAAACTGACAGGCGCTACACAAGGCTTTTAAGTAAGCGGAGTACCGCGCGAGGGCTTTATTACGCGTTATAGCGCAAGAGAGAAGGGTAAGGAGCAATGTGAAGGTAGACTGTGTTTCAGGGGTTTTCCCAGGGGCGTCTGTGTCCTCCTCGGGTGCAATCACCCCTCCAGCTTACACAGGGTTGGGGGTGAGATCCTGCCCCAAGTGGAAGAGTTCAAGTATTTCGGGGTCTTGTTCACGAGTGAGGGAAGAATGAAGCGGGAGATCGACAGGCGAATCTTTACAGCGTCTGCATCGGTCTGTCATGGTGAAAAAGGAGCTGAGCAGAAAGGCAAAGCTCTCAATTTACTAGTCGAGCTATGGTCATGAGCTGTGGGTAGTGATCGAAAGAATGAGATCGCGAATACACACGGCTGAAATGAGTTTCTTCTGCAAGGTGTCTGGGCTTTCTCTTAAAGATAGGGTGAGAAGCTCGGTCATCCAGGAGGAGCTCAGAGTAGAGCCACTGCTACTCCGCATCGAGAGGAGTCAGATGGGGTGGCTCGGGCATCTGATCAGGATGCCTCCTGGACGCCTCCCTGGTGAGGTGTTCCGGGCACGTCTAACCGTAAGGAGGCCCTGGGGAAAACCCAGGACACGTTGTAGTGACTATGTCTCTTGGCTGGCCTGGGAATGCCTTGGGATTCCCCCAGAACAGCTACAGTAGTAGAAGTGGCCGGGGAAAGGGAAGTCTGGGCATCTCTGCTGAAGCTGCTGCTACCGCGACCCAATCTGGATAAGCGGAAGAGGATGGATGGATGGATGGATGGATAATATGAATTGATTATACGAAGTTGACACGGATAGTGAAAGTTATGCATACAGCAGTATACAACTGAACAGCCATCTTACTCGTATGATTGGTGAATTTGGGCACCTGAAGGTTCAAGGTGGTGCAAGGGGGTGTGTGGCAATAAGGCAAATTGATTGGGATCAAGTGTAATCACAATAAAGACATTAACTCCAAAGCACTGTTTACAATGCAGCAAATGTTGTTTGTGTTAGGGGAAATGTGAAAATTATTAAGCCTTGTGCTGTGGTAGCCTACAATATCACGAGGAGCACATTGATTGTGCAGAACAGGCTCTGACATTCTACCCTCTCATACTCAAGAAGCAGAAAAAACATAAGAAAAGTGTATAAGAAACACTTTTACTGTCCTAAAGGCAATGTCAGGCTGCGTGTTAGTGACTGTTTCATGTACCTCATGAAAGACGTGTCCTAAATTTGCATCAGAACAGCTGTGGACACCAAACATACCTTTCCTACTGTATTTATGTTGACATTTTGATATTTACATGTTTCTTGTATACATAGTAAAAAATTTTCTTGGTAAAAAATATACAATCTTTTTGACTCACTTATTGGGGGTTTAAATATATGCCAAGTGGGCTATTCTTGACCTTATTTTTATTTCATATGCAAAAAAAACTATCATTCCTTGAATTTCCTGGTTTTGCTTGTTCATGGATTAGCCTAAAGTAAATAAATAATACATTCTACCATTTTCATCTTTCTCTCCATCCTATTTGCACTCTGCTCTGCATGCATTCTTGCAATTGGTGGTACACAGCACCTGAAGTGCTTTTTGAAATTCAGTCACCTGAGATTTTCATTAAATCTGGCCCCAATCATGTTCCCACTACTAGTGCAAGTGAGCCTGCAGCTAAAAACAGAAGCTGACTTTGGTAGAGTAAGTGTCTCTTCTGGATATGATAAAAGCAGGACATTCCTTTGTGTCAGTGAGCCGTAGATATTAGCTCAAAGTTCGCCACATTCTTAACAAAGAAAAACAAATTCATATAAGTGCTACTGATGGTACATCAAAAACTGTAAGGAGGTTTTTCTGATGGCATGGTAAGGGTCTTGTGAAAATGGAAGGAAACCTCAGCATTTGTACTGGAGTACACAGAGTGAATTCTGTTTGTGACACCATTTTGTTCTAGAAACCTTTAGGTTATAGACACACATTCCAAGCCACTCAACAAGCTAAAGAATATGAGAAATTTCCAACCTCCCATGAGGAAAAGAAGGCTCATAAGCTGCATGTGCAGTACACTTCTGTGAGAAACATCATCCTTAGTACCATCCTAGTTGCCAATTCCTAGGTGTACTGCCAGACCATTTAATCTTTAAACCTTTAATTTTTAAAGTATCATTAAACCTTTAATATTTATCACCCTTATGAACATTAAAACAGCAGCAGTAACTTAGCCATCATTTTTTACCAAATTGCATGGGTGGATTGTTATTTTAGTCAATGGAAACTAGAGGTCTAATCTAATCCCTTCTGTTTTTACCTACAGAGAATGCAAATAAAGCCATTTCATTAAACCAATTCATTAGCTGTAAAATATGCCAGTTGTTCAAAATGATGGTTAGCAATTTGTGAATTAACTAAAATATAAACTGGTTTATTATGTGAAACTTTTAAGTAGGGCAACAGAAGCACATCTCTAAGTATTAAAGCCCAATTACTTTTTAAACTACTTTTTCACTTGGATTACTATTCATCTGCTTGCTACAAAGGCCTAAACATTACAACTATCAAAATCTTCCTGCTTAGTTAAGGATTCTAAATATGTTAACACATTAGACAGATGTGACCAGCAATATATTTGGGGTATCATTTTATTCAAAATGTTAATTATACCATGAAAAGGGGAAAAAATCTACAAATAATTGACATGTCCCTAAGCTCACATCTATGGGCATCAAACACTGTTGAATGTCTAGTAGTTCTTGACCGCGATGGAACAGGGCAAGTGAAGAGGCAGACAGAAAATTAAAGTGTTACAGTGTATAAATAAATATGTTGTTAGAAAAAAATGTGTCTATGAAACAGTATCTTCAAGAGCATAGTTTCCTAAACTATGGGTTGTGTATAGTCTGCAAAGTGCCTCATGTCACTGAGGGCAATTAAAGCATTCAACATTGCTTCGTTATGAGTGCCCGCGGTGAGTCTCCAAGGGTGACACCCACCCCTTCCAATCTGATGGTCATCATGGTCTAGGTCTTGAGGACCCCAAAAAAGGCAAAATTGGGTCACAAGGAAAAAATGTTTAAGGACCACTGTTTTAGAGTACTTGATAAATATCATTAAAACACCAAATAAGATCCAATCTATTGCCTTTCCTTTGCAGAACACTGGAGCAATTGCTCCCATGCAGTCTGTAGCATCTCAACCCACCACCTCCATCAGCACTCACAGATCCCTCCACTCATTCCACAGCATCCCGATCTGCCACCTTCATCAGTATCAGCAGATTCCTCAGGAGAGCAAGTTTATCGCTTCTCCACTCCTAACGAAGACACCTGTAATCTCTCCATATTGATTCTGCAATGCTTTGGATTTGTTCATACAATGTTTCCCATTTCTTCAGGATATGCCACTCTTCTCCTCTGCTCTCTATAACCAATTTAATAGACTTGAACTCAGTTGCTCCACAGGACTCCTCAGCAGACCTGGCCCTGCTCCCTTACAAAGCACAGCCACTCTCAGACCAGCTTACACCCCAAATTGATCTTTCTCCTTGTTTCATTTTTTTCTTCCCTAGCACTTACAGTACACTGCCCTCTTTTAAACTGTGGTAATCCCAGCTGATACTTATTAATTACACACTGCTCCTTAGTAATTAAGTAAGACTACTGGTTGCACATGGTCACGTGTGCATCCCTAACCAGCGATGGTTAAGCTACTGTATCAGAAAAGTGCACGCAGAACCACTAAAATCAATAAGTTAGCACATTACAACACCATGTGACAGCTCCTTGTCACAACAAGGAAGTATAAATCATTTATATACTGTATTTAACTGCACACTAAAATGTCACTAGACTGAAATATTGATATTTAATTATATAGACTCACTGCAAAATGTGCTGTTGGAAAGAATAGAGCAAGTAAATACCTAATTTTTAGATAGATAGATAGATAGATAGATAGATAGATAGATAGATAGATAGATAGATAGATAGATAGATAGATAGATAGATAGATAGATACTTCATTAATCCCAAGGGGAAATTCACATAATCCAGCAGCAGTATACTGATACAAAGAAACAATATTAAATTAAATAGTAATAAAAATGAAAAAAAAAAAAAAAAAAGTTAGCATTTACTCCCCCGGGTGGAATTGAAGAGTCGCATAGTGTGGGGGAGGAACGATCTCCTCAGTCTGTCAGTGGAGCAGGACAGTGACAAAAGTCTGTCACTGAAGCTACTCCTCTGCCTGGAGATGACACTGTTCAGTGGATGCAGTGGATTATTCATGATTGACAGGAGTTTGCTTAGTGCCCGTTGCTCTGCCACAGATGTTAAACTGTCCAACTTTACTCCTACAATAGAGCCTGCCTTCTTAACAAGTTTGTCCAGGCGTGAGGCGTCTTTCATCTTTATGCTGCCACCCCAGCACACCACCGCGTAGAAGAGGGCACTCGCCACAACCGTCTGGTAGAACATCTGCAGCATCTTACTGCAGATGTTGAACGATGCCAACCTTCTCAGAAAGTATAGTCTGCTCTGACCTTTCTTACATAGAGCATCAGTATTGGCAGTCCAGTCCAATTTGTCATCCAGCTGCACTCCCAGGTATTTATAGGTCTGCACCCTCTGCACACAGTCACCTCTGATGATCACAGGGTCCATGAGGGGCCTGGGCCTCCTAAAATCCACCACCAGCTCCTTGGTTTTGCTGGTGTTAAGATGTAAGTGGTTTGAGTCGCACCATTTAACAAAGTCTTTGATTAGCTTCCTGTACTCCTCCTCCTGCCCACTCCTGATGCAGCCCACAATAGCAGTGTCATCAGCGAACTTTTGCACGTGACAGGACTCTGAGTCATATTGGAAGTCTGATGTATATAGATTGAACAGGACCGGAGAAAGTACAGTCCCCTGCGGCGCCCCTGTATTTTCTGAATTTTATACCTTTTTCTCAGTAATTCTTTTGGTTTAAACATAGATTTTAAACATCAGGGAACTCAAATTAAAAGTAAGTTTGTAGATGTAAAGTCATTTTCTAATACTTGAAATTTGGTACTGTTTTATTTATTTATTTTCCTGAGGGGGTGTGTCTCCAGAAGTCATGTCAGATGACATCACTGGGTCAGCAAGTTATATGTCAGCTCCACGGTATTCCAATCTCCAAGTCTATGGATCGAGTTTGTGAATACTCTGGGACTTTTCTTAATGATTTTCTTTTTTAGGAACTTAACATCATGTTCTTTTAGCTCTGAATTTCTTTTTTTGCTTGACAAAAGATTCATCTGACACCTGGTTTTGACCCTTTCTTTGTTTGTGACTTTATTCCGTTTTCATGCTCCTTCTTACTTGCTTTCTGCACACCAACTTTGGTGTATGAACAGTTTTTGTGTTAAATTCACATTTACCTAATAACTGTTTTAATTAAGGAGATGAGCAAGGAATCTACATTTAGAGATGAAGGAAAGCCCAAAAATCTACAATTCAATTGTAATTTTTGAGGAATAATTTGTCTGACCAATTCTTCAAAGTAAAGATAATCTAAATGAGATCAAACATATTTACCTTGTGCACCTCTATACACTATATACTGTAGATTTATAGGCATATCATAGGATTGGATAAAGCATTTAAAGGCCACGAATGTTATGTCGTGTAGTGGTGAAGGAAGATGATTTTGGTTAAGGGTACCCTAGGGCGTAGGTCAAATATGGATCATACTTCATAGCTTCACTGTATTAATAGACAGTGGTCAGTGGGTTCTAATACCTTGTGAGTATTTTTGCTTTCCTGGGAATGCTATATGACAACACATTACTAAAGAATATATGTAAGGGAAAAGGCTCAGAATATGAAGACAAGCTCTCAGCAACCACCTTTCCACTCCCATAGCAGAATTGCTATTCTTCTCTCTGACTGCTCCTGATTTTCATAGCCTTGCTACAGTGTGCACAGTAGTGTTGCTGCTGTATGAATTAGAGAAGACTAACAGACTATTAGTGGAGATTTTTGGGGTAGAAAGATGCCTGACAACTACTTTGATAAAAATGCTAATTTTCTCTGCAAAAGTTATTTTTGGAACTGGCAACTAGCTGCTTGCTCTTCACTGTTCTCCCCTTGTCAAGATTGCCTTCAACCAACTTCGAGTGTAGCACCCTCAGCATCCACATTTCACATCTTTGAGTACTGTACTGTAAGCTGTAGAAAACCTGGCACTCCACCAGCATTCCTCTTCTTACACCTGTGGTGGTGTATAATATGAGATCTGGTTTTGGATATTTTAATTGGTAACGTTGGTTCTCAGAGATTTGCTACAAGCAAAAGCAAAGCAAAAGACGTAAAGCAAAATTCTATTAAACAGAGAAGCAGAATGGATACGCAAGGAACTGAAACAGCAAAATGACTGATTTGAGCAGTAAAGTGCTAACACCCTTTCTAGTAGTGTACAGACCTTTCAGAGCTACAATGTAAATAAACATTTATATTCTTAAATGTTTTCTTATTTTTGTTAAGCACATTTTTAACATCTAACCAGGATGATGAAGGTGATTGGCAGAGCAAAGTCAGAAAGAATACAGTCACATTATTTTTCTACAAAGGCATTATCACATTGCTTTTGATAAATCTTCAGTACGCTAGACTTTAGCGTTTCCAACCCTGAAGGTGGGGTAATCTGTCAATGTTATTTATAATGAAGTGGCCTCATTTTTATTGAACAGCAATCAGTGCTGAAAGCTGAAGGGGCAGAGAAGTGATAAGCACTGTTTTAAACATTAGATCACAGCATCTCAAAAACTGGCATTCAACATGATTTCTTATGGTCAGATCATTGTCTCCACATTTTGCAAAAATGTCTGTCAGTAAAGACAGCTTCAGGTTTCACTTTTTTTTTTACTGTATAGTAAGACATAAAGGATATGAGTGTATAAGAATAATTGTCTATTTATGCATCCATCCATTTTTATGAACCCGTGTAATCCACTATTAGAGTCACAAGAACAATAATTTCCAATAAATTTAGATATCTCTATATTCATAAAGTAACAAAAATTATGTAATAACTGACAGAAAAATGTGTGTTACATTTAATCGGCTGCCTCACTCTGAATGCTGTTATTACTGTAGCGATGCATATTAATAGAAGAGGATACAATAAAAATATAATTTAAATATAATAATTTTGTCATTCATTGTTTATGTGAACCCTCAGCCGGACAAAAAAGTGATATACAGTACTCAGGGTGAATGACCAAATTAAAAATTCTGTTTTTACATACTTATGATGACATGGTGGGTATTTTTTTCCATGTTATAATCATTGTTCTCTGGTTTTCCTGCTGTGTTGGGTGCCTTAGCTATGTGATTTGAACAGTCTCCATATTTACTTGGAAACAAGTCCATAGAATGTTCGGAAAAATACTTGGTGCTAAGATGTATGGGAAATACGATATTAGACCAGGTCACGTTAACAGTGATAGATAAGTCCATGATTCCAGTCTTGCATAATGTATATTCCTGTCTAAATAGGTTGTTTACGCTTCCTGCAACTCTTTAACTGCAGACATTTTAATTAACCTGGTTAGTTTCAGTTGTGTGGATAAGTTTATGAACAATTTGATATTATACAAGCAAAACAAAACAAAACTTAATGCAACAAAAAGAGCTTATACATAACCATGACTTTTATTAATGGTAAATTTAATGCACCATAAGTAGGAGATGAGCTGTTCGATTCAGGGACCAATGTTAAACTGCCATAGGCTGTAGACGTTTTCCTATTTTTAAGGTAGTTAATATTTAGGAATTACTGTTCTATCAGAAAATGCGAAAGGCCAGACAGGCATAATTAAAAATACATAAGCTGGAGTATATCCATTTTTCAAGGTCATTCTAGCCACCTACTTTTAGAAGGTAACTGGTATAAAATACTCGAGTATATTATTCAATATTATAATAATACTATAGTATTCCCTCAATTTCAATATTATAATTTTTTTTGTATGCACACCAAGGATGCTTACTGTGTCTTAAACACTGCAGCATTAGTATAATGCTGATGTACATACTCATACATAATTATTTATCATAAAATCAAACCTCAATACTAAAAGTAATAAAAAAAAAATCAAAGAAATGCGACTCATACTGGAGTCGTAAATCATCCTTGGATCAATAATGCTTACTCAACATTGCTATCAATGAACCCACCATTTAATACAGATGATCAAATCAGGCTTTAAAAAATAATAAATTACATGTACGTGTTCAAATTTTCAGGAGATAGATATTTAATAAGCAAATCAATAATGCTCATTTCAGAGAAAATTAAGTATAGATAATGTGCATGATGGATATTAACTGTATATCAAATTGTAATCTTCAAATTTGTGAATGAGGTTAATTAATTTTAAATCAAATTCTATGAAATACTGTGTATTATATAGTATCTTAAAATTAGTAAGCAGTAAATATTACTATACTACAACATATTTCATAATAAATATATAAATAGTTTATATATTTATATAGTAGTAGTCTAGTAATAGTTTAATTTTTATTTTGTGATTCTAGAAGGTTTTTAATAAGCCAATCTTTATTTCTTTCTAACAGAGTGTCGTAGTTGATAGTACAAATATAGAACCAGCTGCAATAAATTACAGTTAAGACTTTGATTAGAATGCATGATTCATAAAAGACCATAATATAGAGGGTCCACAGACGTAACAGGGTGGCACAGTGGTACTGCTGCTACTTTGCAGTAAGGAGGCCAGGGTTCTCCTCCCTTGAATGTTCTCCCCATTTCTGCATGGGTTTCCTCCCATTTAGGTAAATGGGCAACACTAAACTGTGTGTCTGGGTGTGTGTTTGTTCACCATACAATGGACTAGGGCCATGCCCAGGATTTGTTCCTGCCTTGTTCCCCTATGCTAGCTAGGAAGGCCTTGCCAATAATGGATCTTACATAGTTTCATGGCTTTTTAGCAATGTCAGCTCATTCTTATGTTATAGATTTTTTCATTTCCAAGGATACCATCCAAAAGATTTGAAGCCTAAAATGGACAACAACCTTGTTATTCTCAGTCCTGCACTGTTTTCTCTTCAGTTTCCTTCCAAATATTTGGTGAAACCCGAAGAATACACACAAGTGTGAATTGTCTCAAGTTAGATGTCATTTGCATCTTATTGCTAAAAGGGAGCCAATAAAAACAGTGAATGGCACTGTTAAGCAAAATAAGCAATTAAGGGTGGGGAATCTGAACCAACAAGACCATTGAAATGAAGCATAAAAATGTCGCTGGAACCGTAAATGCCTCATCAGCAAGAATTAGAAAGCCTTTATTGTCATTGTACCAGTACTGTACACTGAAACTGTAAAAGATAAACCTGTACATGCTGCAAGTACAGCAAACAAGGACAGCAAACAAGGACAAACAAATAATATAAAAAGCAAATATCATATAACAAATAAATACCATACATAAATAAATAAGGTGCGGAAATTATTACCTACTAATATAATCATTGCACATACTAGAAAAAAAATAACACTTCAATGGGTTTTTTGTTTTACTTTTAATGCTTTTGTACCACCTTCCGGATGGCAGTCGTCTGAACAATAAATGGCTCAACAGAGGCATTGGGCACTGGAGATATCTTCCAGAAAAAAGGCAGACAGCAGCCAATGATATTTTCTGCCATGGATGTTACCCTCTGCAGAGCTTTACTGTCTGCTCCTGTACAGCCAGCATACCAGAATGAAATGCAGTATGCTAAAATACTCTCGATGGTTGAGCGGTAGAAGGTCAACAGCAGCTTCCCCTTCATTTCCATTTTCCAGAGAAGTCTCAGGAAATGTAGTCACTGCTGGGTCTTTTTGACCACCACTGGAGTGTTTTCTGTTCGGTAAATGTCCTCAGAGATGTAATTTCCCATGAACCTAAAGGAGGTGACTTCTCTACCAGTTTCCATTGATGTAGAGTGGGACTGGCTCTGCTCAGTGCCTCCAGACGTCACTGTGGATGTGGATGATAATAAGAGATTGTTTTGGAGCACCACACTGACATCTTGTCACCGGATATGAGACCTACTACGGCGGAATTATCAGCAATCTTGATGATAATGTTGCTAGGGGAATTAGATGTACAGTCATAAGTGTACATGGCATAGAGAAGATGGCTCCGTAAACAGCCCTGAGGAGAGCCAGTGGTAAAAATGTGAGGGTGGAGGAGGTGTGTGGGCCAATTCTAACAGTTTGTGGGCAACCAGTGAGGAAATCCTTTATAGTGCAGATAGGAGGGAGGAAAAGTTCAGGTTATAAGCTTAATAATTAGTAGGCTAGGGATGATTGTATTAACACAAAGCTATAATCCAACAGACAGCATCCTTACACAGGTCGCTGAGTGTTCCAGATGGCTAATCACTTTATGGAGGGCTGTATTGATGGTGTCTTCTGTGCATCTATTTGATCTATAAGCAAATTTGTGAGGGTTGAAGGTGGGAGGGAGGTTGCCTTTAATGTGTTGAGCAGTGAGTCTTTCAAAACATTTCACAACTTTTGACATCAATACAATTGGTCTTTAAGTCATTAAGGCTATTGATGACTGACTTTTTAGGGACAGGGATGATAATAGCTGACTTAGAATGGAAGAAACAGTGGCCTCTGTCAGTGACAGATTAAATATCTTAGTAAGTTCACCTGCCAACTGGTCAGCATAAGCTTTAACATTAAAATCCCTGAAGCCTACCTAAAAGGTCATAATGCTGGGCCACTTTAAATTCCTTTGCACCTCTTCATCAGTGTCTTTGTTTTGTAAATGTGTCAATCAGCACAAGAAGCAAGCAACGAGCTAACCCATTCCCCACCGACTCAGCAGAACTCAGTCACAAAGTTCACCCATCTCAAGTCTGTTTATCTGAGTGTGAGGTACCTTGAATTGTTTAGGGTAAATAATATATCGTTATTTGGAATACATGCATTTCATGTGTGTTCCGTGTCTACAATGACCTGGGTAAATGACGGGAAATACGAGGCAAGAAATGTTGAACACATAACTTAAGCAGAAACTTTTTTCGTGTTCTACTAATAATTGGCAAAATTTTGACATGAAGTGTATAATGTGTGAAGACTGAAATCCAAATATCAAATAAACACTTTCACAAAAGGTACAGCAAAACAAGTGTGCTTTTATTCAAGAATATAACCAAAGAAAAAGAAATTAGATACATGTTGCTGTCAATGAGTAAAAACCGAAGCTCAAATATCAATTGACAGAAAGTTGACATGTCTGCTTGGCTGGTGTAGAGTTAAGAGCTGCTGCCACGTAAGCAAAAGGTTGCACGTCTGAGCCTAGGCTTTCCTCGTTTTGAGTAATGAGCTGCTATTATTATTATTACTATAATATAATAAAAACATACATTTAAATTCAGTTTGTAACACCTGTGGTAAATTTTTGCTACCTGTAAAAGATATCGCTGAATGGATATAAGCAGACACACAAACGCTGGTGAATCATGTCTTCTTGGTATCTTGTTGTCATCTTGTGCAAAGCAATTTAAGGTGGCCAGGCTTTATGACTTTTTTCATAAGCTTCTAGTGTTAATTACAATTCCAAGTATGTAGACTCGTCCAGCAGCTTTCCTTGGATTCAATGTCTTGAGCATCTGTCTCACTTTAAGCTCCTGAAAAATGAGTATGTCGCAGATAGGTGTCAGCGATGACAGAGTGCCTGTGTGAGACCACTTTGCCTCAAAGCAAGCAAAGAAAGATTTAGTTTCTCTACCAATGAGACATCAGCACAGATTGGTACATATGTACTGCTTTTGTAGTTGGTGATTTGTTGTAATCTCTGCTACACCTACCGTGAGTTACTGTGTGTCAGATAGGCCTCTACTTTGCTCTAATAGACCATCAGGATAGTTTTGATGTCTCTCCACAGATATGCTGTTGCTGCTTTGTACTGAACCATATCCTCTGACCTGAAAGCTATGTCTTGGGTTCTCTGCAGAGACTAATCCTCACTGGTAATCTATGGTTTTTGGTTGTGGTATACCCATATGTGTTAATCCATTGTAACCATATCAGTAGAGAACTTAATATCGCCTAGCACAGCTTTTGTGTGCTGCTCTAAGTCTAATTGTTCAAATATGGACCATTCTGTGCATGCAAAACAGTCTTGTGGTTGCGAGAGGGCTCTCTCAACTGAGGTTTTGATAGTTTTTATGGTTTGCTTGATTGTTCTCTGGAGGGGAGTGTATGCTACGATGAGGAGCAGTGGGAGATGGTCAGATAAGCCTGGATGTGGGAGAGATAGGGCTCTGTAAGTATACTTTAGTTTAGAATAAACATTGTCCAGTGTGTTCTTCCCCAGGTGGAGCACTGTACATATTGCACAAATTTGGGGAGCACAGTATTTATGCATGGCTGATTAAAATGACCAGCTACATAAAGTGTACTCTTTCAGGATAAGCCTCTTGATGTTTGTTAATCGTATTGTGTAGGCAGGAGAGAGCTGAGCTAATGTTAGCGTTAGGAAGGATATAAACAGAAGTAATGATCACTACTGTTATCTCCCTTGGCAGATAGAAAGCTCGGAATAAAACTGTTATTGCTTCAAAATTAGGACAGCAGTGTGCTTATAAAATCTTACTGTTTGTCATCTATACTAATAAAAGGCAAAGCCCTCACTGACTGACTGACTGACTGACTCATCACTAATTCTCCAACTTCCCGTGTAGGTAGAAGGCTGAAATTTGGCAGGCTCATTCCTTACAGCTTACTTACAAAAGTTAGGCAGGTTTCATTTCGAAATTCTACACGTAATGGTCATAACTGGAACCTACTTATGTACGTATATACCGGCCATAGCCTGCAGCTCGGTCGCCGTGTCAGGCGGAGTTGCGTCCCTCATCGTCAAGCCTCCCACGTAATTGAGTGCCTGCCCATATAAGGCTGTCCGTCAGCGGCAATCCAATAGAAACACTCTGCCGCTGAGCGGCTCACGTGAACTGACTGTGAACGCAGTACGCAGACAAAAAGCAACAGCTCCAAAGAGCACTGAACAAAAACGCATTACACAATTGAGAAGGCAGCAAAAGAATATGAAGCGAGTGACGCATACAAGCATATTCATAAGTGCAGCTACTGCGGAAACAAAGCACACGGTGGAAAAAGTCAATGTCCAGCTAAAGGAAGACAGTGTAAAAAAAACCCGTGCATGCAGTGTGTGATGTCTCAAATAAAGAGGAAGACGAGCTGTTTATTGATGCAGTAAGAAAGGAATCGATGAATGAAACCTGTTATGACAAACACGGAATGTAACCTGAACACAACACATCCTCCAAATACGAACCTGATTGAAAGAAATAATGATAATCAAATCCTTGATGACAGCAACACTCATAACAGTCACAAAACAATTACATTGACAATCATGTTACATTATTTTTAAAATGTTCCCTTTTCTTTTTCATAACTTCTTTAACACACTACTACTTCTCCGCTGTGAAGCGTGGGTATTTTGCTATATATATATATATACTGTATATATACATATTTGTCAAATAAAGTGGTGCAACGCAAGAGGCTTCGCCTCTAGCGCTGATGTCCGAGGTTCGATTCCCGAGAGGGGGTGCAGTGAGTGTGTATGCCCGATGAGCCCAGAATTAGGGTGAAACATGTGTCGTGTACTCTTTGCATTATTTGACAGTAAAACTATTTCAACCATTCTATGATCTGCTTCTCGCAACTGAAAGAGGGCACCGTGGCGGATGTTAGCCGACTTGCTGACCAACCACAAGCGTTACCTGGTAGGTTACCACCCATACAGTCAGATTGTGATTCAGACTACGAATGCCTTGAATGTAATTACCCCAATCTACATACTGTCAAATAAACGAACCACACGCCATGGCGCGAGCCCAGAATTAGGGCGAAACACGTGTCACGTACTCTTTGCCTTATTTGACAGTAAAACTATTTCAGCATATATATATATATATATATATATATATATATATATATATATATACACACACATACACATATATATATATACACACACACATACATAAATATATATACATATACACACACACACACATATATGTGTGTATATATGTAGATATGTATATATATGTATATATGTGGATGTATGTGTATATATATTTATGTATATGTATGTGTGTTTATATATATGTGTATATGTATAAATGTAGATATGTATGTATATGTATATATGTATATGTATATGTGTATATGTATATATATGTTTATATGTGTGTGTGTGTGTATATATATAATATATATATATATATATACTCAGCAAAAAAAGAAACGTCCTCTGACTTTCAACTGTTTTTACTTTCAGTAGACTTAATGTGTAAATATTTGTATGAACACTAAAAGAGTCAACACCATAAGACATAAACTAAAAATGTTTCACAATGTGTCCCTGAATGAAGGGAGGCTCAAAATCAAAAGTACCACTCAGTATCTGGTGTGGCCACCAGCTGCTTGAAGTACTGCAGTGCATCTCCTCCTCATGGACTGGACCAGATTTGTCAGTTCTTGCTGTGAGATGTTACCCCACTCTTCCACCAAGGCACCTGCAAGTTCCTGGACATTTCTGGGGGGAATGGCCCTAGCCCTCACCCTGCGATCCAACAGGTCCCAGACGTGCTCAATGGGATTGAGATCTGGGCTCTTCGCTGGCCATGGCAGAACACTGACATTGCTGTCATGCAGAAACTCACTCACTTTTTGCCACTCCTGACTGGTCCAGCGAAGGTGGGTTTGTGCCCATAGGTGGCGTTGTTGCTGGTGATGTCTGGTAAGGACCTGCCTTACAACAGGCCTGCAAGCCCTCAGTCCAGCCTCTCTCAGCCTATTGCGGACAGTCTGAGCACTGATGGAGGGATTGTGTGTTCCTGGTGTGACTCGGGCAGTTGTTGTGGCCATCCTGTACCTGTCACGCAGGTGTGATATTCGGATGTAGCGATCCTGTGCAGGTGTTGTTACACGTGGTCTTCCACTGCGAGGATGATCAGCTGTCCTTCCTGTCTCCCTGTAGCGCTGTCTTAGGCGTCTCACAGTGTGGACATGGCAATTTATTGCCCTAGCCACATCAGCAGTCCTCATGCCTCCCTGCAGCATGCCTAATGCACGTTCACGCAGATGAGCAGGGACCCTGGGCATCTTTCTTTGGGTGTTTTTCACAGTCGGTAGACAAGTCTCTTTAGTGTCCTGCGTTTTTAGAACTGTGACCTTAAATGCCTACTTTCTGTAAGCTGTTAAGGTCTTAACGACCATTCCACAGGTGCATGTTAATTAATTGATTATGGTTAATTGAACATGCATGGAAAACATTGTTTAAACAATTTACAATGAAGATCTGTAAAGTTATTTGGATTTTTAAAACATTATTGTTGAAATACATAGTCCTGAAAAAGGGACGTTTCTTTTTTTGCTGAGTATATATATATATATATATGACAGCAACACTCATAACAGTGACAAAACAATTACATTGACAATCATGTTACGTTATTTTTAAAATGTTTCCTTTTCTTTTTCATTACTTCTTTAACACACTACTTCTCCGCTGTGAAGCGCGGGTATTTTGCTAGTTGTTTATATACATGTTAATACCCCCACCTTTTTTCTTGCCGGAGTCTCCATTCCTGTTAAATTAGTAGATGGTATTGCCCCTGCAGCTACCCTACAAGGGTCTGTGATAAGCATTTGCAGCCAGGTTTCTGAAATCATTATCACACAAAATTCATGAACATAGATGTTTGCAGCCAACAATAATTCTGATCTTCTAATTTGTGGACAATGGATCTGGCATTTGTGAGGAAGATACTTGGTATTGGGGATTTATGCTGCTGCTTTCTCAGACTAACCAGTAGGTCCTCCCGGCATCGTCACTTCTGATTGCACTCGTGATACCATCTGCACCATCTCTCAGACCCGACAACAGTCCAAGGAGCTCCCTGTCCCTCATTAGTTCCTGCGATAACTGCTTGTAATGTCCATATGGCATTGTATTCCAATATTAAGCAAGTCCATATGACTATACGGATAAATCTTAGCACATCTCACACATATTACATGTACACACATTAACACCACCAAACACTGAAAGAGGAAGCTAAGAGCTGCTGCATCCATGCTGTTCACCCCAGTTCTACACCCTTCAACACCTAGATATCCCTGACACTTGTAGGCTACAGCTGCAGTATGTCTTTAATATAATTAATACCCAAAATTCTTCATTTTAAACTAGCTCTGTTAAATACTGCCTCCTTTTGTTTGTCAGTGCATAACCAACTTCTTGACAATGTCGAAGAGATACATATGGATGGGTACTCACCTTTCAGAATATGCAGAGCTTAGGTACTGTCCTCTTTATTATTCTTCCTCCACACCATTGACTGCACCTCTGGAGACCCATCAGTCAAATATTATGTTAGCTTATAGTACAGCCCATCATTGCTGGCAAAAATAGAAGTTAATTAGAGTGAGGTGGACCACCTGTTATTATGGTGTGCTTAAGTCTATCTTGAACTCAACAAAGTTAAAGTTGTGAAAATAAAATAGTGACTGTTAACCAAAGTCTGTTATTTCCACTGGGGCAAATACACAAGGTAATGTGGGCCTTCTAAATGTCCGGGGAAAGATGGCTGTCATTTAGGTGCTGGTTCTGTTAAGACTGTAAAACAACTTATACTTGACATTTCATGACTGTCACTGGAACAGCCAAGTTCAAGATTCCAAAAGATTGAATACAACTTTTAAGTAGGTAAGCAGCAAATTGAGATGAAAGATAAATGCCATGAATAACAAGTAAAGAAAATTATTTTTGTAAAATTTGTATCACGTTCCTATACCAATGTCATGCATGCACACTTCTGGATCCTCTAGAGGGCTCAGGTAAGCTGAACAATCCCTTGCTGAGCAGGACTAATATATATCTCTGGTTTCCTCCACAGCGTTGATCCATCACCAGGAGACGATGACTACAAGCACTGTCCTTTCTGGGACCAGATGAATATAAGCAGGGCGCTCAATTGTGAACGTAATCTTTTGACCTGCCAAGAATCAGGGACACAGAGAGCTCATGTCCAACTCCATTTAACCAAGAAAGAAGCACGTTAAACTTTGTTCCTTTAGAGAGCCTTGTGTGTTCTGTGGTACAGTCATTTTGTTTGAACTTTTTATTTTTGTTATTAAACATGTGTAGCTGGCTTGGCACACCAAAGATTTTTATAGCATGCGCATGCTTCACTTCCCACCTAATTAATTAGTATGTTGAAAAGCTATATTTTGACAAAGATACAGTTTAGAGATATAAGAAATAATACAAAACAAAAAAGCTGAACTCATTACAAAAGCATAACTGGCTGCTACATTAAAATTAATATGAAACAAACAGAGTACCAACCTATAATTGTGAATGATAGATAGATAGATAGATAGATAGATAGATAGATAGGAAAAGAAAAAGAGAGGTACAACATTTTGTACTTATAGAAATCATTCTAATAGAACTAGATCATTTTAAATAAATACAGTATATCAATGAAATCTTTAAAGAGATTCACCGAACATTATTTTTTCTTTGCTTTTTTGTATGATGGCAGCAAGACCCAATTTATTTACAATTTCAACAATTTTTACACAAGAGCTACAAAATAATAAACACTTAAACTGAGAAGGGAATGCCTGATATTGAAATTCATCAATTGTACAATACACTGTACATATGGGGAAAGGAAAGTGTAATGAAATTTCTGAATATAACAGAATGAGCTTGTTTGCATCTTCTTTTACCCCATTACAGATATGATTTGAAAACTGTTGTTAGAGGTCTTTTATAGTCACATTTCACTTTACATTGTTATTCTCATTGTTTATTATTTTCCTCAGAGGCTCCTACGTTAAAGATGCTATAGGAAAAAAGGTCTATTTGAGTTCAGCATGAAGCCAAGGAGCTTCAGGGTATTACTGGCACTGCTCAGTAGTGAAAGTGTAAGAAGGGACTGTTTTGTCATTGTCAAAATGTCTGCCAGCAGTGTTTTGCAAAATGGAGCAGGTGGGAAATGAGGACAGGGGCTGCCCTTTGATTAACTTTCATGCTGTGTGGCAGGAATGTATAGACAGAAGTTAAAATGAGCTTTCCAGATAAAGAAGAGAGTCAGAGCATAAAATTTCATTGTATTCTTTAAACAATTTAAAGCTGTTATATATACATGTGTAAATTTATTGAGAAACTGCTCTTTTTCTTATACTTGGCCTAAAACCTTAAGGACAGTGTTCATTCCTCAATATACTGTACATTTGGTTCCAGTTAAATTCTCTTTATTACCCTAGTTTGCCTTCAGCTAGTGCAGTGTTCATATATTCTAATATATGTTCAAAAATATGTGGGCATGAGGTCTTTATAACAAAATCTTATCCTCTTCAGATTGATTCCAGCAAATAAAAATTGAGAAATAGTGGTTGAGGTATATCAAGGGGCTGAATCATCATGCAATAACAATGAATAAATAGAAAACTGAGTATTCCTCATGCTTTTTTCTTCTATCAAATTGATACTTTGTTATTTTTAAATCGTCATTTTATCATGGTTCTTGTCCTTAATGGGTACTGCCTTACTTTGTGGAAAACTAATCAATAACATTTTAAAATGCATTTAACTTTGTAAGAACACTGTGTACATTATATTAATTAAACTATATGCAATGGTGACAATTCAGTGAAAGTATCAGTAGTTATACCTTATAAATTTTTGTAAATCAAAACACTCTCATTCATTTTGAGGTAAGAAAAGCAAGTAAGTTTGTTTTTATTATCTAATTAAAAAATGTGGGCACCCCACACTCAATGCAAGTAACTGCATCAGGCTGTGAAGCCAGCAGTCTTATGGTGCTCCAGGCCGACAGGCAACATCCAGTAATTCTGCCCCGTATAAAAGATATCTCAGACCATAAAGCCTGTGATAGCAGGGTCAGTTGAAACAACTTTAAAATGGGGAGTACTTCCATTTGCGCAACTGGACTGAGACGCTTGTTATAAAGGTATTACTCACCAAATGTTGCACTGCCATATGAGACCAAACCAGACAGTTTACTATGTTACACCCAGCCAAGGCCGGACACTGAACGTTTTGTCATTTCACATACTGTATAGTGATAGGAAATAAAACAATAGATAATGTCAACTATGTACCAGTCCTATTCTCATTTAGCATTACCATTACTAATCCAAAAACTTACCATCAAAATATTTATGTTGTGATATGATCTCTTTTTTTCTTCCCTTCTTCTTTTCCTAAAAAGGCAATAGAAGGATTTAACCTTTTTATAATCAATTATGACAATGTGAGCTGTTCCATGAACATTTTCCACCTATTAATAATGCACACATCACTGAGTGACCACTAGTCCCCCACCCCTGCCAATTACTAAACTAACTCAATGTGTCGCAAACATAGTTTTCATTATTGATTTTATTTAATTTATTGATTTCTCTATTTAATTGAAATTCAAGCAAAGTGACAGCTCTGCACTGTATATCATCTTTCCATACGCTCATCCACATTTAAAAAAAAATGCATTTTTTAAGATGTCATTACATTGACCTGTATAGGAGCACCTTGACAGATGTACTCCTTGACAGCTACCCCTCCAACTCCTTACATTCTATTATGGTGGGCAGAGCACAGCAGTACTGGAAAGAGGACTGCAGAACAGTGTAGGAGTGAGGGACAGTGAACCCAACTACAGGTACACACGTGATGTCATCACAAGGTCCTGGAAGATGGGGACACACCTCATGAGGATGGTGGTGTTCACGTACACCAATCATTTGTTGCTCTAGGCATTTGTCTATAGTGTCTATTCCACGAGCCTCCAGGGAGACCTTATCCAATCCTTCTTTTCAAGGTCTCAAGTTTAAATGGTGGAATGGTATTGGAATGCTTAGTTTATTTTAACTTCATTTTACTTTTAGACTCCCTTGTTGCTTTTTTTAAGATCTACTGTGTGACTACATAGAATACTGGAATATGGATATGTATTGTTGCTAGCTTTAGATTTGCCCTTATGGGACTAATAACTAAATTATTCCATTTAACATGAATACTTGGCAAGTTGTGCCGTCATTTTTGTACAATCGGGCCCTTTCTTTTTCCGAATTCTGAACATGTGTACTTGAAAACAGAACCACCAAGTCAATTACTGGCTGTTAACTAAGTGGACTGTGGTACAGGGTATGCATTTAAATCCTCCTGTAATTAAACATGTTTACTGTATAATGTAATGAAAAACCCATGAATTACACCACAGTCCAATAGCAATCAGTATTCGAGAAGTGTTTCTATAATGTGCAGTATTTGTGTCAGCCTCGATTTAACCTATAGACTACAGAGTTTTGAGACTTCTGAAATACATAACCATAACAATTAAGAAGGCTGAATACTCAATTCATTTCTAAAGTGGCAAACAGAAGTAAATATTTTTATTTTAGTATTTGCTAAATTCTCCAAGATAACTTTTTTAATCAATAGTAGTAGTTTCAACAACACAATTTTTACCTGGGTCCATGTGAGAATTCCCAGATGTCTTATAAAAAGAGAAGGTGAAAGAGAGAAAAACCTCTATTCTTCATCTTCATTCATTATACCAGGTCCCTTTCATGCTAAATGTTGTAGGTTCATAAAGCCAGGCTTCATTGCTCAAAATGCATTTGGGAGCTTACTTAATAAAATAAACAACAATCAAGGCTAATCTAGACTTTTTGAAGTTATATGTTCATTGTCATATACAATGCAAGAATCTGATAACAAATAATTTTAGCACAGCCAATTTGCCAATGTGTGGCATTGGTGGAGTAGCAATTTGTTGCCATAGACTTGTATATGCAATCATGCAGGATACATTTTTCCCTTCCACTAATTATGGTCTTTTTAAGTCATGCAAATTTTTACATTTCCACTGAGTTATTCAACTTTTTTAAAAAGCATTACTAATGAAATTAAACATAACCATTTATTAATATCTTGAAATATATCCTCTCTGTAATACTATACTGTAGACTATTTACATAGCCCCTTTCAAACTAAGTTTTAAAATACTTTTGCCAACCTGGTTTAAACTCATCAGCTGTATGTTTGGCATAAGAAATGTTTTGATCAACCCTAGGCAAGGCAAATTTTTTTGACAGTTTGACAACATGTTGACTTATATATTAAAATGTTCAGTTTTATTTTTGTTGCTATTAGCTGTTCTGTCAAAGCTTTGAATGCATCACAAAGAGTAACAGTCTGGCAGGCCAAGAGGTTTCTCTGTCTGTCTCCCTGTCATTTCATCTTTATCTCCATCTACCTGACCGTTCTTTTCTTATTCAGTATGCTACAGTAGCCTGTTCTGACCTGAGATCTATGAATTAAAGTCTAGCCGAATATCTCTGCTTTCCAATTTTAATTATTTGTTTTTGGCAAGAAATTTTGCTGTATTAAGGATTCATTCTTTTGTCCCCCAGAACCATTTAGTGGTTATGGTTCTCCTACACTGATGTTAACTTTCCTGCCTCATGACTGGTCTTCACTTTGACCTGAGTCTTAAGTAGTGCCATGTGAATCACAAGTGCTAGTGGTTAAGCAATGTTGAAAAGAAGACTCGATGGTTTCTTTGTTCATTTCCTGAGAAACACATTTTAATATGCTCCAAACATCACCTCACTTAAGCTGGTTTGGAAATGGATGGTTCTTTTAACTAACTTTTGCTAACTTTGTTTTACCTACAGTAATATTGTGACAGTTGATTACCCATTAATTTCTTTTACTAGAAATGTGTCTAATTTTGCACAGGACAACAGTTCCAGTGCAATGTGGTTATATAACTGCGATTGAATATTCGTAAGATGGGATAAGAAATTTGCATTATAACAGCACCTGTAATGAATTGGACAGGTAACAAACCTTTAACAAGCTACTGTGGTAAGCGTAAAAAAAGATAAATAGAACTGGATAAATTATCAGGAAAAATAACAGTTCAGTAATATTAATACTTCCCATGTCATAAATTAAATACATTTAAGTATTTGTCAGGTTAGGTGTACCCAGGGCAAATCATTATAAATATATATTCATCCCAATCAGTACCCTGAAACACAGTGAAAAATGAATTAGAGCTTGGACGCACCTTAGAAGTTGTTTCTAGTAAAACATAAAATGTAGTTGCCAATTATGAACATCTAAATTAATATTAAAGTGATAGGAAATTAACAGAGTGCTTCACACCAAGGAATGTGAGAAACCAAATGCTTCAGTGATTATTTTGTGTTTTGTAGACTGTGCTTTTACAAAGCATTTCTTTGCATCTAATACTTCAAAGCTTAAAACAATTATTTCAATATCAACTTAAATGCATACCGTTACCATTAACCATAAAATCAATTTTCCAGCAAGTTTCCATCAAGTTTGTGTTTAGAAATATGAAGCTGCACTGTCCCATCCCATGTGAAAATGGTATTGCATTAGGAAAAATCTTTAAAATCTGCTGATCTAGTCTCATTATTACCAACATAATTCAATTTTTCAAATGTAAAATTGTAACATAACAATGTCTATATTTCCTTTTGACTGTTTCCTTTCGAAGATGGCTAAACTGCCTATAGCCTCTATTACCCACTACTTTTGATCTTCAGTTGAACCTTCTTTATACGATCAACTTTATGTAATTTATTTTCATCATGCTGTCTAGAATGTGTATCTTCCTTCTTTAAGAGTAATACAGTTTCATGTGAAGTGGATTCTTAATTGATGTGTAAATAATTAGAACAAATGTACTGTAATGCAGTGGATCATTTAAAAAAACTCCTAAAATACTATATTGTATACTGTAATTATCACATTCTTCAGTAAATTTGTAATCATTAGTAATCTCTGCTTTTCTCTGTGTTTTTTTAGAGCTCTTCTGTTGTGGCGTTCTGTGCCACCACCAACTAATCAAAGTCCTGTGCAGCCACTTGAGATGTCTGAATTAAAGCAGATACTCCATCTGTTCACAATACCCACTGCATTGAACCTACTCAGGTTTTACTCCCTTTCCCTCATTCATTTTACTTTGACATTGACTAGACTAACAGCAGAGCACTGCACTGTACGTGTTCACCCCCATAAGCCATGGCAAACATGTTTTTTCACGTCAGATTCTACTCATTGCGTTCACCACATAATTTTCAAATTGCCTTTACCTTTTGATTTACTCTTGTATTAATTTTTTTTGACAAGCAGCAGAATGAAGTGCACAATTTTTCAGGTAAGGCCTGGGGCACTTTTATCTAGCTCTCCTACTGCCATGATGCTTCCTGCTGTTACAGCCAGAGGAAGAGTCACCAAAACAATACACCTGCAGTATTCCTGTGATCTGTTCTTGACATAATTTTAACTGCTGTCTCTGTGCTCTCCTGCTGTTCTCTGTTTACACAGTTTATCTCTGCCTTTCTGCTGTACTTCAAACCTTCCACACAAGACCACACACTGTGAATCCTGGTTCCCATTTTATTCACCCACTGATGTCATCTGTTGGCACTGGGTTGACGTGCTTGCACTGTGGTGCAGTTCTTCTGTTTTTGCATAGCTGGCAGGTTATACTATGTATATGCAATTTTCTGAACACATTTATAAATGTTGATATTATGGAATTCTAGAGTTATTATAATTATGTACTTTATATAATGCATAAAGTGCAAATTGATTATATTAACTTTAAGTGTTTTAACACTTATTTGTCTTGATTTCATTTATTTAACATTTTAGTGAAAATTTATAACAGGCTGTTTAGCATCTCGTTATGTTCTGTAAACATTTTACCAGCCATTCCTCTTATTTTTAAAAACCATTTTAAACATCAGGCTCTTCACCCAAAGAATGATCAATTACTCAGTCAGTCATTATATAACAGCAGTAACAGGAAGCACCTTCTGAAAGACCTTTAATATCCTGATAATACAAGGACATACAACAGAAAAACTGAAAAGACAGAATAATTCAAAAGCAAGTAGTACTGACAAACAATAGGAGGAGCTGGTAAAGGACTTGGCATAAAAAATAAAGGAAATTACACTTAAACTAAGAATAGCTTTACAATATTAAATATGATAGCATTCATTTTAGACACATGTAGATTAACTGTTTTACAAAGTAAGAGGCAGGAATTGATTCTTTAATTTTGATGCTAGAATTGCAAACAGACAACATTCACAAGGTAGGGATCAAAAAACTTAAAAATGTTCACAAAAAGATCAGCAAGCATCAGAAAATCTTTCTTTTCTCCCAAATTTATATGTGATAAGTACCATGGCCAATTAAAGTTATTGTATTCACAGCTTTGTAACTCAGTAGCATATTTAAAAATGATTTAATATCTGACAGCCTGACTAACAAACTATACACCTTATGACCTTCTCAATAAATGACTCCATGATAATGTATTAGAATTTCCTGTGTGAGGTGACTCAATGGTAAAACTGCAGTAGGTACAGAAGAACAATTCCACTTGTTTATCAAAATGGAATGAAGCAATAGTAAGAAATCCACATCAGCTGACAAACTGGGAGGACAATTTATGCAAGTGACCACTGTGAAAAGATTAGACAGACACAGGAAGAGGTTTAGGGGCAGCCTCCCGTATACTTGAATTAAACTGCCAAATCTGAAAGGTTGGATCCATAGAACAGGTCCCAAGAGACTTCAGTCAAACAATAGAACAATCATAACAGGCAAAGATGGCGATTTTAAAGCCGGGCAGGGGAAGTGATGTCATTGGGGCAGAAAACGAAAGTGACATCCTCAAGTCCAGCCGAAATTTCCCATGATTGGTCTGCTGATGAAAAAGATGGAGGACTAGTGCACCCTGTCATCCCCTGGTCTGGCATGGAATCATCCCTTTGTGAGCCCTTCAGCTGCCTCCCATGCGCACATGTGTGACACCACTTATGAATTACAGTGGAACCTCAATTTGCGAGCATAATTCGTTCTGGAAATGTGCTCGCAGTCCAAAGCACTTGTATATCAAAGTGAATTTCCCCATAAGAAATAATGGAAACTCAGACAATTCGTTCCACAACCCAAAACTATTCATATAAAAATGATTAATACAAAATATAAAGTAAAAATACATAAAACAAATTAACCTGCACTTTACCTTTGAAAAGAATCATGGCTGGTGTGAGTGAGTTTCTAAACTGTTGTGGGATTCCACCCAACAGGACGACACGCGGAAGATCGTCCCAAAGCAATCACAGTCTCCCAGCGCTGTAGCAGTTCGCCGAAAACGCGAATCCGAAAATATCGCAGACATGCTATAAGCGCCTGCCGTCGATGGGTGATACAAGGAACAAGGAACATTATAAATGCACAGGGCACAGTACTGCTTGGCCACGACCCTGCCTGACTGCTGTGTCTGTGTGTAGGAAAGTGGCAGATCCCGCTAGAATAAATAACCGCGCTGTTGCTGTTTCAAGCTGAATAAAGCTGGTGGTGCAAGACGGGGACTCGCACGTCACAGCACACACACACACACAGTCACAATGCTGTAGTAAACAGTATACGCTCGTACGGATGTTGACTATATGAGTGAGGCACGGCGACTCAGACGGAGAATAGGAGACGATTGCCCACAATCCCGCAGCGAGACAGAGAGAGAGAAGAACCATAAGCTCAGTTGTGATTACATGATGCTCAACAGACAAAGCGTGTACATACTACTTGTATTGCAAGACGTCGCTCGTTTATCAATTCAAAATTTATTAAAAATTTTAGCTCATCTTGCAAAACACTCATAAACCAAGTTACTCGCAAACCGAGGTTTCACAGTATCTTGTTTAATCTCTCAGCATGGACAGTGAGAAATTACAAGAGCACTAGTGCATACTAGGCTCTCCATAGAGCTACTGTAGGTCAAGCTCTCATCTACCCAGATAATGAAATGGATTTTGTTTTTTGTTTTTTTAATTTTGGAAGACGAGGTACACCCCAGCCAGATAATCAAAGGTAAAATCCACACCATGTGGGTACTTATTCGGCCATTAAACACCATTGAAAAGGCTAGATGTTCCTGCATTGCAAGGCAAGGAAAGTGATGCAGCTGTGGCACAACTGTTTTGTGGAAAGCAAAGATAATCATGACTTTAAAGTGCTTGTTAGTATGAGAAAGAGTGGATGGTTTATTTAAAGACTCAAACAGTCATTGGTCCACATGACTGACGTGGCGTATCTACCGCCATGCTAAACTTCCACGTGACAGGTGGGTCTGCTTAGGTAGACTCATAGGGCTACACGTGACTCTCAAAAGAGAATACACATCTGGGAACAACCTGTTAAAAAGTGTGTAATGAATAGCGACGAAACCCTGAACTGCAAAGACTACATCCACAGGGCTTCTTCCTAAAACACCCACTCCCAATTTCTCTAGTTTGTCTGTTTTAACCTGCCATTGGGGTTTCAGGGAGAGCAAAAGATACTGAACAAAAGACTTGATGTTGAGTGAAAATAAACAGCTAAAATTGTTGTTGTCCATTCAGGAGCTCAGTAGCAAAGGTAACTGAAGCTTAATTTTCACGTTGTAATTAACACTGAGACAGTGGAGACAGCTAGACACATATGTAGACCACAGCAGCTACAGGGTTCCACACATTTGAGAACTGCCTCTGTCTGCCTGTCATTTTAACTGTTGCATTACTGTATGACATAACAACAGCAAACGGATTTTAGATAAGCATTGTGGCCTATGGATAGGCAATGTGTTAAAACACTGCAGCTATTTTGTCAATTAGACAGTAATGTTAAATTTCTTCAGTTATTTGTTTAGATGTGCAGTGAGAAGGTAGAGGTTGTGCAGCCTCATCTGGCTCTCTACTGGTGTTGTTAGACAGATTTGTTGATTCAGGTGTTTTGAGTACAGAAATCTGCCTCTCCCGTGGCTTTCTGTTATCATCTCTCTTAATGGCAGTCCTTTGGTTGGAGTGTGACACACCGTTCACTTTAAATGTATATTTGCAGTTTATATTTTCATGAACAATAGCTGTCAGTTCTTTGAAGCTTACATCAACTTCTGCACTGCATTGTAAAGGCTGAACAACAGAGAGCACGCACAGAACCTGCAATAACATATCGTTCATGTTTACCTTTCATTCATTGAATGCCAATGTATAATCTGATGCTACAGAAAGGTTTTTCCTTTGCATCTTCCATCCATCCATCCATTATCCAACCCACTATATCCTAAGTTATATTTATTATTAAAAGAGGTTATTTTTACTTTTAATATGTGCTCTCACACGACAAACATTTATACGTCTAATAGGATTTTTAAGAGACTTTTTGACTGTTGATGGTTCATTATAAACAGAAGCTTGCTCTCTTTCAGACCAGGTAAACACGAGCACCTCTGATCTTTGCAGTTCAAAATCACTGCACCTACTTTGAGCGCTGCTTTCATTAGGTGTTGGATTGGTTTAGAAATGTGACCCTCAGTGAGTCATCTAATTGTTCCCACCCAGTTTTAAGCAAAATTCACTCATGGTTGTCTCCCAACATACTGTATATATTATATGTCTTGTTTCAGGGAGACTGGCTAGTAGGCAATACTGCAGAGTAGCTGTGCTCTCAAAAAAAGAACAATTCACGTGGAGTCCCTTTTTCAAAATGTTTTGGTATCTGGTCTGTCAATCACTAAAATCCCTTTCCATCTATGAAAATACAGGAATACAGTTTTAAATAATGTATAAATTGTTAGTGTCACAGCCTCCCCAATGACCTCGAGAATACACTGGATATTAAAAGCTTAAATTTTCACAGCAGCTCATTTGATTTTGGCTTTGCATGGCTTTCGGGTATGAAAGAACAACCAGAATAACATGCAAGAAAAGAACAAAAAAGACACAGTACATGATTCAAACCCAGCACTCTAAGGCAGTCTGTGAGTGGAATATAATATTGTGCCACATGTGTTTTGGTAGGTTGGCAGGACGTTTCTAACAATGCCCTTTCTTTTTGGCACTAAGACTTTATAGAAATTTTCCATTTTACATTTTTATGGATTGCGATGTTCATTAAGTAGAAGAAGTAAATGGATGTTCCTTACACAGCTTTTTCAAATGAACTCTTTCAGGGCTGATGTTGACTATTGTCAAAATTCAGGGGTAGGGGTTGGTAATCAGCTGTAAACTGCAACAAAACTCACCCTTACTTTTTAGTTTGACTCTCTTTGCTTGAAGTTACGTAGCTTAGTTGATTTGACCTCAATTCCCTGCGCGTGCATGCGTGGTGAAGAGCAAACAGCCTTTAAAATGGCATCAACATCTGGCGAAACTAAATCAAATGTGCAAAGCAAAATACTCCATGGACGATTTACATATTATCGCTGAATTGCACTCTGACTTTTCGGACTCTGATTTTGATACAAGTGATCTGGAGATGGATATTGAAAACGAAAGTGAGGTACCAGCATGAGCTTATTGGTCCCCAGCTGATTGTGGTGCTGAGCACATTCTTGTAGATGATATGCTTACAGCAGCATTCGCCTAGGAAGACCACCACTTATGATGATGAGAGGTACAAACCATATTGCGTCACACTGCAACTGCCACCGTTGCACACCTGCTATGCGAAGACAGAGAGGAAGCTGGCATGCTGTGAAGGCCTGCTGGCCTTCAATTTGCCCCTGGGCAGCCACTGCTGCCGGAAAAGCCAAACAGGCGCCAACAGCAGCCACAGCACGTAGCAACAGGCGTTTCATGTAGTTTTATATGTGAAACCAGTGCATTGTTTGCTTTTCAGAAAACTGAGTTTTTTCGAAAAAATATCCAGCCCTCAAAGGGTTTAGTTGCCTTTACCCAGAAATGGTGGCCATCCTTATGTTTCTGTGACTTTTTATGCCTGATGCTTTCCTTATTTCAGAGCTTACTTCTTTTTTAAAATTATTGTGGCAACCTCTCATGGAATAAATACTGCTAGATTTTTCATAACTCATTGTTCATTGCTTGATATACCTCAACTGAGAAAATGCTCAGGACAGAGATGCATACACATATTGTAAATAAATGTCAGTTTCCAAATCGACACAAAGATGTAAACTGCCTTGTTGAATGAAAACTTAACCTACTTCGGTTGTAATGGACATTTCCTGTTAAACCAACTTTTACGATTTTAACAAATATCGGCAGATTTGTAAGCAGCACCTTTTATATCCCCTCACTTCTCTCTTCATGTTTAACAGGAAGAGTATGCTATGGAAGTAGAATAAGCATAGATAACAAACAAAACATTTTTTTAAATGAAATTTATAGAAAACCTCAAAATGTAATGTAGTTCCTGAGTATATCTATGTCACAGAAACAACCACTTGTAACTTTATAAGCTTTGCTATGGCTAGACCAGTACCTATGGGACAGTATAACATCCTACATTATACCATATCTGTCGTGGAGGGTTTCAAGAAGGCAGGAGAGAGGAACTTGAAGAGAAAATAAATGTAACTTTTTAATCAGCTTCCGTGTGGCACAGTTTTGTATTGCAAAAAAGTTAAGGCAAGTAATAATGCTTGCCAACAATCACTGTACTATAGCCATTTTAGAGAAAAGTCAGTTTAAAAACTCTAACATGCTTTATTAGGATTAGATTTTTCAATTTTAATAACATTTATCTTTTTCAGTGACCCATTACCATTAAAAAAACATAACTTCACTTTATTCCAGTTTATTAACAGCTTTTTAAACAAAAAAAATCAGTGATTGCATATGAATATTTCAGTTTCCACTGATCTCACTATTTTTACCTCACAGTTTCTGATTTTAAAGTGGTGCACTTGGGAGGCAAGTCATTAATTCAATTGTGCTTTACTGAACTAGATGTAAGTAGACCAATTAATAGTCGGTGGGAGGATTAATGCACAGCCTAATCAAATGCTATTGACATTTCCTTTAAGTGGAGTAACTTGTTTTTACCCATTTTCTATTTTTCTTCTTTTTTCTTAAGTTGTGTCCCTTTTTTCCTGTAAATCTCATGACAGCAATGGAAGTGTCATTTACCTTTTTTAAAGGAAAACTTAATTGAGACCACTGTCATAAAAGGTAAGTGATAATTATATAGACTGAATTTCAGCTTATAAAAACTGAACTTAGTATGAATTTTCTTTTTTTTCCTGTCATATATTTATAGTCTGTTCTATATCAAATCAATACCTGCACTGTTGATGCTGACATTAGAAAGCTGTTGATCAAAAAAGCGTATCTTAATACAGGTTGTGAATTCTTGCCAAAATTCTAATAAAAGCTTTCGACCTTCCCCCGAAGGATATATTCAGTGTTTTACAATTTTAAGTAAAATCAGATGATCATTTTCCTACAGCGCCATGGAAGGAACAATTGGAATATTCCAATTAAGAGGGTGAGTTTTAACAATAGGTTTTTCTTAAGAGTGTTGTTCTATCTAGTGTTACCTCAAATAAGGCTCAAAGAGAATTTTAAGTAAGTATAAATTAAAAATTTTTGACAAGCAAAGATTTTTTGTTAATACTACTTTACTGCAGGGCATTCCCAAAACATATCTCTAGCAAGGCAGACTTAGTAACATCATTCATAATTTGGTTCTTTTCTTGGATATACTCCTTCAGACAATCTTAGTCATGACAGATAAGTGCAATATGCGATTTTTCACTGAATTATGCCAGGGTTTGCACAAAATGATGAACAGTGAATCTTACTAATGGGCGATTTCCTGTCTTTATCCAAGATTATAGTTAAAAGGTTCCCAACATTGCCTTTCTCATCCACTGGGTCTTGGACTGATGCCAGTTGTTCTTTAATTGTTATTATTTAATACACTGGTGGGTCGCTGCTCCAAAAATTGTGCAAGATTTGCTCCTCCCAATCTGACAATCTCGCTGAATTCAGGGGGGCCACTCCGATGATCACGCTCAACTCATCAAGGGGGAGTGCTGACAGTCAAGCTTGATTCACCAAGGGAAAAAGTGGGTCACAACACCAGAAAGGATAAGAAAAACTGTCTTGAAATGATGCCTACATCAAACTTATATATTATGAAAATACTATATGATTGTAAGACTGTAATTTGGTAATAATTGTTTAAAGGATGCAAATCTGTTGTAATTATAGGGGTCTCTACACGGTTAAACAATGGATAGGGTAAGGATGAGTGAAATAAATTATTGTGCAGGAGGGCCTATGTGAGTTGTGATTGAAAATAGAGCCTTGGCTTTAAAGTGTTTCTTACACAGGCATCATATTTTGAAGAATTTGAATATAATTCCCTTTGTATGGCTAACCAAGTAGGTGCAGTTTTTCATACTTTGTGTGTTACTTCATTGCCTTAAAGTGCATTTAGTCTGAACTCAGTTACAAAATTATAAATTACATGATGTAATGCCTTCCCTTGTGTTTAAGGTTTTTACAGAATTAACTTTTTTATGCATGGCTGTCATCCAAGTGCATTGGTGTATTGCTTTCCGAGATGTTTGGTTTCTGAAAGTTGTCCTACTGTTTAGATCTTCTGATATGTCACATTTCTGCAGTTCTTTTTACTGAGATCTTTTTGATGTTGTCCTGTTGTTGTTGTTTGGCAATCTGCTTTGTCTAAGTAATCTGGTGACTAACAGCCATTCAACAGTTGCTGTGTTTTGTTTCATGTTCTGCACACTCAACCAATTCTTTCATGGGGGCTGTAGACTTTGTTTTGTCTACTGCTTTTTACCTCTGTCCTGTCGGCCTAGGTTTATATGTATGTGGTCCCCCATCTGAATACAACAAGATGTCCTTGTTTTATGTTGCGTTGTATGGTAACAGATATTATAGTTTTCTCTGTTCTGAAAACACCCTGAGTAATTATCTGAAATCTTGATTACGACCTTAGCTTTCTCTGATACTGAATCCTGGATCTTCCTTTGTAATAGAATTTTTCCTTTTCAAAGACTTTCTTGTAATAACCGGTACTTTGGTTGTGAACGTGATTCCATCTCATATTTACCTACATAACCTTTGCTGATCAATAAATAGCATTTATTATTTTCTGATGTAGTGAGAAAAAGAGATTTTTCTTTTTTTTCTTTAATTATAAAAAACTGATTTGAAAATTAAGTTTGCGTGGTGTAGATGCATCTATTGGTGTGTTTATTCAATAATTGTCTCAAGAAAAACTACCAACCCTAACCCTCTCTAATATGAAGTATTCCAGACTCAGATTTAAAGTTACTTGAATAGCATAAAAAGTACACTAACAAAAGATTCCACTCTGTGAATAGGATCTAAGAAAAAAATGTTATTCTATATATAGCTTTTTTCCATAATCCTCATTGATGCACTCATTTTTGTTTCTTTTGTATGTTATTAACTGTAGATTCAATCAGTGGCAGCAGTAAAGCTGAAACTATCATGTTCAAATAGGGCAGATGATATATCCTATCACATAGTTTGTTAATAAAAGATCAATGAAGGTCTTTCTTGAAGTCTTTTTAAAAAGATTGTGGAGGACTTTCAGCAAGTCTCACATGCACCATTAGGACTGAAGTGGTCTCTTGTCTTTGTTTTCCTCCTACTTTTCATTTTTTCCTGTTTTCTTGGTATTGCCTGGTTTATGTTTTAGTTTATGATTATAATTTCAACACAGTCCCTTATCTAAATTGTGTCTGTTTTCTGTTGGGGTGAGGGTTTGTTGACAATTTGGACTGTCAGGTGCTGCAGTCTACTGGGTTGCAGTTACCCAAGAGTGGTAAGACACCCTGCCTTCATCAGCAAATTACTGTGAAATTATGATTGTGGTATGATTTTTTTCTGTATTGCTTTTTTGATGTTCTTTTTCTCTGGATTTTAAAATATAAATGTGATTGCTTTGATACATTGCATTAATTTGCAACATATATAAATGTGCATATAGTTGTAATCTATATATATATAAAAGTCAATTCACGTGTGTATGTATGTATGTATGTTCCAGCATCACTTCCTAACGGTTGGAGCGAATTTTCATGAAACTTGGTACACATGTTACTCATTGGTCGACTAAAAATACTGTAGGGTGAAATCAACCAACCCACCCCCTTCTGGGTAGGGTGGGTTGTGATCTTGCGGTCTTGTATACATGTTATCATCCAAGTTGACACTCGGAACGACCACCAGAGGTCGAACTGGAGGTGACTGCCAGCATTCTTTATGTTATGAGCACCAGCCTGCGCCCCTGTTGCTTTTGAACTTAAATAGAGTTGGCCGGGTTGGCATCCCAACTATTTTTGGGACTCATTCTGTCTTTGTGACTCAAGCTGCCATATATATCTTATATATAAAGCAGACTGTAACAATCTTGCGGTCTTGTATGCATGTTATCATCCAAGTTGACACTCGGAACAACCACCAGAGGGCGAACTGGAGGTGACTGCCAGCATTCTTTATGTTATGAGCACCACCCTGCGCCCCTGTTGCTTTCGAAATTAAATACAGTTGGCTGGTTCAGAGCATCAACTGGATTATAACATACATACATACATACAAGACCGCAAGACCACCATATTAGTGAGTCATCGTTGTTTGTTAATTTATTTTAAAGTTTTTTGTTTTAATTATATTTTTCTCAATTAAATAAAAAACATTTTATTTTCCTCAGCTATGTTAGCTAATACAAGAAAGAACAAATGGCAAATGGTAAAGCATTGGGGACAAGCCAATACCGTGTTTAAAGAGGGAAAATGAAAATAAAAAGCCAAATAACAGAACATTGCATGTCTCTTTTTAGTCTTTTTACTCACGATTTGTTGACTCTCTTTTGAATCTAGTTTGCAACTTCTGGAAACTCTGTTCTTTAAATAACCCTTAAGAGCTAGGACCACCAGGCCAAACAGGAAGCAATATCAGTGAGCTTTGTCATCTGGATTGTGGTAAAAGAAAAGACACTACTCACTACTGCTCTTCCCCAGATGACAGTCTGTGAGTCCTCACCTTAGAACTGTCACATGGATGCCGCTAATTCGCACATGTATACCACTGTAAAAAGTGCGAAATTGCCAGTTTATGCGTTAATCAAGATAAACATTTATGCATTTTAGGGTTCTTATTATTACAAAAATTATCTAGAGTGCTAGAATCAACCTAGGCTGTTTCAGATTTCACAACAGGACTCATTAAGGCCCTCACCTACACTAAAAAAAAAAAACTGGTGTCAGTTTTAAACAGTCAATTAAACTGTGGGAATGTCAAACCAGAAAAATCCCACATAAACACAAGAAGAAACTGCAAACTGCACAATACAAAATATCTGGTGGGAGCTCTGAACCCACAAAATACTTTAATATTCTATTTATTTAATAGAGTCTGAATACAGAACAAACATACCACAACTAACAATAAAATAACTGTAGTATTAACAAAAGAAACATACAAAGCTCATGTAGGTAAAAATTTAATAAATTCAGAGATGTTATCAGCAATCAGATTTTCATTGTAGAGCCAAATTGGACACAGTCACAAGTTTAGTAATAGTGTAATATGATTTAGATTCTCATTCTAACTACAAATCCCTTGAGCTATATGCTTATCAATTATTTACTTTGGTTTGAAACCATCCATTGTCCAGTCAAAGCTTAAGAAGTAAAAAAAAAATCAAATAAAACTCAATCTTAGCAAGCAGGTAAAAAGGCTATAACTGGGCTAAACATCCATTTCTGTACTAGTCCAAGGATGAACAGAAGATGCTATCTCCTTCTGTCTCCTATAAACTGAGACTAACAAGGTAATTGCTTTCAATTAGAAGTAGAGTAGAATCAAGTATCCTAATTAAAGGGCAATCTTTTTGGCAGCAGTAATGAACGGTTAATAAGAGAATGAAGAATGCCTTTGACTGTGAAAAAAACAGCTGTTTCCTTTCTTTTTGTCAGTTGTAGTTTTACATGTGGACTGTACTTTGTCACTTTTTGATTACTTCAGTCTTTATTATATATAGCAAGGAACTTCAAACTTGTTTCTTAAGATGTAATGATTTGTATTTTGTGTAATGTCTAAGATAGCATATGAACACTCTGGAATGCTCACAAAATGAAAGTAAGATAAATTTGCTTAAAATGCCTACATTAGTAACACAAAAGCATTTTTTTATATTTTATTTCTGAATGAAAAAGTGTCCGCTTAATATTCTGTCTCACTCAGTAGTCATGTAAGATTTGAGAATTGGGATATTAAAAGCTGTTTCTATTGTACATAAAAAGAAAGTATGCATTACAATAAACAGAACTATTGGAGGGATGGCGATTTTAAAATAGTCATGCCATTGATGAATCTGATAGTTCTGCTTTCCATCACAATAAAGATTTTCTTGTTCCAGGTTTGTCATTTGCGTTTAACCAATCAAATTTAAAGTCAGCCTCTAACATTATTAAACAGGAACTGCACAAAAAGACACATAAACAACTCTATGTAAAGAAATGAAAGAGGCCTTCCATTTCACAAAAAATATGCAAGAATCACCCAAACTTAGATTTTGCTCAATGTCATCATTTAACACTAGAATTACCAGAGCCTACGAAAAAACTCGTAGATCCGTCCCACCTTAAATCGCTTCTTAAAACCGCTCTCACCTCTCCGCCAGCCTCCTTTGTCCTGTAAATGTGCCGATAAAAACAAACTGCAAGCAGCCGGCTATTCCATCCCCCCACCGACTCAGAACGTGCACGAACTTCTCCGAGCTTATGGCTCGATTATCTGGGAGTAAAGTGGAGTTTTAGAGTGGAAATAATAGATTGTTATTTGGAACACACGCATTTCATGTGTGTTCCGTTTCTACAGTAATCTGTGTAAACACAATGTTAAAACAGAAACTTTTTCATATTTTAGTAATAAATGTCACAAAATGTAGACATAAACTATAAAATGTGTGAAGCCTGACAGCCAAAGAGCAAATACACTTTCATAAAAGGTTCACAACTTTTTACAACAGCTTCCGTGGTGTACTGGTAAGATTTCGTCACTTAGAATGCAGCAGACTTGCTGTACCTCAAGAGATCTGAGTTCGAATCTCCGCTAGCGAGAAACTTTATTTTTAACCTTCGCCGTTCTGCCTGCCTGAACTCCCTGTCTATCTATATAGTAATAACAGTAATTTTATTATTATATAGGAGCTTCCCTGTCTGCCTATCATATAGTGCCTTTCCTTCCTACCTATCTATATATCTATCCCCTTAGCTGTTTTTTATATATCTATTATACAATGCCTTCCCTGTTTATTTATATATCTAGTGCCTTCTCTCCCTGTCTATCTGTCTGATTGCATATAGCGCTGAACTTACTGCTCTGTACTATTCTGTCTTCTGCATGTCCTGGAGTACAAAAGAAACACCACCATACAGCAACATGTGCGAACTGGCAAGATCGGGGAAAAAACACGCGGTCACTGATTACAAACCGCAAGATGAATGAAAGAGACAATATATGTAAAAACATCATCGCACTAATGCAATATTATTTGAAAACAAACAGCATCAGATCGGGTTTGAAAATGCGCCCGATCTGACGCTGTTCGTTTTCAAATAATATTGCATGTACTGTGCGTTGAAACTGCTGCACTGAATAGGCAGACTCCTTCTGTAACAGCGTCAGCGTGTATTCAAACCCGATCTGACGCTCTTCTTTTTCAAATAATATTGCATGTATTGAACTATTTTAGAATAAAAACATACATTTGATTTCAGTCAGTCTGTAAGAGCCAGTGTAAATGCATGATAATTATAAAGGTTAGCTTTTTTTTTAATTCAGTTCCATTCTCTCAGTCACGTCCACGATCCCCCCCCCCATCTGACACTGCTTTTTTTCACATAAAGACGCGCTATAACTCAAATGTGATTTATTTGAAGACGCGCTATAGCTCGAATGTGATTTATTTGGAGACGCGCTATACTCGAATGTTATTTTATTTATTTGGAGACGCGCTATACTCGAATGTTATTTGTATAGGGAAGAAAGTACAATGTCAGGTGCTCATTCAGTGTAATAGGAACCATAGCACAGAGAGATGTGTACACTGCAACAAGTACACATGTCGTGAATGTAGGAAGGGTGTGTGGGAATTGTTAATATTTGAATGTGATGATTTTATATAGCACGGATCGGAAATCAGCAGTTCTTAGCATTGCACCACGCAAGCTGTCGTATCAACCGCCTACTGTAACTTCCTTTATTTTTTCTTCACGTATAGTCTAGAATAAAAGTGCACTTGTTTTGTTATTCTTGTACACCAACATATGTTCCTGTGTTTGAGCGACACGGGCATGCTCAAAAAAATAGACGTGTAATGCCACGAAAAGTGCACGCAGGCACTTCAGTTCACAAGCATTGGTACGAGAATGCAGTCACAAATACGCTGCAGAGCTATAGCGCATGTTTATGTGAAAATAGCATTCTCATTTTTTTAGGGGTGTAGGGAAGGATCCTGAACACGACAGAGAGAATGAAAAGTGAATAAAAAAAAATAACCTTTACAAGTATCATAAATTACACCTCCTGTTACACACTGAAATCAAATGTATGTTTTTATTATAAAATAGTAAGAATAACAGCAGTTTACGTCTCAAAACTGAATCGCACGGGATCGAACTCATGACCTTCTGTATACTAGTCAGTGGCTGATACCGTTATGCTACCGTGGCAGTTGTAGTAAATGTGTGTCAATGTGGCATGCTAAGGTGGCTTTTTTCTGCAGTTATATTTTTGAATAAAAGCATACTTGTTCTGTTATATTTGTACCTTTTGTAAATGTGTTTGATATTTGGACTTCAGGCTTCATACATTATATAGTTTATGCTTACATTTTGTCATTTACTACTACAATATGAAAAACGTTTCTGTTTTAAAAATGTGTTTACACGGATTACTGTAGAAACAGAACACACGTGAAATGCGTGTATTCCAAATAATGATCTATTATTTCCACTCTAAAACTCCACTTTACTCCCAGATAATCAAGGCATGAGCTGGGAGAAGTTTGTGCACGTTCTAAGTCGTTGGGGGGATGGAATAGCCGGCTACTTGCAGCTTTTCTTTTATCAGCACATTTAGATTAACAAAAGGCACTGGCGGAGAGGTGAGAACGGTTTTAAGAAGCGATTTAAGGTGGGACGGACCTACGAGTTTTTTCGTAGGCTCTGGTAATTCTAGTGTTAAATCCCACAGGTAAAACTTCTTAAAAACCATTATAAGAAATCATCTGCCTTCTTGTATACAGTCCCTTGCATCTTCCTGCAAGTGAATGTTTGATCTATAAGGTAAATCTAAAGTTGCTGCAGGAACAACAGAAACCCTAAGATATTATATCAATGAAAATAATTCCAATAAGAGTATTGAGAACAAAACTATAAGGATGGCAGCCACAGTAGTTTGGTGCTCTGTCTTTGTCTGTCTTTTTGATTTCAATTTTTGTGTTAAATTCATTATCATTATGCAAACTCTGATAACATATACATGGAAAGAGCCTCTGAATATTGTCACAGGGTGCTACCTGATGCAACTCCAGATTTTATAACAACATCCATGGATCTTACAACTTTGTTGATTGTAGGTGCTCATGCAGCTGAACAGGTAGTCTGATGGTGGATGACTAGAGCTAGAAGATTTGGCGTCCTGGTTTGATCCAAAAAGCAAGGACTATGGCAACCTCTGCCTGGAATATTCTATCTAACATGTGCTTGCAGACAAACAGTTAACCAACTGTAGCTGTTAATACGTACAAAAACAGACTTTGGTATTTATCTGCCCTGTGCTTTACTGAAACATGGCAGAAAGAATCTATTCCCAGCCCTGCATTGGACTTACCTTTCACACTGTACTGAGAGGATCATATTACTGAACTTTGCAACAAAACAAAGGGCAGAGGAGCATGTTTCTACATCACTCAAGGCTGGTGTAACAATGTGAAAGTACTTTTTAAATCATGCTCTCCCAACCTAGAACTGCTTATTACAAATGGTAAGCCATTTTATTTACCATGCAAGTTTTCCTCAGTGATTCTAGCCAATGTTTACATTTGCCCTCACACTAATGCTCACAAAGTGCAGTGGCAATTCACTGATGTAATCACTGAGATTGAAAAAGACAACCCAGGCATTATTTTGGGTGATTTTAATTATGCTAGTTTTAACCAGGTCCTTCCTAAATATCAACATCAAAAAATATGCTATATCAGAGATGGAAATATTCTAGATCACTGCTATGCAGTTATTAAGGATGCTTATCATACCTTCTCCCATGCTGTCCTTGGTAAGTCTGACCATTCTGTGTTTTATCTTATTCCTGCTTACAAACAAAAGCTAAAAACTGTAAAGACTGTCAAAAGAACAGTTAAAAAGTAGACCAGTGAGGCAATACAGGAGCTTCAGGATTGCTTTGCCTGTACAGACTGATTCTAATAGTAATAGCATAACAGGACATGTGTGTAAGGCTCCATAATGCAGTTGGTACCTTTATGAAGGAATTCTAAGAGAAGGACATTTTATTATTTACAATCACATGAACCCTTTCTGTTTAGTTAATTTTTGAAGGATGACAGCTCAACTACTGCTAGACTGACTGCATCTGTGATATTGTGAGCTATTTCGGTGGATTTGCTGCAAATACATCTATACTAATAAAAGTCAAAGCCCTAACTGACTGACTGACTCACTCACTCACTCACTCACTCACTGACTCACTCATCACTAATTCTCCAACTTCCCGTGTAGGTAGAAGGCTGAAATTTGGCAGGCTCATTCCCTACAGCTTACTTACAAAAGTTGGGCAGGTTTCATTTCGAAATTCTACGCGTAATGGTCATAACTGGAACCTATTTTTATCCATATACTGTAATAGACTGCAGCTCGATGGCCGTGGGAGGCGGAGTTGCATGTCGCATCATCACGCCTCCCACGTAATCACGTCAACTGACTGTGAACGCAGTACGTAGAAAACAAGGAAGAGCTCCAAAGAGCGCTGAAGAAAAAACGCATACAAGCATATTCATAAATGCAGCTACTGTGGAAACAAAGCACGGTGTAAACCGCAAGTTTAAATTAAGTTTATTGACACGCTCCCGCTGCCGTTTGTCATGCCTTCGACGAATGCTTTATTCGCGAGATACAAGTTTAATGAGAAGACACGAGGTCTAAACAAGACTTTGGATCACTTTGTAACGGAGTTAAAATTGCTGTAGAGAGAAACTTTTAAGTGCTGGGTCTTAGCTAACATTAAATAAAGCCTTGGACATCGCAACATCACACAAGAGAGCAGCTCACGTGAACTGACTGAACGCAGTACGAGTGATCACTTCCATGAATCAAACCTGTTCAAAAGACGCATTACACAATTGACAAGGTAGGAAAAGAATACGCTCCGAGCTGAGCTCCATAGCTAACGCGGTCTTGCGGAAGCAACTTTGTCACGCTGCCACCAAATACTCACAGAAAAATACACAAGTTAATACACACGCTGTCTCTAGAGTTTCTCCACACTCAATGTATTCCTCGCATCCCCGTTATACCCTCTGATCTCCCATTTCAATTCAAATGCCTCCAATTTCCAGTAAGGCTCTGCTTCGCGATGACAAGTAATAAGTCTCAGGGACAGACCCTGCAAAAGGTTGCCATTGATTTGAGGCAAGATTGCTTTTCTCCTGCACAACTATACGTTGCATTCTCAAGAGTAAGCTCGCACAGCTTCGTCCTATTACAACCGGAGTGCTGAACTGACAATGTGCTATACAAAGAGATCCTTAACAGATAGTTATTGGTATATTTTCCCTCAGTTTAAAAAGGTTTTCTTTTCTTCTTAATAAAAATTTAAAAGCAGTACTTTGTCGCTGTGAGGCGTGGGGATTTTGCTATATACAGTATATATATGTGTAGACATGTATATATATATATATATATATATATA